>CM074732.1:100529686-101729686 GCA_037367245.1 Phrynocephalus guinanensis
TGCATTATTACATCGGTGTAAAATCAATGTCAGACTATTTTTTTGTCCTTACAAGAAATATGTTTAATAGTTGACGGACATGTATCCAAAAGATCATATTTTCCTTGTCTCTTTTGCTCAAAGACAAACAAGTCTGAGCAAGAGTAACTGATGGGCAGATGTCCTATACACTTGGAGATATGTACAGTGACATTATCAGAGGCTTTAAATAAGACAAAGTTGAAACTGGGTTTTTGTAGTTTATTCTCCATTTGGCACACTCTCACTGGCATATGAAGAGCCTATAGCCACCTTGAGTCATTTTGGGGAGAAAGGCATGATAAATAAACAAATAGTACAGCCCTCATCTTTGGAGATATATTTGGATCCCAAAATCCAATCATACCTCACTGTGGTGGAGGGGTGAACATCATGGGCTATAGTCCTGCCGGCCAACATGGCTCTGACCTGGAAGAAGACCTGATAACCTTCTCCAATACTCTTCACAAAAAACTTTACGGATCGGTTAAAATGCAGCAGATATGGTGAGAAGCAGTGAGAACCCCCAGGATGGGAGGTATTAACAAAGCTCTTCTGCAGATTCAGCAGCAGAAGAAATTGAAGAATTCTATGCTGACACTGAAGAAGCCCTGTAATAAATACCAAATAAAGATACTGTCTATATCATTGGGGACCTCAGTGAAAAAGTGGGAGCAATAGAAGAATTTAAAAAGCATAGGGAAAAATGGAAGACACAGAATGGTTCAAAATTGGAAAAGGCACTTGTCAGGGTTCATTATTTAACATGTGTGCAGAAGTGGTTATGAAAAGGCACATCTGGAAGAATTTACCATTGGGATAAAACTTGGTGGTAGGAACATCAACAACCTTTGGTATGCATTGCAGATGATGCAACTGTTTTCAGAAAGTATGGAAGATCTAGAATAACTAATCCTAATAGTCAAAGATGAATGTGAAAAACTTGCATTGTGCCTCAAAAGAACACAAAACCAAAAATAATGACAATGGCAGAGAGAATGCGAGTCAATATCAACAATGAGGCAAACTGAAGCAGTAAAAGAGTTTAACTTCCTTGGCTCTAAAATTAAACAAAATGGTGACTGTAGCCCAGAAATCAGAAGACGTACAGTGAATAAAAAAACACCAATGATTAGTATGAATCACATCTAGAAGAATACAGACATCTTCCTCCCAAGCAAACACAGAGTAGTGAATTAAATCATATTTCCAATAGCTTTGTATGGTTATGAAGTTTGGACTTTGAAGAAGACAGATAGGAAGAAGATAGAGGCATTTGAACTGTGGTGGTGGAGATGACTACTACTCAGCCCAAGGACAGCGAGGATGGCTAAGAAGGAACAACGATAATAATCATAAATAATATCTAAGTCAGCAAATTTTTAATATGGTTATTGATGTACCACACTACATGTTGCAAACATCACATTACCGAAGCATTGCACATGGAATCACTGGCACGGATGTCTGGAATTCAATAGCCACAGTATGAGATTTGTGTGTGTGTGTGTGGGGGGGGAAGGCACTCATTCATTTCCTTGATTAATGCTATTAATCTTCACCCAGATATTTTAATATCCCAGGGTCACAATTGGTTGTAGAATTCAAACAGAACATGACCTGCCTTGGTCTTTTATGGCACTGTTGCTTGAAGAGTTACAAAACAAAATTGTCCTAGCATATCATTTTGGCCATTTTTAAAAGCTATTGTCATGTCTCGTACCTTTTCAGGATGACACCTAGTTCTAAGAAGCAGAACACCATATTTGGATATGCTAGTCTCAGGTGGGAAGCAATGTGATTCCCAGTGGGTTCAAGATAAATTAAGAACTAGTAACAACAAACTCAAACCAGCCAGAAACTTACTCCTAGGTCTAATAATGGTTGCCCCAGGCTTTCTGCTAACCCTCAACACAACAAAATTCCCAGCAGGCAATTCAGTGCAGATTTTGTCTGCTTTGTTGAATATTTCACAATAGCTTAATAGCCATTTTGTTTAGTTTTTGCATTTTGATCTGGTAGCTGTTCAAATGTGACTTAATGAAAAATGACAATCTGTTAATTACAGGATATGTGATGGACGTTACAGAATTAACTGTTGCTTCCAGAAGAGCTACAGGGTAGACTTTTAAAAATATTGGCTTACTTCTTGAACTTTATGAGCAGAATTGATGCTTTTGTTGGCTGAAGTACAGAACACATTGAAGAGACATGGATGGTACTTTTGGCTTATGATGACTGATTTCATAAAATTAATTGCCCTTTTCATTTCACCATATGATCAACACCCACTTATAGTCTTTTCTGTCATTTATTCCCATGGGTCACGAGTCGACCATCCAACCAAATATTTATTTATTTAAGATATTTTTATCCTGCCTTTCTCATTAAAAAGGGCCCAAATATATTTTTGGGGTGGCATAGTGGATAAATCCAGAAACAAATGCTCCTGTTCATATTAAAAACCATGAAGATGGGTAAAACACTGATACACTTTTAGCATTTGTAGCAAATTCTCAGTAAATATAGATCAGTGTAGTGCGGACACTGAAAGTATGAGTCTAGAATACATTTTGAATACAGTTATGTAACAACCATATGTGCCTCAAGACAGCCAAGTTCAGATCAATAGAAGATGTCTCTGTTTCCTAGAAAGTTTAGAATCATATATAATCTCGTTCAAGTTCTTTCAAGTCATAATGTAATTTCCTTGCGCACACACACACACACAAAATCCCCAAACACGCTCACACACTTCTTTCAAGTCATAATGTAATTTCCTTGCTCACCTAATAAAACATGGAGATAATCTACATTCTTTAAATTTAAAACAATTGAAACTACACATTTCATTTCAGAATTCAAACTGGTTTGGGCTTGCCTTTAGCAAAATATATTCTTATACCATTTGGAAAAACAGATCTGTCTGTTGGGTTATTACATCATGAATCAGGAAGAAGGAGGTAGCCACATAAGCCATATTGGGTATTGAAAAGAAAGACACAATAATCTCAATTAATGTAATGTCTATAATAGGCCACAACAGAGGTCAGAAAATATTTTGCCAGCTTTGATGTTAGACAGGACTGCTCTTCAGGCTAGATGGTAAGCAAAGTAAAGGAGGTGGAGTGGAGGAGAAAAAGGTTGGTGATGTTCAAATCATGTTGTTGTTGTTGTTGTTGTTGTGTAGATGCTTGTGTTTTTAGGGGGGTGGATGGGTGGGGGAGTGTTTGGGGATTTCTTATGTGTGTGAGTTGAGGGGATTTTTTAATGTGTGTGAGCGTGTTTGGGGATTGTGTGTGTTGTGTGTGTGTGTGTGTGTGTGTGTGTGTGTGTGTGTGTGTGTGTGTGTGTGTGTGTGTGTGTGTGTGTGTTGAATCTAGTCTCTGGGTGCCTGAATTTCATTGTCTGTGTATATACTGTGTATACACACACAATGACAATAAATTATTATTATTATTATTATTATTATTATTATTATTATTATTATTATTATTATTATTATTATTATTATTATTATTATTATTATTATTATTAGACAAAATAACTACAGTATGCTGGATTTTGTATTACAAATCACAAGTCAAATGCTTCCCTAGAGTTTAGGACTCCGTGATGTATCGGCAACTTATGCGAGCAGATCCCAGTAAGGTGGCTTTCTACAGCTGACTGATGGCGACTTTGTCAACTCCAATTTCTTCTAAATACAGTGGTACATTGTATAAAGGAATTAATTCATTCCAAATAAAATTATGTTAAGCAAATTTTCCTTTATACAAATTCCCATAGGAATGTATTGAAAACAGAGTAATTCCATTTTTATGTTGTACGGATTCTCCCCATAAGCAATTATGTTAAGCAAATTTCCCCTATCTCTGGAATTTTTTATGTTGTACAGATTTTATGTTATACAAGCTGTTTGTTATACAAGGGTCCACTGTACATGCTTAGCTCTTTAGTCAATGCACCCAGCATGGCAATTACCACTGGGACCACCTGTACTGGTTTATGCCAGAGTCTCTGAAGTTCAATTTTCAGATCCTGATATCAGGGAATTTTTTCAAGTTGTTTTTTTGGTGACTCTGCTATCACCTGGTATAGCAACATCAATGATCCACACTTTGTTCTTCTCCACAATCACAATATCCAGGGTATTATGCTCCAAAACCCTGTCTGTCTGTATTTGGAAGTCCCAAACTAATTTTGCATGCTTATTTTCAATCACTTTTTCAGGCTTATGATCCCACCAGTTCTTTGCTACGGGCAGATGATAGTATTGTGATGTTTGCAACATGTAGTGTGGTACATCAATAACCAAATTTAAAAAAAAGCTGACTTAGATATTATTTAGGATTAGGAATAAACTGTTGTATCAATACATATATACTTCAAACACTCATGGATTGTTAAATAATGATAAAAAGAAGACCAGCTTAGCGATCTTGAAACTTTTAATGTATAACTTTTTAAAGGAGGATGGATACACTTCTAATTCAGATTGGATTTACTCCTTGAAAAATCCTTTGTTTTCATGTGAGCCAGAAGATTTCATGGCAGACAAAGTCTCTTCATGTTAGCTTTTTATTATGGAAGGCATATCTTGCTGTGGAAACTTGTTGGAGACCACTGGCAACCTATTTAGATTCTTTTTCCGGTCGTATGATAAAAATGCAGAATGTGATGATTGATTCGTATGACATATTGATTTTTTTAAAAACAGAGTTATGATTCCCAAGGGCAGGGTACAAATGAAAACATTGAGGAGATCCTGCTGGATCTGGCCACAAGCTCATCTTGCCAAATCATGTATTTCCAGGTCCTTGGGAGAAGCCCACAGGCATGATAGGAGTGCTACAGTCCTCCTCTTCAATTGTTCTGTTTCAGCAGATGCTATACAATAACAGGCATATTGCCTCTGATACTGAAGGCAGTATATAGCTATAATAAGTAGAGATCACTGATAGCCTTATTCTCTATGTATTTTCTAATACCCTTTCAAAACTATCTAAGATGGTGGCCATCACTACATCCTACAATAAGAAGTTCTTAGCTTTCCAATGTGCAGAGTGGGGAGGTGGGGCTCTTTTTTAATGTTCCAAATCCTATCATTCAGATTCATGGAATGACACTAGATTCTAGTAGTTAGATATGGAGTAAAATCTTTCTCCAACAACTTTCTTCACCATGTGTATACTTCTACTCAAACTGTATAATCTTGTTCTCTGCTTTATAGTTAGAGTGGCATATAGCCCACCAGGGGTGTTGCTTCCAGGTTCTAGGCATGCCATCCAGTGTCTTCTTAGAAGATTAGCTGGCCAAAAATCCAAATGAATGATCATTACCCTATCTATGTTTTAAATCTTTTAGTAAGAATCTAAGATTATTATTCACATATGCATAATATGCAAATATGCCTACCAAATTTGCATACTATTCAAACTATGGTTCCACAGTATGATATACTAGGATAAGGCCACCCTGATTGTGGTAAACATTTTCCCCTAGATTTAAATAAGCCCAAACATTATAACTGTTCCTTTCAGAGGAGATCCTGCAGTCTTGTCATTTTGACTGTTCTTTCTAGAGTCTCTTTGAGCTCAGCAATATCTTTTTTGAGGTGTGACAGCCAGAGCTGCTTACAGTACCTATTTTGATGCAGCTGAGCAACCAGTAATTTAAAGATCTCCATGGCTATTTTAGAATCCTCTGTGTACACCACAGAGAACAGGGTATATTGAAAGCTAAAGCAAATTATGTACTCCTCTGTAACATTCGCTGATTATCTAGCTATCTATTGTATTATATCTCTTTTTTAAAAGCTTCTGGAGTATTCAAACAGCAATTATTTGGGGCTACAACAATTAAGGAAAGTAAACTAATAAAATCATGAAATAACTTTTAATAGGCAAAAGAAGTTGAGTAAAAAGATGACCAGCAGTCACTTGCAGATCCCTCTCTGCTATGCTGTCAGTTCATTCCATCCTATATGATGCTTGCTAGTATTTAATAATTTAAATTATTGATGGAATTTGCTACATGTAACGACAGCAAATTCTTCAAAAACTGACAGAGACAACATTTTCAGCTGAATTCAGTCTTCATAGCTATTTACAGCGTGACAGGACCATCTTGCAGCTGTATGCCATGTATCTGTTAAAAATGTGGACAGCAACCCTCATTAAGCACTAGTATGTTGAGTAGACATGGATTCAAACCCATACTGTTTACATTAATTACCAAAGCCCCTGGGCTCAAGTTCACCATCACACTCAACACTAAAAAAAAAAGGTTAAAAGTTGCTGCTTTCAATTTGCTTTGGCTGCCAATATGAAGAAATCTGCAAATTCTGGGAAATTCATGCAAAACCTGACTGTATATTAATCACCTATCTCTAGTTCTATGAGTTCTTTATCCCATTCCAGACAGAATCAGGGAACACTCTGGGAAGAACAAATGGGGTTTATGGTGATGAAAATAAGTCTGTTGCTTACTTGGAAATTATTCCCACAGATGGTGCCAAGCAGAAAAACTCAGGTGATAACCTTTTTGGTTTTGCCCTCTGAGGGTTTTATTTAGGTACAGCCAGATGTCCAGTTATTTCATTTTGGATACACCTCCCCATTCAAAGGTTTTCCAGTATATTTAATTAGTGGAAAAGCACTGTTTAAATATTGCCAGTTGCCACAACTCTTGGGCCACTTAGGTTATAGGGCAGAGCCTAATGTTCAGTTAACAATGACCATGCCTGCTGGGGTATCCTAAAGGTTGTGATCTAAAGATTACAAAATCATGGATTTATAGAACTAGGAGGATCCCTAAAAGTTTTGGTGTCCAGAAAATCCACAGCTAAATTGACTCTGACAAACAACCATCCAATGTATTTTTTAAAAATATCTGATGAAGGAGAGTCCATTGCCTTCAAAGACAATCAATTCCACTGCCAAACAGGTCTTCTTGTCAAGAGATTATCTGGAAGTTGAGTCATGGGCATTGGACTTCTTTTCTTGAGAGACTGAAACGTTTCACTTCATCAGTCTGAGGAAAGCTAGTTGTGAGTCCTCCATTTTATAGTTCACTTTGACCTCATGCCTCCCTGGCCTGAAATAGGCTCATAAGACGAACAATGGCCTGAATAGGCTCGTTAGGTGAGACAGAGAATCTTCACAGACATGTCAAGAGGTTATTCTTCATGTTCATTCAGAATCTTCTTTCTTGCAATCTGAACCTTTGGCCTCAGGCTCTTCCCTCAGAATCTGTAGAAAACAACCCCACACTGTCTTCTATGTGGCAGGTATTTAAAGATGGCTGCCATACCATCTTTCAGCCTTCTCTGTTTCAGGCTTATATCCTTTCCAGGCTAATCTCTGAAAGGCCTGCTTTGGAGGCTACAAGCTGGGGGGAAACGACAAAGAAGGAAAGTTGTCTTCACACCCATTTTCATGGGCCTCCCAGGAGTATTTGCTAAAACAACATTGACAACAATGGTTTGCCTGAAAGATGGTTTGTCTGATCCAGCAGGGTTGTCCTCATATGTACAGTACATGAAAGGATTATTAGACAAAAGAGCAGCCAACATTTTAAATGATGTCTTTTCAACCACATTTTCTTTGGGAGGAACCCTTGTGGAATAAACACACATTTGCTTGTTCTATTGCTTCCATCCAGTACTGGGAATTGTTCTTTTTTTCAGCCTGTATGTAATTATAGAAGCCTTCTACAAAAGGCTGCTTGTGGGGAAGTGGCTTCAAGGCTATAGCCATTTCATGAGGATTTATGAATGTGGTCTTAGGTCTTCTACCACATCGCTGTTTTTCAAGTGCCCGGGATTGCCAGATCTGGAAACAGGCAATTAGCAACTTGCCGCAGTTACACTGCTATTTGCCTTCATTGAGTTACAAGAGTTTGGCAAGTGAACAACTCATTAAAATCTGCTCTGCAAGAAGGGGGAGAAAATAACGAATCAGCACACTAAAAGGTCACCAAAGCTTTAAAAAGCACATTAATCAATGGCTCATAACTACCCCCTTCAGATTTTGTGGTGAAATGTGATTTTAAACCTAAACAGTACAATCCTACACATTGTGCATGTTTGGGGAGTTCAGTGATTTTATTTAGTGTTTTAGTATACTTGTTTAATTATTTTTAAATATTGCCAGAATGTATTGTTTTTAGCTTTCTTTCTTTTTTATGATACAAGTGCCTTGAGTCCTTTTAGGAGAAAACTGGCATGTAACACATACATACATACATACATACATACATACATACATACATACATACATACATACATACATACATACATACATACATACATACATACAGATAGAGATGGGCACGACTTGAAAAATTTTTTTTTCGAGTTGTCGTTAGTCGGGCCGGTTCCGTTTCGGCTCGTTTCTGTTTTTTGCGAAAATTTGCAAAAATTAGTCGGTTCGTTTTTTTGTTTTTTCGTTGTCGTTAGTACTGGTTTGGGGAGGGGGTAGCGGGCTCCTGGAGGGAGCTGCAGGAGTCAGCCAGAGCCACAAGTGACGGACTGGCAGACTCTTTGCACCCGCTGTGTCTCACGTACTTGCATGTAGTGCAATGCAAGTAGATCTGGCTTAGGGTTAAGATGGGTTAGCGCAAGGGCTAGGGTTAGGCTAGTTACGGGTGAGGTTAGGGTGAGTATTGGGGTGTACCTCTGGGTGCCTCTCTGACCCACTTAGAAGGACAGTGTACTGGCGTATGGGTTAGGCTTAGGGTTCGGGTTTGGGCTATGGTTAGTGGGCTGTTTATGCCCGATTGGCACATCCCAGAAGTCTCTGTGGTCAACCTGGCCAAGTGGCCATGCGATTGGTGGAAAATTTGCATGGTCTACTCCCATGGGCGAGCCCATCATTGCAAATGTGCAGGTGTAAAAAAATAAAATAAAATAAAATCAACGGAGACTTTTTTTTGCAAGAAAAACCCACTGCTGCTACTGTAAAAATTCAAGCATTTAAAATAGCTAATTTTCGCATGTTTCTGTGGTGCTTTGGTGGGGTTTTGGGCAACGATTTCAAAAAAAATATTGCGGTCGCCATTTTGGATCCCCCGCACTGCATGGCAAATGGATGCGCCCTCCCAGCCTGGTACCAGCAGCGCAGCAGTAGCAATAGCCAAGGAGAGGGGGGCGGGGAAACCCCCCCCCAAATAAAACACCCTTCTGGCCTGGTAGGTGCCCTCAGACAGTTTTCGCCTACTTTTAGGGCCTGGAATCGGGGTTTTTTTAACTTTTAAAAACTTTTTTTCTGTGCCGCTTGGCATTGCGCGATGCAAGTAACGAGCACGACAAATCAGACCAAATTGTTCGTTCGTCGGTTCGAGCTCGAATTCTGGTGGAGTAATTCCCGTTTCCGTTTCCGTAGAGTAACGGATACGAGTAACGGAAACGGAAACGGGAATACCGCTAAGTTGTGCCATCTCTCTACATACATACATACATGGTGAAGCTGATGGAGAGTAAAATAAGTAAAATACCAGTAAGTAAACCTGTTAGGCTTCAAGAAAGAAAGCTGACAAAATGGAAGTTCAGAGGAGGTTAACAAGGATGATCAGGGGGCTGGAAACCAAGCCCCATGAGGAAAGACTGAAAGAACTAGGCATGTTTTGCCTGGAGAAAATGAGACTGAGGGGAGATATGACAGCACCTTTCAAATGTTTGAAGGGCTCTCATATAGAGGAGGGACAGGATCTGTTCTTAATCATCTCAGAGTGCAGGGTGTGCAACAATGGGCTCGAGTGAAGAGAACCCAGCTTCTGGATGAATATCAGGAAAAATTTCCTAACTGTTAGAGCAGTACGGCAATGGAACCAATTACCTCAAGAGGTGGTGAGTGCTCCAGCACTGGAAGCGTTCAAAAGAAATTTGGACAACCACCTGGCAGATATCCTTTGATTTGTGTATTCCTGCCTGGAGCTGGTGTTTGGACTTGATGGCCTTGTAGGACCCTTCCAACTTCCAACTTCACTCTTTTATGATTCTGTGGTACTCCCGCAGCCTGTCTTTTGTTTCTTAAATGCTCAGGAAAAAACTATTGGATATGGTGAAATTGAGATGTTCACAATAACACACCAAGGTGACTTTAAATTTACTCCCCTCCCTCCCTGGTCCCTCAAATTGTGTTACTTTTGATTTGAGTGATATAGTCTGTGTCATGGTAAACTGGGTATATGGTTGAGAGATTTGACAGTAAATTCTAGTATTGTTCTTTTATGTTCACTTCTGTTCCTGATTTGGAATGCGCAAATAACAAAAACCTTAACATCCTCCATTAGCTGCTTCCTGACAAAACTTTAAATCTCCCAAGAGCTGGAAATCCTCACTTCTTTGGGACACTTTTCAGTTCAGTACTCTGGAACAATTATATGTGGGCAAAAACAATTAATGTAAATATTCTAAAATACTAGCAAGGAATCTATTTACTGGGCTTTGGATAGGTTGGGTTTTTATTTTATATTATTCTTATAGCCGCTTAAAGCAGTGAGTTAGAGATGGGCACGACCAGGAAAAATGACGTTTCGAGTTGTCGTGTGTCGGAGCCGGCCCGTTTCGGCTCGTTTCTGTTTGTCGCGAAATTTCTCAAAAATTTGTCGTTTCGTTTCATTTTTTCGTCTGTCGTTAGTACTGGTTTTGGGGGTAGCGGGCTCCTGGAGGCACCTCTCTGGGGTGGGTGCCTCCTCTGGCCCGCTACAAAGGGAAAGCGGGCTCCTGGAGGCACCTGGGGTGGGTGCCTCCTCTGGCCCGCTACAAAAGGGTACGCATAGCCAATTGGATATGCATACCAAGTTGCAGTGGCAGGCAGAGGCACCTCTCTTTCTTTTGGGTGCCTCTACTGTGACTCAATACTGGCATACTGGTGTACGGTGCACTTGGGCTGGGGATGGGGAGGAACAAAGTGAGAGAGGACCCCTATGGGCGCCCTCTGGCTCACTAAGAAGGGAAGTGTACTTGCGTGTAGTGCAATGCAAGTACACAGATCTGGCTTAGGGTTAGGGTTAGCACAAGGGCTAGGCTTAGGGTTACGGGTAAGGTTAGGGTGAGTTAGTGGGGTGCACCTCTGGGTGCCTCTCTGACCCACTAAGAAGGACAGTGTACTGGTGTATGGGTTAGGGTTAGGGTTCAGGTTCGGGTTCGGGCTAGGGTTAGTGGGCTTTTTATGCCCGACTGGCACATCCCAGAAGTCTCGGTCAAAACCTGGCCAAGTGGCCATGCAATTGGTGGAATGGCTCCAAAAATTTGCATGGTCCACTCCCATGGCCAGCCCATCATTGCGCAGGTGTAAAAAAATAAAATAAAATAAAATAAAATAAATGGAGACGTTTTGTTGCAAGAAAAAACCCACTGCTGCTACTGAAAAAATTCAGGCAGTTTTAAAATAGCTATTTTCGCATGTTTCTGTGGTGTTTTGGTGTGTTTTTGGACCACGATTTCAAAATAAATATTGCGGTCGCCCCATTTTGGATCCCCCGCCCGCACCGCATGGCATGGCGAGTTGGTGAGACGACAAGGATGCCCCCCACCAGAGCAGCCCAGGACAGAAGAGGGGGGGAGGCTGGGGACCCCCCCCCAGAAACAACCCTCTCTCTCTGGTAGGCATATTTTTTTGCCTGCTTTTTTTGGCCGGGAATCGTTTTTTTTTTATTTTTAAAACTTTTTTTCTGTGCCGCTTGGCATCGCGCGATCGCTGCGATGCCAGGAACGACAACAAATCAGACCCAATTTTTCTTTTTTCGGTTCGAGTTCGAGTTCTGACGGCTTAATTGTCGTTTCTGTTTCCGTTGCGTAACGGAAACGAGGAACAAAAACGGAAACAAGAATTTCGCCAAGTCGTGCCCATGTCTACAGTGAGTCATAAATCTGAAGCTTCTGTGTGCACAAAACCAGAAAGAGTTTTTGAAATGTCATTCTTAAAGCTAGATTTAGCTGTGAGAAATGATGGCACTCCATAAACTAAATTCTCTTGTCAGATCTTTTCATATTTGCCAAGAATTTTGCTGACTTCCCTTGACAGAAGGTCAGGCAGAGTTGAGTAAGGCAAATGAGGGTAGAATAAGATACATCTACTACAAGATTATGTTTTCGACATTAATAGCATGTCACTGATGTGTTTAAGGGTAGGAATTCAAAAGATAGACATTTTGCCATGCTCTATTAGTGATTGTCATTGTTCAGGAAAATTCATCAAAGCCTTTTACGAGTGAATTCTAAGTGAATCACCAAACTGCAAGTGCCAGAATGCAATAGGATGCAGCCATAGCAACTAAAGTGGTCTCAGATGTTAATGTGAAGTATTGGCCATATTGTACTTTGTATCTGTAACTTTCTGTCTCTGTACAGTGAATTTGGTGACACTACTCAACTAACACTAATGTCAGTTCCAGATCCACAGGAACTGCATAGAGTATCTTGCAAAAATGATGAATTGTTGGGAGAGGAGTCCTTGGCAGGGCACAGTTAATCTACAGAACCTGCTGTCACAAAAGCTGTGCTAGCGTAGCCATTAGAGATAGTGATTTAGGTGCCTCAGAAGATAGCATCTTGGAGCACATGGACAGCTGTTCTGACACTTCTCCTGAGTGAGGTGGCGGGAGAGTTTGTGCTGCCACTGTACAGGATGTAGTCATGGCCATAAACTTGAATGGCTTTTAAAATGGGTTAGACCACTTAATGGTGAATAAAGTTATCAATGGCCAATAGTCAGAATTCCCATTATTATTATTATTTCTTCTTCTTCTTCTTCTTCTTCTTCTTCTTCTTCTTCTTCTTCTTCTTCTTCTTCTTCTTCTTCTTCTTCTTCTTCTTCTTCTTCTTCTTCTTCTTCTTCTTCTTCTTCTTCTTCTTCAGCATTTGTAGTTGGTGGATGGACATGAATAATGATTTATTGGTAGGTTTTCCAAGAAGTCTGACTCATATTATTTGGTTGAACCTTTCATTATAATTCCTAAGGGCCTGCACTGCATCTTGCTTCAGTATTGGAGTCATTCCATTTCTTCTAATTTTGTCATTTCTAGGGTGGCTGGATAGCTGTGTGCGTTACATATCTGAATGCTGACTCACAGGTTGCTGGTTCAATTCCATTCTGTGCCTCTTAGAGGAAAAGACAGCCTGTGTGGCCTTTGGCAATCCGCACAGTCCCAGGATGCCCCCAGAAAAAGGGAATGATAAACCAGTTATGAGTATTCTCTATCTAGAAAATCCTGAAAAGGTTCACGACGATGATGATGATGATGATGATGATGATGATGATGATGATGATGATGATGTCCTTGTCCTATCCACTTTAATTCACTGTCATCAAGTATTGCAATGTCTAAATGTCCCATGCCTTGCTTTGTACTTTCTAATTCCTAGTTCCAATTGTACATGAAGAATTAGACTTCTTTTTCACTTCTCTGCATGCCCACCACTAGATGACCTCTACCTTTAATCTAGTTCCACCATCAGTGGCAGTACTATTCACACCTGTCCCCTTCCTCAGTATCAGAATGAGTACCTTGTGACCAGGGAGTCTTGTCTTCTGGCACTCACTATCTCATGTTTCATTGTTGATTTTCTCATTATAGGGCTTTTTGGGTAAGAAATATTTGGAAGTGGTTTACAATTGCTGCCTTCTGTAAGGTAAAGGTAAAGGTCCCCCCCCCCCACACACACATGTGTGCTAGTTGTGTCCGATTCTAGGGACTGTGATCATCTCTGTATTCAAGCCAAAGAGACAGTGTTATGAAAGTCCATGACCATGTGGCCGGCATGACTGCAAAAAAAACACTGTTTTACCTTCCCGCTTTTTTATGGCAGTACCTATTTATCTACTTGCATTTACATGCTTTCGAACTGCTAGGTTGGCAGGAGCTCAGATTATTGTGTCACAGCCATTCTCTATGAAAGATCCTCTGTTGATGTTACCTTCCACTACTAATGCTACCCAGCAGTTGCACTCCAGGAGTTTCAATGCTGTCCGGTTTTGGGGGTTCGTGATTTGCCCTGATGCATGAGTGTTCTATCTCCAATAAAGGATTCATTTGTACTGAAACAGAACTTGGTTTATTTAACAATTCTTCACTATAGAGAAACAAATCCACTTTGGGTTGTACCTTAACCACGGACCCTTCAGGCGTAAGGAAAGGGTTCCAGGGATTGTCTTTTAACAAATCCAGAAACAAACTGTTATTCTCCGGTTCCAGTCCAGAAACAAACTTGGTCCATACCACCTTGTCTCCTTGGGTGTCCAGGTTTTCTTTCATTCTCGACCCTTCCTCCTCTAGGGGCTGGTTCCACAGTCCATGGTCTTCAAACCCTATCCACATCCTCTTCTTTCCAAGGTAACCCGCTGAGGATGAGTGGCTGGTCTCAGCACCCGGCCGCTAGGAGTGAAGTCCAATGCCCACAGCTCTTCTGTCTTGCGGGCAAAGGCTTTTTCTGTCTCCAACTGTACTCTGATTTATTTTTGTTTCTTTCTATACTCCCGAGCCTCCCTCTCGACCCAGAACAAATGTCCTTGGTGATGAGCTCATCTTCTGTAGCGTTCCGCCTCTTTCTTTGGCATCATTAACTTTTCCCGGTTGCCAGTGTCTGGGTTCTCCATCCCATTCTGGTGGGAAAACCCATTTCTCCTTCCTTTTATTCCCTTTATCCTTAATATGTCTGTGAAGATTCTCAGTCATCCAGGTGAGTTTATCTGGAAGTTGAGTCATGGCTACTGGACTTCTTTTTGAGAGATAGAAACGTTTTGCTGTTCATCCAAACAGCTTCATTGGTGTAAGCTGTTTGGATGAACAGCGAAACGTTTCTGTCTCTCAAAAAGAAGTCCAGTAGCCACGACTCAACTTCCAGCTTTACCAGTAACAGTTTCTCCACTATTCTAATCTCCCACACTTTTTCTTCTCCTATTTCCGAGGGCCACAATTGTTGTCTAACTGCTTCCATGTGGCCATCACATGCCAGCAATTGTGTTAACCCCTTCCCCCCTTCTTCAGAGTCTAGACTTGTAATGGAGTGTAGAGTCCTGGCATAATAACTCATGACCTCGCTGGCCTACTCAAATCCATTCACCATGTTAAGGTGTGCATCCAAGAGGAGGACTCTTGTTTTTAAACACTCTTATGTTACAGTGAATGCATAATGTTGTGAATGTACTTCTCTGTGGATGAAGTTATCGCAGCAGCGGATGCAAAGGAATCACTTTGGCAAGCTTTACTTTTGTCTAACAACCAAATGGATTGCAAGGCTTATAGGTCAGCTCTAATTTGCTTTGCATATTGATGTGACCTTTGTTAGCTTATCTCCATTGCTGAGTCTATTCAGTTCTCTGTTTAAATTCTGTGTGGGTATTTTCCTTTAGCAGTTTTCAAATCCAGGGATTCACAGTGTCTAAAATCTCATTCCAATTTCAGCCTTTCATTTCCTATGCTATTAACTACAGTTGCTGCTTTGTGGAGAGTAAGCTACAATGACAGCTCCATTGTATGGTTCTTTTCTTCAGTTCTTTGAGATGTTAATGCTATAGACCCCCCCAGCTGGATAGCAAATTGTCCTGGTTCTCTAATAGGAGATATTTGCCCTCAAAATAAATGGCAGACATCCATTTGGTTTTTTTTAATGACTAGATGAAGAACTGCTATGTTAATAAGTTGCCCCTCATGACTGATAGAAATATTCCAGATCATCAGAGATAACTATCTGATGGCAGAACTAGAATCTCTGACACCATCTGAACCCTCTGGCAAGGTCTATATAATATAGAGCATAGACTACCACCATACATTACAATTATCTTGTAAATATCCAAGATGAAACACTAGCTTCCTAGTTGGGTTGTGATAAAGTGTTCATCCCTCAAAAGATGCAATCCTTCAAAACTTCTACTACATCAGACAGGCATGCAAGCAGGCTGACTGAGTGAGTGACTGACTTGACTGGCTCACTATACAAACTCACTGCCCATTAAACTCCACAGGGAAAGCCTCACTCAGTTACCCTCTCCATGGTACACTGGAGTGATTCTCAGCAAGCAGTGCTCCCCAACTTCACTCCTTAAATTGGAGTACCTGTGTTGTTCAGCTACAACACACAGGCCACATCTTGGCTTTGAATCAGTGATCTTTGACATCAGGGGGAAAGGGTGGGCACGTACTTGCAGGCTGCAAAGATTTGTCTCATACACAAATAAATCTCAATATTTCCTTCTCTAGTGCCACTCACACTGAAACTGGAGACATGGAAAAGCAGAGCAAATTCTGAGACACCAGATGGAGCCCTGAGATCTGGCACCCTACCTGACCTGAACCATCAGAGGCTTTGTTCTGAGTGAAAGTAAGTCACTAGTATGGGTGTTAATGATCTCAAGATGCCCTAAGCACATCCGATCTCGCCTGATTTCGGAAGCTAAGCAGGGTTGGCCCTGGTTAGTACTTGGATGGGAGACCACCAGGGAATACCAGGTGCTGTAGGCGCCTGGAGCAGGAACTGGCAAACCACTCTGGTATTCCTGCCAAGAAAACTCCATGGACATGGGGTCACGAAGAGTCAGTCGGTCACGACTGTAACGACGCAACACACACATGGGTGTTAATGGTGACAGCAGAGGAAGCAGTAATGCAGCTGAGTTCACAGTGTGGAATGAATGATAGGTAGAGACTAGAGAGGAGTGATGAAGGCCCTGCAAGATCATCAACACTGTCAGAGTGAGTGGCACGAGCTGGGGCGTAGGAGTAGGGCATGTAGAAAAACAGCAACAGTTGGAGCAAAAGCCGAATATATGATACTTACTGAGGCATTCATATCTTGTGTGGGAGAACAGATACTTTGTGTGGGAGAATTTAGCAACACTTCCAAAGTGGAGAGGAACACAGGCAACTATAGACAAGTCCTCAGACTGTCCTGCAGACTGGGTGTTGCCTGTCTTAAGTCTCCAGATATCTATGGAGAAAAGTAGTCCACAAGGAAAGAGAAGTAGCTTTGTCTAAAGCTGGAGGGGTAAGGCATTCAGGAATACAGCTTTAAAGGTTTCGTTTGTTTCTTACTTCATTGTGTAATATGGGTTTTACCAAGCCCTCTCAGCAAGGAATCTGCTTGAAGTAAGAGCAAGCTTCATTCAAAATAGTTGGGTTAGAAACAGCTTTCTTCTCTTGGTTCTGCCAAAGCATGCCTTGGCAATGGTTCTTACATATTCAGATCTTAAGGTACGTGGGAAAGGTGGACCGATCCAGGTAAATTGTCCAGGAGAGGAGACCTATCATGTATGTCGCTGTCTCTCTTTATGCCTGTCATCCCATACACATTTCCTTACTGAACTGTCTTCTCAGCAAGCATAGAAAGTCATAAATATATGTAAAGATAACAGCCTCTAACTTTAAGTTGTTGATATTATACATCCTCAAGTTGCCCTGACTCTATGAATGAGTGAGCTCAAAAATACCCTGTCTTTAACAGCCCTGCCCATGCTAATTATTACAAACACAAGACCATGGCTTCCATTTTAAAACCGAGGTAAAAACTATCCAGTGCTATTCTCCACTGATGAATCATTTTAAACAGAATACCGTATATTATTTATGGAAGTTCAGCCAAATACTACATGTATTTTTAAAATATATATATATAAAATCACATAATATATATTTTGTTTATTCTGTTGCCAGCAATCTGAACAACCAAATGCCTTTTGAAAAATTCTGTCGTTTATTTTTCTGCCAAGATATACTTAGATACTGTGGAAGCTATAATAAGCAGCTGGCAGAGACAATTCCGTGCTCAAGCTGGGAACATGTTTCCAAGACGGATAACCAATGACTTATCACAGAACGCAGGAGGGGGTGAAGATTGGAGTTTCTTCTTTTCATCTTCAGATGGATTTTTCTGGGCATACATTTTGTGCTTCTCTGTACCTCAGCGCAATCTGCAAATTTATTCGGGAAAATAGGAAATGGTCCAGAACAATAATCTGTGTACGTTCACAGAGCTGAGGTACTCTGTTGACACCAGAGATCGCCCCTGAAACCATAGCAGCACATAAATGACAGAAACAGAGCTAATTTGCATATTGGTTTTCTGTGCTACAGTATTTGCATAATTTATCCATCAAGAAGACAGGACTCAGCTTGGTGGTAATAATTTGTTGGCATCCTCAGGTTTTTTACTTTGTGATTATTAATATTGTTTATAAAGCATCGGTGTAGAAAGGTCTGACTCAGAGACTGAAACCTGAAATGTGGGTTTTATTGATTTTTACACTGGACTTCTGAGCAGTGAGAATGTTTTGGCATCATATTTTCAAGTATGATTCAATAAGTAGAAAAGTGGGGAATAGTAGGCAGAGCCAGTATGACACAAGGATTTAGTTTGGATCAAGAAAGTCTAGTCAGGGGCATCAAACATTTGGCACTCCAGGTTGTTTGGACTACAACTCCTACAAATCCCAGCCTATATTGTCAGTGGTATAGGGCTGTGGGAATTGCCATCCAAAACATCTGGAATGTTGAAGGTTCATCATGTCAGTCTATATGAAAATCCCCTCCTGGCGAAGGTGCATAAAATGACAGCACCATCTTGTGAGATGCTTGGCCGAAAGTATAAAAACAACTGTCCATGAGCTGTAACCAAGGGGAAACCCAAATCTTTACCACTGTGTGCCATCTGGTAGCAGTAGTTAGCACAAGACTTGTGCCTGACAATAGATTTGCTGCTGCTTAAATGGGCTCACTAGAGATAGCACAAGCATGGCAATAGCACAACCTTTTGTATAACAATGGTGTAATTCTGCATAACTGTGCTAAGCAGGAATTTTCACTTTGCTAGTGTTACACTGAATTTAGGCCAGTATTTCTAAATAGTTATCATGGCACAGCAGAACAGCTAACATTTCATAAGGGTGAAACTAGCAGCACAGCCTTTACAGCAGGTGAATGAGTTCAGCAAGTATGCAAAAAAACCCTAGCTGACATTTGAACACAGACAAACACAAACACAGACTCATAATGTTGAGCTGAACATTAACAGCCACAATCCACACCTCTAATGGTCAACTTTCTGGTGGTGACCAGAAGCTTAATTCTGCTGTCTAGTTCAAAAAGCCTGCTGGCTTGTCACCTCTTATCACGTGCTGCTTGCAGCAGAAGGAGGGTGAGGGTGTATCTCTTTCAACAATGATACCAAATTTATACTTGCACAATCAGGATGTTAGACTCGACAAGTAACTATTTGCTGTGACATCTTTGCAGCCACACGGAGGTGGCACACAATCTTTTTATACAATGCTTCATCACTCCAGATTTTCAGAGCATTGTAGCAAAGCCTCTAGGTTTGGAACCGGTAACCCTGAACCAAATTACTCTGCACAGCAAAGCTGCTCTGCTCGCAGAGGGGTGCTGCTGTCCATGCCACCACCTCCTCAGTACTATGGGAAGGGTTCGCTGGTGTTGCTCCTCTACAGACAGACTTGCTGCTGTTCTGTTGCCAAAGAGAATCACTGGTGGCAGAAGTGAGGTGGAGAGTAAGCTGATGTGATGGGAAGTAGTTCTGGAACACCTCCCTTCTGTACTTCTGCCTCAGCAGCCAAATGTGCAGAACATTAATGCATGTAGGAAAAAAAGTAGAGCTCTAAAAATAGCTATGCAACTGTCCCCATATTAAACCATTCTTCAAAAAAAATGTTGAGTATTCAGTGGTTCCCAGCCTTGGGTCCACAGATGTTGTTGGACTAAAACACTCAGAAGTAGACATGGGCATGGAGCGGCGAAATTCTCGTTTCCGTTTTTGGTTCTCGTTATCATTACGTAACGGGTAACGGTAACGAGAATTACTCCGCTCCAGCTCGAACCCGATCCGAAAAAGAAAAATTGGGTCTGATTTTTCGTTGTCATTCATGACATTGCGGCAATCGCGCGATGCCAAGCAGCACAGAAAAAAAGTTTTAAAAAAACAAAACAAAACCCCGATTCCCGGCCAAAAAAGCAGGCGAAAATATGCCTGCCTCAGTGAGGGCACCTACCAGAGAGGGGTGGTTTCTGGGGGGGTCCCCGCCCTTCCCCCCCTCTCCTGTCCTGGGCTGCTGGTACCAGGCTGGGGGGGCCTCCACGTCGTCTCCATTTGCCATGCAGTGGGGGGATCCAAAATGGCGACCACAATATTTATTTTTAAATCGTGATCCAAAAACCCACCAAAGCACCACAGAAACATTTGAAAATTAGGTATTTTAAATGCCTGATTTTTTATAGTAGCAGCAGTGGGTTTTTCTTGCAATAAAACGTCTCCATTTATTTTATTTTATTTTATATTTTTATTTTTTTATTTTTTTACACCTGTGCAATGATGGGCTTGCCATGGAATGGGACCATGCAAATTTTTGGACCCATTTCACCAATCGCATGGCCAGGTTTTGACTGAGACTTCTCGATGTGCCAGAGGGCATAAAAAGCCCACTAACCCGAACCCGAACCCTAACCCTAACTCTAACCCTAACCCATACGCCAGTACACTGTCCTTCTTAGTGGTTCAGAGGCACCCAGAGGTGCAGCCCACTAACCCACCCTAACCTTAACCGTAACCCTAAGCCTAGCCCTTACCCTAACCCCAACCCTAACCCAGATCCGTACGCAAGTACACTTTCCTTCTTAGTGGGTCACAGACACTCAGAGAGGTGCCTCCCACAGCCCACTATCCCCTACCCCTATCCCATTCCCTAACCTGTACGTCAGTACGCTAGTACGCTCCCCTTCTTAGTGAGTCAGAGGCACCCAGAGAGAAAGAGGTGTCTCTGCCACTTACCCCCCACCCTAACGTAATGTATGGTACGCGGCGGCTTCGCGTTACGCTTCCCTTCCCTTCTTAGTGGGTCAGACGTCAGAGGCACCCAGAGAGGTGCCTCCCAGATCCCACTTACCCCAACCCTAACCCTAACCCCAACCCAAATGACAAACGACAAACAGAAACGACAATTTTTTGAAAATTATCGCGACAAACGGAAACGAGCCGAAACGGACGCGTCCCGACAATCGAAAACTCAACACGTCATTTTTTCTGGTCGTGCCCATCTCTACTCAGAAGTCTTCACCGCCAGGTGTACTAGGCAGGATTTCTAAGAGTTATTATAATTTATGACCCATGGATGGGGAGCCCTGGCCTATGTCTATCTTAATCTCTGGGTCAAGGTGGAATGATGAGCTACCAAGGTTAAGGCTGCAATAAATCTATAAACCAACCTCCCCCCACCCTTGATTTATAGCGATCTATTTTATTACTCCAAAGAAAGAAGCAGTCAGCTGCTCATCGGCTGATGGAAAGGTATTTGCCTGAAATGTTGCTTTTGCTGCAGAATCAGTTTCACAGGATAATCTGCTTTTATGGAATCAAAGCAAAGTTAAATGTCCGAATTAGCAGTAGTCGGTTTCTAATTAAGGCTGCTATTACTAATATGCAAAGATAAGCAAGAAAAATTAAGCCGTTGGCTAACTGAAACATATGCCAGCTGTAGCAGATTTGGAACAGGGAGAATCTCTTTCTGCAAGCGATGATGCCCTTAGGCCAGAAGAACACTTGGTGTTGTCTGATCTCAGAGATCTGCCAGCAAAGAGATCCATGATGAGCTGCCAACAGAGGGATCTAGCAATGATCTGTTTGCAGAAGGAGCAACAATGAGGGTGGAGAAAGGTAAAGGATGAGTTAAGCCAGACCCAGTGCTCCTCAGCCCAGAGACACAACAACTAAGCCTTCCCCATGTTAGGCCAAGGGCCATGCTGGCCCAGCATGTTGCCTCGTTTTCTCCCAGCAGCTTGTAAAGCTTGCAAACGGGCTTTTGGTTTATTGACTTGTCTGGCATAAAAAATTAATCACTTCCTCTTTGATGAGCAGTGGTGGTAAATAATGGCCATCAAAGTGTGCTGTGGTCTCAAGAGTACTCGGTGTGCTCAGCTTTTAGCTGGAGGAATGGCATACTGTACGTAGGTTGTGATTTCATGATAGAGAAGAGGGTGTGCGAATATATCTACGTTAAGAAGAAGAACACTGTTAGGCCAGGACCTTGGTGTTTCTTGGAACAACCTTGGCATTGCTACAATCTTCAGGTAATTTTATTAATTTCATTTCACACCTTAAAAAAAAAAGAAATAAATTTTATAATGGAGTGGTACTCGAGAGACTTATTAATTCCCACCCACTTAGATGCAAAGCTAGGCTTCAGCTATTAACTTGGGTGAACTGAGACAACAACATTGTTTTGTTGAATCCTTGTCCGTGCCATGCAGAAAATAAAGTCTGTGCATAAGAGAGTTAGGTTCCATTCACTCAGTTCATCACACACCTAACTGGGCGCCCAGCGGCAAATCACAGTGTATCAGCTTCTGTCCTCACCAGTAAAGTGTGAGTTATAGCAGCCTACAACACAGGGTTGCTGTAAAGTCAGCCTTTACACACACACAGACACACACACACACACACAAGAGATTTATATTGGCTGTGGAGTTGAGGATTGGGATTGGATTCCTCACTGTTCCTCCTGGGAGAAAAGCCAGCCTGTGTGGCTTTTGGCAACCTGCATTGTCCCAGGACCCCCCCCCCCCGAAGAAGGGAATGGTAAGCCACTTCTGCATCCTGTGTAAAAGGGTTGCCCTAGGACTGTCTTGCTGACACATTGTAGGGGTGGGCACCAAACGAAACGCTGTTTCATCATTTCGTTAGCTAATGAAACAAAATGAAATGAAATGAAACGGGGAAGCAGCGTTTTATTAGTAATGAAACAAAATGGCAGTTTTTTTTCCATTTAAAATGAACCAATTTGTTACTCTATAAAATGGCTCCCCTGGGTCCTAAATTTGGTGCCTGTAGGACCCAGGGGACCTGTTTTGTAGAGTAACAAATCAGTTTGTTACTTTTCATTTCATATTGTTTTTTATTTAAAAAAGTTCATTTCTAACAAAAAAAAATTAATCACTGGGGTGGTGGTGTAATGAAACAAAATGAAATGAAACACAATTTTTCCTTTTCGTGCCCATCCCTAACACACAGTTATGAATTATACACTGAATTTATTGCCTGATTCTGAGACAGAGGATTTCTGTGCTTCCACAACCATGGTAAAACTATGCCAACAGATTGCAGGCCCAGGCTCAGTTATTGCATATTGTGAAGTTCTTCTAAGTAAGCATGCTATGAATAATTGATAGCACTGTGTCAATAATTGCCCATCTGCTGCCCTTTAATGGTATCCTCACATTTGCTCCTGAAGAAGGGCATTCCACTCCTAATGGCAGAACCATTGCCATGCATGTTAGTTGTGTGGGTCAAGTCCAAAGAGTAGAACTTGAGGAGGAATGGTTGGCTCCATTGGTCATCAGTCTCCCCAGTGCATTTTAACATCTATGTTAAGCTCCTGAGAGAGGTCATCTAGAGAGCTGGAGTGCATTGCCACCAGTATTCTGACAACACTTAACTCTGTCTCTCCTTTATATCTCCTGCAATGGATACTGCCTGGATACCTGAAAAGTGGATGGTATAATTGTCCCTCTAGGGCAGGGGTCCTCAAAGTTTTCAAACAGTGGGCCGGTCCACCACAACCCAGACACCACTGGGGGCCGGACCAAAGTCAAAAAAAAAAAAAAGGCAACATGGAAAAAGGGGGGGGGAGTGGGAGACCTTGCCGTAGCCCTCCCACTTTGAATGCCCCACTAGCCAGCATGCTAGATCAGCATGCTGATCATCTGGGCGGTAGTTGGGGGGAGTGGGAAAAGTGACATAGCCCACTGGTTTGAACTGCCTCAGCAATAAAAGCAACTACGGAGGATGGCTTGATTGCAAAGCAGGGGGTATGTGGGGGTTGCAATTTGTCCCGGGGGCCGGATTCAGGACCTTGGGGGGCCGCATCCAGACCCGGGGCCTATGAGGACCCATGCTCTAGGGGATTGGATCCATAACATGGACATATACAGGATCCAGCCCTCTCTTGGGAACACAGGTCAGTTTTTAACCAACTGAGGCTGATCACTCAGTTGTATTGTATTGTATTGGTCTGATTTTATTTTATTTAGCTTCTACTCAACGTTTTGTTTGTTTTATTGCATTTCATTGATGATCTCTTTGATGGAAACCAGCCAGAGCAGTTTCTAGTACTAATCGGGCAGTATTTTGAAACAAACAAACAAATAAATGTATGGGTCTTGAAAGCAGCAGAAAGCAGTTAGAAATAATCTATGTTAGCCAGCGGAGTTAAGTTTTTTTTTTTTGGAGGAAATAAAGAGTAACTTGGTTTAATTTTGATTTAAACATAATCTGCACTTTCACTACTAGAAATACATTGGAGCTTAAACTGGCTCCAAGTTCAGCTGGAATGCAGAATGGTTTATGTAACTTTGTCCACCCAGCCCGAAATAAAGAGACAAGAGATGTTTTGGGATTAAACATGGGCCACACTTTATTAATATTTCATTGTACTAATTACCCTACTGTTTAGTCTTTAATGGGGGAACCTGAAAGGGGCAAGTGGCACTGGGGGATTTTCCCATAACCAAACTCCGGTATTACCCAGTGGGGAAACCCCCCCCCCAGCAATAGAGTTACGGGCAGCCCTTTTCCAATCTTTACGTCAATGTTCATAAATCAATATTTACTGTCCTTTCTATTTCTAAGCCTAATGTAGGAATGTAAGGGCTGCCCTCATATTAAGCTGTATTCCATCCTATTTCCATAAGGGGCTAACCACCGCTTGCTCTTACCGCCACCAGAAGTGGGGCTACATAGTATGCCCCCTCCCCCCACCCAGCCGAGGAACTCAGCACAGATTCCCCTGTAGATGTCCAACAGGAAGTGCTCCAGGCCCAGGTCAGATAGATGCACGCCGTCAGCCCGGTAAAGGTGGGGTCTGCCATACCGGATTGCGTGGTGCGGGATCACTGAGCCCCCATGGAGGCGAACAAAGTTGCCTACCTCCCTGTTTACACATTTCTGAGCCCAGTTGATTCTTTTAGGATCTCGGGCTCTTTTCCCTACGAGGCGGGGTAGCATCTCTGGCCACAGGACTCGCACATGGGGGTAGGACCTGAATAAACACAGTAAGTCAGCTTTGGTGCGCAATATAAGGGACTTGCCCGGGAGACGTGGGAGGTCATTACCGCCAAGGTGAATCAGCAACATTGCAGTGCAGAATGGTTTATGTAACTTTACCACAATGAAACAAGTCCCGATTAAGCATCTTTGTTGGCTGCAAACGTTCCCCTTTTGCAGTTCTTATTGTCCTTCCACCTGGCTCTCATCATCCCTCTGCTGACCGTGGAAGACCTTGAAACAAAGGTTGCAGGCACATGCTCTAGTTGGATGGTTGCATTTTAAACACATGGGAATGTTTGGGCATGTGAAATAGATGACTCAGAATTTGTCACTGGATCAGGTCTGCATGAGTCGAAGGCATTATCCATGTTGGAGGGGGAGGAGATCCCGAAGACTCCTGCTCAAGCTGTTTGTGGGTTCTCCCTTTGGATTCATCACGGGGCACAACCAGCTCTTCCCACGCAAAGGCTTCTCCTCTTTTCCTGTGCAGAGCATCTCTTACTGCATCTGCTCCCTTGGGTCTTGTAAGCTTGATCCTAAAGTCTTGTGGGATGGGTGAGTTTTAGGTGATTTTGATCCTTCTTTTGTCTTCAAACAAGTCACCCCCTTTTCTGTGCGGGAATAGGTTATATGCCAAAAATCCTTTAAGAAGTGTTTTCATATCAGGGTGATGAAAAGATTTTTGGAGGTAGAGGATGTCCCCTCACTTTTGAAATAGCATCTTTATGGACAAAATGGGAGTTAACATCAGCTACGGCACAATCTTTTAAATGTCTGCCCATAAGTAAGATCTACTGAGTTCATTATTCCTTACTCGCATGTAAATTAAAACAGCATAGCAGACTTAATTAATTATGAACCCTTAACAAGGATGGGAGGGAGTCATACTGCAGCTTCATGCAGCAGATTATGTAACAGAGTCAGATTCTATGGTTTAAAAGGGACTAACTGTGCAATCTCAGATATGTCTACTCTGAGGTAAGTCTCACTGTATCATGGGGGGTGATATTCTCAGGTATGTGAATATAGAATAGCAGTTTGTGTGTCATCAAAACGCAACATACACATACAAAAATCTCCAGGAGTAGATATTTTAAAGAAAAACAATTAGAGTGTTTGCAGAAAAGGCAGGCGATATGGGTAACAAATAAACAAACTTCTAGAGGAAAGATGGAGAATATATCTGTATCTAAGTCTATATCTAGGTCTAGGTCTGGCTGTCTCGAACAAATAATTCATGGGAATAAGAAAGCAAACTGATTTATTTCTGTCTAAAAATCTCTCCCAGTTTGTCCTGTTAGTCAGCTTTCCATTTTTTAAGGGAGGTTGGTCCTTCCTTGGTAGAGCTGCCAGTTGTCCCTTTGAAGGTGGGCCACATTTGAAGGACTCTCCAATCCAACTCTGAATTAAAATAAAAGAATTGTAGTGGGCAACCTGGAATCTTCAAGTTACTCATCAGTGCTGGATATGTAGACAGCAGGCTCAGTGGGCAGACACGTTACTTAGTCTGTCTTGCCATTAAGACATGAGGCATTATGCACTTCTGCACAGATTAGAAAAAGGCCTAATTATGTATCCATGTGCCTAAATTCGCACATACAACTTGATGCAAACCAATGTTCCCCTTTGCTCTTATTTTTGATGGTGCATGCCCTGCTTTATGATGAGATGGAAGGGGATCCCCCCCCCGTGAGTTTCCCTGGCTGAGCAAGGATCTGAACCCAAGTCTCTTGGTCATGGCTGTATTTAGATGAAGAAAGGCCCTCCTAGGCTGCTCCACGCGTGAGGCCCCTCCCAATCTTCCACCCTTTATAACGAGAAGAAAATGGAAGAGTTTTATAAGCCAACTTGAGTGAAGCCAAGGATGATGATGGGCATTTTAAAATTCTGCAATTAACAATTTCTCCTCTAAAGAACAAAATATATTGTTGCTAAATACCATAGTGATTGGGGGGAGTATAAATATTGAAATTAACACTGAAAAACGTTCACAATAAACCTTTTGTGGAATAAGCATTAATTTATAGGAAAATGAAGTTTTAAACTTTATTCCCTCCTTGCAGCCACCGCCAGCCAGCTGCCTGGCTGGATTAGCAGCAGTGGTGGCGACAGCAGTGACAGCGGCAAGGAGGGGAGAAACTTAAGAATAAAATTTACCACCACCGATGACCACCAACCTCCTCCTTGCCGCCACCACCACTGCCACCACCGTGGCGGGTCAACAAGGCACCCACTGGAGGGGTTGGGTGGGGCTTCACCCGCCTGGCCCACCAGCCTTGGAACTTCCAGGTCAGGTCCCAAGCGGCGGATCAGAAGGGGGTCGTACTGTACATACATCCATTGAATCTCCTGATTCTTCATCCAACTCCCTAAGCAGTATAAGTACACTGCTCTGGGCAGCGCCTTGACTATCAGGTGATACCTTTATTAGACTACAAGAATCTCAAAAAGAGGCTGATGTTTGAGTCCTGGATAACTCTTCATCAGGTTAGGCTTTGCAGGCATGGTAGGCGACTCCCCCAAATCATTTTGCTTAGAAGCTGAAGCTGGGCTAGTAAGAGGAATGAATTTATGAGATTAGATCTGATTTCAGCCCATGCTGTGTCCCTAACTCACAAGCTAGTAATGATCTTGTGCAGTATGATTACCTCTATTACCTGAAGTGCATTTCCACTTAAATTATAGTAATAAAGACTAATTATGATCATAGGGCACATATTAGTTTAAATTAGCATATGTGAAATTAATTTTTAAAAAGGTCCTCTTGTAGTGAAGAATGTATATCTTTTTGGCACCCCTTGTCGTCTGTGCCCCCCTTTTTGTGATGTGTCTTTCTTTGTGATAATGTATCTTTACCCCATGGGGTAAAGAATGACTTTCCAGTTAGACAGTTTGCTTATATTCATACTTTCAGAATAATTGGACTGTCTTACATATCATTCTGTTTATTCCTGATAGGTTTCAAATACCCCATTTACTGGTGACTTTCCAGCCTTATGCACATTCACCTGAGCAACAGCAATATCTATTAATTTGTCCGAGAGCATTTTATGTTTGGGATCATCAAAACCTCTCTACATGTACTTATTTACTGCTTTCCTCTTATCGATAACATTGATCATTTTTGTGCCAGATTGCTGTTTGGACATGTCCCTTTAGCTTTTTGTTTGTTTGTTCCTTTCTATTTTTCAATGGCTTTGGTGATGTGGATTTGTAATTTTGTGAGGAAGAAATTCTCCTGTCCTGAGCTTTCTGTTCTTGATGGCCATTCTACACCCTCTCATAATATATAATAGGAATTGGCCAAGTTGGGCCGAACTCTTGAATTTCTCTGCCAAATAAATATGTCACTACAGTGGACCCTCATATAACAAAGGGTTTGTATAACATAAAATCTGTACAACATAAAAATTCCAGAGATAGGGGAAATTTGCTTAACAGAATTGCCTATGGGGTGAATCCGTACAACATAAAAATAGTCGCGATTAGGGATTACTCTGTTTTCAATGCATTCCTATGGGAAATTTGTATAAAGGAAAATTTGCTTAACAGAATTTCATTTGGAACAAATTAATTCCTTTATACAAGGTACACTGTATTTGTAATCTCAGCTGAAAATTCAATCAAACACACTATTATTTGTTTGAGGAGCACAAGTTAATTGAAAACAAAGTGCAAGGTCCTTATCAAGTATCCTCAAAGAACTACAGTAATACCTTGGTTTACGAGCACAATTCATTCCAGAACCATGCAAGACTACTAGAAGTGGTATGGGGCGGTATATAAGCAGAACACTTTGCTTTATATCAAAGCAAATTTCCCTATAAGAAATACTGGGAACCCAGATGATTTATTCTGGGCTCCCATAGGCCACATACTGTACACACAAAATGCCAAAACTCACAAAAGTAGTTGGCTAGAAGTCCATGTCCACACCATGGTTTAGGTGCCTGGCTGTGGAATCTGTTCTGCTTGGGACTAACAACTGGATTTTGCTCTGTGTTTTTAATATGACAGTAATAAAGTGCAATTTGTAGCCAAAGGATGTTGAAAACATATTAAACAAAATATAAATCAAACCCCTAACCTGCACTTGCCTTTGAAAGCATTCCTGGCTGGTGCAAAGGAAACCTCCATTCCTCTCTCCTCCCTCTGCTTTGAAGGCTGCCTGAGATAGAACATTTGACACCATCACTCACACTATGGGGGTGGGGGAGAGAAAGAGAGCCACCATTGGCTCACTTGTGATCATGTGACCTGCTCCAGTTACTTGTATTGTAAGACATTGCTTGCTGATCAAGGAAAATTTTAGAAGAAATGTTTGTTGCTTGTCTTGCAAAACCCTCTTAAACCAAGTTACTCCTAAACCAAAGCATTACTGTATATTTCTCTTCCTAGTGATTAACATTCTGTTTGCTCTCTCTGGTGGCATGGATGTACCATTTGGAGCTTCATAGAACAACAGAACATTGACTCTGGGTCTTTGTCAGCATGTAATGTAGAGGAGGGAAATTTGTGGCCCTCCAGATTTCATTAAATTGGAGCTCCCATAATCAATTATCATTTGTTAGGCTGGCCACTACTGATGACATTTACTGTTCAGCAACATATGAATGAGCACAGATGGCCCACCCTTTAAAATTCTTCTTAAGTAAGTGTGATTTCTCTCTTTCTTGTCTAGAATCTTCTTCCAGCTCAGTTTTCAAGACAGACGGACAGAGAGCCACTTACGACGGCTCTAGTTCACTGCATCCAGTCCTGGATCATCTACCCGTGCTGCTGCTTCTAGATAGCAAGGAGTAGAGATGGGCACTAAATGAATTTTTTTGGTTCCGTTATTCATTATTCGTTTCATTTGGTAACGTTTTATGTAACAAAACAAATGTTAAATGTTACCTAACAAATGTTAGGTAACAAAACGAATAACGAGCCCAAGAGTAATTTAAGAACGAACCGAACCAAACCGGAAAAAAATTGGTTCAGTGAGGTTCATTTCGTTCTTCCCTGCTGGTGATGACAGCCTGGCTGTCATCGCCCTCGGGGAGGACTGTCTAGAGAGAGCCCCGTTCTCGCCTCTGCACGCGGAGGTGGGACCGGGGCTCCCTCTAAAGGGATCTTCCCTGCGGGCGGACGACAGCCCACCGGGCTGTCACCTGCCTGCGGCAGAGGGCGGTCGGGAGAGGGCCACGGTCTCGCCTCCGCACGAGGAGGCGGGATCACGGCTCCTGCCGCTGCCGCCGCCAAACCGGTTTGGGTTCGATTTTTTCAAAAAATTCATTCGAACCTGAACCCAAACAGAACCAAGGGTGGGCCTGAATCAGACGAACCCGAACCATGGGTTTTCCTGGTTCGTGCCCATCTCTAGCAGGGAGCAGTAACCCAACAACCAACCTTGGCCAACTAGTTAGTCTGCATGGGCAGAGTTGTAAACATGGCCAACCATGTAACGATAGGGCCCCATTTCCAGCATAAAACAGCTGAGTGCCAAAGATGCACAAAGCTGAAGTCTTGATAAAATTTCAGAAGTCTAAGTCAGTCATGTCCAAACCTTGGCCCTCCAGATGTTTTGGACTGCAACTCCCACAATCCTTTGTCATTGGCAATCTAAGCTTAGAATTCTGGGAGGTATGGTCCAAAACATCAGGAGGGCCAAAGTTTGGACATGCCTGGTCTAAGTGAAATTTGGCTATCACACTTTCCTTTTGTAGCCTGGTTAGGATTTCACAAGGGTGTCCTTCCACAGGAGAGGACATCTGTCTGATGTGACTCCTTGGAGCAATTGCAGCAGTTTCTGTAATATTGGACCAGCCCACTGAAAAGTGCTTCAGCACTTCCTGAATTTTTGGTGCTTCCTGCAGGAAGCAGACTTCTACTTACAATTTAACATTTGTTTGCATTGTGTGCAAGCTAATATATTGATGGTTAAAATAGCTCTTTTGAGCTATGGTAAAAGTTGTAAAACAATAGAACTGGGTTTGAAGTAACAGTATCAACGAAGGGGAACTGGAGAAAATGAAGTATAAAAAATGGGGGAAAGCAAGATTCAAAATGGGCTCTTGATTTTTTTAAAGGAGGGGAAGAGCACTGTGGTGTTGATATGGTATATGTGAAGGCAGAAAAGTTACTTGGAATGTATTCTGGTCATAATGTCTTTCCGTCTCAGTTCAGCTTTAAAGAGCCTTGAAAAAAGAAGACTAGAGGGGACTATGATAGTACTCTTCAAGTATTTAACGGTTTGTCATGCAAAGGCCCCTCCTAGCCCCCTTCCAACCCCATTTTTCTATGATTCTATGAACTGATGATGATGACTTGAAAGCACTTTCTGTTCACAGTCCCTTATCCTGGCTTTTGAACCCTGCCGAAATATTGGAACTTTTTCTTTGAGGCCTTCGTTCATGCAAAGTCTACATTCTTGAAGACTTCATGAGGCTAGAGACCTTGGTTGGTTGTGCATCCTGGAACATTGCCAGCACCTTCCTGCTGGAGCGAGTTGCCACTCTGCTGGGAGCATGGCCACCAGATAGCAAGACTCTTTTTCTGGGTCTTTTACAACCTCCACATTCTGGGTGATAGACCTGTGATTCCTCCCCTTCTCTCTTCCTGGTGAGAATTTTCTAGTTCTTGTACCATTGAGCATGTGAAGAGAGAAAACAATAATAATCTAGGAACCACTCAAATGCAACATTATTTACAGGGACATTTCTTGGTGTAATGGGTAGAGTGATGAACTAGGATTTAGATGACCAGGGTTTGAATTCTTTCTTGGACATGGAAACCCACTGGTCTGCATACAAGTACTGTATTCCTGAAAGATCTAAATTTGAAAGCCCTATTAGGGCTCTATAAGTCAAATACTGTACAACTTGATGGCATATCATAAACTAACTGCACTAAATTCAACAGTTTTATTGTTCTTTCTTTGTGCATTCTTGCCAGTGATTTCCATCTTCTTCATAGCATATTCCTATTTCAGTAAATAAAATGTTTCCATTTAAACCCAAAGTATAGACATGTTCATTTAAAGTTCTTCACAAAAGCCTAGGTACTAAAAACTGAAGCTTTATATAAGACATGACAGGCCAAGGTCCAGTGATACTGGATTTGGGCAGTCTTCACCAATATGCCTAATTCTTTGATTATAATTGCTTCATGAACATAAAATAGTGTGGATTTATTCTAAAATAATCAAAATCAGGGGTCCAAAGTTATGCCTGTGATTTCCCCACAGAATAATGAACAAGAGCTAAGAACACAGATGGTATAGTCACCCAGACAGTCAAGTCTACTCCTTGTTCTTCATCATTGCTTCTATATATCCTTAGGAAGCCAGACTCACCCCGCCAGCTCAACAATTTAAAGTAGGATCTTAGAGTGTAAGAATATGTTGTGCTTATTCTAGCACAGCACAGTGGAGATTAGGGCTGTTAAGAAGGAATAACTACTCTGGAGACTTAGGTTAAAAATAGAAAATGTCTATTGCTCCATGAAATCCATCGAGAGATAATACAGAAAGAGGAAACCTAACTTTGGTTACATTATCTAAAATTTACTTCTAGGTGCACGGATGTGTTCATCAATGATGGAAAACTGAGACAGTCTCTCTCTCTCTCTCTCTCTCTCTCTCTCTCTCTCTCTCTCTCTCTCTCTCTCTAGCGAGGAAGAAGAAGAGGAAGAAGAAGAGGAAGAGGAAGTGACCTTAGAGAGAAAGGCAGTGGAGGATGAAGCCAATAAGTCTCATTCTGCATGTGGCTCCAGCAACAAAGGGACAGAAATACTCCAGTGTTTCTGACAAATGCCTCCTCTCTTGATACATATGTTGGGGTTCTATTCCAATAAAAATTCTGAGAAGCACCATCTTCCCTTGTCTCCTGAAGGAATCAACTCTTGTTGTTACTATTTGCTCTTAGAATGAATTGGCAAGAACTTGCTTAGCTGGCTGGAGGGCCAGAGGTTGGGGAATTTGATTCCTCAGTGAGCGTCCCAGAATAGCCAGCCTATGTGGCCTTGGGCACAGTCTCAGGGTCTCCTCAGATAAAGGAAAACCACTTCCGAGTATTCTCCACCAGGAGAACCCTGGAAAAAAAGAGATGCCACCAGACAGAATTGACTTGACAGTACATGATTATTTTGTTTGTTTACCAAAGGTGTCTCGAAGCCATGTTTTCTGTGGCTGTGGCTGCAGAGATCTTTTAGCAGTTGCCCTTGAGTTGCAGAAGGAGAAGAATGTTGCACATGCAAACACATTTTGCACAGAGAGAAGGAGAGGAAGCAAAACAAATTACTGAGAGCACCAGAAGTGGGAGGGCTAAAGTTTTTCCAGAGGTAGAAAATGATGTTACCATTATTCCTGTTGAACTTCCCAATCCACCTTCCACTATGCCCAGAAAGAGAAAAGGCCCCTATTGATTTCATTCAGAACCAGAGATCAGGCAACATCTGGTCCAGTGTTTCATCTGTTTGTGGTTGTTTTGCCTCATTTTACAGATACCCAACCACCATCACTGAGGATTCTTCTGGCTTACTGTGATAAAAAATGTCCTCACCCTGTTATAGGGCTTATTGAAGTCTTTTTAAGAGGATGCTGATGGAGGAGGATGGGAAGTGTTCAACAAATACACAGACCAGAACTCCCCTGGTGAATAAGTGCTAATGAATAAACTCCTAGTAGCACAGCAGTTGTATGACTCAGCATGCAGCTAGAAATTTGATCAGGGATCCATTCATTAGCAGCTATTTATTAACCAGTACAGTTATGCAGGTGTAAATATATCCATTTGGATGATGGCAGAGATGTGAAATTTCTGGAAGCTTTGGGGGGGAGAATGAGGAAAAACCTTTCAATCTTTCAGTTTTTCATCAAAACATTTTCCCTACAGCTTAAACATTTCTAGAAATTTTGCATCTCTAGATTCTGGTGATAGTCTCTATGAGGGTCAAAAGATAGGTAGGTTAGATGTGTGCTGATAATAATGGACAGTGGCCAAATCAGTGTCAGTTGTCAAAAGCTTGTTTTTGGGAGGAGACTTTTAAAGAGAAGGTTGGCTGAGCAGAGAATACATGGGTCGATTCAAGTGGTACCCCATAGAAGCGAGAGATGCCTGCGACAAGATTTGCCACATCCATTCATTGCAAACAGAGCTGTTTTGAAAAGGCAGCACCCTTTTCTTTCTGCAGGCAGAAAAGAAGTGATAGGAGAGATGTAGGCTCATAAGAGGGGGGAACGGCGATGTTGGGTAGGACCGGGAAGAATGAGCTTGGGGACCAAGAGGGACTGAACAGAAGGCGAAAGACTCCCAGCATCTCCAAGGAGAGAATGAAGGAGCCACTCCAGTCCCAGCTGACACATAACAGATGTGTAATTGCCATTGCTTAGAGTAAACAGATCCCACAGGGGACATCTTTAGCGCAGCCTATGGGGCATTGTTTCTTCTTCCCATTCACCAGTTCTGGGCAGTGCTGGACAGGCTGACTGCTTTTGCTCTGTTGCTTGTCAGAATCACTCTGGGTGATGGCACTGGAGCAGCTGCTCGGCTGAAAGTGCCTTGCAGCGGGGTGTATCCCTCATAACAAGCAAGGGCTGGCTGGCTGGCTGGCTGGCTTCAAGGGCTTCCAGCTCAGCAGCAGTTCTGGTGGCAGTGACATGACTTGTCATCACCTGTCCTACAGCGACACAACATGTAGCCCTGGGGAAGGGTTGAAATCCTACTTCCTAGTAGGGAACAGTTAACTCCCCCACCCCACCCCTGGAAAAGGGGGGGGGCAAATCAACAAGCAATTGACCCCAACCTCTGTCTATATTGGAAAGCCAAGCTTTTAGAAGCAGTCATCAGTTCAGAGAAACAGCTGTTGGTTGGTTGGTTGGTTGGTTGGTTTACAGAGAGGGTGAGTGTGATGATTCCCAAAACAGGGGTAGATTCAGAGTTCTAGTCCTAGCCATCACTTGAATGTGTAACATAAAACACACCCTTGGATCATTGCTATAATGGTGGGTGAACACAGCCCAAAACCTAAACACTGACCCCACTCTCATAACAGGAGATGGTTGAGATGGAAAGATACTTCTGGAGAGCTGCAGCAAACCCTGGCCTTTATATTCCAGATTCACTTTCTAGACTATGCCTTACTCTTGTACTTGATGGAAGCTGGAAGAAAACTGGAGATGAGACAACATGAAAGAAAAAGAATTTAGAACAAGAAACAGAGAGTGATAAAAGTCCCTCACAATGGTAATAGCTTAGGACAGGAATTGGCCCTAAGATTCAGTTTTTTGGGTGGTGGTAGGGAGCCCACATAGAGGCTCTGAACCCCATTAGGCCCTGGCAAAGCACTGGAGCAAGCCGAACTAGCCCAGAGACTGAAGTCACAATAAGGGCAGGCCACGGTGTGGAAAGCCAGGCCTCCAGATGACCCAAGAGCAAGCCAAGGCCAACAGGCATGACTCAGGGGGTTGGGGGAACAGATGGCTACCCAGATACTGTATCAGGCTGATCAGGCGACATCTGGGCTGGAGGCATAAGTGGCCAGCCCAAAGCCCCTTCCTCCCCCCCTGTCAATGATTCCCCAGTGGCAAGGATTTCCTCCTAGATAAGGTTGTATACGTGAAGAGCCACAGGTCTGTCCTGGACCCTCGCCCCCCCCCCCCATTTTGATGTATGCGTGTACTTATTTACTGTAACCAATAAAAGCCTTGGGTCCCAGGCGGGAGTCTTACACTCACACACACTCACACAGAGACTCATTCACACACACACACACACACACACACACACACACACACACACACACACACACACACACACACACACACACACACACAGCAAGCCTGGGACCAAGAGATGATTGTACCCCAATCCTGTGTAGTCCATAACGCTACATATGGGGGCATTTTCTAGGTCTCACCTTTGCTATTGAAGTCTTGGATCATTGGATCATAGAACCATAGAATAATTGAGCTGGAAAGGGCCCGTAAGGCCATTGAGTCCAATCTGCTGCAGGAGTACAAGTCAAAGAATATCTGCCAGGACGTTGTCTGAATTATCTAGAATGCCTCCAGCATTGGAACACTCACAACCTCTTGAGGTAATTGGTTCCATTGCTGTACTACTCTAACAGTCAGGATGTTTTTCCAGATACTCAACCAAAAACCTAGTTTCCTGCAACTTGAGCACATTCTGAAGAGATGATCAAGAACAGCTCCTACCCCTTCTCTATATGATAGGCTTTCCAGTATTTGAAAATAGCTGTCATTATCTCTGCTCGGTCTCCTTTTCTTAAGGCTAAGCATGCTCAGACCTTTCAGTCTCTTCTCATGGGGCTTGGTTTCCAGCTCCTTGATCAGCCTTGTTGCCCTCCCCTGAACTTGTTCCACTTTCCCGTCATCCTTCTTGAAGTGTACTGTCCAGAAATGGATGAGGCCCAACCAGTGCCAAATAGATGGGAACTAGTGCCCCGTGGGATTTGGAGGCTATACTTCTGTTAATGAAGCATAAAATAGCATTTGCCCTTTTTGCAGTCACATCACACTGTTGGCTCATATTCAGTTTGTGATCTATGAAGATTCCAAGATCCTTTCACTCTCAGTCTTGCTGAGCCAGGCATTCCCCCATCTTGTAACTGTATGTTTGGTTTCTTTTTCCTAGGTGTGATACTTTACACATAACTCTTTTGAATTTCATTCCATTATTATCAGGCCTATGCTGAAACCTCTCTAGATCTTTTTAGATTTTGTTTCTGTCTTCCAGGGTATTAGCTCTCCCCCCCCCCAATTTTGCATCATTTGCAAATTTGATTAGCTTTCCTTGCATCCTCTGATCCAGGTCATTGATAAAAATGTTGAAAAGAACTGGGCCCAGGACTGAGCCCACTTGTAACCTCCCCCCAGTTTGAGAAGGAGCCATTAAATATCACCCTTTGAGTATGATTCTGTATTTGATTATGTGTCCAACTGACAGTTCTTCTATCCAATCCAGCTAATTAGAATACCATGCAACAGTTTGCCATAAGCTATGCCGAAGTCAAGATAAACTATGTCTACAGCATTCCCATTGTCTCTCAGGGAGGTTAACTGATCAAAAATTAGGTTGCTCACCTGGCAACTCTGATACAATTTCAAGTATTATCATGGTATGATTAGTGAAGTGGTAAGTTAGGGAGTGTAGGTGCTCTTGGTGACAGTTCTCATTGCTACCTCATCAGGAGAGTTTAAAAATGCAGTCAAACCGATCAGTCCATATTAGAGATGGGCACGGAATGAACATTTTTTCGTTTCCGTTACCATTTGTCATTTCCGTTCTGTAACAAAACGACAAACGAAAATTGTGATGAAAATGCAACGAAACAAACAGAACCACAAAAATTGTGGTCGTTACGTTTCGTTTCCGTTAATGGCGACGCGCAATGGAATGAGCTGTTTTAAATGTTAAAAAACGCCATGGACATCCGTAAAAATGCAGCGATAATTATTTATATTGTCTGATAATACCTACCAGGGGGTTGGGGTCCTTAAAACGTTTGTTTTTGTCTTCTCCCATCGTGATGTATTTTTCTTTTCCCTTTAAAATGGATGTCGCACCAGCCACAAAATGGAGGCAAGCCATGTGATGGGATCATGTTCAACCAATAGCGTGCCCAGGTTGCAGACTGGGAGGGCAGGTCTGGCAGCCACAGAGGGCATAGAAAGGTCTGGCAGTCCCCGTCCTCCTTGCAGTCTCTGGTGGGAGTTAGGGTGGGATTGCTGTCTCTGCGAGTCTAGCTTCAGTCCTGCAGCCTCCCTGTGTGCGTGTGTGCTGCATACCTCTCGGTGAGTACCCTCCCTTGCCCCACAGTGCAGTCACTCTGTGGCTGCCTTACGCCCTGGGCAACGCCCACCGCTGCCTTTGCAGCCTCCCTGCGTACCTAGTCTATACTGTGTCTCTGCCAGCATCCATTTTTTTTAGTGTTTTCCCTCTGGTCTGGGGCGTTGGGGGATGCCTGTGCACGGAAATGCTTTAAAAATTGCGCAAAAAGCGGGTAGAAACGACAAATGAAAAAACAAAAAACAGTAATGAAATTTTTCCAAAATTTCACGACAAATGGAAATGAACCGAGACAGACCTCTCAACGACAAACGGTAAACCGAAACACCATTTTTTTCATGCCCATCTCTAGTCCATATAAACAAGTGAAGACCAAGTATTTTGTAAAGTCAGTGATACTGAATTGCCCATTCAAGATTAATTTGCAGAGTTACAAGACAGACAGACTAAAACTGCATTTCTCTCTTGGCTATTGTGAGAACTGCAGCTATGCTCAGAGGGATCAGAGGGACATAAGAGAGTGGCAGATGATATCATGATATCTGCTACATGGGAAGTCCTAGTATTTTGGTCTGATGCGCTGCTGAGACTCCAGTACATCAATGTGTGAAATGCTGGAGGTCACCCATAAATCTTTCAATAGATCCACATTTACATATATTCCACCTTAGCTTTAGGCAAAAAACAACATTTTTTACCTTTTTTTGCCATGCACTTCCCACTATGTATTGCAGTCACCAGCCTGAAAATCATTCCCAAAAGTCTATGGAAGCCAAGCTCTACTTCATTTGTGTTCAGATTCATCATTGTATCATTGTATCTTCACTATGTTTGGGCATCGCACACACATGTGCAGGCCCACAAGCAGAATCTGTTTCACCCGGGGCAAACATGGATTCAACGTGTGCAAAGTACAAATACGTTTTTGTCATTTTGGTGCTCCCCCCTTTGCAGCCTTGCACATGTGCATGCTTGTGCAAAGACATAATTTTACACAGTTTGCTGCTTTGACGCCTGAAGTGCCACTCCATCTCAAGGGTTGGCCCTGTTATCTCAAGGAATGATATCTGTCCTATTTGCGACTTTCTGAAATCGCAACTTACGAAATACTGAGAATTTGGGGGAAAATCGATATACTGATGCAGACTGACTGGCTCTCAGTGAGCTGAAGAAACATCTAGATCAAGGTTTTGTCACTGGCGGCACCAGAATCCTCTGTACATTCATATTCATTACATAATACATCTAGGATGTGACAACATTTTTACAGAGGCAGGCTGCTTCTACGGTATCTTTCCTACTTGACTTCCTGCTGCCAAATAATTGTTCCAATTTGTTGAAGCGAAACAGGTATTTAATCGCACTATCGCACCCCAAATATCCTGTTAGTCAAGTCCACAACAAAAAGGAGTCATTCATCAGTCTCAGTTGCTCAAAATAAGAAATGTGGGCTTGACTATGCACTGAAGGCTTGCCCGCTGAGGCTATTTCACTAAGTCTAGGCAGCAAAGCAGCAAACAAAAATTAACATGAGCTTTTAAGACATTTTTATAACAATGCACGTGGTTTCCTCAGCAAATTTCTGTCATGCTGAGAAGCCTAGGAAATGAGTGAGGGCTCTACCGCTGCTAAAGCCTAACGAGCCAACTCATTACTTCCTAAAATCTTTTCAGTAATTTCAGTGCAGCCGATCTTTACCAATACTGATCTTCTCCTGTATTAAGAAATTGGGGGGGGGGGGTTAATTCTCTAATATACATTATAAATTGCTTTATTCGACATCTTGAGTTTTTACTTTAAAATGATTTATGTGATATTTATATTTATTATACTGTATCAGCAACTCAACTATTGGAATAGACTGTTGGGAAAAAGACTGCTGTGCTTAATTGTCTACTTCCTCCCTTTATAAAGGTGTACAGTTATTATGAATTCAAACAAACCCTGTGTTGGTGGCATCCCTTACTACTCATAAATGCAAGACTTCTTTGTGAAAATAGATAGTCACTAGCCACACATCAATTTTGTTACATTTACCATTACTGTTGAAAAGTAAGAACATAAGAACATAAGAAGAGCCATGCTGGATCAGGCCACAGGCCCACCTAGTCCAGCTTCCTGTATCTCACAGTGGCCCTACCAAATGTGTCCAGGAGTGCACAAGACTAGATATCTGTCTCTTCATTCCACTCCCTTGCATCTGGTCATTGAAGTACCCCGGTTTTAAGCCTGGAGATTACACATCTCCACCATGGTTTGTAACCTGTGATGGACTTCTCTTCCAGGAATCTGTCCAATCCCCTTTTGAAGGCATCCAGGCTAGATGCCATCAACACATCTTGTGCTTCCTGGATCTCAACCAGTTCTTAATCCATAAGACAACCTGCCCTCTTATCCCCTGACTGTGCAATTTTCTCAGCAGCCTTTGGTGAGGGACTGCGTCAAAACCCTTCTGAAAACCAAGATAGACAATATCCACCGGTTCACCCAAATCCACATGCCTGCTGACCTTTTCAAAAAATTCTAAAAGGTTTGTCAGGCAAGACTTACACTTACAGAAGCCATGCTGATTTTCCCTCAGCAAGGTTTGTTCTTCTATGTGTTTTAAGATTTTCTCTTGGATGAGGCTCTCCACCATCTTCCCTGGGACAGATGTAAGGCTAACTGGCCTGTAGTTTCCCGGGTCCCCCCTCCTTCCTTTTTTAAAAATTGGTGTGACATCCGCTATCCTCCAGTCCTCTGGCACTGTGGCCGTTTTAAGAGACAAGCTGCATATTACCGTTAAGAGATCTGCAATTTCATTTGCAGATCTTTTAATGGAGATCTGTGGGGGGAATCATGCTTTTCACTGAGTTTGCATGACTAACATGCACAGAGTATCCTGTTCAATATTTTACATGTGTGTGTGTGCAACTCCACCTGCAATAGCTATGGAAGTTCTCTGAAGAGCTGCTGGCTATATGTAATCAGGTGCACAGTTCACTGTCGCAGCCTCCACAGCTGAAGTTCTATGTGCACAAATATTTAGCAGGATCCTGGCCCTTGTAATTTTCACCAAAAATGCATTTTTCACCTAATGTATATGAAAGGATGACAGATAATTTTCAAAACCCTAGTTTTGCAATTTGGCACAAAAGAAATCCAAAAGACAAAAATTACTCCAAACCTCTTATAATCTTGCCCAGTAGAGAAAACTTTTTTTAAAAAATCACTATCACTATTCACTATCAACAAAGTAAGCAGAGATTTACACCCTCATAAGCTATTCACTGAATGTAATGAACCCAACATGCCCTAACAACATCCAGTCTCGCCTGATTTTGGAAGCTAAGCAAGGTCGGCCCTGTTAGTACTTGGATGGGAGACCTCCAGGGAATACCAGGTGCTGTAGGCACCTGGAGTAGGAACTGGCAAACCACTCCAGTATTCCTGCCAAGAAAACTGCATGAACATGGGTTCAGTAAGAATCGGTCATGACTGTAATGACACAACACACGCACAAGCTATTCACTGAATGTAATGAACTCCAAACAGACTTTCATATGTCAAGATAGGGTCCCTTCCTAAGACCTAATATAACACAAGGATGGCCCTTTTGAATGTTGTCATATGTAAACAGCAACTAGTCAATATGTCTACTGGTGGTAGAATAGCAAGTTAATGTTTAGTCACCAGGATACTATTAAGCTGAGCCATGTTATGAGTTAACTTCTTGTGCCCCTGCCTTCAAGACTGAGATGCACAAGAAGTTAACTCATAACATGGCTCAGCTTAATAGTATCCTGGTGACTAAACATTAACTTGCTATTCTACCACCAGTAGTCACATTGACTAATTGCTGTTTACATATGACAACATTCAAAAGGGCCATCCTTGTGTTATGTTAGGTCTTAGGAAGGGCCATGCATAGCATCAACTGCTAGGTAGAATCATCTCTGTGACCCTTGAGGACCGAATCACTTTGGAATTGGAGCTGGTTGGTAACAATCAACTTGTCAGCAAGTCTTACATGATTTCTAGCTAAGCCACAGCTATGGCAATGGATGAAAGACCTTAAGATCAAAGCCTTGTGGCTGATCTTCATTAAACTATCCAGCAATAGCAGCAGTAAATCTCTTTTTTCATTTTGTTATGATAAGTGGCTCTCCCTCTGCAACCCCATCATTCTTTACTCTCCTTCCCACTCTAGTATCCCACCTTTTCTTCTCCGTCAAATGTTAATCAACTCATTTTGGATCTTATCTAATTTTCTATTGCTCTTGGATGAGATTTGGAGGCAAGTTTTTTTGAATGGTGAAAGCCTAGATGTCAGAACATTTGAATTGTTGCCTGTGAAACTTCATGGGCCATACAATTTATCTTCCCTTATCAAGTATACTTTCTAATTTGCAATCAGCCTCTGGAGTAGCTTTGCATAGCTGCATTATAAAGGCAGTGAATGAGACAAGTGCTCCTTGCTAGGGAACTAGGGGATTAAATCAATACAACATTGATGGACAGAACAATCCTAAGTGAAGTGGGTGTAGGTGGGGAAAACTAATAAGGTAGAGCTACCAGCTCATCCACAGCCCTGTCACTTTATGCAGACCAGGGAAGGTTCTTCACCCCCCCACCCCTCTGAAAAGAGCAGATTTTTCAAAATTTACTCTGCCATTTATTAGTGAGAGAGATCCCTCCCCCCCAGACACACACACCACATTTCAGCTTTGTGTGTTCATAGATGAAGGTCTGGATCAGACTGTTCTCAGAGAAACAGAACAGCTTTTGATCCAATAGAATCTAAGTCTGCTAGAATCAATAGGCTTACAAAACACCTAACTCTGACTATGATTGAAACCACTCAAGAACTTCTCCATCATGCCTTTGTCAATCCACTTTAAAAGTTTGTGCTTGGCAGTTCTCATAGCAGCTAAAGAAGATGATTGAGCACCAATCTTGATGCAATCATAGTCCTGTCTACGGTAACGTCACTGTTCTTGCACCATCTCCATTATGCCAGTGGTTTTGCATTTTTCAGTCAGAACAAAGGTGGCAGCCAATACATTCCTAGACATACAATGTACAGTATTATGCAAGGAGCTGTAGTGCACACTGCATGACTTTTACATAATTATTTGCATGCCAATTTGTGCAACAGTGTAATAGATTACAACTGGGCTAATAGGAATTTTGCAAGTTGGCTAATAGGAATGTTCACTTTATTTGTGGTATTTTGGACGGAGGCCAGAACGTCTTGCTAACAGTAAATATAATCATCTCTAAACCAATGAGTATTTCATCTTCTTTTTTCTAATGGCTTAGTGTGAGTGTTTTCAATAGGCCTTTGGTAGACAGAGGCACAGAACTGGCTACAGGGCAGGGGTAGGGAAATGCTATGGTAAGTTGCCCTCCATGGGCTCATGTTATAGGCTTATCAGGTAGCAGTGAGTGGAAGTAATCATGATGATGATGATGATGATGATCATCTTAGAACTGCAGAGCTTAAAGAGACCCTATGACTCAAAGGATTAGGGTCCTTACCAATGCTGCTATGGGCTACACAAATATGGTTCCTACCTCCCCCTTTCCAACTCTTCTATCAAATATCAAGGAATACAATTTAAGGGTTTGGGGAAATCAGCCACAGCAGCAACAGTGGTTCTGGCAAGAGCTTCCTACAAGTTGCCTTTTTGGATTCCAATTTCCAGGACCTCCAGGCAGCGTGGACCTTCTTGGCTTCTGTTCAGCGTGAGTTCATGCTTAGGAGTATTATGAATCTATTCTAGATTTTAGTCTCTACTTTACAGGAATTATGTGAGGTCCAGGACCTATTTGGGTCATACAGTTCAGCCTGGTGAGAAATAGATTCAGTACCTTGGATAGCTCTTGCAAAGACTGGAAGCTGAAGTGGACCTCTTGACATTGGGGTCACTCCAGCTGCCTTTAGCCCCCATGCCCATGCCACAGGGTAGGCCAGACAGAAGCATCTCCTCTCTGTTGTTCCCCAGGTGCCATGTTGCCACCCTATTCCTTCTTTTCAGTACCCTGGACCCCAATGTATACATCTGGATTCGCAGCACTGGCACCAGCCCTTGTGGGCCACCCCTCCACTCAGGGCAAGACCATAAGCCCTAGCTGCTGTCCAGAAATTCAGCATGCTAATGCCAAGCCTGTTAGAGGATCTTTTGCTTGAGTTTTAGCACAGAAAATATTCAGCTATAGAGCAGAGTCCTTCCAGCTGGTTCCAGTTTTATTCCCCCAAACTCTTGGGAGGGTTGTATTCTACTATGTGGAGAGATATTTCAGGACATGAAAAGACGGCTGCACTCCTTTTGTTAAAACATCTGCTTGGTAGTTGTCTGATCCAGCATCTGATTATTCCGACAAAAAACATAGTGATAGGCTCATTCAACATAATCTTTAATTGTGTAGCCAGACTCACAGTAGTTTGCTTTATAGCATCATTTCTTTTGTTTCGGACTCTGTGTTCATAGCATAGTCAGAATGTGGGATAGATGTACTGATGAATCAACCAGTTACTCAGTGAGCTGATTATCAGACCAGATTTCCCTCCTGCTCCCCAGTTTAAATCAATTCTTCCTGTCAGAAGAAGGTGGTGTCTCCAGTGTCGCAGGGTGGTGGTAAATCAACTCCAAATTTTACTCCAGACTTCACAGGAGCTATTTGGGGTTCTGAACCTTATCACCAAAGTAGGTTTAGCACTTTGGAGCACTTTCAAGTTCGGAATAAAACCCAGAGTGGATTAGCCACTCCACGCCCCCATCCCACCCCTTATGACATTAGAGTTACTGGCCTCTGGTACTTTCCTGTCACGTTTGCTGGTGAGCCCTCAAAGTTCTCCACCAGCATTAAATCTCTAGGGAAGCAGAGCATTCTAAGGAGAGGGATGATAATGGATCACTTCATTATGATTAAAGCAATAACTGAAGACAGATTCTCTGAAAATCCTGCCTGGGAAAGAGTAACACTGAATAATTCATCAAATGCATCATTCAGTACAAAATTATTCTGCCTAAGTTGAATAAAGACCCAGTTCACCGAGCTAAGTTAGATTCATATTCAGGCTTTCTTTTTTGAGATGGCAGACTGTGTCTAATTCATGGTCAGGATGCATTTAGGGTGCTTTTTTCTTTTGAGTGACACCATTCTCCAGAACCGACATTAGCAAACTGGGAAGATTTAAGGGAGAGATAGTAACAGGGATCTGGCACTTGGGAGGAAAGTCATAAGAACCGATGCTCATTAGCTTAGATGCTTTGATAAAGGACAGAGGGCGGGATCAGAATGGATAGCTTCAAGTACAGGTGAGCAACTCGTGTACCCCCAAATCATTGTTGCTCTTCTGTGGATCTGGGTGAGCTGCATTCCCCTAACCCTCTTGAGACACTAGCCTCCTGAAAACAAAATTAGACCCCAGTGTGGAAAATGTTTATTGTTTTAAATAATGGAAGTATCTGGTGCATTCTAGTGCTGAAACTAGACTGATCTAGCTTCTTGACTGTTCTGGATAAAAAATGCTTAGGAATTCTTATGCAAATCATCCAATGTTCAAGGGTGGTGGGTGTGGGGAGGCTTACAAACCATGCAGTTTACAAGCCATGATGGGGATACGTGTTGTCTGCAGGCTTAAAAGGAGGGTACTGCAAAATGCCAGATGCAGGGGAGTACTATCAGGAGACAGGGACCTATTTGTCTCATGTGCTCCCAGAGGCATCTGGTGGGGCTACTGTGAGGTACAGGAAGCTGGATTAGATGGGATCTTGGCCTGATCCAGCATGGCTCTTCTTATGTTCTTATGTGCAATTATATAATTCACAGTGACCGCTTTGTCAATATGCTTTCTAAAAGTATATATGCTTTGTAAAATGTTTCACTCAAAGAGAGAATAATTTTGCTCCAGCCTGATTTTTAACGATGCCTGCTTTTAACGGAGTTGTAAACAACCCTCAGAAAATGGTGGAGCTGTGTGACTTCCAATGCTCTGACAGCAGAGCAAAAATTCAACTTACCACTGCTTTGTGATGCCACATAGCATTGTAAAAACTGGTTTTGCCACAAGGCAATCAACCTCATGCAGGTCAGAGACAGGTTATTAACATTTGGAGCCATGCACTTGCTATAACTAAGTAATGTGTGTGTGTGTGTGTGTGTGTGTGTGTTGTGTCATTACAGTCGTGACCGACTCTACATGACTCCATGTCCATGGAGTTTTCTTGGCAGGAGTACTGGAGTGGTTTGCCAGTTCCTACTCCAGGCGCCTACAGAACTTGGTATTCCCTGGTGGTCACCCATCCAAGTACTAACCAGGGCCGACCCTGCTTAGCTTCTGAAATCAAGTGAGATTGGATGTGCTTAGGGCGTCTAGGCAGCTCCAACTAAGTAATATACAGTGATCTAAATATATGAGGGTTCAGTCCCAAGGTTTCGCCCAGCCAACTTCTCCGCTTATGCTTCCTTCAGATATCACTTCAGCTCACTTTTATTCATGGTACCAATGGCCTTCTGTAGTGACAGCTAGAGCTGTTGCCTTTAGAAATCATCACAAGTTCATGAAATCTTAAGGCCGGATTGATGCCAAACATTATACACATGTAGCTATGGCCATATCTTATCTGTAAATGAAGGGTATAAGCAGACACCATGATCTAATTTGATTGCACCAAGTACTTTGCAGAAGAGATTACTTAAACAAGTAAGCAAAACCCTAGAGAGATAGAAACAAATGCAGTTTTAAATTGCAGCAGCAGTGCACTTTTAGGAAATGTTAAGAGCCATCCCAATTGGATGCAGTGGAATGCTAAATTTTTGCAGTGTTCTTCTCTGCAAGACCTAAGCAGCCCCCCCACCTCCAGACAAGCATTTACTGTTCTTCAGGTGCAGCACTGAACACTGTAACAACTTGTGATGTTTTATTTTTAAAGCTAGATGATGCAATCGGTAGCAGTTGTTGAGGATCCTTGCAGAGATAGAGCATTACCTTCCAAACCACTTGCTTTAATTTTTTTTAAAAAGGAATGAATGTTTTTAATAAACTTTCATTTATGTGCAGCATCTGTGGCAGCTGCCAAATCGATTGCACCAGGAGAAAGACAGTGTCCTCATAGAAAGTTCATATTCGGTTTCAGGTTTACTAACAAGCCCATCTTTAAGGCGGAGAGGGAGGAATATGCATTGCAACATTTTGTGTTGCTCTAAAATTGTATGCACATCAGCCTATTAAGGGGCTGGAGATTCCATCCCCATTTGGGATCCTAACACTTGGACATTTTGAATGCTTTCTTGAAGAATACACTAAACCAGTTTAATGGAAGACAAAGATTTCAGAGGACCTGAACCTAGGATATTATTAGTTTCTTGCAACTATTAGGGAATTTCTTTGCTTTGTCTAAATATGGAGACAGATAGAAATAACCTGTTTTCTTATTTTCCACAATGGGGAAATCAATTTCTGCTTGCTTGTTTCTCCATTCATCATGTGAGATGTCCAAGATGTGAATACCACCATATTTCATAAGGCCAAGCCTGAATGCCTGCCACCTCTTCCCACATTTCATCTGAAGACTCCTACTATGCTAACCTCTTGGTTTCAGCAATAAGTCAGCCTTTTCCCTTTTACTATCCCCACCGTCTAGCATCTGCTTTTCTGCAGCATCCCGCCCGATGATGAAGAAATTTGGAGATCTCAGACACTGCTCACATTTTGGCAAGCCTTGGCGTGATTAAGACAGGGATTTTGCATAAAGAGTGCAACAGAAACAGGGATCTCCACACCTCAGAGTTTACAATGTTCTTGCTTTGTAGCACACGTTTTAGAACTTCAGAAACCACAGAATGTCCCGTGGCTGATCAAACAGCTTCAGCAGAAGAGAATTTTGGCCTTCACTCCTACAATCCCAAGGATGAGGCTGCCACTATAAATAAATCCTACCTTTGAGAAACAGGGGGAATCCCATGTACCCTCACATAAATTCAGGGATCCTGCCTATAGAGATGTCTCCCCTTGGGGCAGAGGCAGTACGCTAGCTGGCAGTATGGGTAAAGGCCTTTGGGAATCATTACACCTCTCCTTCAGAGCGGGGAGGCCCCGGATGGAAGGAAATGAATTCCATAGCCCACATATGCTCAGGAAAAGCCAGCTTGGTCTTATCTCTTCCCCCAGACCAGCCAGGAAGCCCTTGAGAGGGTATGTAGAAAAAAAAACAAGCTGGGTTTGGTCATTCAGCAAGACCCTGCCACACTAAGGTAAGCCTTCCCAGGGATTCACCACCCTACTCGACCATCCTGACACGCAGGCCCTGTCTCTACCCCTCATGATGCTATGTCTTTGTAGCCAATAAAGCCTTGGGCTCAGGCTAGCAGAGGAAAAATCTGCTGCACACGCCTGGCCTGCTGAACCCAATAATGTGACTATATGTAATCATTACTACACCTGCCTTCTATAATAATCTGCAGCCATTGAGTACTTTCTCTCACTGTGCAGGACTGCACAAGAGAACAGGGCAAACAAAACAACATTATACAAGGATCTATATTTTCACTATTCATGGAGTCTACATGGAAGAAAAGTAGGAGTCTCCATCCCCCCTAAAAAAAAAATTCTGGAAATATTACATCTCTAGTTATGGTCCTATCCACAGGTGGGGATGAGGGAGAGAGGCAAGATACAGAGATGTCCAGAAGAAAGAGAAGGTTGCAAAAAGAGGGAGATGAAAAGTTTTGCTCTGGACCAATCCAGAGATGCCGGGTGGGGGGAGAAGAGAAGGGATGAAAAAGCAGATGATGTCCAGCAATTAAAATCATTCTCTCTCTCTCTCTCTCTCTCTCTCTCTCTCTCTCTCTCTCTCTCTCTCACACACACACACACACACACACACACACACACACACACACACACACACACACACACACACACACACACAGAGGATTTCCCTGCTTTGCACTGCCAGCAGGAAGATAAATGAAAGGTTATCCCTAAGCACATATGGCTCCTGAAAGGGGGAAAAAGTTGTCCACTCCTGATATAAAAGAAGTGTCTTTCTGAATTTCATTTTTGCCACTTTGAAATGGGAACATATGAGATACTATACTGTTTTCAGGAAAAATTCAAGTTGGCACATCCCTAGATAAAAAGCCACATATTGCTCATAAACGTCTCACATCCCAAATCGCCCCCATCCAAAGATTTCTTAAAACAGCAAGGGATCTCCTCACAAGTTTTCTATCTTCTTGTGTCCCAAAAGAAGCCTCCATATGGCAAAGATTCAACCAGAATTGCATCACTATTAATAAAAAAGTGGGTTGAGCCATGTGACCAGAAAAACAAATGTAAAAATAGGCTAGGTGATACCTTTATTGGTCACTACTAAAACAAAAACAAAACAAAAAAGCAAGCTGAGCTTTTGATAGCAAGCTATCTTTATCAAAGCATTGTACCAAAAAAGCAATCTTGATAGAGGATGCAGTATATCAGGCACTAACAATCTTTTTGGTGAAATGGAATACACCAGATGATGGTACCAGGAGGCAGGGCTTATGTTAAGACTGCTTCAAAGTCCCGGATAAGGTTTAACACCCACCATATCAATCAAAGCAGCATAGTTTCTGCCCACCCACCCCTTCCCACTCCACTATTATATTCCCACCATTAATAGGAATGCTGCCTAGATGCCCTAAGCACATCCGATCTCGCCTGATTTCGGAAGCTAAGCAGGGTCGGCCCTGGTTGGTACTTGGATGGGTGACCACCAGGGAATACCAGGTGCTGTAGGCGCCTGGAGTAGGAACTGGCAAACCACTCCAGTATTCCTGCCAAGAAAACTCCATGGACATGGAAACACAAAGAGTCAGACATGCTTTAACGATGCAACACACATCAATAGGAATATTGCAATACTGCAAACTTGCACTGTCACAACCTTCTTTGTCTCACAGAGAGTGACTTTTGCAACAGACACTGGTTTAACAAAAACCGTGTCAGTTAAATATCAGTGTAATATGTATACTTTCCCGCATCCTGTTTTTTGTTCGGATGGTATTATTCCAGAGATATGCAGCTGATTATTTTATAAAATTCTATGGCATTGTTCCCAATTTCCCACTGACCATTGTGACCATTGAGATATGGTTTATTCACAAGCAACTTATTTCTCTCACCAGGTCTATGTATTTTGTTAATTTTTCTAGTTCTTTATCTTCATCTCTGGCATCTCATATTTTGGAAGTTGAGTCATAGCAACTGGACTTCTTTTCTTGAGAGATTGAAATGTTTCACACTCATCCAAACAGCTTAGTCAGTCTGAGGAAAGCTAGTTCAAAGCTAGTTGAATTATAAAATGGAGGACTTGCAACTAGCTTTCCTGTTTCGATGAGCCTGTTTAAAACAACATGGAGTGCATGGAGCCTGTTTAAAACAACAATAATAGAGGCCCAGCACAAGTGCATACCACAAAGAAAGAAGAGCTCATTTAAGTCCAAGAGGACACCGGCATGGTTAACGAGTGGAGTTAGAGAGGCTCTAAAGCACAAGGAGAGGTCCTTCTGTAAATGGAAATCCTCCCCAAATGAGGAAAATAAAAAGGAACACAAACTCTGGCAAAAGAAATGTAAAAAGATGATAAGGGAGGCAAAGAAAGACTTTGAGGAACGCATGGCTAGCATGGCTAGCAATATAAAGGGTAATAATAAAAGCTTATTTAAATATGTTAGAAGTAGAAAACCTGCCAGAGAACCAATTGGGCCTCTGGATGGTGAGGGAGGAAAAGGGGAGGTTAAGGAGGACTTGGACATTGCAGAGAAATTGAACGAGTTCTTTGCGTCTGTCTTCACGACAGAGGACCTTGAGCGGATTCCGCTGCCTGAGCCGCCCCTCTTGACTAAAGAATTAAATCAAATACAGGTTAAAAGAGAGGAGGTTTTAGGACTAATTGATAAATTGAGGATTAACAAGTCACCGGGCCCAGATGGCATCCACCCAAGGGTTATTAGGGAACTGAGAAATGAAATTGCAGATCTCTTAACGGTTATATGCAACTTGTCTCTTAAAACGGCCACAGTGCCGGAGGACTGGAGGATAGCAGATGTCACACCAATTTTTAAAAAAAGGAAGGAGGGGGGACCCAGGAAACTACAGGCCGGTTAGCCTTACATCTGTCCCAGGGAAGATGGTGGAAGGCCTCATCCAAGAGAAAATCTTAAAACACATAAAAGAACAAACCTTGCTGAGAGAAAATCAGCATGGCTTCTGTAAGGGTAAATCTTGTCTTACAAACCTTTTAGAATTTTTTGAAAAGGTCAACAGGCACGTGGATTTGGGTGAACCGGTGGATATAGTCTATCTGGATTTTCAAAAGGCTTTTGACACAGTCCCTCACCAAAGGCTGCTGAGAAAATTGCATAGTCAGGGGATAAGAGGGCAGGTCCTCTTATGGATTGAGAACTGGTTGAGATCCCGGAAACAAAGAGTAGGTGTCAATGGGAAATTTTCACAATGGAGAGAAGTGAAAAGCGGTGTGCCCCAGGGCTCGGTCCTGGGACCGGTGCTTTTCAATCTGTTCATAAATGACCTGGAGACAGGGATAAACAGTGGCCAAGTTTGCAGATGACACAAAACTTTTCCATGTGGTAAAAACCAGAGAAGATTGTGAAGAGCTCCAGAAGGATCTCTCCAAACTGGGGGAGTGGGCTGAGAAATGGCAAATGCGTTTTAATGTAACCAAATGTAAAGTAATGCATATTGGGGCAAAAAATCCAAACTTCATCTATCAACTCATGGGCTCTGAGTTATCCGTGACGGATCAGGAAAGAGATCTTGGTGTGTTGGTGGACAGCTCCATGAAGGTGTCTCCCCAATGTGTGGCAGCAGTGAAGAAGGCCAATTCCATGCTAGGGATTATCAAAAAGGGGACTGAAAATAAAAACAGCCAACATTATAATGCCGTTATATAAAACAATAGTAAGGCCCCACCTGGAGTATTGTGTACAATTCTGGTCACCGCATCTCAAGAAAGACATAGTGGAACTGGAAAAGGTGCAGAAGAGAGCGACTAAAATGATTACTGGGCTGGGGCACCTCCCTTATGAAGAAAGGCTAAAACAATTGGGCCTCTTTAGTCTGGAAAAAAGGCGCTTGAGGGGGGATATGATTGAGACATACAAAATAATGCAGGGTATGAGTAAAGTGGATAGAGGGAAGCTCTTCTCCCTCTCTCAAAATACCAGAACTAGGGGACATACACTCAAATTGAGTGCTGGGAGAGTAAGAACTGACAAAAGAAAATATTTTTTCACCCAGCGTGTTGTAAGTCTATGGAACTCCCTGCCACAGGATGTGGTGATGGCATCTGGCCTGGATGCCTTCAAAAGGGGATTGGACAGATTCCTAGAGGAAAAGTCCATCACGGGTTACAAACCATGATGGAGATGTGTAATCTCTAGGCTTTAAACCAGGGTACTTCAAGGGCCAGATGCAGGGGAGTGGTATCAGGAGACATATCTAGTCTCATGCGCTCCCAAACGCATCTGGTGGGGCCGCTGTGAGATACAGGAAGCTGGACTAGATGGGCCTTTGGCCTGATCCAGCATGGCTCTTCTTATGTTCTTATGTTCTTAGCAGTGAAACATTTCAGTCTTTCAAGAAAAGAAGTCCAGTAGCCATGACTCAACTTCCAGATAAACTCACCTGGATGACTGAGAATCTTCACAGACATCTGGCATCTCATGGAATTGCCAAGACATTCAGTTCATCAGTGGCAAGAATTATCCAGACATTTCTCTTATTATTTTGTTTGGTGTATTACATTCAAGGTGTCTGTCCATTTGAATCTGAAAGTCCCACAAGGTCTTAACTTGATTATTTTTCTAAGACCTTCTCCACCTGATGTTCCCATTCATTCCTGGATGCTGATATTATGGATATATGGATAGATACACTGGCTAGTGTATTAATTTTGCAACTTCATTGTGTCTAACTTTGCATTCTATCTGCACAATTTTTGAACAATTATTTTGAATGATAGTTTTTTGAACAAATACTTTGAACATTTATTTTAACCAGTAATTTTAAATTTGTTGTTATGTGACACTTGTGAGCAAAATAAAATTGAGTGATTTTTCCAAATGACCTTTTCTCAAGAAGTTTCTGTGCACTTTAGGCTATTGATTCACAGCTCCTAAGATAGAGCTAATGTGTCAAGTAATCCATACTGTATTAGTTTAAATTTGCATCAGGTCTTTTAATAAAACCACCTGAACCCTGGGGATTTTTCAAAGAGATAAACACCCCAAAACTCATCAGTCACCCACATCACATTTTTACCCCTGAAACACAGCTCAGTCCACACCTGTGTTTATTTCTTTTCTATAAATGCTTCTGTTTCTCTATTTAAATTCCCATTCAATGCTGGACAATCCTATTTGCGTATGCTCAGAAAGAAGTCATGTTGAACTCAGTGGGTAGGCAGCTCTAATGATCATTGCCTGAACCCCAATGGAATGGGTGGTTCACTTAGTTCATCAGTGGCAAGGGGAGATGAACCATGCCTTGAATTATGATATACCTTTTTTCTCATTGGTCTCTTGTTATTGTATAGCCTCAATAAAAGGACTTAGGAAGACACCTGTTAATTTACTCCAAGATGCAAGAAGTGCTGTTAAGTAGTGGCCAACTCTGGACAATAGCTCTGGACTTTTGCATTCCTTGCTGCTATTAATGCTCTGCCATATTGCTCTTGTATTTTGCAAAGTGGTGCACTGACCATGCTATGTTTGGGAGATGCCTTGGGCATTATGGATGAATGTAAGCCCTGCCCTGAACTCCTGCTCTGTTTGATGAGTGGTGGCACTGAGTCCATTTCCCATCACTGGCTAGTCAGATGCCTCTGGGAAGCTTACAAGCAGAACTTCAAAGCAAAAAAAAAAAAGCAAAAGCAAGTGTTTCCTTTGTTTTTCTCCAACAGCCAGTATTTAGAAGTATGGTACCTCTGAGCACGGGTTTTCAGGCCAACACGAATTATATGGATGGGGCATGGGGCATGCAGTGATTATTAAGATAGTTCTTGTTGTCATTACCTGCATGTTGCTGCAAAGTTGCATTTAAAATTCCTGCCCTATTATTGTCAACTTTTGTTTTTGTATCTCATCTGTCATTAATGATTTTATGAGTATCACCAGCCATCCTTCATGCCCTGTCTTTTCTTTGGGCTAAAGGAGTAGGTTTTTTTTCTGATTTCATCCCATAATTCTTTTGGTTCACAGATAACTGATCTTAGAATGCAGTTTGTTCTTTATGTGGACTTTTAATCCTTTAAATTCTTGAGGACTCTCATTAAAAATCTATTTTTGGCACTATTACTGTTGAGAGGTTTTCTTCTGTTTTGCTCTGATTTTTTGGTAATAAGGGTTCATGGTCTGGTTTTTTTTACTGCAGAAAAAAATGAAGCTTCTCCATGTTTTGTTTCTAAGCATATAGTCTATTTGGTGTGTATATTAATCATCTTCTTGTATTCATGTGCACAATCATACGTTCAGATGCCTGAAGCATGTGCTTTGATTATTTAACAAGTTGCTTTCCTATTTCATTTCTAACTGCTAGACCAAATTCTTCAAAAATGCTTTACTCAGTTTTTTTTGTATTCATGCATTCCAGTCACTTAAGATGATCTGCACATCCTTGTTTAGCATGTGGTCTCTCTCTCCCCCCCCCAACCCCCCGTTACATGAAAGCATTTGTTTTCTTTTTCTTTAGCATTTAGAATTAGACCATAGACTTGAATGGTGGTGATTTTGATGGTCTTTTTGTGAAACCTGTTTCATACTAATTAGTCAGACGATGCATTAAATTCCATATCTGTTTGTGCTATGTCATGTCTCGCGACTAGAGCCACTCTGCTGCTTTGGAACTGCTAATGATTACACTCATCCACTATGTTAAGGTGAGCATGCAAAGTGGATTAGTCCTTTCATACTCAACTGGATTACTATTGCTATAATATAACACGGTGTTGGTGTTGGGGACTTTGGCTTAGAGGTGTTCAGTCTCTACCATCTCACAGATGGTGACTTCACCCTATTGGCTCCTCAGCCAAGTACATCCAGGAAAGGCCTCATCCTGTAGTTCCTTTTATTCAATAGAGGAGGAATCACAGCTTCAGCAGTTTTGTGTATACACCGGTTGAGGAGCCATTGGGAAGAAGCTGTTATCTATAGGAAGATGATTGAATGCCTCTAAAGCAGAATCTTCCTTGTGCATTATGATTATCTGGGAAACATGAATGGGGTGGTACCATTGCATTATTGTCTGACTTTTGGGTTCTACTGTTGGAATAGAATACTGGACCTAGTAGACCTTTGATTGGATCCAGAAGGACTGCTCTTAAGTTCTCCAGAAGACAGTCTCATTCATGTGGAGTGAGTTTTCTTGCTTTCTCTGCTGCCAGTAATGAATCCAGAACCTGACTATGTGATCCCAGAAAGGAGGCCATAGTTCCCATTCTTGAATGAGCTGAGCAGAAGATCCAAGTCATATAATTGCAATTGTCCAGTCGTGTCCACATTGTAGGCAAATAGACTACCTATTCAAATAACGCAGGTGTCTTTGGGATACCACACAGCTAAACCTGGTTGAAATAGATTCCTTTGCCACTTTAAAAAAGGTATGTAACGAGTTAAGCGTCGGTTTATTCAGAGTAAGTGAGGACTTGCCTCACACTGTAAAAATGGCCCATTCCAGACTCAAGGCCTAACAATGTTGACTTGCCATTTCTCTTGCAAATCTACAGCTCACATTAATAAGTTTCTGTGCTTGACTAAATAGTAAAGCAATTATACCACAGACTAGCAGTGTTCTAGGAGTATCTGTCGCAATTACATCACTACCTTTTATGAAGGTCATTGAAATCAGAGATTCATTCCCTGCAAAGGGCCATTGCTATATACTTTTAACTTATTGCCATTAATCAGCTTTCATCATAAGCAATTACTATAGAAAATCTTGGGGTGCAGATTTATCCATAATTTTATAGTATGATGAATTTGAGCTCTTCTGCCACATATAAATTATATCTGAAGAAAAAGAGATTATGTTGCCCTTTCCTTTCTTTTCCTGTTAGCGCTGGTGAAATACTTGAGACCACTGTGGAATAAAATAAACTTGCCAGATTTACCTGACTGGATTTGGGCCATTGCATCATTCTAATATACACATTCCCTGTGTCTGATTGAATCACCTACTTACATAACATAATATTCAGCAGAGAAGAATAACTGAAAGTATTTCTGCAGTAATATATCCCCTTTATTTTCAGTATGTAGAAAATGAGAAACTAATTGGAAAGCACTCATAATAGCTGCTATATTACTGACAAGCTGTTTTCATCTGGTTTTTAAAAACAAGATGTCAAATAAACTCTTGTAAAATAAAGGCAAATCTAATAAATCCTTTATTTGTGAGCAATTCTTCTTAAACTAAATGAAATATTTCTTTAGGAAATTATTATGTACATTAAGTACCATTTCACAGGTTTGAATCTTATATACCGTATATACTCGAGTATAAGTCGACCCAAGTATAAGCTGGGGCCCCTAATTTAAACCCCCAAAACTGGGAAAATTTATTGACTCAAGTATAAGCCTAGGGTGGGAAATGCAGCAGGGCCTGGCAACTCCTCCTTTGTGAGCTGGGTGTGTGTGTGATGTTTAAAATGACTTTTAGCCACCGAGGCAAGTGCTTGAGTTAGTGGCTAAAAGTCATTTTAAACATTGTTTTAAAATGACCTTTTAAAAAGTCATTTTAAACATGGGGGGGTCAGGAGAAGTGGCGCACAATGTTTAAAATGACTTTTAGCCACTGACCCAAACTTGCCTCAGTGGCTAAAAGTATTGACCCGCATATAAGCCAAGGACCCCTTTTTTCAGTCCAAAATTAGGTCTGAAAAACTAGGCTTATACTCAAGTATATACAGTATTTAATTTTCTAAAAACAGTCTTCAATTCTGTATCAAATGCAGCAAATAGAGTCAGAAATCTCTTGAACACTGAAATGAAGTATATGAATCACGTTATATGGAGACTATTTTTGAGAACAGCTGAAAAAATGGATGCCTGTTTTTAAAGTTGAGGTGTGTGTGTGTGTGTGTGTGTGTGTGTGTGTGTGTGTGTGTGTGTGTGTGTGTGTGTGTGTGTGTGTGTGTGTGTGTGTGTTGCATCATTACAGTAATGATCAACTCTTCGTGACCCCATGTCCATGGAGTTTTCTTGGCAGGAATACTGGAGTGCTTCATGCTATTTTGTAAATGCTCAACCGAGCATGTTGGTGAATTGCTACATTTATCTGTCACTTATTACATTTTAGAAGATTGGTGGGTATTGTCAAAATATATCAGATGTGTTATGGATTTTGATCATTTTACCTACAAGACTTTGACTAGCTTGGGTGGGTGTGCCAGTTACTGCTATGAGCTCAGACCTGGTCAGGATGGCAATGCTAGAATGGATTACTGCAACACCAAAATGAACTCTGCATACATGTAGTTTTAAAGGGCCTCCATAGGTTGCAGCTGGCTCAAAATCCCTCTGGAAGAATTCTGGTGGACAATTATAAAACACCTATCCTTGAAGGGCAGCTTTGGCTGCCAGTTTGAATGGAGTTTCTGGACACAGTTCAAAGAGACGCTAATATCTTTAAAGACCCTAATGGCCTAGGTCCAGAACATCTTAAGCATCAGCTGTTCCTATCCTTGTCCATGGGCCAAGATCCAATGGAGGCATCCTATGCTGTGTTCAGACTATGGTGGAAGCATAGCTGATGGGCACAAGAGAAAACGAAACACCTTTTGGTGTTCACAACACAACTAAACTCTGTAGCTTCTTGCCCCAAGAGGCCAGGCTGGCATCTTCCCTTTTATTACACTGTTCTGTAATTTTACTGTTTATTATTAGTTCTCTTAGCTGTCCTGAGAGGTATATAAACACTGGAAAGGCAGGATATTTGTACAACAAAATCAATACACAAATAAAAACACTTACTGGTGTCCTATAGGAATGAGGTTTATCATCTTTGAAAATGTTGCTGTTGTCAGAGGATATTATGAAAATGTTCTTTCTGAAAACTCCTTTGTTCCATACTGCTCTCAACAACAGATCTCCTTACAATAGTTAACTGTTTATAAAATTTTCTTATTTGCCACCTAGAACATTAAGAACTATTATCATATCTTAACATTCATTAAGTATAGATAAAACATTATAAAAACATCTATTTAACCCTTGAAAATGTAGCCATTTCTTCTTTTACCATGACCTGTCAGAAACTACACAAGCTTTTCACACTGGTTGTGCTTCTTCTTCACACCCAGCAGGCATGTTCTATCTTTTCTCTCCTAGGCATGATTGGGAATATTGGCAGCAAACTTCAAGACATAACAGAACTGGATCCATTACTTGCAGTAAATACAAGACATATTCTGTTGTGTGTATTTATGGTTTCCTGCAGTTGCAAAGAAAAGCAGCTGAACAATTAATTGTCATTTTTAGCCTCAGGGCAAGATGGATGTTTCTTCCTCATCAAAATTAGACAACGGTCAAGTAACAAAATGAGGAAATGGTTCATTAGTCATGGGAATTTGTCAGATCACTTTAATGTCCAACTGTTTATCAGGAAAATTGCTGAGGTAACATCTGCATAGAGAGGAAAGCACTGAGAGGCAGCCTGCGAAAGCCTATTCTCAAAGCCACGGGGATCAAGAAGATAGTTATGGCCCAGGTTAAGGTTCTAGCATTAATCTGTGTTTTCTATTTGCTTTTGTCTGCTGTCCAACTGTCAGGCTCCACAGCTATTCCCTGTGCCCACTCATCTGTGCATCAGGGAGTGGGCAGCACAAGATAGGAGCTCCGTGTGCCAGGAGACGAGGTTTTACTCTCCCATTCCTGCATGCTGAGATGTTCGGGACATCATGTCGGGGAGGGACAGCAAATAAGGCCAAGGCCCTAGGTCTGTTCATCCATGAGTGCAAGAGAGAATAAGAGATACTCTTTTTTTCCAGGGATGAAAAGGATCTTACAGAGAGCCTGTGTTCAGAGCTGAACAGCATGTTAGTACTAGTATTGGAGAGATGTGATTGAGGCAGAATTTTGCGTTTAAGGAATCAGACCTTCAAAAGAATCCAGCCACAAAACAAAGCAAGTTAGTTTACAAGGTGAGAAAAAGTCTCTGATGGGCTCAGATTTTTCAAGAAGCTCCTTCTATTCATAGGCTATTTATCATGCCTGTGTCTGCCCTTGGAACACCTCTCTGCATGCATCAAACAAGACGAGGGAAACCAGTCTTCCTCTATGGCCAGCTCCACCCGTGTTCATGGCTGCCATGTCTCCCCTATTCTATTGTCCAGCTTATCTTAGAAGGAAATATGTTGCTGGTTCCTGCTTTAGAGGACAATAGGTTTTATCACCCAGGGATGGGGAAAGGAGTCCTGTATCTACAGTGCAGTCACTTAAAGGAAAGCCTGAGCAAGAGGCCAGAGTGGTGGTGGTGGTGGTGGAGGAGGAGGAGGAGGAGGAGGAGGGGGAGGGGGGGCTGGGAGGCATGAAATCACTTGGCATTATGTAGCAGAAGGTGCTTTAGGTATCTGGCTGTAAAGCCAGAGGTAGAGAGTTCAAATCCCCACTCTGCCTCCTGGGAGAAGGTCAGCCTGGGCAAGCTGCAGTGTCGTAGGGCACCAGAACAAGGGAATGGGAAACCACTTCTGAGTAAATTCCCACCTGGGAAGCCCTGAAAAGGGTGAGTCAGCATTGATTTGCCAGCCGATGATGAAAAGATGGTCTCAGCAATGCTCGAAGAGGAGGAGAAGCTGAAGGTAGGAGAGAAAAAGGAGGCTGGAGAAGACCAGACACTATGCAGATACACCTAAATGCTGGCTTTGTAACCACTCGGCATTGTTCAAATTATGTACCGCCTGCACATGAAAACAGTTTGTGAGGCTTTCAGGTTTTTTGTCTTCCTCAGACAGCAAACGCAGCTGCGGCTTCTGCCAGAGTTACCACTCACACCTCTCTGGCTTTGTCCTTGGGTTGGCTTTCTGGCTGTTTGGACATGTCCGTGTGTTAGTGAGTGGCAGCCCTCAAGTAAAGTGCTATGTGGGTCGGAAGCTGCACCTTTACCCCTTTCCTAGGCAACCAGAGAGTTTGTACCATCCCAGGATATGTGAGGCTTACGATAAACCATAAAGGTTTGCCCCCTAGTTACCCATTCCGAGTATTTACTCCTTTCACTGAGCACCAGGCTAGCACAAATCCACTCTACTCTGCTAATATAAATACTATGCGTTTCAGTAGTCTAGTTCTTAGCAGCATCCCTCCATGGTCTAAAGCAGAGGTCTTTTCCATGATCCTTTGAAGATGCCGGGTCCTGCATTTCAGATATTCACCTTGAAAACCATGTTCTTTACAACAGACAGATGGGTCCTCACACAAGTTCCTCTTCCGCTTGTTCCCAAGTGATCTTTCCCTAGCTTGTTTTTAACCCAAGTGCCATTTCACATGTGCTCTTGCTTTATGCTGAAGCAAACCTAAGTCTCTCACTGAATGAACAGGGTGTGGCAGTCCTGCCTCGCTATCAGAGTAGAGTACCAAGGGTAGGTAGAGAGGTAAATCTTTGTTTTCACTCATCCTTGCTAATGAGCACAAGAAGTACAAAATTATTCTTTCTGCCATGTGAGAGGATGAGGCATTTTGTACGGTTAGTGACAAGGGAAAAGAATGAAACAGATTTTTTTGGTACAAATCAGCACAAATATGTATACAATGCAACCCTACACACACAAAAAAAAATTCTGCTGTGAATGTGTGCATTTTGCTTCTCTGAAGAGACTCACACTGGCCTTTGCATTGAAAACGTGTGCAGAAAATTCAGGAGACCAGGATGAGAAAAAAATAGCACACCTTCTCTTCCTGTCAACAGGAGGAGAGCAATCTAGCAAGACATGGGAGTTTCCCAAGAAGTTCTCTAGTTGAATCAACATTCTACATCAACAATCGCTGATACATCACGTCCCTCTCGCTGCAGTGTGCAGCCCCGCTGGAGACCGGTTCGAAGGAACGGAACCTCACGTCCTTGTGGGGTCAATCCAAGTTCACCCCAACCACGCCCCCTGAACTGCACTCCAAGTGGGGTGAGAGATTCCCGTCCTGGAGCTTGGGAATCTTTTCAATCCGCTTCTCGATCCCCCCCCCCCCAGGGGACGTGCGGTTCCTCTTAACCCGCATCGAGAAAATACTTAGTGCGATTACTGGTTTTTTTTGGTTGGGAAGGGGGGGAGGAACATCGGTATTTCGATGTATCAAACAACAGGAATTATAACTCCTTCTTATGAATCCATTTCCCCCGCTTATCAACCAAGATTCTTCCTCGAACAGTTCACCCTGGTTTGTGTTTGTTCCTTACCGCCAGGTAAGGATTGAGGACGTGCAGTTAAAGTACTGCTGGTTTCAATCAGCATTCCCGTGAGTACAGAGAAACAGGGGCAGAACTGGCATTAGGTCACGTGACTAAAACCGATTTCAACATGGAGGCAAGTTCACCTCGGCTCGAGGAAGGAGGTGAAGTAACCGTCAAGAAGGAAGAATTTAGTGAGTGAGCGTTCTTTGTATACGTGATTTGCCTGGTTGTCACGTTCACATGTTACATTTCTTTGTCAACTGAGAAGCAATCTAAAAATATAAGCGCATTTATTCTCACTGAGAGCTTAGCATTTTAAAACAAGCAGCTAGTTACAGTTATCGTTGTAAGGCCTCCAAGAGTAGCTAGTTACCATTGTGTTTGCAATTCTAAAACAGCTCTTTCCTTTCATACTTCTTAAAGACAACTGGGAGCAGCTTCTCAAAAGCTCACTCACAAGGCAGTGGCATACAGGAGACAACAGAACCCTATCCCATCCACTGTGTCATTGTCACATCTATCCCACTAAGACATCAGACTGCAAAATGAGAGCCTGACCATAAGTCAGGCATTACTTCTCTGCCACTTCATGGAGATGCCCCTGCAAGTTTAAAAGCAACCAGAAGATACAATTCCATCGCAAAAGGAATGATGTTATCATTTATTCACTTACAACCCTTTAGTTAATTATATTCCTTCTTTATAACTACCATAATTACTTCCCAGCACTGCTTTTTGCCACTGTATATATAGGAGGCTATAGTGAATCACAGTTCCCCAGTGAGTGGGCCTGCATAAGTGTATACCCATTTTCACACTTAAGATGGTATATTTTTAGCGTACACTTACATCATTTTAGGAAGTAAGCCATGGTTATTTCTATATCTATTGACTGAGAAATGAAACAGAGAGATGGAAACTTGCCAAAGCCACACACAGTGTGAGAAATGGAACCTCAGATCCAATTCAATGATCAACCCTGCGGACCCAGTCTGATATTCACAAGAAGGCTAACTGTGAAATGACTCAGTACAGTAGTACAAATCCTTTCCCATGGGAGGAAATACTTTCTAGTTTACAAGATGTTATATGTTCATAGAAGTGCTCACAATGTCAACACTGCAGAGATGATAAAGTGGGTGGTGAGTCAAGATGAAAACAACTACAGGTACTGTTGTTGCTATTAGCTGGAGTTAATAATGGTTGGTACTAGCTAATAACATATATTATGTATAACAGTATAATCGGATCATACACGAACTACTTGAGATTTCACTTTACATATACTGTATATTTATTCTTCAACATGTCCTACTGACTGATTCAAAACTTTAATCTGTCCTAAGGTGAAATGCACACCCATCCACCAACAATCTCACTGAACTATGAGATAGGACGTGCAAAAAGTTACCCATGTATCTTAAATAAATTTAGAACTATCGATAGGCCACCTTCAATCATTGCCTCATGTAACCATTGAGACCTCAATCTACAGTGTGCGTGTGTGTGTGTGTGTTGTGTCGTTACAGTCGTGACCGACTCTTCGTGACTCCACGTCCATGGAGTTTTCTTGGCAGGAATACTGGAGTGGCTTGCCAGTTCCTGATTTAATCATACCACTGAAAGTTGCCTAGAGAGTTTAATGACATTTTAAAACAACTGGGCTCTAAAAAAAAATGAATTCTTGAATTGCCATATTGCTATTCTCATATTCTACCCCACCCCACCTGACTTCCATATACACACAGAAAATTATTTTAAGTTTTTAGAGCTTCTTTAAAAGCAACATTGGTTGTCCATCTTAGTCTTCTAATGTCCCACAAATCATTATTTGAAATAGAACTGATGAATCTTAGCATAGATCTGTAGATTCTGGAGACTCTCCCATGTAAACACCATGAATCCCATTTCAATCAACATTATGGTTTATAAGAAACAAAATCAAGAAACCTGAGGAGGTTTTGGTTGCTTTCACATTCAATGCTTTAAAATCTCAATTTTAATATAATACTGTACTTGATGAGAGGAAGGAAGGCTGTTTTGTTAATATTCAAGATTTCTTGGTCAGCAATACTACAATTGGAGGGGGAATAAGAGAGAAAGTGAGAACAGCTATTCAAGTGGAAAGTGCTGTTTGTTTGTTTTTTAAAAAATCTTCATACATTAATTTCTCCTCATGGACACCATAAATCAGGTAAGCAGAGAAGAGAAAGTAGACATGAGGTTGGGGAAGAAGGATGCATTCACCTCTAAGATCTGGGGTTCAATTCTAGGTAGCCGGCTCATGGTTGACTCTGCCTTCTATCCTTCCGAGGTTGGTAAAATGAGTACCAAGCTTACTCTCTCTCTCTCTCTCTCTCTCTGTGTGTGTGTGTGTGTGTGTGTGTGTACAATGTGTAGCCTGCATAATTAAACTGTAAACTGCCTAGACTAGAGAATGCTTGAAGCACTATGGGGTGGTAATTAAGCAGAATACTTTGCTTTGCTTTGCTTTCAGAGGGTATTCCACTAGAATGAATAGGCAGCCAGAGAGACTAGCAGCTTCAGTTTAATACTGATGGCAAGCAGCCAAAAGAAATCTAATGATTTAGAGTTCCCGTCGGGAAATGGGAGCGGTATATAAATGCAAAACTAAAATAAATAAATAAATAAATAAATGAAGCCAACCATTTCCAAGTTTCTCCTGTTGAGACTTCAGATTGGTCAAGAAAGCTTTGGAACATGGCATTTATTGAGGTCAGCCCAACTATTTTGACTATCCTCCACTAGACACAGATTCCTGCTTCAACCCAAGCTTCTTGGACATTGACAGGAAGTTACTGAAACCAGGCAGCAGCCGTTAGTATGATCTTGATTACCCTGTCTGGTAATGGCTGCTGCCTGGTTTCAGTAACTTCTCACTTGTACCCTGTTCATGTGAGAGTTTGAAGCCACCACTGCAGTCATGTTAACCAAAAAAGGGGAAAAAACTTTCTGTAAAATATTCATGTCCTTGCGTAACAGTAAGGAGATACAGCTATTTCCAGTGCCATGTATCTGTTGTCAGCAACCAATTCCTCCCCACAACACACACATGGTACTGTGAAGAACAGGCGTAGGGTGGAAGACTAAAATGGCCCCTTCCCACTCCCAAGTGGGTCACCAGCAACGAGGACTTTGAGAATCCATTGCTAGCAGTATTAGGACTTTCTTTCCACTCTTTCATGCTGCAGCCCTCAGTGGTGCCAAACAACCCTGTGCTAGAAGGTTTCCCAGTCTTCTGGAGTTGATTCCGATGTGGTGGCAGGGGCCTTCCAGGGGAAGATGATAACTGATTCTTATGGAAGCAATGGGATGCAGAAGAAGTATCCCATTGGAGTCTGATCTGGGAAATCATAAAGCCTTTTTGACAAAAGAATGGGCCAGTAATGATAAGATTTGCCGTGATGTTAAGGAAAGAAATTGTGAGTCTCTTGTTAGATGACAGTCACATCCCATGCTGCAGGCCATGCCACAAAAGAGGGCATTTTGCTAAGTTTCACAACAGCCTTCTAAGGATCCGCTTGCCGAACATTGTCATGAATTTACTACATCTGTGTTTATGGCATCCTGCATCACAATTCTAGCAATCCACACATGTGCTGAATTCACTTTCCTAATCTTACTGATATCAGCAGTCTACAGGTACTAGGGAAGCACTAGACCTTCTGTAGAAGGTCCACTAGTAGAAACCTCCTTGGCTGCTGCAGCAAAAAAGGAGCAGGAGAGAGTGTAATTGTCTAAGACTTCTGCCAATCATCCAACTACCTATATACTCGAGTATAAGATGACCGGAATATAAGATGAGGCACCTGAGGATTAGGCCAGGGTCTGTAGATATGTAAAGTATAGTTGCATGGCTCTGAGGCCAGGATCTGTTTATATGTTAAGTGTGGTATTATGGCTCGGAGGTAAATTCTTCAAGAGGCAGAAACCAGATCAGATCAGAGAGGGAGAGGGGAGGGTGTGGAAGAGATGGGGGGAGAATGAGAGTTTTTAACTTAGACTCCATGAAAAAGTGGAATGTAGAGTTTTTACCTTAGAGTCCATGAAAAGAGAAGCGATATGGTAATATCACATTTGATAATGACTCAAAAAACCCAATTTATGTTTAATCCCTTTGTTTAATCCTCCTTCCCACCATCTCTACTTATCAATTCTCCTTCCTCTTCTCCCCCCTCCTCCCTTCCCCCTCCCCTATCCACCCCCAACTCTATATACTACAGCCAATGAATATCTGGTATGAAATGTATATCCCATCACATATTATATTGCACAGCTCATTCTGCTGCTATATGTCTGAAGAAGTGGATGTGTCCATGAAACATTACATTAAAATATGAAAGTTAGTCTTTAAGGTGCCACATGTTTTTTGTGTTTTGTTTTGTTTTGTTTTTCTTTTATTTTGCCTGAAATTCTTGAAAAGACTAACATGCTACCCTCTCTGAAATGTATTCTCAATACAAGTTACCACCACATTATGGCAATTCTTTCTTGTTTTGGTCACTCTGTGGCAGGAAGGAAAGCAACCTATCATTAATGAATTCATTATAAATGAAGTCATTACAAATGTGTCAGATTGGTCCCAAAACTTTTTGGTGGCTGCATCTAAATACAACCTATATATTCCTCCTAGGTCAAAGTGCTGGATTTAGTTCCAAATCATCTGTAAATTGAAGCCTTGCTATGGTACAAATATTAAGAAATGTTACAGAACATCTATGGTACTACTACTACTACTACTACTACTACTACTACTACTACTACCAATGATGATGATGATGATGATGATGATGAAGAAGAAGAAGAAGAAGAACAACAACAACAACAACAACAAGAAGATGAACAAGAATAAGAATAAGAACAAGAACAAGAATAAGAACAAGAACCTATGGATCATTATTTGTTCATGGATCAGTACTTTGAGGTCTTTTGTGATGTCAGACATTAAACTGTGGTAGCTTTAACCCAAGCTCTTCTTGATATACACATCCCTTAGTTTCTGTATGATAAGGTATTAAATTTTTGCTAATGTATCCTTAATGGATGAAGGATGTATAAAAACAGTGAAACATTTCCTTTTTTGTGAATTAGTCCTTTTGGACACTTTGTAAAACCCACACATATTGCCAGTTGAAATGGTGAAAGAAATATAAACACTTAGTACAGCACAGTTACAAAATACAAGGATAAAACCTCATCAGAGTAAGGAACTGAACATATACTAATTAAAGAATAGGAGTGGTCCAGTGTCACCTTTTTACTAGCAGTATGCAAAAACTGACTTCAAGAACATGCATTACCATAATTGATGCACATTGCACCAAAATCACAAGTGACCCAGAGTAGATGTCCTTTGGGATTGATTAATGGCTATATGATCAGATGAGTCTTAGGTAAGGGCATTGATGCCTCTCGTTCAGCAATGTCCTCCTCTTAACCAGAAGTGACTCTCCAGGAAGCTTTTCATGATCCTGCAGCCTGAAACCATTTCTGGCATAAAGACCTGTGCATGCAAATAATGTCCTTTTGCATTGAGCTGCTATTCAGATGCAGCCTATTTTGAACTAAGGAACATTGCATAAGGGATTGGTGATGATCATGACAGGGTATTTCTACTTTCAATCATTGTTTGTGCATGCACACATGTGCTATAGCAACTGAGGACATAAGGGGATACCTGAGAACCCAGGCAAACTTCATTTTTGTCCATTAGATAAAACCATTAAAAAGCAAAAGCTTTGCATGCTCTCCTGGAAAAGATCATTGGGATTCAAGCATTGCTTCTCCTTTTTATATCACACTTGGTTAATCTTTTCTGCTACACACAGTTTAAAGACTGATAACTTTCAGATTGCTAATTCTGTAGGAAATCTCAGAACAGTCAGTGAGAAATACTAAATCACCCAAAAGAAGTGAAGGCTCTTGTCTAGGCAGTGCATCTCATTGGTTCCTTTGTCAACCTGACATCAGTTTCCCTGGTAAGACATTTGCTGAGCTTGATGTCTCCAGAAAGTCATTATGATTGCAGTGAGCATCCAACAATTCACCCATTTGTCATTATAAAATATGCCCATTCTCATCCATACAACAGTTTGCCAAATTTCTTTTCACCTTCACTATCTCTTCATTCCACATAGTAAATATCAGCTAGTTGACATCTCTTTCAGCCCCTCTATTTTCCCACCTCTCTGTCCCTCTCATCCCCTCTCTGTATCACACACACAACAGTTTATGTGAAAGTATGTGTGTGATACAGAGACAAAGAGAGAAAGCAACTACCATCATCTTTATATATAACATAATAAATGGAGGCCACGGGGAAGATGAAGAGGGTGTATGAATAAATGAGGGGACAGGTAGACAGGTGGAAAGATGGTTCACTTTTGTGTGGGACTACAGGGAATAAATGCAGAAACACACATTTAAAATCACACAAAATTAAAACATTTTTCCACCCACCCATTCATTCACTCTCTTTCTTTCTCCACATTGCCTCCAAACAGCAGCTATATGATATTCATCCAACTCCCACTGACGTCAGTGCTTTGCTGCTGACATCATAGCAAGCAGAATTCATCCCTAGATTATTACAAAATTATGAAGAAATTTTGAAAGGTCTGTTTCGTCCACATTCACGATGATTTGCTCATTTCTGTTGCCTCCAGTTGCCTCAATGGAAAAAGTTGATCACCTTGCCCTACCAGATGATATTTCTTGCATTCATGTCTTGATGCATGTCTAATTAGAAATGCAACTGTTAAGGTGAGCATTAACACTGGGAAATTATTATCCGTTGTTTGCCTTGGAAATCAGATTAAAAATAATACTATTTCAGCACAACTTGTTTTAAAAAAAAAACAACCTCAGTATAAACTCCTCTAGTTAGGCATCTTTAGTAACAGATACCTCATCACATTGTTGAAATGGAAGCCTAGGTAGGCCAACAGGCAACCTTGACAACTAGACACACTGTTGAGTGGGGAAAGGCATCTACTTAAACAATAGGTTGGGATCTTGGTATCCCAAGGGGAAGCCATGTGCTGTGCTCTTGTTCCACCTTGCTGGTCTATATGTAAGCATGTGATGTTTACCTTATAGTGCATGTGTTTCTCTCTTTGTTCTTAAGTGGAGGGCCTTGCACAAATATCCAGGGCTAAAATACAAGTAGGGATTAATAAAAAGCATAAAACATCTCCAAGAGCAGGTGAAAAGAAGGCAATCACAAGTTCTGAGTGTGTGTCTTACCCTTGCATATCTGGAGGAATAGGGATCCTCAAAGAGTGCCCAGATACGGGGCTGCCATCTTTTCCAAAATCCCCCAGGCCTTCCATCTGGTGAATCACTGAGTGCCAGGCGTTTAGTCATCTCCAGCTCCTCCTCACCATCCCCTGAGTCTCCAGCGCCATCCGCGTCTCCATCATCTGCACTACTATCCAGAGGGGCCCCTCCAAAACTATCAAGGGCCTCTTCAGCATCCCGGTGCTGCCGGTAGGTCATCCAACAACAGGGTTCCACATCTGTTTCATCAATGCCCCAGAAGGCCAGCTCCTCCTCATATAGAGGTCCACACACATCTGCTGGGCAGTGCAGCTTACCTGTGCGGTAGTAGTTCAGGATATGGGCAAAGACACCTGGGTGCCGGTCGAAGAAGAACTCATCAGTGCGGGGGTCATAGTCAAAGTGACTGTGGGCATCTGGCTCAGCAATCCAGGCCAGCCGTGTGCCTGGCAAGGTGCGTAAGGTGCTCCGGTATGTCTGGTGCCTAGTCCCTCCCACATTGATCACAATGCGATCGCTTTCGTCGCCCTGGCCCATCTCGTCTCTTATTAGGCATGTCGTGGACTCATCCAAACAAGCACAGCACACAACAAGCACATAAGGGTTGGGGGGCTTCTCCAACCAATAACTAACTTGATATTTTATCCAGATGGGCAAGAAGCACCCACATTAAAGGGCACCCGATGGTCTTGGCCACTTATACCCTTCAATCCTCAGGGATGCTGAGCCACACGTACCAATGGTGTTAACGATAGCAGATCCAGATTCTGTACTGGAGTATTAAAATGGTAATATGGATATCATTTACAGTTAGGGTTCTGAAACCCACAAAGCAAAAAGAAGAGGGTGGGAGGAAACTGCTGATAAACGTGCCCCCTCCGAGACCAATGATTGAGAAGTAAAGGTTGGTTGACTTAAGTGGGCATATAAGTCTCAGCAAGAGAGATAGCTTCCTCAGTAAGATGTGCCCATTAATATGTGTAGTACTACGCAGCCAACCTATAAAGAACACTGAAAGAAGAAGAGCTGTCAGTGGCAGGTGCCCGCAACAAAAATATTGGAGGAATTGGAATAAAAGGGTTCACGGACACAACACACATACACACGGACAAACATATACACATACAAGATGGGAGAAAAATTGGGCCAAATACCAATGCTCAGCTGTAGCAATCAAATCAAACCTCTTGAGGATGGCTTTAAAAACAAAACTGTTCTGTACTTGAAGCAGAGGCAGGAGCAAGGAGCAGCTGTTAAGAAGAGTTCAACATGTAGAGATCCTAATAATTAGGTTTTAATAATAGCAAACTCAACAGATACACGGAATTCAATGCCTCTGCGGGAGCAGTGGTGACGACGAAGCAACAATAAATCGGCAAAGTGTGTGTGTGGGAAGATCTCCAGACCGCTGTCAACTGCAGATCTCTCTCTCTAATGCAGACAAAAGAGAACAGAAAATCCGTCGGCAGAGCCTTTCCCTCTTCTTCGCGTCTTTTAGGGCTTCCTCGTCGATGCTGTTCACACTTCGCAGCAGCCCTAAGAGGGGGCCTTGGGACGGGCAGCGTTCACCTGAAGGCCCCTTTCTCCCCGCCCGGAGCCGTGAGACTTAGGCGCGGGGCAGGGTGCTGAAATGGACAGCGCTCCGGCGCGTGGTGCTGAAATGGACAGCGCTTCAGCCTTTCCGCGGACCCAATCAGGCTCGCTCTCTCTACTGAAGCGAGGAGACGCTTTGTGTTTTGCCTTGAAGGAAAGGACGGGAAACGAGGAGCAAAACAAGGAGAGGGAGGCAGAATGCCAGGATCGGCAACAGGAGCGTGTGTGTGTGTGTGTGTGTGTGTGTGTGTGTGTGTGTGTGTGTGTGTGTGTGTGTGTGTGTGTGTGTGTGTGTGTGTGTGTGTGAATGAGAGAGAGAAAGAGAGAGAGAGAGAGAGAGAGGAGATCTTTTATTCTTCCTCCCCTACGGGGTAAGGCTGATCAAAGCAGGTGATCCCAGATCCCAGGCAAGCAGGCTGGCTAACACTGACGCTTCAGGTGGGTCGCTTGTGCGGTGGTGGAGTAACGACGATCCGCTCGTCCCTCTCTGCTCCCCCTCCCTCCTCCCGCGAGAGAGATCTCTCAGGTGGTGCTGAAGGCTGGGTGCCAGAGAACTCGCCGCCGCCGCCGCCGCCGCTTTCCTTGCCCTTATTCGTCGCTCCGTCCGTCCAGGCAGTCCCGGTCTCCGGACACTTCAGCACAGCGCAGGCGTACTGGGCTCTGAATAGAGCAGTTCTCCCAGGGTCCTAATGCAGCGTCGGGAGACAGTTCTTTGCAGTCACACGCGTTCCCAGAATCACCTGGAAAATGGAGTGCTGTGGCGGAGGCACGCAGCAACCCCCCTCTCTGTGTGTGTGTGCCTGTGCGCGCGCACGCGTTTGTGCAGTTTCTCCAGCTTTTCTCCACATGAGCGCTTGAAGGGAGGGGAGGCCCGGTATGTTTCACGGCCGGGAAAAAAAAATCCGGGCTCTGCAACCGCCCCTAAGTGGCGTCCGTCAGACGTGTGGGACAACCGTTCCCGTCAGTCCGAGCTCAAATGACCGCGGTTTGGAGCTGTATGGGACCCGCCTCCCCAAAACATCGGCAGGGCAGCACGTTTGGGATGGGCTGCTCCAGAGCAGAATCCCGGTTTCATTCCGACTGATCTTCACACAGTCCTTGGCCACAGGAAACGCAACGTGGCACCAGCCATGCTGCGTTTTTCTGACAACTACGGACACGGTTCGCTCTTGGGAGGTGTATCGCATGTGCCTTTCAGGTGGAAGCAGCCTCTCCTGACACATGGGTTCTCTCTCACAGGGAATGGCAGCGAGGGAGGAAGGCAGCAATGGCTGTTCCGCCGTTGACCGAGAATACGGGCTCTTCCTCCTGAAAGGCAGACTTCACACAGCTTCCGAACACAAGGCAACATCGCTGGAGGAAAACAAAGCAAAACAACAGCGAAAGGGAGGAGGGTCGCTACGCTGGCGGAGCCGGCGGATTTTCAGTGTGCGCTTTGATTACAAAATGGAAATGTCCCCCCCCCGCGAATTTTTAATGAAAAAAGATGCAACTGTGAATTGGAAACCAACATGTCGTGTGTGTGTGTGTGTGTGTGTGTGTGTGTGTGTGTTTCGCGTGTGTGTTTGTCTCGGAGGTTGCAGGTTGCATTTGGCTGGTGGTCCAATATGAGGCTATATTATTTCAGTACTTTATACTGTTGGGCAGGGAAGAGCAGGAAATTGATGCTGTTCACGGTCTGAGGATCCCTTGAAATATTCAAACCTGAATTAAGCCACCAATGCTCAGGATCTAAACCCAATTTGAGAGATGGAAATGCCTCGGTCTGTTGTCAAGTGAAGCTGTTCTGCGCCTGTGGGTCTAGTTGCTGGAGTAGCAATCCATGAATGTATCCAAACTGACTTTACAAGTCTTCCTGGCTGGAAGCAGGAAGAGATCAAAGGAACTACATGTTTGCTACCATGGGCTTCATGTGAGAGGCAAGCGAGGGAGGTGTGCGGGGGATGTCAAGTCATGGCTGCAGAATCAATCTATAGTTAAGAAAGCAATAATAATAATAATAATAATAATAATAATAATAATAATAATAATAATAATAATAATAATAATAATAATAATAATAATAATAATAATAATAATAATGGCAAGACAAGACAGGACAAAGGGAAAGTCCATCAGAGAACCCTTACTAAGTGCCTCTCCTTCTGAGTCCCCCCTACAGTCTCATGCAAGTGCAATAGGTCCACTATCCAGCTGAGGTTCCTGGCAAAGTATTACCAATCACCATGATTTGATAAAAGAAATCAGTAAGTATTTGGTAGGAACCAACCACCCACAGCCTGCAGCAAATCTTGACAGATGCTGCTGGTCAAATTGATAGGGTAATCCAATCCACTTAAATTTACAAAATGTATTTCAGGATGCATTAATCTCACAACATTGCCAGAGAAAACGAGGGTGTAGAGCTGTAGAATCTTAGAAAAAAATAGCTGGCTGGATAGAAAACTGTCATAAGAACAACAGAAAAGAAGTAGTTAAGTATGGAAAACCAGATAATGCCCTGTCCATAAAACCAGGTCTAAAGTGTGCCCTGCAGCATGGGTGGGTGCAAATACCATGGCCCTTATGGAGGTCTTGAAGTCCTGATCCACTCCTGAGAGAGCTGTCTCAGTAGAGACATTGAAGCTAAAGCCACCTGAAGGAATTCCAACACCCCCCCCCCAAGAACAGCTTAGTTAACTCAGGAAGGACTGAACACCTTCTCTTCCATCTGAGGCTGCAACGGCTGGGCCTCTTTACTCTTGAACTACGGCGCCTAAGAGGTGACCTGATTGAAGTTTATAAAATCATACATGGTGTGGATAAAGTAGATAAGGAAAAGCTGTTTTCCCTATCATACAACAGTAGGACTAGGGGGCATTCCATGAAACTTTTGGGTGCTAGATCTCAAACAAAGAAGAGAAAGTACTTTTTCACCCAGAGGATCACTGGTCTGTGGAACTCCCTGCCTGAAGAAGTGGTAACAGCTGTCAGCCTTGTCCGCTTTAAGAAAGGATTAGACAAGTTCATGGAGGAAAAAGGGTCTCAATAGCTGTCATTATGGATGCCTAAGGACAACCTCTGGGTTGGAGAGATAGGCAGGGTATCTCTCAATGTCAATTGAAAGCAGGTGAAGACATCTGCTTGATAATACCCTGAAGCAAATGGTGAGCCACTGTGTGAGACAGAATGCTGGACTGGATGGGCTGTGGCCTGTTCCAGCAAGGCTGTTCTTATGTTCTTTTGAAGGGTGGCTGTTAAACCACAGGGTGGCAGTACACTTATAGAATCCCTAATGTCTCCCAGGCCCCCACTTTCAGAAACACACATTCAAACCAGGGAAGTGGGCAATGGGACATCTGGTGAGAGGGATGGAAGCACTGCAACCTTATCTCTCCCCAACCTCATGTTTTGTCTGCCATTTGGAAACACTGAGCACAATTAGCAATAAACTGCATAATGGTTTACTGTACAGAAATACAGTAATAGGTAATCTAAAATGATAAATACATATATATTAATCCAACAATATATATTAATATATATAAAAAAGGTAAAGGTTAGTCATGTCTGACTCTAGGGGTGGTGCTCTCATCTCCGTATTCAAGCCAGTGTTGTGTGAGTCCAGGGCCATGTGGCCAGCATGGCTGCAAGGAAACACTGTTTTACCTTCCCGCTTTTTTATGGTGGTACCTATTTATCTACTTGCGTTTACATGTTTTCGAACAGTTAGGTTGGCAGGAGGTTGGGTTATCAGCGGGAGCTCACTCTGCTGCGTGGCACCTGGGATTTGAACCGCTGAGCTGCCAACTTTGCAGTCAACAGTTTTCAGAAGCCTTAGTTCACTGTGCCACCACACCCCTATTAATATATATATTAAGATATTAATCCAACAATAAATACGGAGAGAAGGAGTAAAGCCTAACATAGATGTAGAGATACCCTACACTGAAGGTCAAATCATAGCCATCATAGTCTGAAGATTAATCTATTGTCCGTTTGTAACATCATTCACAATTACCCTCCAATGATGAGTTGTGATTCCAGGCCAGAGATGGACATAAAGTGCTTTTTGACACTTTGTCACACTCTGACCTCTTGCCCAGACTGGCACACCACGGGAGAAGGAAGACGTGGGTGGTGTCTCTAAATTGGGAGTGGTGCAGTGGGGGAGATTACATGTGGCACCTCTTGGGCCACCCATTTGAATTTGCACAAAATGCAATGAAGTACTTTGTGCTGATCTGTAGCCCAGACATTTGGGCTTGTATTAGTCCAGACCCACGTGCCCTCTGATTTTTGTCCTTGCTCCGTGTGGTTCTCTTCCGTGGGCACGCACCTGCATAGGTGCGCATGTGAGAGCAATCCACCTCCTGTCACAACCTGAAGTAAAAAGGTTGTGACAGGTGCACAGGGGTGGAAAACCCCCACATGGAGGGAGCCAGGGGCCCCACAGCTTACAGGGAACCTTGGTCCACACTCTGTCTCTTTTAAAACTGCATGTCCATATCCCCTTTCTGTGGCCAGTGAGTATCTTTCCACAAAGGACTGTCCTTGAATCCCAACATCACCATTCTGTGTGGTTAGATGGGAACCATTGCCCATCACATCAGAGGGCAGGAAGGCGGGGCAGACTAGGATAACATCAATAGTAGACTCAGAAAGCCTTGGTTTGGGCTTCCGGTTTAATGGCCGACTGCGTAAGACGCTAGGGGAATCCCTCCGTGGGGTCCCCAGAGCACACAGGGGGTTTAAAGAGTTCTGCGAAGACTCCGCGAACTCTAATAACCTCAGGGGGGTGCCCTGAGGGGTTGGGTATCGGCTGCGCTCTTTGCGGCTCTCCTCTCGCCCCGATCCGGAGGGGTCGGGGAGAAGGGGAGAAGGATTGAGCCGCGAGCGCTCTTGCGACCGCTACCCCTGTGCTGCGAAGTCTCGTTGTCTTAGCAGGAAGCCATTAACCTCCAAGAAAAGAACTCTATCTGTTTCTATCGGAGGAAGGATCAGTAGAGGCTGTTAAACGGCTAACTGAAGAAAGGATTATACCCAAAGAAACGAGAGCTGACTTGTTTACATCGGAATCTGGTTGGAGTGTGGTGGAAGCTAAGCCATAACTCTCCTTCGTGACACAAACTGAGCCGAGCGGTGGGGGTGGAGAGATACCCCTTCATTTACGAAGTGAGTTTGAACTACTATTATTTATATTGAAGTGGTGAGAAATATGGGACTTTGGGAGTCTTGACCAGAATCTGCAATTCAGAACTGGTGTTTGTAGTCACCCCCTCTTTTTTTCTTTTTTGCGAAAGGACTGAGTGAATAAAGAAGAACGCGGGCGGGGGGGGATAGCTCCTTTTCTGAATACACTTCAAAGGACAGTGGTGCTTGGAGTTATTTCCCCCCTAAGGAGCTTGTATTATTTGATTTTACACTTCCAAAGACTTCGGAGAACTGACTTTGGAGTAACCTCCCCCCCCCTTTTTTTTTCCTTTTGTGGAAGGATTAAATACTTAAGAAGAATCTGGGAGACAGACAAGGAAGAGAATCTGCTTGGTTTTATATTCCAAAAGACCTTATTAGAGTAACTTTGGAGACACTGCTACTTGATTTTTGAATTTGTAAGAACTTTCCCTTCAGAGGTTTCGTGAACAGGGATCTTCATTTTCTCCTATCTGAGAACTGTGTGGAATTAGGCTTTTGGAAGAAAGCTGAAGATATTCCTTTAACTCTTTCCCTTAATTTTTAATTATTAAGGGTTTTCTGTGGGTTTCTACTTGTGCATTTGGCTACAGCGGAATTGAATCCAAGTCATTATCTGTTATTTTTTTGAGGCTGGAAGGTCGTACTGTAGCCAAAACAACATTATGTTGCAGCTGTGAAACTGACTGGAAAGTCCATCTCTGAGGTTGGAGTGCCATCTGGTGGATTATAAAAATTATTGCATTTGACACTGGCTAAGAAATTCATTTCTTATGTTGGAGCGCCATCTAGTGGATTTTGAAAATTATTGCATGTAAAATTCAATTTGAACGCTGTTTGGGGTGGGAGAATGCTTGTTTACATAGAAAAATTCACAAAATTTGATAAATTTTTATTAATTTGATATGTGGGTAATTTAAAGTTAGAAAGGACAAAAGGAAGTCTGATTAAGTAAATTGAATATTATTGATGGTAAATAGGTGATTATTAATTATTGGAGTATTAATTGGTTAAATTTGACTGGCTGAAGTTTATTATTATTTATTGATTGAATCAATTTGAATTAATGTCAATTTGTGATTAAATTTATGAAAATTGTGCTCCATTGGAATAGAAGCTAATTAAAATTGAGATGGCAGAGAAGAAGAAGATGACACCTTTAACACAGAGAAGAGACTCCAGAGAGGAGGGCAAAGAATGGGAAGGATTAATGATACACATAAGGAGAGAATTTGAAAAAAGCGAAGAAAGTATGGACAGGAAATTATCAGAACTAAAGGAAGATATGCAGAAACAAATTAAAGAGGCAGTTGGAGAACTATCAGCTCAAGTGAAGGATTTAACGGTGAAAACAAAGAGCATTGAAACCAAAGTGAAGAAAGTGCAAACAGAGGTTAAACAATGCAGAGAAGAAACAGAGAGGAATAAATCAGGAGTGACAGAAGTAATGACCACACAAACGAAATTGGCTGAGGAGCTTGCTTTTCTTGAAATGAGGCAACGGCAACAGAATCTTCGTTTTCGCCTGATACCATGGGAGGAAGGAGAAGATATTAAGGCCAAAGTAATAACTGAACTTGCGAAGTGGCTTGGGTGGCAAGAAGAAGAAGTAGCTGGTGCAATCTCCCAAGTGTTTAGGATAACAGTCAGAGGAAAGAAATTGAGAGCGAAGAAGACGCCAGGTGATGTTATTGTGTCAATGACATCTATGGACGTGAGAGATAGAATTCTGAAACATAGCTACGACAACAGATTTGTGATTGAAGGACAACAGACAGATCCTGATATATAAGGAGATCCCTCTTTATTTTTTGAGAAGAAGAGGAAGTTATAAACTTCTGGCAGAAACATTGAGAAGAAACGGTCTGAGATTCCGCTGGGAGTTTCCGGAAGGCCTATCCTTTATCTACAAAATGAAGAGGTTTAAAATAACATCTGAGTCGGAGATAGGTAAATTTCTGAGAAAATATGGAGAAGAGCTTGGGTACAGGAAACCACTGAAGGAGGGGGATAGACTACTTGAGGAGAAGGTGGACCAAGGTTCAAGAAGAGGTGAGGGTGAAGAAGAAGAAGAGGAAGAAGAAGAGGAGTTAGATCTCTCTGATGAAGAGGAAGGCAAAGCTGACTTAGCTACGGCCAATATTTGAATAGAGACTGATAAAAATATATTTAATTTGAAATCTGCAATGGCGCTGAGAGTATTAACATGGAATGTTAATGGTCTGAACGAAAAGACCAAGAGAAACAGGATTACGCATTTATTGAAGAAAGAAAACTTGGACCTGATTTGTCTGCAAGAAACACATGTTGCAATGAAACACATGAAGATTCTAAAAAAACAAAATTCTGGGACAAGAATTTGTATCATCTGACAAATTGAAGAAAAGAGGAGTCGTGATATATGCAAAACATAAATTAGAACCTAAGTTGATAATGAAAGATGAAGAGGGAAGATTCCTGATGGTGCAAATTACTTGTCAATCTGAAAAAAATTTCATCGTAGGAATTTATGCGCCAAATGAAAGGAAATCAGAATTTTACAGAGACTTAGAACAAAGACTACTAGATTATATGGACGAAAAACTCTTCTTGATGGGAGACTGTAATGGAGTAATGATGCCGGATTTGGATAGATCCCAGAAAAAGAAAGGCTCAGAAGGGAAATTCCCAAAATCTTTTTTTGACTTAGTCGAAAATTTTGGATGGACGGACATTTGGAGATTGAGACACCCAATGGAGAAACAGTTTACCTTTTTCTCTGAACCAAATCGGAGTTGGGGAAGAATCGATTACATATTTGTTCCTAATGATATTTCACATAGAGTGATGAAAGTGGAAATTTTACCTAAAACGTTCTCAGATCATAATGCAATTGTGATGGAAGTCAAAACAAAACTGCAAGGGTTATACCGCTGGAGATTGAATGAAAGTTTATTGGATGAGACAGAGACTTTGCAAATAGCGAAAGAAACTTTTAGAGATTATTTGGAAAATAATTGGAGAAGAGAAACACCACCAACAAACTCTGTATGGGATGCGAGTAAAGCTGTCATGCGAGGTCTCTTCATTCAAAGAAATTCATATCAGAAGAAACAGAAAGAAAAAAAAGAAATATGAGATCTTAAAAGAAATGGTGGAGACAGAGGAAAAATTGGTGGAAAAACCAAAGGAACAGAAATGGATTCAAAAATTAAAGATGCTCCAAACCCAGTTGTCAATGGTTATCAATCAAGAAATTGAGTGGAAGGTTAAGATGATGAGACAAAGAAACTTTGAATCGGCAAATAAAGTAGGGAAACTGCTGGCTTGGCAACTTAAATGGAAGCAAAAACAAAAGGTGGTGAACAAATTAGTAGTAGATAAGAAATTAGTGGAAGACCCAAGAGAAATTGTAAAGGTGTTTCGGAATTTTTATAGAGATCTATACATGAAGAAAAAAGAGGATCCAGAACAGATTGATAGATATTTAAGAGAGAATGGATTTGAAAAAATTTCAACAAGCCAACTGTCGATATTGAGTGAGAAAATTACCCCACATGAAGTACAAAGTGCAATAGAGAGGGCGAAATCTGGAAAATCACCGGGTCCAGATGGCCTGACTGCAAAATATTATAAAAAACTGTCAGAAGAAATGTTACCAATAATGGTGGAGGTGATGAATGAAGTGCTAGAAAAAGGAGTTATACCTAATACCTGGAAGGAGGCGTATATAACACTGATCCCAAAGGAGAACTCGGATGCGACAGATGTCAAAAACTATAGGCCCATTTCCCTTTTGAATGGAGATTATAAATTATTTGCCGATGTCTTAGCCAATAGATTAAAAAGGGTTTTAAATGAATTATTACATAAAGATCAATCGGGGTTTCTTCCTGGCAGACAGATGAAAGATAACATGAGAAATATAATTGATATAATAGAATATCTAGAAGTCAGGAAGGAGAAACAAGCTGCTCTGATATTTATTGATGCTGAAAAAGCTTTTGATAATGTTTCTTGGCAATTCATGAAGAAGAATTTGGAATATATGGGAGTGGGAACAAAGTTCTGGAATGGTGTTAATGCAATATACAATGAACAGAAAGCAAGTTTATTGGTTAATAATGTGATAACAGAAAGTTTCCCGATTGGGAAAGGTACAAGACAAGGGTGCCCACTGTCTCCAATGTTATTTATTACTGTACTGGAAGTATTGTTAGTTAAACTGAGAGATATGGAGACATTTAAAGGTATAAGTGTGGGGGATAAGGAATATAAACTAAAAGCATTTGCTGATGATCTGGTTTTGACATTAGAGAATCCTAAAGAAAGTATTACTGAGGTGATGAAGGTAATCGAAGAATTTGGTAATTTAGCTGGTTTTAAACTGAATAAGAATAAGACAAAGGTCTTATTGAAAAATGTATCTAAGAAAGATTGGGAAGAATTTGATAAACTGTCTGCTCTCTCAGTTGTGAAAAAAGTTAAATATTTGGGAATTAATTTATCGCTTACGAACTTGAATCTCTTTGAGGATAACTATACTACGGTTTGGGATTCGATCAAGAGAGATTTGGAAACATGGAATAGATTGAATCTGTCATTGATGGGAAGAATTTCGGTGATAAAGATGAACGTGCTACCAAGGTTGCTATTCTTATTTCAAATGATCCCAATAATCAAAGGGACAGGCCATTTTAAGGAATGGCAGAAGATATTGTCTAAATTCGTCTGGCAAGGCAAAAGACCGAGAATAAGATTCAAATTACTAACAGATGCTAAGGAAAGGGGAGGATTTGCCATGCCAGACTTGAGATTATATTTATGAAGTGGCCTGTCTCGGTTGGATAAAAGAATGGATCACTCTAGTTGATGGAGACCTTTTGGATTTAGAAGGTCATGATAACAGATTTGGTTGGCACGCTTATCTTTGGTATGATAAAGTGAAAGTACATAAAAGTTTTATGAATCATGTAATTAGAAAGTCACTACTTCAGGTCTGGGAATGGTTGAAACCCTTATTAGAGAGACACACCCCGAGGTGGTTATCCCCGATTGAAGCATTGGCGATCAAGAGGAAAGATACAGAAGGAGTGGGGATCACATATGGGGATGTGTTATTCTTCTCAGAAAAAGGTCCAAGACTGAAATCTTATGAATTGTTAAAAGAGAGGTTAACAGGTTGGTTTCAGTACCATCAGTTATATGACACTTTTCAGAAAGACAGAAGGATGTCAGGGTTTGGAGAGAAGGAATCTAAATTTCAAACCATAATCATGGGCCCAAAAAAGAAATTGTTGACTAGATTATATAATTTCTTGTTGGAGTTGAACTTAAAAGATGAACAAGTCAAAGAATGTATGATAAAATGGGCTACGGATTTGGGTCATAACATTGAGTTAGAGGTGTGGGAAAGACTGTGGAAAAAGAACATGAAGTTTACCGCATGTACTTTGATAAAAGAAAATTTGTTGAAAATGATGTATAGATGGTATATTACCCCAACGAAATTAGCAAAGATGTATAGGATGAAAGATGATTACTGTTGGAAATGTAAAGAGAAACAAGGTGACTTTTATCATATGTGGTGGACTTGTGAGAAAGTGAAGGAATATTGGGCAGGGATATATGATGAACTCAAAAAGATGTTAAAGTGTACATTCCCAAAACGACCTGAATTTTTTTGTTAGGGTTGGTGGATAATGAAATTAAAGGAGCAGATAGGACGTTATTTTTATATGCAACAGCAGCGGCACGAATGCTCCTGGCACAGAACTGGAAGACAACGTATATACCGTCTTTGGATGAATGGAGGGCGAAATTACTGGACTTTGCAGAGATGGCCAGACTGACATGCAGACTGAGGGATCAAGACAACCAGAGGTTCCAAAAAGACTGGCAAAAATTTAAGAACTACATGGAGATTAATTGTAAGGAATTAAAGACCCTTACCGGATTAGGGTAGAACTCATAAGAACATAAGAACATAAGAAGAGCCATGCTGGATCAGGCCAAAGGCCCATCTAGTCCAGCTTCCTGTATCTCACAGCGGCCCCACCAGATGCGTTTGGGAGCGCATGAGACTAGATATCTGTCTCCTGATACCACTCCCCTGCATCTGGCCCTTGAAGTACCCTGGTTTAAAGCCTAGAGATTACACATCTCCATCATGGTTTGTAACCCGTGATGGACTTTTCCTCTAGGAATCTGTCCAATCCCCTTTTGAAGGCATCCAGGCCAGATGCCATCACCACATCCTGTGGCAGGGAGTTCCATAGACTTACAACACGCTGGGTGAAAAAATATTTTCTTTTGTCAGTTCTTACTCTCCCAGCACTCAATTTGAGTGTATGTCCCCTAGTTCTGGTATTTTGAGAGAGGGAGAAGAGCTTCCCTCTATGCACTTTACTCATACCCTGCATTATTTTGTATGTCTCAATCATATCCCCCCTCAAGCGCCTTTTTTCCAGACTAAAGAGGCCCAATTGTTTTAGCCTTTCTTCATAAGGGAGGTGCCCCAGCCCAGTAATCATTTTAGTCGCTCTCTTCTGCACCTTTTCCAGTTCCACTATGTCTTTCTTGAGATGCGGTGACCAGAATTGTACACAATACTCCAGGTGGGGCCTTATTATTGTTTTATATAACGGCATTATAATGTTGGCTGTTTTATTTTCAATCCCCTTTTTGATAATCCCTAGCATGGAATTGGCCTTCTTCACTGCTGCCACACATTGGGGACTCGAAGGACTATTATCTATTTTTAGAACCTTTTCTATAAGTACATAAAAGGGGTTCGTTGGAAAGGAAGGCTGGGAGATGAACAACGTTAAAACCGCGCGAAGAACAGAGGGAAGCCGAACTTTAGTGATAGATTGACTCTATATGGTTTATGTTTTGAATATGTTTGCTTTTCTTTTGTATATAAAATTTTCCAATAAAAATGTTTTAAAAAAAACAAAAAACAGAAAACCTTGGTTTGTTGTAGTCCAGGTTTGCCTACTATTCTTAGCCTAACTGCAATTTGCTAGCCAACAAGGGGAGTGGGGGTGGAACTGAGAACTGGAGGTCAACATCTTGGGCTTTGAGTAGTGCTTGCCATGTTGTCTGCGATCAGTTGGAATATCCCTATAGAAACTATTATGTTCTGGTCCGGTTGCCTAGCAATCGGACTTGCATAATGCACCTATGTGTGTTCATTTGATGTACATCCAATTGGTAGTTTATGAATATGCGCGTGGAATTCTGCTCATGGGTGGCACTCCAGTCGAATGATGCAATAGAGCAGAATGAATAAACAGAAAAAGAATTAATTAGAGGTAAATAAAAATAAAGACTGCTGAAAGGCCAAAACATGTTAGGCATTTTATACTGGAACATATTTTCTACATCCAGGGAATATAGTCTTCCCTCCCTTATTCCAGGAACCACCTACCAGGGTGTCAGTGACACTGATCATACTAGGGCTTACTTCTGCACAGACATTATCCTGTTGTATAGTCATCGCAAGCAAGCAAGTGCATGCCAACTCATTCATTGTTCCATTCTGAACTGCAGGAGCCCTGGCTTGTTTCCTTCTCTGCCTTTTGCATTGCTTGCTCTCTTTCCCCTATAATCATTCGAAAGTGTGTTAATAAAGCTTAATGCCTTCCTTTGTGTCCGGTGGGATCTGCCTTGGCCCTTCTCCATGTGTTTGGCCCTGCTTCAGCCTATTCGTTCCAGCACAAACAAGAGACTCTTGGAAGTCTTGCTGCTCTGATTTGATTGCCTTTATTCTCTCCCAATATTGACATGCCCAGCATCATTCATTAGAGGCAAAATTGGTTTACTTTGACGGCAAGATGAAGGAAGATGGTCAATGCAATGATACAAAAAAAATTGATGAAAGTCAAAATCAAACTAATCACAGATTTAGTAAACACTAGGAGAAGTTGTGCTGAACAAGATGGCAGACAATGTGCCAAGTGAGTCTTGCAGGAGACCTATTGCTGCACCACAAACCAACACCTAATTTTGTCACCTCATCAAAAAGAGACCTCCTTGCATCAGCAGAAGAGGCTGGAAAAGATTTCAAGGTCCTGTTTTAGAGTACAATTGATCTCATTTCAGATCAGGCATTCGGTCAGCTTTATCACAGCTCACCATGTATATCATTGCTCTTTGAGCAGACTGATATGCAAAGAGGAAAAGGTGGGAGCTCTATCATGTATCTTGGTATACAGAACACTGTGCTTATCTTTTTTCTATCACCTGGCCAGTATTTGCTTGTTTGCTTGTTAAGGTTCTACTGAGAGTGGTACCATACATTTTTTATCCACGGAGTAAACAAGAATCTACCTGCAAAATCAAAAGGGAGGGAAGCAAACAAAAAAATATACAACTTTGGGTAGTGGGCAGCATATAAGCGATACAAACAAACAAACAAACAAACAAACAATGAAATGGAACATCAGATCAGCACCACATTTGGCACGTGTTTAACCGAATGTGTGCTCTTGCACTGTGCTAAGTTTGGAGATGGCTGGCCAAAGAGTTTTTGAGTTGTGATTTAAAGGGGGAATCACTCTTCCCCCTCAGTGCAGAGCCAGGTGACTTAGAAAAGACATGGAAAATGTAGATAAAAGAAAATTTGCATACATGAGGAGGGAACCTTTGTTCTAACTGCCTTTTTCCTCCATGGGAGTTGGGTACCATCAGCACACTGGTGGTACCAGACCACAAAATTCTTTGATAGCCTCTTTCAGATTTTTCATGTACTGTATATGTGAAATAGCATGGGGAATCAGGGAATGTAACTTAACTGTTAATTCTGTTTATTTTTATTATAGTTACATTGAATATAGTTAATTTTGTTATTTTGTACTTTTGTTTATATTTGAATTGTGTACATTTATTGTATGTGTTTCATAATTTATATTCTTCACTTTGCAAATTGCCCAGAGTAGCCATTGGGTAGATGGCTGCAGTATATAAATCTACTACTACTACTACTACTACTACTACTACTACTACTACTACTACTACTACTACTTTTATTATTATTATTATTATTATTATTATTATTATTATTATTATTATTATTATTATTATTATTATTATTATTATTATTATTATTATAGGAGTTTGCTGGAAAAGTTCTGAAGCACACTGCTCTTGATTACAGAAATGAACAGACAGACAAAGACAAAATGCTTTTTTCTCAGCCAGCTGGGAAGAAAGTGCTGCGCAGACTTGTAGACAAAGGCTGACCTGTGTCTTCTCCAGAAGGCTTGTTTTATTCATCTTATCTAAACTCATAAGCAGAGATTGGAGCATTTGTGAAAACAATTATTCTAATAGGAAGCAGGTGCCCTTTAGCCCTGCCTCAAAACAAAGAACAGAGAAAATAGAAGGTCACTCCCCTCCAATTATGACACATTGGCAAAAGTCAGGAACTTTCCCTAAAAGCACTCTGAAGAAATGTTCCAACAAACAACAACAGCAACAGCAACAACAATACCCAAGACTATAAAGCACAGTTTCACACACATATTCAATAGATAATACAGTACTCCCCCGTTTATTGCAGGAGTTAGGTGCCTGATCCACCCGTGATAAAGGAAAACCCATGAAATGAAGACACCTCAGCAAACTGAGTTTGGGTTACTCCTGCTGGCTGCCTTTCCAAAGAGAGGTTTTTAACCCCCTCCTGACACCTCAGCAAACCTTGCTGCCAGAAGCTCAAGGTCTCTTTGCTGAGGTGTCAGGAGGGGATTAAAACCCTCTCTTTGCAAGTGCAGCTAGCAGGAGCAGCCCCAGGTTTGTTTGCTGAGGTGCCAAGAGGGAGTTAAAAACCTCTATTTGGAAGCCTGTTTCTCTCAATTAAAAATATGCAATATACTGAGACCATAAGAACATAAGAAGAGCCATGCTGGATCAGGCCAAAGGCCCATCTAGTCCAGCTTCCTGTATCTCATAGTGGCCCCACCAGATGCGTTTGGGAGCGCATGAGACTAGATATCTGTCTCCTGATACCACTCCCCTGCATCTGGCCCTTGAAGTACCCTGGTTTTAAGCCTGGAGATTACACATCTCCATCATGGTTTGTAACCTGGGATGGACTTTTCCTCCAGGAATCTGTCCAATCCCCTTTTGAAGGCATTCAGGCCAGATGCCATCACCACATCCTGCGGCAGGGAGTTCCATAGACTAACAACGCACTGGGTGAAAAAACATTTTCTTTTGTCTGTTCTTACTCTCCCAGCCCTCAATTTGAGTGGATGTCCCCTAGTTCTGGTATTTTGTGAGAGGGAGAAGAGCTTCCCTCTATCCAGATTACTCATGCCCTGCATTATTTTGTATGTCTCAATCATACCCCCCCTCAGATGCCTTTTTTCCAAACTAAAGAGCCCCAAATGTTTTAGCCTTTCCTCATAAAGACCGTGATATATGAACCACGTTGTGGCAGTGGACTACTGTAACAGCAACTAGCAGAAGGCAGGAATTTCAGATAGACCATTTTTATCTCAAACACAACACTCTCCAATGAAAACACATCCCACCAATAGTTATCATGTGCTGAGTAATTAAGACAAATGAGATGACAACAGGTGTCTAATGTCTCAACAGCCCTGAGCATCTGGATGCTTTCTCTTTACCTCAGACTACATCCAGTTCCTCACTCGCCTTTTCTTTTTCTTTCCCTGCCTTTCTGCCAATACTGTTTTTACTGATATATTGCTACTGTTTTTAATCTGTGTAAACCGCCCTGAGTTCCCTTAGGGAAATAGGATGAGGTATATAAGTCTGAAAATAAATAAAATATAAATAAATAAATCTGTATTTGGGTGGCAAATCTAATGAGCCAGGGAACCTTTGCTTCTAATAAAATGCACCTCTCCTGCCCCTTATGTTTGAAACCAGAGAAGGATAGACGGAATGTGGCCGGTCTTCTTTTTGCATTTTTTAAATCGTGCTGACCACGTGGCCTGCGGGCCAGTTCAGCGGCCCACAGGACAGGTGGGGGGCGCAGGTTGGGTTTTATTTATTTATTTATTTATTTATTTATTTATTTATTTATTTATTTATTTATTTATTTAAATTGCACCAACCACAGGCTGGATCGGCAGTGGGCAGGTGGTTTTTAATCTTTATTTATTTATTTATTTATTTATTTATTTATTTATTTATTTATTGAATTTTCAACTTTGTGGCCCATCAACCAGCTGTAGTGTGTGCATGATTGGTGCTTTTTGCTTTTTGCTTTTGCTTTTTAAAATGTGTTTTTGGCTGGAAGCCCCATCCCCAGGGGCTGGTGGTGGCAGCGGTGGCCAGAGGACATCCCATCATCAGGTAGGAGATGACACAAGGAATGAAAAATGAGCCAGAATGAAGCAAAACTTTCCTTTTTGTTTCAGTTGGGGTTTTTGTGGGGGGGTTTGAGGGGGTGGTTCGTTATTTGTTGCGTAATTGAATGAATAATGAAACTTTTTTTATTCATTTCATGCCCATATTTAGTTTCTTTTAATGTTTTGCCACAATCTGGTTCCCTGTATTTTCAACTCCTTGGTCAATTATATGGTTAGTTTTTGCCCTGCCAAATGGGGGAAATGGGCTGCAAAATGGCAAATGCGTTTCAATGTAGCAAAATGTAAAGTAATGCATATTTGGGCAAAAAAAATCAAAACTTCATCAACTCATGGGCTCTGAGCTATCTGTGATGGATCAGGAAAGACATCTTGGTGTGTTGGTGGACAGCTCAATGAAGGTGTCTACCCAATGTGTGGCAGCGGTGAAGAAGGCCAATTCCATGCTAGGGATTATCAAAAAGGGGATTGAAAATAAAATAGCCAACATTATAAATAATGCCATTATACAAAATAATAGTAAGGCCACACCTGGAGTATTGTGTACAATTCTGGTCACCGCATCTCAAAAAAAAAAATACATAGTGGAACTGGAAAAGGTGCAGAAGAGAGCGACTAAAATGATTACTGGGCTGAGGAACCTCCCTTATGAGAAAAGGCTAAAACATTTGGGTCTCTTTAGTCTGGAAAAAAGGCACCTGAGGGGGGATATGATTGAGACGTACAAAATAATGCAGGGCATGAGTAAAGTGGATAGAGGGACACTCTTCTCCCTCTCACAAAATACCAGAACTAGGGGACATACTCTCAAATTGAGGGCTGGGAGAGTAAGAACAGACAAAAGATTTTTTTTTTTACCCCAGCGTGTTGTTAGTCTGTGGAACTCTCTGGCCTGGATGCCTTCAAAAGGGGATTGGACAGATTTCTGCAGGAAAAGTCCATCACAGGTTAATCTCCAGGCTTAAAACCAGGGTACTTCAAGAGCCAGATGCAGGGGAGTGGTATCAGGAGAGAGATATCTAGTCTCATGCTCTCCCAGGGGTATTTGGTGGGACCACTGTGAGATACAGGAACCTGGAATAGATGGGCCTTTGGCCTGATTCAGCATGGCTCTTCTTATGTACTTATTGGTTGACTGACTGCATTTGAGAAGCTTCCTTTTGAGAAGCTTGCCTACACTGAATTGAAAGAAGACAGTCCCAGATGTAATGTCTAATAGAGACATGGTACAAGACAATTAAAGGGATAGGAAGGAAAAAGGCGAAAAGCAAACAATTTCTTAGCAGCACTGATGCAATGGCCTTATTTCCCTCTGTCATTTTTTTCTGTGGCCTGATGGATGTGGCAGGCAAGAAAACAGCCATCAGGAAAATGGTCTTTCAACAGAGCTGGTGGAATAGACCCAGGCAAATAAATGTTCCAGGAAGACGGTGGGACAAGGGCTAGAAAATGGGAATGTCCCGCCCAAATTGGGACTAGAGATGGGCACGAAATGAAAACATTTTTCGTTCCATTATTCATTATTCGTTTTGTTACGTAACAAAATGAATAACGAAAATTGTGATGAAATTGGAACAAACCGAACAGAACCATGAAAATTAGCTTTGTTACGTTTCGTTTTTGTTAATGGCAACACACAATGAAATGAGCTGTTTTTAAATGTTAAAAAACATCCTGAATATCCTTAAAAACCCAGCGACAATTATTTATTCTGCCTGATAATACCTACCAGGGGGGTTGGGGTCCTTAAAACGTGCATTTATGTCTTTTCTCAGATCGCTGTACTTTTTTTCCTTTAAGGGGAGTTAGGGGACATCGACCCAAAATAGCTCCTAGATGCCTAATATTGATTTCTTGGGTATTAAAACGCCATGGACATCCGTAAAAACGTAGTGATAATTATTTGAAATTATTACCTATCAGGGGTTGTGGTCCTTAAGACATTTGTTTTTGTCTTTCTCCCATCGCGATGTATTTTTTCTTTTCCCTTTAAGGATGACACAAAATTGATTCCAGCCACAAGATGGATGCAATCCATGTGATGGGATCATGTAAATTCTTGGACAATTTCAACCAATAGCGTGCCCAGGTTGCAGACTGGGTAGGTGTGGCAGCCACAGAGGGCATAAAAAGCTCTGGCAGCCCCCAGCCCCCTTGCAGTCTGTGGTGGGAGTTAGGGTGAGATTGCCGTCTCTACGACTCGTTACTTTAGGCCAGCCAGGCAGATGTGTGTCTCTGTGTTCCTGCTGGCTGCACCCTGGCTCTTAGGGGAGAGAAAGAAGAGATTTCTCTTGCAGCCTCACTGTGTGCGTGTGTACCTCTCGGTGAGTACCCTCCCCTGCCCCGCAGTGCAGTCACTCTGTGGCTGCCTTACGCCCTGGGCAACGCCCACCACTGCCTTTGCAGCCTCCCTGCGTCCCTAGTCTATACTGTGTCTCTGCCAGCATCATTTTTTTCAGTGTTTTCCCTCTGGTCTAGGGCATTGGGGGACGTCCATGCGTGGAAAATGCTTTAAGTCACACAAAAAGCGGGTAAAAACGAAAAACAAAAAAATGAAATGATTTTTTTTCAAAAAATTCACGAAAAACAAAAATGAACCGAAACGGACCTGCAACGAAAAATGAAAAACCAAAATGTCATTTTTTCGATTCGTGCCCATCTCTAATTGGGACACTTGACAGGTCTGAGGCATCAGTTTCAGTTGTCTTTCAGATTTGTCTTTCTGAGTACTGAACTGCAAGGAGGCTTCAGGCTTCAATGCTCTGCTCCAGCAGTCACCAATCACCTCAGGTTCCTGGCCTCTCACAGTAGGTTGCAGCTCTGCACCTAATGTGGGTGCCTCCAGAGTATTTCCAAGGGAAGACTTTTTCAAGCTCTTATCTTCAGCAATGTCAGCCTTCACTTGCAGGCTACCAGTAGTGTTCAAATTCTGGTTGATGTTCAAATTCTCCTGTCCTGTCCTCTCCCCCCCCCCCCGCCTGGGCCCCTTAGGGCTTCTCCTCTCCTGCTGACGTCTTGGCAGCCTGTGCCCAGCTGTTCCTGTCAATGAGAATCCTGCCCTCTCCAGCCAGAAAGCTCCAGCCAATTATGTTATGTGAGGGTACATAATTCACCCCTCCTCTGGTTTCAGAGAAAAAAATTGTCTTCCCTGTTAAGCTCAGAGTAAAGATAGGCTGTTTTTATCAGAACGCGGACAGTTGAAGGAGTGAAACTATCATTCATTAGGTTGCATGTGTCATGTAATACAGCTGTACGTTCGTTGCAGAAACAAAGAAACTGATTTCAGACATCTTATTTGTATCTAGCTCTGCAATTGCTTCTACACTAAAATGGAACTTTTTACCCACAAAAGGAACTTGATGGTTTGTATTACAGTCACCCCCCGCCATTTCATGGTTCAGGTACTGCGGTCCCACTACATCGCGGGATCACAGTACCTGCACCACGGGGCGGGGGGGCGGGGGGGCGGGGGGCAATCGGGTCGCTTCACGCCACCCCCCCACAGCTCCAGGAAGCCTTGGAGCCATGCAGGGGGGCAGCGGGGGGGGGATTGCATCGCTCCCTGCCACCCTCCTGGGCCCCTCCTAGAAGCCTTGGAGCCACACAGTGGGGCAGCGGGGAGCGATCGGGTCACTCCCCGCCACCCTCCCGGGCCCCTCCGAGAAGCCTCGGAGCCGCACAGGGGGGTGGCGGGGAGCAATTGGGTTGCTCCCCGCCACCCCCGCCCCCTCCGAGAAGCCTTGTAGCCATGCAGGGGGTGGCGGGGGGGCGATCGGGTCACTCCACGCTGCCCCTAGCCCCTCCGAGAAGCCTCAGAGCCGCACAGGGGGGTGGCGGGGAGCGATCGGGTGGCTCTGCGCCGCCCACCGGGCCCCTCCAAGAAGCCTCGGGGGTGCGTGGGAGGGCAGCAGGGGGTGATTGGGTCACTCCGCGCCACCCCCGGCCCCTCTGAGACGTCTCAGGTATGTGTGGGGAGCGGCGGGGGGTGCAATCTCCATTGAAATGCATCAAGTCAATGGATTTCAATGGAGAAATTTCCCCCATTGGAAAGCATTGAGCCAATGTTTTCCAATGGGGAAAATTTTCTATTGAAATGCATTGGCAATGCATTTCAATGGAGACGGCCCCAGACAAGAAGACTCAGGTGGTGCAGGCGGGCTTCTTGGACAGGCGTGCAATCACCTCTCTGCCCCCCGCCCCCACCCGCCTCCACATATTGCGGATTTTCATGGATCGCGGGTGGGGTGGGTCCCTAAGCCCCGCGATCGGCGGGAGGTTACTGTACATACTAGACATGGGCACGACTCAGCGAAATCCTCGTTTCCGTTTCCGTTCCTCGTTTCCGTTACGTAACGAAACGAAGAACGACAATTACTCTGCCAGAACCCGAACTCGAACTGACTAAAGAAAAATTTGGTCTGATTTGTTGTGGTCGTTCCTGGCGGCATCGCAGCGATTGCGCGATGCCAAGCGGCACAGGAAAAAAGTTTTAAAAATAAAAAACCCTGATTCCCGGCCAAAAAAGCAGGCGAAAATATGCCTGCCTGAGGGCACCTACCAGAGGGGTGGTTTCTGGGGGGGGTCCTGCCCCCCTCCTGTCCTGGGCTACGAGTGCTTGTGCATGTGCATCCATTCCTTGTCGTCTCGCCAACTCGCCAAGCGGCGCGGCACAGAAAAAAAGTAAAAAAAAAAACGATTCCCGGCCAAAAAAGCAGGCGAAAATATGCCTGCCTGAGTGAGGGCACCTACCAGAGGGGTGGTTTCTGGGGGGGGGGGTCCCCGGCCTCCCCCCTCTCCTCTCCTGGGCTGCGCATCCTTGTCGTCTCGCCAACTCACCAAGTGGCGCGGCACAGAAAAAAAGTTTTTAAAATAAAAAAACCCGATTCCCGGCCAAAAAAGCAGGCGAAAATATGCCGGCCTGAGAGAGGGCACCTATCAGAGGGGTGGTTTCTGGGGGGGGGGTCCCTGGCCTCCCCCCCTCTCCTCTCCTGGGCTGCGCATCCATTCCTCGTCGTCTCGCCAACTCGCCATGCCATGCGGTACGGGCGGGGGATCCAAAATGGGGCGACCGCAAGCAATATTTATTTATTTTGAAATCATGGTGGTCCAAAAACACACCAAAGCACCACAGAAACATGCGAAAATAGCTATTTTAAAACTGCCCGAATTTTTACAGTAGCAGCAGTGGGTTTTCTTGCAACAAAATGTCTCCATTGATTTTATTTTATTTTATTTTATTTTTATTTTTTTACACCTGCGCAATGATGGGCTGGCCATGGGAGTGGACCATGCAAATTTTTGGAGCACCACCAATTGCATGGCCGCTTGACCAGGTTTTGACCGAGACTTCTGGGATGTGCCAGTAGGGCATAAAAAGCCCACTAACCGTAGCCCGAACCCGAACCCGAACCCGAACCCTAACCCATATACCAGTACACTGTCCTTCTTAGTGGGTCAGAGAGGCACCCAGAGGTGCACCCCACGAACTCACCCTAACCTTACCCGTAACAACCCTAAGCCTAGCCCTTGTGCTAACCCCCTAACCCTAAGCCAAATCTGTACTCGCATTGCACACACGCAAGTACAGTTCCCTTCTTGGTGGACCACAGAGCACCCCAGACTGAGGAGGAGCCTTCCCCCAGTGTGTGCACTGTGACACTGCAGTTAGCAGTGGGCCTGTGGTCAACAGAGAGAGGCACCCAAAAAAGAGGTGCCTCAGTCTCAACTTGGTATGCATATCCAATTGGCTATGCATGCCATTTTGTAGCAGGCCAGAGGAGGCACCCAGCACAGAGAGGTGCCTCCAGGAGCCCGCTTTCCCTTCATAGCGGGCCAGAGGAGGCACCCACCCCAGTGAGGTGCCTCCAGGAACCCGCTCCCCCCCAAAACCAGTACTAACGACAGACGAAAAACCGACAAACGAAATGACAAATTTTTGGAAAATTTCGCGAAAAACGGAAACGGGCCGAAACGGGCCAGCTCCGACACACGACAACTCGAAAACGTCATTTTCCCTGGTCGTGCCCATCTCTAGTACATACTTTTCCAAATCAAGGTAGATAGTAGTTTTCCCTAACAATAGCCCTATTTTTAACTCTTCAACAATCCATGGAGACTATTCAAGAGAAAAAGGTTATTTCCTAACTTGTAGGGAACTTCCTATAGTTGTTCTTCCATGATTTGTACAGATTTTTTTTTAAATTGCTGGTTTCAAGGTTGTGCAAATGTTGCCATCTAGTGTTCCATCTCAAAATAATAAGACATATTAGCCAATGAACATCCACACATTTGAATTTGTTCAATTTTTTAATTGTTTCACTATTCAGCAACTCACCTTGGCATTAGAAGATCTTTGTATTATAAAAATAACCAGCTGAAAAGAAACCCTGTCAAAACACAGGTCCGTGCCTTCAATTTAAAGAACAGAGAAGCAGGAAAGAAGCTGTGGGTTATCTGGAAGGGCAATGTTTTTGAACTTGGCTTGACTCCAAAGCATTTTGGCGAACCCTGACCTGCTAAAAAAAATATTCTAAAGGTCAAACAGACAGTTGCCATCAGAAATAACTTTAGACTAAAATTACACCGGCAAGCCAAATAGTTCTGATTTGACTTTGTTGTGTTTCGATTCATGATCCACTGCTTATATTATGGTGATAAGACAAGGAATGCACATTGATTTGGAAATTCACACTTGATGAAATGAAATTTGCATTTCTGCCCATGGCCCTGCTCCTTTCCTTCCTTCCTCTGGTTGAGGCCTATTTAAAACCACTTGGTTTTGAAAGGATTGTGCAGTGTTCCAGAAAAGGTGGCAGCGTTCCAAAATTCTTCCCTATTTTTAAAGAAATGCCTCATACCATAGGAAGATCTCTCATTTCATCAGGGTTGTTTCCTGTTTGGTTCATAATTTCTTAAAAATATTCTTGTCCAGAGGTAATCTATATTGTACCAGTACTAATGATATGGTGTTCTAAATATTGATCTCACATATGTAAAAAAATTGCTTCTCGGCCTTTTCGCTAAGATCAAGTGTAGTGTGTGTATGTAAAAAAATTAAAAATTGGAAGATGATTGAGGGAAAAGAAGGCAAGATCCAGAATGTTCCTGCAATCCCGGACAGCATGTCCCAATTGCGTTCATCATTGAAACACCACCCATAGGCACACATCCATATTTACAAGAACAAATCAACCGAACACACAGGGAAAAGTCAATTCAAATTGTAGAAGCCCCCAGGGGGAGGAGGGGAGCCATGTTGGCGGCAACCCCCCCCCAAAAAAAAACCTAGATGGATTTGAATTGGCCTTTGCATCATGTGATCAGTAAAAAAAAGTAGTTTGAATTCATCTGTTTTATAAACAACAAATCTCACAATATTTGACCATATAGTCCTAGATTTGTACAGGAAATTGGCTGGGTCAGATTGGGGTGCATAATCACAAACAGTAAAAGCAACACCTGTGGTACTACACAGCAGAATGTGATAGCACTGTATAGTACAAATCAGCATGTGTCAAACAAGCGGATGCCCTTAATGAATCATGCAAGATTATTACTGGCTGCCTGAAACCTAGCCCCACTGAAAAAGTCTCTCCAGCCAAAAAGATCCTGCTAATTATATGGCTGGCAGTGCAACACCGACTCCTGCCAAAGTATGCCAAGAGGTGATAGCAAATAGTAAATGAAATAATACAGTTTCAAATCCATCCGCTTCATGGAGTACTTCCCTAGACAACTGGTTGCCAAGCTTGAGTCTCCAGGTGCTCTTGGGCTGCCAGAAATCCTGGCCAGCATAGTTAGTGGTAAAGGCCTCTGGGAATTTTAGCCCAAGAACATCAGGGGCTCCAAAGTGGACAACTACTGCCATAGACAATGGCTAAAATCAAGGAAACTAGACATGGGCACAGAGCGGCGAAATTCTCGTTTCCGTTTTCGGTTCTCGTTATCGTTACGTAACGGGTAACGGTAACAAGAATTACCCCGCTCCAGCTTGAACCCGAACCGAAAAAGAAAAATTGGGTCTGATTTTTCGTTGTCGTTCATGGCATCGCGGTGATCGCGCGATGCCAAGCAGCACAGAAAAAAAGTTTAAAAAAAACAAAAAAAAACACCCCGATTCCCGGCCAAAAAAGCAGGCGAAAATATGCCTGCCTCAGTGAGGGCACCTACCAGAGAAGGGTGGTTTCTGGGGGGGGGGTCCCTGGCCTTTCCCCCCTCTCCTGTCCTGGGCTGCTGGTACCAGGCTGGGGGGGGATCCTCGTCATCTCCATTTGCCATGCGGTGGGGGGGATCCAAAATGGCGACCGCAATATTTATTTTTAAATCGTTGTCCAAAAACCCACCAAAGCACCACAGAAACATTTGAAAATTAGGTATTTTAAATGCCTGATTTTTTATAGTAGCAGCAGTGGGTTTTTCTTGCAATAAAACGTCTCCATTTATTTTATTTTATTTTATTTTTAGTTTTAGTTTTTTACACCTGTGCAATGATGGGCTGGCCATGGGATGGGACCATGCAAATTTTTGGACCCATTCCACCAATCACATGGCCAGGTTTTGACTGAGACTTCTGGATGTGCCAGAGGGCATAAAAAGCCCACTAACCTGAACCCTAACCCTAACCCTAACCCTAACCCTAACCCTAACCCATACGCCAGTACACTGTCCTTCTTAGTGGGTCAGAGGCACCCAGAGGTGCAGCCCACTAACCCACCCTAACCTTAACCGTAACCCTAAGCCTAGCCCTTACCCTAACCCCAACCCTAACCCAGATCCATACGCAAGTACACTTTCCTTCTTAGTGGGTCACAGGCACCCAGAGAGGTGCCTCCCACAGCCCACTATCCCCTACCCCTATCCCATTCCCTAACCTGTACGTCAGTACGCTAGTACGCTCCCCTTCTTAGTGAGTCAGAGGCACCCAGAGAGAGAGGTGTCTCTGCCACTTACCCCCCACCCTAACGTAATGTATGGGACGCGGCGGCTTCGCGTTACTCTTCCCTTCCCTTCCCTTCTTAGTGGGTCAGACGTCAGAGGCACCCAGAGAGGTGCCTCCCAGATCCCACTTACCCCAACCCTAACCCTAACCCCAACCCAAACGACAAACAACAAACGAAAATGACAAATTTTTGAAAATTATCATGACAAACGGAAACGAGCCGAAACGGACGCGTCCCGACAATCGAAAACTCAACACGTCATTTTTTCTGGTCGTGCCCATCTCTAAAGGAAACACTTTCACCATACCTGTCAAGTGTTAAATATTAAACCAAAAGAGGCTGGGCTAGAACTATGGAGAGCAAAAACAACATGTCTTGCTGAGTAGATGAATGGCAAAGAATATTTTCCAACAGGTTAGATCATCTGGAAGTCACTTAATAGTCTTCAAAGCACAAAAAGATCAAAGAATAATCAAGTAAAATGGGACTACTGAGATATATAAAGTATTTTCTATGAATGTGGGGGAATTCAATCAATATAGCATTTACATGCATACAATTTATGACCTACCATGTGTATAAAAAGAATATCTAGTAAATGGCCAAGATAATACCATTGAAGTAGACTGTTTCTGGTCAAAAACAGTCTCATCATTTTAATATTTTAATTTGAATTTTCTTCATGTTATTTAATTTTATTTATATTTTATTTACATTCCACCCAACAAGAATAAACCAATAAATATGGAAAACAAAACAATGTCCCACAGATTGGAAAAGCTAAATACATATTTCAGTCCCTAAGAAAAGAGACGGCAAGGAGTGCAGGAACTATAGGACCACTGCTTTAATTTCCTAGGCAAGCAAAGTGATACTCAATGTGTTATACGTCTGTGAAGAGTCTCAGTCATCCAGGTTCGTTTAACTGGGAGTTGAGTCATGGCTACTGGACTTCTTTTTTGAGAGATAGAAACGTTTCGCTGTTCATCCAAACAGCTTCATTGGTCTGAATACAGCTAGTGCAAGAGACCTTCTTATAGTCAGCTTGACCTCTTGTCCCGTGGTCTGATTGGCTCATAAGATGAACAAAGCCTGAATAGGCTCGTTAGGGAGACATTAGTGTCCATGGCCTTAAGGTAAACAATGGCCTAAGGTGCTGAAACCCATCAAGAATGGGTCGTTAGCTGTGACCTGGTGGTGAAGGCTCCTTGATTTGCCTGGGTACTTTGGAAAGTACAGCCTGATAAGTAGCAGATAGACTATGCCGGAGTCCACCACCTCTGTTGAGGGAGGGATTTTCAATGCTAACATGAATGGCTTCCCTTACTCCTCTCTCAAACCACCTCTCTTCTTTGTCTAATATGTGTACATCCTCATCTTTGAAAGAGTGGCCTTTTCCCTTCAAATGGAGGCGTACTGCTTGCTGATTCTGGTCCTGAGCTGTTACCTCTCCTATGTTGGGCCATTCTTCTGTTTAATGGCTGTTTAGTTTCTCCAATGTAGAGGTCTGAACACTCTTCACTGCATTGGACTGCATATACTATATTGCTCCTTTTATGGTTTGGTATTGGATCCTTTGGGTGGACAAGTCTCTGCCTTAGTGTGTTCATGGGTTTGAAATAAACAGGGATGTGATGTTTGCCAAAAATCCTTTTAAGCTTCTCCGACACTCCCGCCATGTAGGGAATGACCAGGTTCTTCCGTCGGGTCTGGGTCTCAGACTGATCCCTTGTTCTTCTGGGATGGCCCACTGCTTTGTTGAAGGCCCACCTTGGATATCCACAGGCCTTAAGTGCTGTCTTCATGTGCCTGTCTTCCTTCTTCTTGGCTTCTGAGGAGGTGGGGATGCTCTCTGCTCTGTGGCTTAGGGTCCTGATGACTCCTGTCTCCCTAACAAGCCTATTCAGGCTTTGTTCATCTTATGAGCCAATCAGACCAGGGGACAAGAGGTCAAGCTGACTATAAGAAGGTCTCTTGCACTAGCTGTATTCAGACCGATGAAGCTGTTTGGATGAACAGCGAAACGTTTCTATCTCTCAAAAAAGAAGTCCAGTAGCCATGACTCAACTCCCAGTTACTCAATGTGTTGTGTAGTTGCCACTTTTAAAGTTGTGTAGTTCTTATGTAGTCATGATTTTTGTCTTTTTCATGTTCAGCTGTAGTCCTGCTTTGGCACTTAGAAGTCATTTCACGTCATTGCTGCTTTCTGCCCGTAAGAGGGCATCATGTACATATATTTAATGACTGGTGTTTCTTTTTCACTTGTCCTTCATCTGTGTATCTATGCTGCAATGTAGAGACTTCCATATTTGAAAAATACTCAAGACTCAGTATGCTCCACAGAAGCCAAGAAGAAGCCCACCTCCACAGAAGCCAAGAAGAAGGAAGACAGGCATCTGAAGACAGCACTTAAGGCCTGTGGATATCCAAAGTGGGCCTTCAACAAAGCAGTGGGCCATCCCAGAAGAACAAGGGATCAGTCTGAGACCCACACCCGACAGAAGAACCTGGTCATTCCTTACATGACTGGAGTGTCTGAGAAGCTTAAAAGGATTTTTGGCAAACACCACATCCCTGTTTATTTCAAACCCACAAACACACTAAGGCAGAGACTTGTCCACCCAAAGGATCCAATACCAAAACAAAGGGCACTCTTTCAAAGATGAGGATCTACACATATTAGACAAAGAAGATAGGTGGTTGGAGAGAGGAGTAAGGGAAGCCATTCATGTGAGCATTGAAACCCCCTCCCTAAACAGAGGTGGTGGCCTCAGGCAGAGTCTATCTGCTACTTATCAGGGTGTCCTAGTACCTAGACAAATAAAAAAAGCCTTCACCACCAAGGCCATAGCTAACAACCCATTCTTGATAGGTTTCAGCACCTTAGGCCATTGTTCACCTTAAGGCTATGGATACTATTGTCTCCCTAATGAGCCTATTCAGGCCATTGTCCATCTTATGAGCCTAATTCAGACCAGGGTGACAAGAGGTCAAAGCTGACTATAAGATGGGGGACTCGCACTAGCTGTATTCAGACTGATGAAGCTGTTTGGATGAGCAGCGAAATGTTTTTATCTCTCAAAAAGAAGTCCAGTAGCCATGATTCAACTTTCAGATAAACTCACCTGGATGACTGAGAATCTTCACAGACACCCAGTATGCTAGTTCAATGCTCCACTGCCTACATTCTAGCAAACAGCTGATTGTGCATGTTTCACCTCATGGCGGCAATTAACATGTGGGACAGACAGTGCTGTCATCCAGCATCCATGCCAAACAGGCTATAGGAGGAGAGGAGAGAATCAGTCTGGGTGTCTTGCTAAGCAGTAGAAGATGGGCTCAAGAACAATGCTTGTCCTGCTGTGAAAATGGGGACCTGGGAGAGATGCATTGGCAGTTGCCTCCTTTGGGGATGGAATGGATATACTGCCTGCCCTCCCTTCCCACTCCACAGGGAGGCTGGAGGCATATGTGTGTGAGGAATCCAACTTCCTTAAACACCTGCAGATGTACTGAATCACAACTCCCACCATCGCCATCCAACACAGCTCATGAGCATTGCAATCCATCACATCTAGAGGGCGCCAGGGAAAAGCTGTTTTAATATATTCTGGCTGTGAAATATATATATATATATATAATACATCCCAAGGCCAGCAGAAAAGAATGAAAAATAACTCATAAATATCATAGTTCTTTCCTCTGTGCTAGAGATGGGCATGAAATGAACTTTTGGTCCGTTTTGTTATTCGTTATTCATTTTGTTACATAACATAACGAATAACAAACTGCCCCCTCTAAGAGAAGCAAAACGAAATGAAATGGAAATTTTCATTTTGTTTCATTTAGTTTCATTTGCTGGTGGTGTCTCCTACCTGGTGCTGCTCCTGGGATCCTACTGTCCTGGCTGCAGTGAGGGTCCAGGAGCCTCCAGGAAAGAAAAAAACGGGAGGGGAAAGCTGACTGGCCATGCTATAGCTAGTAGGTGCCCACGTGGTTGGCTGTAAAAGAAAAAAAAAAGATCCAGCATGTGAGCACTAGACCCGGCCTGCAGGTGGCCAAACTGGCCCAGAGCCGGCCCAAAAAAAAAACACCAAAAAACAAACAAAAAAAACCCCTGATCTGGTGCATGGGCCTGGTGCTGGTCTTTGAGCACCGGCCCCGGCCCGCGGGTCACCAAACTGGCCCACGAGCCACCCCCCAAAAAACAACCCCCCCAATCCAGTGTGCGGGCCTGGTACCAGCCCGTGAGCACTGGCGGCGGCCCATGGGTCATGGAACCCGCCTGTAGGCCGGCAACAGTAAAGAAAAAAAGGAAAAGCTGACCAGCCCATGCTACAGCTGGTAGGTGGGCCACGTGGTCGGCAGTAAAAAATAAAAATAAAAATAAAACTGGTTAAAATCACTTTACTAGAAAACACCATTATTTAGTGGGCTGGCCTAGAGTGCTAAGCATACAGCAGGCATTCCCTCTTTGGACAGCGACTGAGAGCTATTGCTTCAGGAACAGAAGTGCTTGGTCGTCTTGAGAAATAATGGTTATCCTGTGACCTATTTCCTGGACTATAAATTAAAAATAAAATAATCCAGACCAGCAGGATTATAATAATAATAATAATAATAATAATAATAATAATAATAATAATAATAATAATAATAATAATAATAATAATAATAATAAAACAACCCACCGGTGGGGTTCAACCCCCCCCCCCCCGGAAAAAACACAAACCTGAACCAAAACAAATTACGAAACAATTTTTTTTCTAAAAATTCATTTTGTAATTAATGACTTGAACTGGACCGGAAAACGAACCAAACCAAAACAAATTGCCATTTTTTTGGTTTGTGCCCATCTCTACTCTGTGCCCATAAACTATATACAGTTGCTAGTGTTAATAAAAGTAACCCAAATGTCTATGCTTTGAACATTTCCAGTCACTTGCCCCGTAGTTTAACTAGGTGTTGAGGACCAGCTTCATTTCTTATCTTATCCTGCAGGTGGCAGAATTGGGCAGATGCTCTGATAACCTTCAAAAGTCACAGTTCTGCAGTGCTTCTTTTATCACTTTTTCCCTGTGAATGTGCACTTGAGGGGAAAGATATGCCTTACATGAAACCACCATATGTTCAATGTGATGTTCATCACTTGATCTCATTGTATACATAGGAACACTCTTTGGGCAGCCACCCTCAGCATGATGAAACAATCCAGTGAGTTGATTACACAGTAGAAGCGGCATCTGTGTTTCCTTGCAGGAAATGTATCTCAGGCAAGGCTGATTCTGCTCTTAATGTATTTTTAATTTTTCTCTCCCCCCCCCAATACAGTAACAAGTTACATATTTGAGAAGAAGAATATCTCCCCCATCGGATGCAACACCCCTGCTACCTGGGACACTAGCATCAGAGCTCAATACATGTGGAAGACAACAATGTGTAGCCTGCCTACTGTAATTAAACTGTAAATCTCCCAGAGACTACTTGAAGTGGTATGGGGAGATATATATGAGCAGAACTAGGGAAGTCCGTTTCATGGTGCACCCAGTAATAGGGTTGGCTTAACCACAAAGAACTTGTATTAGGGAGTGGATCCTTGAGACATGCAGTTCTCCTGAATTCAATCACTATTTGTGGGTCCTAGCATGCTTATCAGTCTGATGGGTTTTGACCAAGACTCTCTGATAATAAAATACAGACAACGCATGTAATGCCTCTCAATTGGAGCTGCTGAAACACATCTGGCCAACTGGTGGAATGATTAATGGTACAGACCCTTGGTTTGCTGTGGTCTGCTGGTGCAGGAGCAGAAAAGCTCCTGACAGAGTCAGGGCAACATTTCTGGCTTGCTTAAAGACCCCAGATGTTCTATGGTAGCTTATGTACGATCAACAGAAGAGAAAAAAAGGATGAGGGAAGGTAAAACCAGTGATTTGGCCTTGCTTCCCATTGCTGCTGCCAGTCATTTGTGGAAGGAAGGAGTGGCCTGTTGACCTGGACCTACCTCCTGTCTCTTTGTCCACTGCAGCCTGATGTCTGTTCATACAACAGGAAAGTCCAGCTCACTCCAAGATATGGAGATGAAGTAAGTTGCATGTATTCCATGTACTTTGTGTGTCAGAACCACATTACTCCGTACTTTGGGACTGGCCTACTTATCAAAAAATAAATATGTAGGATGATCTGATCTACTTACAATTTGAGACATTACCTACTCTACATCCCTTTCTTGTTTACTGACACCACAGCACCGGCATCATCTATAGAAGCCTATATAAAGCACTGCATTAGCTTGAGTATCAAGCATATTCATATGGAAGATGAATGTTAATACTCCTGACCTTAAAGGGAAAAATGAGAGGGTAAATCCTCTGCTAAATCTATTACCCAGAAAGCTCTGAACGTTGGTAAAGTTTCTAAAGTTGACTAAGCTCTGTTACTAAGCCTGAAACACTTAGCCAATTATTTGGAAATGACTCATTAAAAATTTTTGGGCAGTACTTGTGCGGTCAATTCACTTCTCTCCCCACTCCCCAAACTCTGGTGGCAGTGACAGGACTAGAAGCTACGACAATCATTTATAAAGAGTGAGATCTAATCATTATTATTTGTACATATTTTCCTATTTCTGGTTTCTGGCATGCAGAAGCAGGCAGCACTTCTGAGATTTATTTATTTATTTATTTATTTATTTATTTATTTATTTATTTATTTATGCATTTGTTAACCACCCAATTTTCCCGAAGGAACTGAGGGTGATGTACATGTTGCAAGAAAAACTTGCTCAAACAAACAACAAACATGCATGAGCAAATCAAATACAATAATAGAAAATAAAAATTAATGTCACAGTATAATAAAAAAAACAAAGAGGATGAAAAGAGATGAAAACGAAGAGGATGTTTTTGGTTGTGTCTTTCTTTTTTAGCTCAGCGTTCATGTAACTGTAGGTGTTTCTTTTTTTAACTGGTGGCTCTCTGGGCTGTAATTCGGGTAAAAGCAGCCACAAGATTAAATAACCTTTGAATTGCAGAGCTGGCGGGGACCCTATGAATAATTGAGTCCAGACTTACTTAAAGAAACACAGGAGGGGAACCTCAACTCCCAACGTCTGGCTTTGCAGCCGCTAAGCTCTCCAGCAGTTCACATGAGCATTCACGTATGCCTAAAACAATGGCCATTCAATTTTATTTATATTTTATTTACATCCCGCCTGGTAAGAATCTACCAATAAATATGGAAAACAAAACAATGGTCCACAGATTGGAAGAAAGCTAATATATACAGGGGTACCTTGTATAAAGGAATTAATTCGTTCCAAATGGAATTATGTTCAGCAAATTTTCCTTTACATAAATTTCCCATAGGAATGCACTGAGAACAGAGTAATCCCTAATTGCGACCATTTTTATGTTGTATAGATTCACCCCATAGGCATTTCTGTGAAGCAAATTTCCCCTATTTCCGGATTTTGTTATGTTGTACAGATTTTATGTTATACAAACCGTTTGTTATACGAGGGTCCACTGTATTTCAATCCCTAAGAAAAGAGATGGCAAGGAGTGCAGTAACTATAGGACCATGGCTTTAATTTCCTTTGAGAAATGTTGGCATGGAGGGTAGAGGAATGTACCCATCTTGTCTGAATTCAGGAGTGAAACAGAACCAGGCCTGAGAACTGCTTTGATGACAAACCACCCGATACTGCCAGGATTTCCTGATGGCTCTAGTGAAGAGCACTGCCTGACACTCTGGGGTGCCGTTTTGTTGGAATATTTGGCAAGATTTACATTTCAGCCATTACAGGGTTTATGTGAATGTAGAGTATTATGGGCTGGATTTAATGTGAAAAGTGAAGCTGATTGGTTGTTGAGATCACACCACTTGGAATGTTCTGGTAGAAGTCTAGTTAGTGTGTGTGCCTTGTATTCTTGGGGCTCGGTCCCACGTCCCTTTAAAAACATCTTAAATTACTAAATAAATCGTGCCCCAAAATGCCATCCTCACGGCCACCAGGCTTTTTGAAAAAAAAAAGAAAAAAGAAAACCCGGTAATGCTCCCTTAAGCGAGGTTTCTGTGACTCACCTAGGAGGTTGGGGAATTTTTGCCTCGCTTTCAAAATCCAGCTTTTAAGAAGGCAGACGTTGTGGGTGTAATGTATGGAGTATTGTGTTATTGTAAGAGCAAGGCTTACAGCAGTGAAGCCAGGTGGACCTGGTAAAGAGGAAATGCCTAGTGGGGTGAATTGGGGGGTGGAGCTATGGGTATTTATGGGATGTGTGTGTTTGTCTTGTATCTCGCTTGTGGAATAAAGGAACCTTTTGTAGCATGCCGTATGTCTGGACCCAATATCTAATACTGGCGACCAGGGGGAATTGGCAAGATCGATTGTCGACATTGTTGTTGCAACAGCATGCTACACCCCATTCCGCAACGGGGCGTAGTCTGGCGGAATTGTTAATGAATAGAAGGTTAGTTACAGTCCTGGATAGGTTACATCCTGATTTGGCAGTAGAAGAGTCACAGCAAGTAGAGGGGAATGCGCGAGTATTCCATCCGGGGGATTTGGTATATGCTCGTAATTACAGCGGGGGCCCTGAGTGGGTACCAGCCACGATTGACAGAGCAACTGGACCAATATCCTATCGAGTGGTTACAGCAGACGGCCAGGAATGGCGACGTCACGTGGACCAGTTGCGACAGAGGTGGTCTGGGAGGGCAGTAGCCACAGGGGATGAATTAGAGGAATTGGAGGATGATATATCAGTGGGTACTTCACCTAATAGAGTAAGTAGCACGCCTCAGACCATGACAGAACCATCAACAATGTCACAACAAGAGGATAGAAATGATGAGGAACGTGCTGAGACATCAAGGGCAGGAGAAGTGGAGCCATTGGAGCCGGACGGGCAGATGGAGGGCAACAGCCTGAGACGATCTCAGCGAATACGGGCACCCCCCCGTTACTTACAAGACTATGACTGTAACAGGGTACAATGTTATTTTAGGGGGGAGGCTTGTAATGTATGGAGTATTGTGTTATTTTAAGAGCAAGGCTTACAGCAGTGAAGCCAGGTGGACCTGGTAAAGAGGAAATGCCTAGTGGGGTGAATTGGGGGGTGGAGCTATGGGTATTTATGGGATGTGTGTGTTTGTCTTGTATCTCGCTTGTGGAATAAAGGAAACTTTTGTAGCATGCCGTATGTCTGGACCACGCTGATGATCCGGGTTTCTTTTTCTTTCTTTTTTCATAGCACCCACCGGCTGTTCCTGGGGCCGATCGGTGCTGGTTTTTTTCTGCATATCAGAGTAACAGGAAACTCTATCCGGTCCGACAAGCATTAATTCCCCCCAGCAAAGTCCTCCGGTTTTTTCAAATGCTAGCACCACCTGCTGGCCAAGGGGGCTGAACTGCACTTTAAAATTGAAAAAACAGATTTTGACATGAGAACTCTTCTCTCACATTTAAATCACGTGATGGGACAAAAAGGAAAAGCCGGACCTTCAGAAGATCAGGATTGAATCCCAGGTGTGACCACAGCCTTAGAGATGAGAAGCATGTTCATGGCTTAGCAAAATGGCTGTTAGGATAGTTATAGTTAGAAACCTCCCGTGTACCCTTCCCTTCTAGTTAAATAAAGAGTTTTTTCATATAGTAACATAAGAGGTGTCTCTCTCATTAGAGCAACTAAAAATCATATGCAACAACCGATCCAACAAAGATCCCCAACAAGTTTACACTGACTGGTCAAGGGTTGGGCTTATTATACAGTGTACGTCTAAGAGTTGCTGCTGCTGCCACAAACACAGCCATGCAGACAGCAGGGTTCTGGAAGTTGCAGTCTATGACATTAGCATTTCCTAGCTCTGCGGAGTGTCTGCAGCTCACTGTGGCTCTAACGGAGCCATGTAGCTAGTCATAATTCTAATATCAGTAGCACATACTGCAAATTGAACCCATTTGCCATTTTTCTCTCTACGTTAGAGAAAAGTCACACAAAGCTGCCCCCGCCCCGGGATGTGTGAGCACGCAAGCAAACATGTGTCTATTTTGGGAGGTGTTGAATGCATGGTCTCTGTTGTAACACTAGAACTAGCCTGTGGAAACGTAGGTTACTAAAATAAATGATTGAAATTCAATATCTGGGAATACTTGTGGAACAGGGCCCCCAGCTTGCTGCACTGCAATTTCACTTGCTTTCAGCAAGCACTGGTGTGAAAAGGGAGGCGATGCCACTGCAAACTAAGCTTCTGCTGCATTTTTGACCTACTTCCCACAACACCATTTTTCAAAGAACGATCATCTCTTTGTAACACAGGTTTAATGAGAAGGGTTTTGCAGTTGAAGTTGCAATTGCCCCACAATTTAAAAAAATTGTTCCCTCCTGTCCACCTACAGCTGGGATGCTAACATTTCCACATTTCCTAGAGAACAGGGTTCAAATCCCACTTGGCCATGGAAACTCCTTGGGGGAGTGGAATTGGCAAAGCCATTCCTTAAATATCCCACTTACCATGGAAGCCCTGTTAGGGTCTCCATAAGTCAGCTCCAACATGATAGGGTGTGCATGCATGTGCGCACATACATGTACACTTAAAATAAAACCAATTGGATGATCCCTGGAATACTAGCCTCTTCATAATTATATTACATTTAATACTAAATAGGTTTGTGCTACAGGCACTAATTTATGAATGGACACCCAGTTATCATTGAATGGATCCAACGCCCTGTGCCGCCTTCTCCTTCTTCCTCATTTGCCAGATAGAGAGATCAGAGGCATTTGCTTCTTTTAAAGAAGCACGACCACGAGCCTGCTACCCGGGGTTCAATCCTAGGTAGCAGGCTCATGGTTGACTCAGCCTTCCACCCGTCTTGAGGTCGGTAAAATGAATACCCAGCTTGCTGCGGGGGGCAATGTGAGGCCTGCATACTGGAATTAAAACTGTAAACTGCCCAGAGACTACTTGAAGTGGTATGCGGCAGTATATAAGCAGAAAATAAAAATAAAAATAAATAAATAAATAATGTCCAATATCCAGCTGTGAGCAACCCATGGATTCGGAACAAGCCACAGTTTGAAACTATATTTTTATTCCATCCTGCCCTCAGATTAAACAAAACATGCTTTTGCCAGCTGAGCGATTATTAAGAACTGGTCAATTTGAAATTGGATGTGGAAACTTTCAGTCTTCTTGTAGCCATGAAAACAAGAAGGAAGTACATGAGCCCAAGGCTCACTGTGGCTTGTTCACAGAGTGGGAAATCATAGCTACTCCAGTACTCAATGCATTTCAATTGTTGTTGTTCAGTCGTTCAGTCGTGTCCGACTCTTCGTGACCCCATGGACCAGAGCTCGCCAGGCCTTCCTATCCTCCACTGCCTCCCGGAGTTTTGTCAAATTCATTTTGGTTGCATCAATGACACCGTCCAACCATCTCATTCTCTGTCGTCCTCTTTTCCTTTTGCCTTCGATTTTTCCCAGCATCAGGGACTTTTCCAGGGAGTCCTCTCTTCTCATGAGGTGGCCAAAGTACTGGAGCCTCAGCTTCAAAATCTGTCCTTCCAGTGAACATTCGGGGTTGATTTCTTTCAGAATGGATAGGTATGATCTCCTTGCAGTCCAGGGGACTCTCAAGACTCTCCTCCAGCACCACAGCTCAAAAGCATCAATTATGCGGCGATCAGCCTTCTTTATAGTCCAGCTCTCACTTCCATACATCACTACTGGAAAAACCATAGCTTTAACCATCCTGACCTTAGTTGGCAAAGTGATGTCTCTGCTCTTTAGGATGCTATCTAGGTTTGCCATTGCTTTCCTCCCAAGAAGCAGGCGTCTTTTTATTTCGTTGCTGCAGTCGCCATCTGCAGTGATCAAGGAGCCCAAGAAAATAAACTCTGTCATTGCCTCCATTTCTTCCCCTTCTATTTGCCAGGAGGTGATGGGACCAGTGGCCATGATCTTAGTTTTTTTAATGTTGAGCTTCAGCCCATTTTTTTCACTCTCCTCTTTCACCCTCATTAAGAGGTTCTTTAATTCTTCCTCTCTCTGCTATTAGAGTAGTATCATCTGCGTATCTGAGGTTGTTGATATTTCTTCCGGCAATCTTAATTCCAGCTTGTGATTCATCCAGACCGGCCTTTCTCATGATGTACTCTGCATATAAGTTAAATAGGCAAGGTGACAGTATACAGCCTTGTCGTACTCCTTTCCCAATTCCAAACCAGTCAGTTGTTCCATATCCAGTTCTGACGGTTGCTGCTTGTCCCACATATAGATTTCTTAGGAGACAGATAAGGTGGTCAGGCACTCCCATTCCTTTAAGGACTTGCCATAGTTTGTTGTGGTCTACACAGTCGAAGGCTTTGGCATAGTCAATGAAGCAGAAGTAGATGTTTTTCTGGAACTCTCTGGCTTTCTCCATAATCCAGCGCATATTGGTGATTTGATCTCTAGTTCCTCTGCCCCTTCTAAATCCAGCTTGTAGTTCTGGAAGTTCTCTTTCCACATACTGCTGAAGCCTGCCTTGTAGAATTTTGAGCATAACCTTGCTAGCATGTGAAATGAGTGCAATTGTGCGATAGTTGGAGCATTCTTTGGCGTTTCCTTTCTTTGGAATTGGGATGTAGACCGATCTTTTCCAGTCCTCTGGCCACTGCTGGGTTTTCCAAATTTGCTGGCATATCGTATGCAGCACCTTTACAGCATCCTCTTTTAAGATTTTAAAGAGTTCAATTGGAATGCCGTCACCTCCACTGGCCTTGTTGTTTGCAATGCTTTCTAAGGCCCACTTGACTTCACTTTCCAGGATGTCTGGCTCCAGGTCAGCAATTACGCTATCTTGGTTATCAGGGACATCCAGATCTTTCTGATATAATTCTTCTGTATATTCTTGCCATCTCTTCTTGATCTCTTCTGCTTCAGTTAGGTCCCTACCATTTTTGTCCTTTATCATATGCATCTTTGCACGAAATACCCCTTTAATATCTCCAATTTTCTTGAACAGATCTCTGGTTTTTCCTTTTCTGTTGTTTTCCTCTATTTCTTTGCACTGTTCATTCAAGAAGGCCGCCCTGTCTCTCCTTGCTATTCTTTGGAAGTCTGCATTCAATTTTCTGTATCTTTCCCTTTCTCCCTTGCATTTTGCGTCCCTTCTCTCCTCCGCTATTTGTAGGGCCTCGTTGGACAACCACTTTGCTTTCTTGCATTTTCTTTTCTTTGGAATATTTTTCATTGCAGCCTCCTGTACAATGCTGCAAGCCTCCATCCATAGTTCTTCAGGTGTTCTGTCCACCAAATCTAGTTCCTTGAATCTATATTTCACTACCACTGTGTATTCATATGGGATTTGACTTAGGTTATACCTGACTGGCCCAGTGATCTTCCCTACTTTCTTCAGTTTAAGTTTGAATTTTGAAATAAGAAGCTGATGATCTGAGCCACAGTCAGCACCAGGTCTTGTTTTTGCTGACTGTATAGAGCTCCTCCATCTTTGGCTGCAGAGAACATAGTCAATCTGATTCCGGTATTGTCCATCTGGTGATGTCCATGTGTAGAGTCACCTTTTGTGTTGTTGGAAAAGAGTGTTTGCAATGACCAGCTTGTTCTCTTGACAAAACTCAATTAGCCTTTGCCCTGCTTCATTTGGAACTCCAAGGCCAAACTTGCCAGTTATTCCTTTTATCACTTGACTCCCTACTTTAGCATTCCAATCCCCTATGATAACATCTTTCTTTGGTGTCAGTTCTAGAAGTTCTTGTAAGTCTTCATAAAATTGGTCAATCTCAGACTCTTCAGCACCGGTAGTTGGTGCATAAACTTGGATTACTGTGATGTTCAAAGGACTGCCTTGGAATCATACCGAGATCATTCTATCATTTTTTAGGTTGTATCCCAGCACTGCTTTTCTCACTCTATTGTTGACTATGAAGGCTACTCCATTTCTTCTATGGGATTCTTGCCCACAGTAGTAGATGTGATAGTCATCTGAACTGAATTCACCCATTCCTGTCCATTTAAGTTCACTGATGCCCAGGATGTCAATGTTTATTCTTTCCATCTCACGTTTGACCACATCCAGCTTACCCTGGTTCATAGATCTTACATTCCAGGTTCCTATGCAGTATATTTCTTTGCAACATTGGACTTTCCTTTCTCTTCCAGGCACGTCTGCAGCTGAGCGTCCTTTCGGCTTTGGCCCAGCCACTTCATTAGCTCTGGAGCTACTTGTACTTGTCCTCCGCTCTTCCTCAGTAGCATGTTGGACACCTTCCGACCTGAGGGGCTCATCTTCCAGCGTCATATCTTTTAGCCTTTTGTTTCTGACCATGGGATGTTCTTGGCAGGGATACCGGGGTGGCTTGCCAGTTCCTACCCCAGGAAGTTTTATTACAGGCCTCATTGTCACCAGTGTAATTAGCCTTACAATGATGAAAGCACAGTTCAGCCTGTTTTGCATTTCAATTAGCTGAGGCCTAAAGTACTAACCAAATTGTTCTGATTTATATCAGGTTTGGATCAAACTGGATTGGCCCAATGTGGTTACAAAGTGAGGCAAATTTATAGACATATTCAGATCTGGAGCATAAATTGAATTGGAAAGTATGGCATGACTTTTAAAGCAAATGTTTTAAAGGTGTACCTGTCTGAAATTAAGATTTAATCTATTTTAATGTGAACTTTTGTGGACAAGTCCATTCTTCCAGATGTCCTACTTTAGACTCTATCAACTCTCCAAATTTCACATTAAACAATGTACTGTACAGTATATTACTGGAATGGAGATTAGGGTGCATAGAGAGTGACACACAAAATGATTATACAGTGGTACCTTGTATAAAGGAATTAATTCGTTCCAAATGAAATTATGTTAAGCAAATTTTCCTTTATACAAATTTCCCATAGGAATGCATTGAAAACAGAGTAATCCCTAATCGCGACCATTTTTATGTTGTACAGATCTGCTCCACAGACAATTCTGTTAAGCAAATTTCCCCTATCTCTGGAATTTTTTATGTTGTACAGATTTTATGTTATACAAACCATTTGTTATATGAGGGTTCACTGCAGCTGTTTTGGATTTTCAGTGAAGGTCCATGAGAACCTTCACAAAATGAAACAAATTGGACGGGTCACAAATAGCTCTGGAGCAACCTGGGATTCATGCCAAATGAATCATGGTTTGCCTACCAAAACAAATGGGGAAAACCTTTGCACACCTTGGGCACTCAGTTCTTAATGAGAACAGAATACAGTAGTGGACCCTCATATAACAAACGGTTTGTATAACATACAATTGTACAACATAAAAAATTCTGGAGATAGGGGAAATTTGCTTAACAGAATCATCTATGGGGGGAATCCATACAACATAAAAATGGTTGTGATTAGGTATTACTCTGTTTTCAATGCATTCCTATGGGAAATGTGTATAAAGGAAAATTTGCTTAGCTTAATTTCATTTGGAACGAATTAATTCCTTTATACAAGGTACCACTGTATACCAAATGATCTTGGATGGCAGATGTGATCATAATTCATTTCAAATCACCATGGCTGCTGACATCCTCCTCTAGTAACCGCACTGTCTTCTCACAATCTCATGGCTGCTTAGTGTTTTCCAAGTACCTTCCGAACATACCTGTATTTTCAGACAGTTTGCCAACTTCTCTAAGTCTGCACCCTACAATATCTGACTTTAAGATTTTATAGTTCTTTGTAATACTGTACTGCACATTCAAATCAACAGTTTGAAGCAAAGTTTCACATTAATGTCTGAATGGAAAAAATGGAAATGTCAGTTCATTTGTGGTCCTTCATGTTTGTTCGTTTGTTTGTTTAATCAGGATGCATCAGAGGCGATGCAGCCACAGTGATACAAAGCCATTGTGGAAACAGTGCAAGTATTTGGAGGGGAAACATACCTTAACAGATAGTGGATGGCCATCACTTCATAAATAATCAACAACACATGCTGCTTTTAAGAGGCAGTAAAAACCCTAGTGGGGCATTAGTGAATCCAGTTTCTCAACACATTTAGAAGGTTGAGCTTATCCCCACCATCATTGCCAGATTCTTTCTTTGATCTGCAGTACATCTGAAGATATGCCTGCTTATGATAACAGCCTACATGGAAGCCAGAACCCTCTTGCCTGTATGTAGGTTGTACTGTACATGGAAGTGGGAACCTCTCCTCTTGACAGCCGTGGTTACGCACATGGAGAAAACCTCAAGGGTGGAGACAGGGTGAAGTGGTCCCCTTCTAAGCATGTGGAGGAACCCAGTTTCACTAATGCTGGAAGACGGCTTATTTGTGTGCCTTTATATGATTATTATTTATATGGTCTTCAAGGGGAATTTGTTCTAATACAGATGCTGTATTGCTTATGACTGCATGCCATTATCAGCTAAAAGTTAAATTAAATTGGTGTATTAATTAAAAATGGGGCTAGGCCACACTGTAAATAAACTCTGTGAACAAACAAACAACCACAAAACTCAAGGGAAAAGAGAGTCAGTCACAGAGGCTGCATATAGCATGCATGTAGGTGAACGATGTTCAAAATGTTTATACAGCCACCAATTATACAGCAGAACAGGGAAGCCATTTTCCTATTAAAATCCACAGCTTGCATGTTCTGCAAGGTGATTCACTGTAGTAGGAGTCACAAAAAATGTGCACTTCGACTGTATGGGTGCTTCTTTTTCTGCCAAGGCTTTGACTGTCCTAGAATGCTGCTGTGCGATTTGTGGGCACATGACAATGTGAAACTTGGGAACATGGTGCAAAATACTTGCTGCTATGATACAGAAAGCAACGTTGAAATTGCAAGCCACACGTCAGTACAGCAGTTTTATAAATAAGGATATTTATTTAGAATACTGTTGAAAACATTCTCAGCATCCGCATTGTATAAATATATAAAGTTAAAAGTTTGGCACGACAAACCAAGCAACATTAAATACATACTTTTTTTTTGTTGTTTTGATGGAATTCTTTTTTTTCTTTTTTTTTCTTTTCCTGCAAAGCAACTCTTATTTACATGTATACAAAATAAGTATTCTTCTAAAAAATGGTCCACAACCTTTTCTGCAAATATGTGGAGGGCTGTCTTCCAGAAGGAAATTGCAAGGACAGTTCCCAATCCTGAAGAACTGGGGCTGCTAAAACTGGGCTGAAATGAAAGGGGAGTAAGCAGTCTGTAGGAAGGTTTGCCCGAAGAGGCTCTATAAACACTCTCCCAAGTAGGGCTTCCTTTTTTTTTGAAAGCACGGATTAAACATTGGCCATTTCATGGTACACAATTCTAAATTCTCCTCTATATACAAATTAAATAGCTTTTGTTTATAACCAATAAATAAGTGTATTCTGACGTAGTACAAGCTTGGAAGGTAATATATATTTGAAAGGAATTATTCGATACATTTGAAAACTGGTAAAAAAAAAAACACCACCTCATGAGTGCTGTCTCTTTCAATGTTTGGAAAGCAGATTTCGGTATGACTTGAGGGCCACCGTGAGGAGCATTCGCAAAGCTGCAGCTTGTGTTTGCTGGGCTTTTATAGCACTTGGTAGATAGGGTTGCTGTTGCTGGTACCGTCCTGAGGGAGTGGATTGCAGCTAGCTGGAGAGGGGATTTGTCCCCCAGTGTCACTCAGGCTGGCCCCATCATGGAGGGAGCAGGGGCTCCCCATCGCCATGGTTCCACTTTCGACGGCAGGCAGGGTGGGGCAGGCGGTGCCGTCCGTTGAAATCCTCTCCACAATGCTTGACAAACAATCTAGGCTGGAAACAACCGAACTCTTCCCTTGCTTAGCATCTAAAGACAAAGAGAACCGTGAACCATGAAAAAATGCACCAAAGGGGGTTGGGTGTGTGTTTGTTCGGAGTTTCTGTTCTTTAGCAGAGCACTGATAAGACAGTCAGAATCACACTTAAGAGCAAAAATCCTATACAGGCCCAGTATACAATTGAGTTCTGCTGGGTTAAACAGGATTCCGTCCTCCTAAATGCCAATGACCCCCAAACCGGCCACCCATTGTTAAGTGTTTGTTAGACTGAAAATTGAATTGCCCATTCATAATTCTGAGAGGAGACTCAGTGAGTATTCATGAGAAAGGGGGGGGGGGAATTATCCAAATAATTTTGTAAAGTTTAAACACAACATAAGAACAGCCTTGCTGGAAGAGGCCACAGCCCATCCAGTCCAGCATTCTGTCTCACACAGCGGCTCACCATTTGCTTCAGGGTATTCCCAAGCAGATGTTTTCACCGGCTTGCGATTCCCCGCAAATGATATTGAGAGATATCCTGCCTCTCTCTCCAACCCGGAGGTTGTCTTTAGGCATCCATAATGATAGCCATTGATACCCTTGTTCTCCATGAACGTGTCTGATTCTTTCTTAAAGATGTCAAGACTGACAGCTGTCACCACTTCTTCCAGCAGGGAGTTCCATAGACCAGTGATCCTCTGGGTGAAAAAGCACTTCCTCTTATTTGTTTCAGATCTAGCACCCCAAAAGTTTCATGGAGTACTCCCTAGTTCTAGTGTTGTGAGAGAGGGAAAACAGCTTTGCCTGATCTACTTTATCCACAATGTGTATGATTTTATGAACTTCAATCAGGTCACCTCTTAGGCGCCATCGTTCAAGAGTGAAGAGGCCCAGCCGTTGCAGCCTCAGATGGTAAGGAAGGTGTTCCAGTGGTGAAGAATAACTGGTTTTGATCATGCTTTTAGTTTTTTAAAAATTCATTCTTATAGATAACGTTCCAAACTATACAATAAGATTGTGATATACAATTAAGACAGACTCAAACAAGTGATCAAAGAGGAGGAAATCACAGCTGGTAATATGAAGGGTAAAGAGATGGCTAAAGAGGTTAAAATGTTCTACAAAGTTTGCATTGTCTCTTTTAGGGGCCATAAGATGAATAATGAACCAGGGCTAGTCTGATTAATATAACAATATTGTAATTAATTTTGATCAAAACTTTAAAAAATGCAATATTTCAGTGGAAAAAATGAATACAGAAAAATAATAATTGCCTAATATTGGCCAAAATCTTCTTGCCAGTTTAGAATCATAGAATCATAGAGTTGGAAGAGACCTCAAGGGCCATCTAGTCCAACCCCCTGCCATGCAGGAACCCCCATCACAATATTTCCGACAGATGGCCATCCAGCCTCTAGAGAGAAAGGAAACCACATAACTCTTGGCAGAAAATTAACTCATTAATGATGTGCTAGTTGCACTCCTAGGTATATGCCTCCGTGTGAATGAGTATATTCATAGGAACACAACTAGCATCTTGTTAATAGGTGGCAATCTGCCACCTATAGATGTGAAGGACCGGGGGGGGATGGAAAGATTTGGGGGGGGGGACATTTCCACCTGTTTTCCCTAAAGCTTTTTTTCTGAAAAATTGGAAAAACTGAAAAAGTAAAAAAAAACATAATTAGGGAATGTTTTATTTTAACATAATTTTCCAACTTATTTTAAAAAAATATATGCATAGTATCAGATTATTCTAATTTCTTTGCACTGAGGACAAGCAAGTCCTAGTTTACAAACTGAACTCTCCAGTGCAAGAACAAGATGCATTTGTTTCTTTAAGAAGTGCTGCTATTGTCCCAAGAAAAATAAAAAGGTTTCACTTTTCTTTTTGCATGTGGGTGGGTATGTTTGGTTCCATTCTGTCCCCTTCATAAGACCTCAAAGCACTGGAAGAAAATACAGAGCAACAAAAATTATTCTGATTAATAGCCGTTGTGAGTTTTTCGGGCTGTCTGGCTGTGTTCTGGAAGTTTTCCTTCCTGACATTTCACCAGACTTTGTAGCCGGCCACAGAGTCTGGCAAAATGTCAGAAAGAAAAACTGCCAGAACACGGCCAAACAGCCCGAAAAACTCACAACAGCTATCAGATCCCAGCCGTGAAAGCCTTTGAGGATTCTGATTACATTTCATGACCATTCATTGAAACATAGCCCCGCTCCCTTCTATACATTCACCCCCTTCAATTCTTTTTATGAGAGTGAGGTTATTATTTTATTTTTATTTCATACTGTAGAGAAGAAATATGAATAATTGTTAATTCTGGATTTTTAAACATTGTAGAGGTTTCTTTGTTCCACATAAACTAGTAAACAGTTCAGGAGATTGTTATTCCATTTGTTATTTACAATTAAAAATAAATATTTAAAAAGTAAAATCTGCCTGTAGTAATTGTTTAGATACACTATATTTTAATGTGCTATTTGTAATAATTTTATATCTAGTCAAATTGTCCATAGTCATATTTTATGTTCCTAAAGTAATAGAATGACTTTCAAGCTGTAAAAGGGGATGGGAAGTGCTAATGTAGCATTTATTTCAATTTCCCCCCCAAATTTTCCATTTTTTCCAGGAAAAAAACCCCCAGAAAGAAATGGGGTATTTTTTTGCGAGCTTCAAAATTTACAGAAATATTACATCTCTACTGCCACTCAGGCTGATGTGATTTCTTTTCTGCAAGTGTAACTGGTAATAGGATTCTGACCCATAACTATGGTTCATTAGATATGAAACCTTCAGTTGAGCACACCTTTCTATGGGTTGCCAAAGACACAAAGTAAGAAAGTGTACATGTTCACTGTTACGCGGTCTTATGCTGGAATATTATTTCATTTTTTTCCAAATCAGATACTTACCACTTAGTGTATCTGTATAGTAGCTGGTATCATAGCTATTCCTTCTGCGGGAACTGCAAGGGGGTCCGCTGTAATCCAGCTGGAAACAAAATCCAGTAATGTAAAACATTAGATCAGAAACATGATCAGGTCAGCCAGGTATACACATGTGTGAGTGGGTGCCTAAATCTGAACACCTGTCATTTCATTTCATTTCACTCACCTACTACGGGAAACACATGTATAACCATTTAGTCTTAACTGTAAAGACAATCCAAATCACTCTAAATAGGTTGTGGGCTTTTTTGCTGAAACGTGGCCCTTCAAATAATCATTATCATGCCTCATACTTTTGCAACTTTTTTTACTTATTCTGCCCTCTGCTAACGCCTGTTGGCTATGAATGTGTGTCCTTCATTGCATCTGAAGACAAACTCAATTCCTATCAAAACTGCTTTTCATTCACACAGCAGATACTAGCAAGAAGGCTTTCTGGTAGTTTATTCAGAAACCATAATCATCTAGTGTACTTAAGAAAAGGAAACATAACGACTGAGAAGAAATCTAAAAGTACGTATCTTATATGTGAAACCCTACACTAGTAAGGAAGGCAATGACTGTGGTTTTTTTTACTACAATCTCCTTGATCCCAAAGCCCACGATGGTTACAGGATCCTTGGAGTTGTAATCCTAAAGAGTTACCTTTTGTCTATTTATTGGACTTCTACACTGCACCATCTAGCTACAAGGCCACTCTGGGCAGCCTTCTCTTTCTACACTCTGTTGCACACTTCAGCACATTTTAAAAGAAGTTTGTTCATTTTTGTTGTCGGATTCCAAGCCTTCATCCAAGTATGAACCCCAGTGAAACTACAGTGGACCCTTGTATAACAAACAGCTTGTGTAACATAAAATTTGTACAACATAAAAAATCTGGAGATAGGGGAAATTTGCTTAACATAATCGCCTATGGGGGAAATCCGTACAACATAAAAACGGGATCACTCTGTTTTCAATGCATTCCTGTGGGAATTTGTATAAAGAAAAATTTGCTTAACATAATTTCATTTGAAATGAATTAATTCCTTTATACAAGGTACCACTGTACAGGCAACGGCATATACAAACCACCCTGCCTCTAATTTTAAAGCATGGCTTGGGAGAAAAAGCTGGCCTTTCCTTGTCTCTGTCGCTAAAATATAATGTAATGCTTGCTCTTTGTCATATATATAATAGGCACGCAGCTCACCTTTGACTTCTCCTCCCTCTCGCAGCTAATGCAAGCACTGCTTGTGATGAGGCTTCAATGCAATGGCAAGCATTTTTATCATACATGGTCGTAATTGTTTTATATGTCACTTTTTGTACAGTGAATCCATCACTACCCATTCCATCACTGTCCAAGTATGTTTCACAGATTGCAGTCTAATAAAGGTCTCCTCAAAAGTAAGCCCCATGACATTTGGCCCATCTTATTGAGGCCTGTAATGCTATCTACGCCTATACTGACAGTGTCTAAGCTAAGTGGAGCTTACATCTGAGTAGACATGCATACTCCAGCATATAAATAAACCTTTTCCACAATGGTTTTGTGCAAACATGTTTTAATGGGCCACATGAGATCAGGGTGTAGTATTAACTATTATCTGATTACTTGTAAATAAATATTTATTATATATGAGGTTACTTGTGTGGAGAAGATGGGTATAAAAGATTTAAATGGGCAAAGATCTGAAAGTCCAGCTTAATGTATTACATACAGTGGACCCTCGCATAACAAACGGTTTGTACAACATAAAATCTGTGCAACATAAACAATTCCTGTGATAGGGGAAATGTGCTTCACAGAATCACCTATGGGGCGAATCGGTACAACATAAAAATGGTTGCGATTAGGGATTACTCCATTTTCAATGCATTCCTATGGCAAATTTGTGCAAAGGAAAATTTGCTTAACATAATTTCATTTGGAACAAATTAATTCCTTTATATAAGGTACCACTGTATCTTGAAATCACAGGATGACTCTCCCTGAATTAAGTAAGAGGTCTATAATTTCTTTATCTAGGGATCAAGTCCTATGTTGTTAGCAAGGCACTTTGCCCTGGGAGGACAGAGAAAGGAGAATAGCTTAACAACACCCTTGTTATTCTATGGCAGCTAAGGGGCATGTTTCCTGTATGGAAGCTGCTGCTTCTGTTGGTTTTTTTTTTAACTGTTGGATATATATACACATATTAGTCTCTACACTGTACTGTTTTAGTCTTTTAACTATATGTCAACATAGGAACCCAAGAATTCCTGGTGTTTTAGATGATTACTCAGATGTCATCCCATTAAGTTCAATATGGCTAATCTCTACATAGAGCTGCCTAGGTGCCCTAAGCTCATCTGATCTCGCCTGCTTTCGGAAGCTAAGTACTTGGATGGGAGACCACCAGGGAATACCAGGTGCTATAGGCGCCTGCAGTAGGAACTGGCAAACCACTCCTGTATCCTTGCCAAGAAAACTCCATGGATATGGAGTCACGAAGAGTCGGTAACGACTGTAACGACACAACACACAAAATCTCTACATAAGCATGGAAGTATTAGTTCAACTACAGCAGGAGAGAAAAATTACACTTCGAGTCCTGTATCTTACTGACAGCAATAGGGTGAGCTGTTTGTTTCATATATCCTATGCACCCACAGAGAGAGAGAGAGAGAGAGAGAGAGAGAGAGAGAGAGAGAGAGAGAGAGAGAGAGAGAGAGAGAGAGAGAGAGAGAAAACCTCTCTGTTCTGTCCCACCAGCAAAACAAGTGTTGGAAGCAGAACAGAACTTCCCCCAAACCTGTGTTCAAGGAAAATGAAGACACACTCTCTGTTCTCCTTAGAATAATAGCAACCAAATGAGTTATCCTCACTTTCTCTTTCCAAAAACAGCACTCACAGGCTGCTAGCCCTTGACATGATGGCCCCCCAAGTTTTCAGTGTTGCCTATTTTCAGAAAACAATTGTGGCTGGCGAGCTTAACTTCTTTAAGAGTAGGCACTAGGCTAGGACTAAAGTATGCTAAGAAGTGAGGTCCTCTTCCCTGGTAAACCCCAGTCACTGATCTGACCAGGGCTTGCGATTCCTCCACAGGGGCAGAAGAGCACACCCTGCACAGGAGGTGTGCTGACTTCACTTATCATTCTGTTCAGTCCTGAAGCTAAAGGGTTCATCGGACTCAAAAGGCACCAGAGGCGTCTTCTTCCCTTTTGCTTTCTGCAGATCAGAGGGAAACTCCATCCCAAGCATGAGAGAGGCCTCCTCACTTATTTGTGACATTTAAATTACAGGTTTCCAACAAGGAACTCAACAAATGGCCCTCCTCCATTTTTAAAAATTCTCATCACTATTCTGTGTAGGGAAATTGTGTGTGTGTGTGTGTGTGTGTGTGTGTGTGTGTGTGTGTGTGTGTGTGTGTGTGTGTGTGTGTGTGTGTATGTGTGTGTGTGTGTGTGTGTGTGTGTGTGTGTGTTCCCTTTTTAACCCACATAAAAATCCTGCCAGGCACTGGATGCTCAGAGACCCAGGTCATCCAAGGAGCTTCACAGGTCAACGGAATCCCCAGCTCGCCTATCTTAGCGCTACACTCCCAAGCGAAGTGTGCTGTTCTAACCATTACACCTCTCTCGCTCGCTCGCTCGCTCTTTGTTTCGGTTCAGGCAAGCCTCCCGAAATGTGCCAGGGTGAGAATCCAGCCAGCTGTCGGCCTCTCTCTCTCTCTCTCTTCAGAAAGGCCCGAGGGGCCTCGGTAATGTTGTCTATTAAAGATGTAAAGATGACCTTCGATTCCTTTTGCTCAAATACTTGAACATGTCTTAATTGTACTGGACTGTGTATTATCCCTCATTACTGTAAGCCGCCTTGGGTCCCTTTTCCAAGGAGAAAGGCGGGGTAAAAATACTCTAAAATAAAATCAATCAATAAAATAAAATAACAGCGGACCATGCCACGACCTCCCGGAGGGGACTCACCATGCCGTCGGAGCAGCTGGATCGGGGGCTGGAGGCGTCGGAGTCGCCGCTGTTGTAGTGCTCCAGGGCCGGGTAGTAGGCGTCCTCTTGCTCCCGCAGCAGGGCCTGGAGGCTCTCGATGTAGCGGATGGCGTTGCGCAGGATCTCCACCTTGGGCAGCCGCTGGTTGGGGTTGGTGGAGGTGCAGCGCTTGAGCGTCTCGAAGGCCTCGTTGACCTTGCTGAGCCGCCGGCGCTCGCGCATGGTGGCGGCCTTGCGGCGGTCGGCGTTGGTGGTCTTCCGCTTGCACGCCTTGCAGGCCCACAGCAGGCAGCGGCCCGCCTGGTGGTGCCCGCTCGGCGCCCGGATGTGCTCGTCGTCCTCGTGGCCTCCGTGGCCGTGGTGGCCGCCGCCGCCGCCGTGCTCGTCGCCCTTCAGCAGGCCGCCCACGTGCACCAGCCGCGGGTCCAGGTCCTCGAAGAAGTGCATGTCCGACGTGTTGAAGCAAGGGTCGTCGTAGAAGTCGTCGGCGCCCGCCGCCGCCGAGAAGGAGCAGAGCGAGCCGTCGGGGATCTCCATGGGGCCCAGCACGTCCATGGAGGGAAGCGCGGAGGAGCGGCGGGTCGCGGCCGTCGGGGTCGCCTTGCCGGCCAAGGCCAAAGGGGGGGGGGTCGCGACCCCTGGTCGGCGGCCGAGGGCAGGCAGGCAGGCTGGTGGGCGCGGGGGGCTTCGCCCACTTCAGGCCTTGCTCCCCCCCCTTCCTGGGCTCAGCCTGCCGTCGGGGGAAAGCGATCTGCCCACCTACCCGGGGCCTTCGCCGCCTGCCATCCGCCCTCCCCGCGCCCGGCGCCTGTATTTATCCCAGCGGGGAGGGTGGGCAGGCCTCCGCCGGCCACCCTCCGGTCCACCTGCCCGGCCTATCATCCCCAGGGGCCTCCTCGCCCAGCCACTCGCCGGGGGTCTCGGGAGGGGAAGGGAGGGAGGGGAGGTGGGGCGAGGCCGCCTGGATTGGACGCCGGCGAAAGCCCCCCGTCCGGCAAAAGTTGGACGGAAGAGGCCGCCAATGTCACAACAGCCGCCGGGCAGCGAGAGGCGCGGAGAAGAGGACGCCGGACCCAGTCCTCGTGGCCTCGGCGAGCTTTTTCTTCTCGGCCTGGGCGCTCCCTCTCGCTCGCTCGCTCGCTCGCCACCCCCCCAGCCACCCCCAATCTCGGACGGTCTCCTCCAGAAGACCGCACCGTTATGCACTTGAATCGTTTCCCACCGAGCGGCTTCTCGGACGTGGTGCGAGAAGGAACACGCGCTGATGTGTCCTAGCAGGTGTTTCCCCAAAGCCGCTCGCCGTCGTGTTGTGCGCGGTTTTGTTTTGGCCGCCCTGGGTCCGAGACTGATTTTCTTCCTCCCACAAGTGACTGAAAGTATTATGCTATTTTCCACTAGCGTAAAATTAGCCCAAGGCGAAAACCAACGTACTATTTTTGAAAGGGAAAGAAAAGGTGGAACAGTTTTAAGGCGATGTTTTCGTTTGTAAATATGTAAGTATAGGGTCCCCCCTCCCTCCCCGCGTTAGAGTCTAATGGACTGTCTAATGGACCTCTAATGGACTGTCCTATTTACGCAATCCTGTTTGTGGATTAGTTTCGTTCTTTTGTACTAAATCTGTGTTTTCTTCTGTTTTGTTGCTTTATTGTTATTTTTATTTAGAAGATGGGAACTTGGCTTTTGATACCAGTTGTTGAAGTTTCTGTAAAAAAAACTAAAATAAATAAAAAATAAAGATTTTAAAAAACTGCCTTTTTATACTTGAGATCGGCCTTCTTTAATTCATATCTAAATCCTGCTTTTTCTTTTCAGGAAGGGTCGCCATAATTATAATACTAAATATTACCGTCACTCTTCCAATACAAACGAAGGAAAACCCATAGCAAACTATTACAAAAAGGCCACGGAGGTTGAGAGGGCGAGCTGTCTTTTCTGCCTACGATCCGTTGAAAATCTTTTTTCTTTTCTTTTCCTGTGTGAATGATATTTTGTGTTGTGGCTAAGCATCTTCCATTGAAACGAACGGGGCTCCATTGCTTTTCCCGATCCCATCCCTGGCCCGATCCTGCCTTTCATTTCTATTTTCTGTTTTAATCGGTTGTGAACAATTTAGGGGAGTGTTGGTCAAACCGAGCAATTGCTCCCTCCTGCTTCGGATTTTAGGCAGTCCGGTCTTTAAAAGAGAGAGAAAGATGAAAGCGTAACACCTCCCTGTTAATGGCTTTACCATCTTTTTGGACAAATTGTAGGCGGGTTTTTTTGTTTTCTTTTCTTTTTGGAAATAAAAAGGGAAGAGCTAATTTTTTTTTAAAAGCCAAGACAAATATATTCGGGTAATTTCAGGTTTCAGAGGCGTTTCTCCTCTTTTCCCTGGTTTTCTCGTCTCTTTTTCTTTCTCCTTGGGAAAAGAAAGCCTCCCTGATGTTTTCTTCGGGAGTGCGTCAACACGAAAATTTCCACAACAACAGCCCAAAAGGGGTTTCATGTGAGAGTGAATCGGTTAAAGCGGCGGAAACAGGCTTCCAGCCGGTTGAAAAGTCCTCTGTGTCAGAAAACTTTAAAACCAATGTGATCGTTTTGAGAAACGTGCTAAATATTCTGATGAAATGATTTTGCGGATGGTAGCCATCTGCCCTGGTGAAGGTGGTGATGGATGTGAAAAACCTGGTTTGAACTAACGTCAAATTTCTTTCTGTTCCTGCATATACATTGGAGGGGTCATAGGAGTAGGACGTTCAGCAAGTCCGCAGAACGGAAAGGGTTACCAAATATTAAATCCTTCCGTGGGCGCAAGAGATGTTTATGGAAGGGACAGATTTTAAGACGCTTACCCCACCTATTTCTAGCAGTACTAGTTGAAAGACTTGGGCTGATATCTAATAGTCACAACCAGAGCAGGCACTTTGGATCAGTGGGAATTTGGTGAGTCAACTCCTCCATTAGTTCTACCGGTCTTTCCTAGTTTCTCTTTACAGCACAATAATTCTTCCCTTAATATAGTTTGGTGGGTGCTTCCACATTGGAATTACTCGTGTTCAGATTTTACAGGGATAGCGTCACTTGCCCTTTGAAACCCACCTGTGTTTGCCTAATATGACTGCATTTTTTTTTTCTTATAAGAAATCAGCCACCCAGTTAATGAGGAACAAGGAGCAGCTAATTAATGGCTTTTGAGCAATAGTGCTCGGTGCCTGCTATCTGGAAGGAGCTTTGTGGTACATTTTTTTATTTATTTATAAATACATACATACATACATACATACATACATACATACATACATACATACATACATACATACATACATACATAATAAAGGGTGAGGCAACAGTGAAACAGGGAGGTTCCAAATGGAAGACACAATTTCTCTGCCCCCAAATAAAATTCTGTTTTCTACATTAAAAAATAGAGCAAAAAACAAAAGTGTTCTGCTTATATACCACCCCATAGTTCTTAAAGCTACACATTGCCCTCCAGCCCACCCCCCTGGGAAGCTGGGCACTTTTTAAAACAACTTTGGAAGGCTAAGTCAGCCTTGAGCTGGCAACCTGAATCCACTGAGACTAAACCAGGTTGTGAGCAGAGTTTTTACTGAAATATAGCAATTTAACCACTGTACCATGGCGCTCCACGACAACCCCCCCCCACACACACACACTGGGAAGCACTGGGATCAATTGTAGTAGCTTCCAACAACTGAGTGACAACACTGCATTGCAGCTTTCTCACACAACAGGGGTGCATAGCTACCATGGCATATTACAGTATATAGGTATAAACTGTATGTGCCATCAAATTGATTCCAAGTTGTGGCAACACTCCTCAAGAGTTCTAGGCATAACATCTGAGGTGGTTTACAAGTCCTGCCTCTTGGGGGCACTCTAGGACTAGGACACATAGACAGACTCATTTCCTGGGAGGCAAAGTCAAGAATCAAACTCTCAACCCGGATGCTCCCAAGGGACTGAGCAATGCAGCCAGCTGCTGGGAGGTCAAAAATATGGGGGAATAAAGAAAGGAAAGTGAGTCCAGAAATATGAAAGTGACAAGAAGTGGCAAAGTGAATCATAACTCATGAGTCACAACCATGCGCCGTGGTGGCTGGTGCACATTGTGGTCGACAGAGTGGAAGGTTCAGCATGGAGGTGGCACCAGGATTGACAGACTGCTGTCGGAGGCAAAGGTGGCTGGGCTCATACACTCACTTCAGGCATTCATGTATCCATACTGTAGGAGGGGAATACAGGGAGAGCCCAGATACTTGGCTTCACAAGGAGGCTGGCTGGAGATATTTGTTTGTTTGTTTGTTTGTTTGTTTGGTTTGGTTTGGTTTGGTTTGGTTTGGTTTGGTTTGGTTTGTCTACCACCCATCTAGCCAAAGGCTACTCTGGTCCATTCCTCTAATCAAGTGGCTCCCAAACTCGGGTAACCCAGATGTTCATGGACAGCAGTTCCCAGAAACCCCACTCAGTACAGACTTCTGGGAACTGTATTCCAAGAACACCTGGGTTGCCTCAGGTTGTAAACAATTGCTTATGAATCATTGCTTATTCAGACCTAAGCCTCCCTGGGTATGATAGGATTCCCTTCCATTGAGCTCTTGCACATGTGACTGCAGCCTGAGCCACTTGGTATATTTTCCAGAAAAGGTGAGGAGAATGCCCTTGTGCCATACCACTTTGTTCTGTGGCAAGTGGGAAAACTCATTTGTTGGATTTAGGGTTCAGGGAGGCAATAATACTGCTCAATGATACTTACAAGCAGTAGACCTAGGTATTAGGTCAGGCTTTTAAGAATCCATGCCCACATTTGAAAAACAAACGGAGGGCAGACTGAGATGTTTTAAATATTATTATTTTCTCCTGTTTATGATGTGCAATATGTATTATTTATCTATCAGTACAAATGTTCAGGATTTAATGATAATAGTAATTTTTAACTGCAGAGCCTGAAGGGAACCCAGCCCCTGTTAACGAGGCACAGTGGAGATTTGAACTTCCAACCTCTGGCCATTATAATTCATGTAGTCAGCATTTTCCATTGCTCTTACTCCAGGAAGACAGATGTGTTTTTTCTACTTTTCTTTCCCATGTCTTCTGATATAGCTTATGCGGGCATCTAGTTGGTGGTATGTTGCCACAGACTATTTTAGTGTCAGCTGATATGTGCACAAATTAACCATATGCTTGTCATATTTATATGACAATTTATATTTATTTATATTTATATGTACTAAATAGAGATTGAGGTGAAAACCCCAAACAATTGCCTTATAGTTGTGAAGAGGCCAAGTAGTAAATGATCAGTAAATACACTAAGTGACTTCAAAATACAGTAGAGGCATTTCTGTTTGGAATCTCTCTGATGATTTACAATTTTATCTGTGTTTTGGCCACTGACCAGCCCTATTTCAAGATGCTTGATACTTATAGGCCACTAGGGGGTGCTCCCTTCCTCTCCCTTAATTGATTTAGCTGAGAACAGGTGAAATGAAAGTTTGCTTTGTTTGATTTTATTCTCCCCCCCCCCTTTGTTTTATTTTTTCCCTTTACATTTTTGCTTTTTTTCTCAAAACAAGGGTGATTTTGATTTTAAATTAAAGTCTTTTTGGATAATAATTAGAACAACTTGTAAATGGTTTCATGTGGAAAGATCTGGAGGTTTTAAAAATCCAGATGTGTGAAAAAACAAACTAGATTTTGCATAGTGCTGGTTCACTATAATTAAGTGGCTGCTTAAAATTGTTGTTGCTTTTAAGCATTTTACGTCACCCTTCTTCTCGGAAAGGGCCCAAGACAGGTTACAACACTGGAGGGCAATATACAAACTTGGAGACCACGAGTGTACAACAATTACCATGAAACATTAAAGACAATGTTCCAGGTTAAGAACAAAGATTGTGAAGAGGCATCTTACACAATTTAAAATGCAATATTAAAAGGTAAAATAATGAAGAAAAAATACAAGGAAAAAAACAGTCTGAGAGATGAAATACTAAAAATGGAGAAACACAAGTCAGGAATGCAAATTCGGTCCAAGCAGTAATAGGTAACAGTCCATCTAAATGACACATAACAGGTAGCCAATTACTCATGTTAAGCTTGGCTGATAAGGTCTTTGCGTGCTCCTTGAAGGACAGCAAAGATGGGGCACATCTGGCTTCCTGTGGGAGGGAGTCCCAGAGTTCTTTCTTAAAGGTCTTAAGCACTTCTGACCAAGGCAATATTCTGATATGACGCAATGAAAAGCCCAGTTAGATTGAATCAAATAATGTTCTAGTGGAACATGCTGTTTCTGATGTACTCACCGGATCCTTATAGTGAGGCCACCAGCAGGAGATCTAAGCAATAGTACCGCTTCACTCATCTTCCACAGCAGCAGGTATTTTGAGGCATGGACAAGGCTTTCTGCTTTCCCTCTCATGGCAATGCTATCCTTTATGCCTACGCTGTTTGCCTAAGGTAGCTGTTCTGTATGCCCTTGCTTGGTAGAAAGCCTCCGTAAACTTGGAAAGCAAAGGTATATAGGATTACACTGGAATTGACTTCAAGGAGGAGGTTTCAGTGTGCTCAATATTTAAAAATTAACCAAAGGACACGGAAGGTTCACAGATACTCCTGGGGTTTTATCTATTCCTTACCTCTCTGGAGAAATTAAACCAGAGATGCTCAGTACAGTGGGCATATGAGATACTTTGTTAAGCTCTTATGTCACCTCCACAATTAATAGTGTGACTTTAATTGCATGGGGTCAAATATAGGGTGGAAGGATAATCTGAGGAAAGTGCACCACTTTTTGAGATATGGAAATACTCTCATTCTTTGCTTATTTATTTTCAGGATAGTTCCATAGAGGCTTACTGCCAAAGAAAGGCTTGTAAATGTGCGTGCCGCGGGTTAATATGAGTTACATCTATTACACTTTTGGGGATTGTTAGGCTAATCCATTTGAGAATTATTTAAATATCTTTCTTTCCATTATACCAGGTAAAGAATTCAGTCCTCCACATTGCTCAGACATATGCAGTTTAGGAAAGAAGGGAGCTGATAAATATTTATTAATCCCTTGCAGTCCACACTGTGTTACTTAGTAGTAGAGGGATAAATTTGGAATACACGTCCTCAGCATGACAATCTCCTTAGAAACCTTTAGCTATATATATTGCTCCCTGTCAGCAAATTTAAGTGCATGTATTTGGTAAAGGAAACGGCTCTTAATCCCCAATTTAAGAACAAATCACCACCCAAATACCTCGCATTATAATTACAACAGCTTGCAACAATGTAGTATTTTTTTGGGGGAAATTCTTAACTCTGGTGTCTGCAGCTAAGGTAAGAGGGAATGGGTAGACCTGAGGAGTGTGATTGTAATGTCATCTTCTCTGTTAATGAGAAAGGCCAGGGGCTTTAGCCCTACAAGCTGTGGCTCCACCAAGCCACTGACAGTAGTTATTTAGGGTAATCATTCCAGGCAAAAAGCAAAGAAAAACAAAACAAAAGACAAAAACATGTGGCACCTTAAAGACAAGCTTTCATATTTTAATGTAACGTTTCGTGGACACGTCCACTTCTTCAGACACATAGCAGCAGAATCATGATGGCATTCAGATTTGTTGTACATGGAGGATGGAGTACATTAACCCAACATTTTAGGTAAGGTGCTTCTTGTGCTTAGATCCTAGTTTACTAGTTTATCATATTCCTAAATTCCATATCTATATTAATTATACATATATAATTGCAATGTCTATTAATTATATATACTGTATATACAGTGGTACCTTGTATAAAGAAATTAATTCATTCCAAATGAATTTCTGTTAAGCAAATTTTCCTTTATACAAATTTCCCATAGGAATGAATTGAAATGGAGTAATCCCTAGTCACGTCCATTTTTATGTTGTACAGATTCACCCCATAGGCAATTCTGTTAAGCAAATTTTCCCTATCTCCAGAATTTTTTATGTTGTACAAATTTTATTTAATACAAACCGTTTGTTATATGAGGGTCCACTGTATTTGGATTTTTTTCCTTTCTAATGGTTTTTACTGTTTTTCTGCTACTGTTATATTTTGCTGTGTTTGCTGCCCAGAGCAGCAGCATCACTACTAGTTGGGTGGATTAAAAATGTAAATAAATCAATATACTGTATACACATACACATACATGCTTATATGTATACTGTATATACCCTCTCTCTCATGAATACACATGTGTGAATGTGTGTGTATGCATTCTAGAATAATATTAAAAGCCCAATTAACAGAGAGTAATTGAATTTCAGAGGGTATTATTAATAATTGTCAAATATTCATAAAGTTGATATAATTATTAAAATTAAATTCATTGTAACCAAATTTAATTTCACTCAGGGAAAGCAAATTTATGTTTTAAAAGGTCAATGTTTTGTGTGGAACAAAATGAACATTTTATTCGTGTAATTCATAGATAATGTCTCACTATAGACCCCTCCCACTGTTTTCATCCAGCTCTCCCAGTGTTGTATTAAATATGACAGGACTGTGAGTGCAGTCACATTACAGTATATAGTAGTGTTTTCTATTTTAAATTGTATTTTAAAGTACTGACTTAAGGAACTGAAAGCTAGCTAGGCTTAATGCAATGCTGATTCTCTCCTGCTGCCTTTTGCTGTCCCAGGGCTGAAAGCGATATGTCCCAGTATGTTCCACTACTGACTCCGCCAACCCACACAGTTATAATTATATATTCCAGCTGCTTTTGAAAGGAAATATAGCATATCTGAAACCATTCAAATGCAGCCCTTCCAATATGTAATGTCCTTCAACTTAATATACCAGAATCTTAAGTTGAGGAGGAGGAGGAGGAGGACAGCGGTGGTGGCGATGATAAAAAAGGCAAAGTGAATTATTTCAGTAATGAAATTCTGACTGACAGCTTTTGAATACTTAAGAATATAGTAAGCACCATAGAACACCTTTATACTGTATCTTGCGCAGTCATATGCACATCTATTCAGAATTAACTCACACCAACTCCAGCAGGAACTACCTCCAGGTAAGTGTGCCCAAGATGCATCCTTACATTTGAGAGGAATTCACTTACAGTATATAGGAGAAAGTAAAGGGATGCACTCAGGGACATCATCATTGGATACAATGGAACTAAACTGGTCCCATTTATTTATTCATTTGTTCCTCATCTGACTTTCTCCCGAGAGAAAGGATACATCATTGAAAGACAATATTTAAAACTAAACACAGTAAGTATAAAAATATTGAAAAGATCAAATACCACACTAAAGCATGGTAAACAGAAACTAGATCAGAACACATTCAAAGCAGTAATCAATCCCTTTAAACAGCCCCACTCAGGCTGCCTGAGGGAAAACGTGCCTGAAGAGAAATGGCAAAAAGTTTGACCCAATTCTTTTTTATATATAAAACAACCTCAAATAAAGTGCACCCAGTGCTGTTTACAACAGTTCAGATGACAATTTCATGGAATGCTTATCCGTTAGCTCTAGTTCTTTGTAAGTTCTACACAAAATGTGACTATAAGGAGATGAAAATGGGGCAAGAGGAATAATTCATGTATGAAGCAACTTAAGTCCTTCACATGTTTTTTTCACATCAGCAAAACATGTTACTGACCACAATCCCTCATGAAAATGTGCAAAGTTTTTTAAAAGTTGTGTCCTTAATTATAAATGCATATCATCATAGTCATAGTAAGCATATTAATTGTGATTCGGTACAAAGCTTCTCTTAAAGGTCCAGGCAGAAATAACTACATACAGTGTAAAAATAGTGTTGTTATGCTTACATTATGCTATATAGAAATATTTTTTCCTCCTATGAAGCATTTTCTCAAGTGCAAATATGCACTGATGGCAAGTTTAACTTTGCTAACCTAGAGAAGACTTAAAAGACAGTAATTTGTCTTCTGCTTTGTGTGTTTTCATGTGAGAGAAGGATAAACACCTTTCACTTATTTTTTTCATTATTATCCAAGTACTAGCTGTTCCCAGCCACATATTGCTGTAGCTCAGTCAGGTGAAATGGAATGGAAAGGAAAGGAAAGAGGCAACACATGTTTTAATATGTTTAATTTCAAAATGCTTGTGGGTATACAATATTGTTTGTTGTTCCATTGTCTGTGTAGATATAGAGATTGTGTGGTTTGCCGACTCTAGAAGACGCAACATATAATTGTCCATGAGAGAAGCAATCCGTCTCTAGATGTAAACTGCAGAATTCTAAAGATTGGCCCTGAGCTTTGTTGATGGTGACTGCAAATGCCAATCGAATTGAGAATTGAAATCTCTTAAAATGAAATGGCATGTCCGCTGGAATCATAGGAATGCAAGGGATGAGGAGGACATCTTCAGCTTTGAAAGATCCTGTCAAGATTGTTGCTTCTATGACATTGGTCATTAATTGAGATCCCCCAGGCTCATGGCTCCTTTCTTCCCTCGCCCAGCCAACCTCCCACTTTTCCAAGCCCAGGAAATTTACAGGGCAGGTCATGGGGCTTGCCAAAGGGAGCCCAGGCTGGGTGTGGCAGGCAATGGAGGTGAGGAGGCAGTGGTTCACCAGTGCATCTTCTGGTTCCTCTTCCTCACCTCTATTGCCTGCCGCAGACAGCCTGGGCTCCCTTTGGCAAGCGCCATGACTTTTCCTGTGCATTTAATGGGCTTGGAAAAGTGGGAGGTTAAGTGGGCAAGGGAAGAAAGAAGCCATGAGCCTGGGGCTCAGTGCCATCAGCTTCCGCCGCCACTGCTCACTCCTTGCTGCCGGGTCAGGACTGCTGGCTTCCTGCCACAACCTCCCTCCCTCCCTGCTGCTCCATGACAGCTCTGTTCCCCACTGTCTTAGTTTTTTGTCTCTTGTCCCAGAAGCCGGCCCTCAAGGTGGGGAGTTGTTTTGGCCCCTCCTGTTATTGCTTTTTATTGCCTGTTGGGGATGGGGTGCACGCACACATGCACACGCACACACACGTACATAGAGAGCGAGTGTGTGTGTGTGTGTGTGTGTGTGTGTGTGTGTGAGAGAGAGAGAGAGAGAGAGAGAGAGAGACCACTGTGCAGCCTTTCCCATCGTATAGCCCCAGGAACTCACCACCTCAAGGCGTGCTTTCCATTTGTGACGTATTTAGTACAGTGTGTGTTGCTTTTATGTCCAACAGATGGCGCAGGTGTGACATCTATATAATAGTACATATACAAATACACACACATGTGAATGCAATGTTGTGTCAAAATTTTAAACCAATCGGTGAAGAACTTTTGGAGTTTTAAGATTTTTGAACAAATGAATTTACAATTTTATTTATATATAGATACCTAATGTTTGAGTATAGCCAAGATGTAGGAATACAGGCTGGATCCAGTGCAGCCCTTCTTTCTGGGAAGGGACTGCAACCTGTGAAGTCTCCGTTTCATGAAAGAGGTGGAAAAACAAAGTCATTTTAATTATCCCCATTTCCTATCTCTATAGCCACACATGGAAACTCACTATGTAGATTGATTACCCCATAACTCCTCGTAACTTTTCTGTTGTTTACCAGCTTTCTACGTATCCATGTGTGCTTATGAATACAGTAAAATATTTCATATGCTATATGTATTTGGACTTCAGAACCAGATTGTGAATTATGCTGACAAGCAAGCAGGTTACTTATGCATGATTCTGTTGATGTACTAAAAGCCACCTCTATTACAGTTCAAATATTACCCTTCAAATATGATACAGTAAAAAAAAAAATAAGGAGCTACAACCACGTTGTAATTGCACAGTTACCTCGGTTAGAGGGACTCTGCTTTCACAATCTATATACCAAGACACAGAGACTATGTTGGAGAAATTCTGGGATGCTTCATGATCTCAACCAACCTAATGCCATTTTTGCTCCTCCCTTTGATTTGCCTCCGGCAAACTTTTCCACCAAGGTTGAGAAATGAAGCGATAAAGCTCTGTGTATTTAGACCTTCTGTTTGTCCTATGCGGTGGTAATTCCCGCTGCAGCACGAGGAGCTCCTTTGCAACTCCTGTACATCTCTGGAGCGGTATAGAGAGATCACAGTGAGCTTCTGACTCAGGATCAGTCTTTAGTTCTTCCAGCCAACGATCTATCAGATAGTTCCCCACATCACCTCTGCCATCCTGGGTGTTCCTAAGCCTGTGAGCATTGGTTATGAGGTCTCCCATCAACTTGATCTTCTTGCTTGTGGGCCTGAGGAATTGCTTCTTAATTGTACTTGCAGTACAAGGGTCGGAGTACTTGATACTCAGGGCATACAGCTCTTCAAAATAGCCCGCCACTGTCTTCCATTGGACTAAGGCTACTTCCAGGGCTGGTGCCACACTGCTTATTAGCATATTAGATGTTTTCTGGAATCATAAAGAACAGAGCAAAGACCACACATAATAAACAAAACAATTGCTTTCACCTGATTTTCAGATGTTCATCTTCTAGGCCAACAATGTCAATGTGTTTCATTTGGAATAGGAGATTCAAAACCTTGCTTAGGTATGGGATTCACAAGTGCACTATGAGTGGGGAACTCTTTGGTGCCCTAGATATTTTGGCATAATATTCTTATCACTTTCTTACAGCATAATGAATGGCAATGGAGTGAAGTATTTCCACTGGCCACCCCTGCACTAGTACAAATAGGAAATTCTTATCTTTCAGTCCAACTACATAGTTTAAATTGTAATGAGACTTATGGCATGCCAACATGAAAAACAAATACAGTGGACCCTCATAAAACAAATGGCTTGTATAACTAAAATCTGTACAACATAAAAAATTCAGGAGATAGGGGAAATTTGCTTAACAGAATCACCTATGCGGTGAATCTGTACAACATAAAAACGGTCGCGATTAGGGATTACTCCGTTTTCAATGCATTCCTATGAGAAATTTCTATAAAGGAAAATTTGCTTAACATAATTTTATTTGGAACGAATTAATTCCTTTATACAAGGTACCACTGAATAGGCATGTAAGAAGACTGTTCCAGCATATAGGAGCATTTGTGTCAGAAATAGGGAACATGTGACCCCCTCCCCAGATGTTGGGTTGCAGATAGTGTTGTTCCTGGCTACTACAGTCACCAGGTAGAGATGATGGTATCTCTAGCTGCAGCCAAACACCTGGTCTTCATCCCAGTTTTAGGCAGTATTTTAGCTAAGTTTTGAGGGGAGTGATGTGGAAAAGGATTTGCTTCTGAGTGGACATGTCATAATCTGGTGCTACATATGTCTTAATAAGTAAAAACAACAAAATAAAAACATGGTAAATGTGGAATGCATAAAGTGTGTTTAAAAATGTGAAATATGAAATATGGACAAGCTCTTGCCAAATACCTGGATAATCCTGCTGCAGTACATTCCCCCCCTGACATGCTGGTATTGTATCAGAGCTTCTGCTGTTTCTCTCTCTTCCTTGGCCTGATCCAGGAAGAATTTTGAGAGACATTTGGCAAAGCCATATTGGAATCACTGAAGATTTCACCCTATTACAAAAATAAAAAATAAAAAAAATCCATATAAAATTGGAATACCTACTTAGCACTAAAAAAATAAACAGATAATTTCAAGAACATTCTTAGATTTTAGACGTAAGCATTAGTGAGCCAATGTTTCTAGCTCCTCAGTAATTCAGGATTTTTTTTCCTTTTCAGATTTACCATTTGGTTTGCATGCAAAAAAGAAAGAAAGTAGAAGAAAACTGGTGTACTAGGCAACAGACTAGCTTTTCCAACGTATTTTTCAGCACCCTAAATTGATTGGAGTCTGACTTGGCAAGTCATATTTTGACCATTAGTATGTAATAAAACCATGATAAAAAACCAACTCACTACAACCTCCATGCGTCCTGGCCCGTGGCCAGCAAGACTAAAAATAATAGCCAACGGTTATGGGGATTACAGAGCAGGGCATTTGAAGATTCGCAGGTTGCCTACGCCTTTCTCCGTGGCTGTGGGATCTGAACATGGGATGGCCTTCTGACATAGGCGGGATGAGAAGGTCTGAAGGACGTTTCTCATAAACCGAAACATGAACCATGTACATGAAGCAGAGCTCCACTCAGGTTGGGCTCCGCTCTGAAGGAAACGCGAACTTCGGAAAGTGGCAAGCAGGCTTACAAAAGCGCGGCGGCGGCGGCGGGCGGGGGGGGGGGGGAGAACGACGGTCCTGGATGGGGCTCTTCGAAAAGGCGGGCACCGAGCGGAGCCCAACGCAAGCTCGGCGGCGGCAAGGCGGTGCCAGCTTAGCGGGCGGCGGCGGCGGCCTTACCAGCGTGTGGAAGACGGCGGCGGCCTCCAGCAGGGCGCTGCTGACCCCGCACAGACCTTCCTCCACCAGGGGCGGGAAGTTCTGCTTCACCAGCTTGCCCGGAGCTCGGCCCTGTTGGCGGTGGACGGTGCAGAAAGGCAGCCCACCCTTGAGCCTTTTCGGGTTCGGTTCGGCCATGGCGAGTCGCTAGGCTCGCCGGCTGCCTCCTTTCCTTCTGTTCAGCCACCAGAACCGAGCACCACGGAGGCCGCTGAGGAGCTGCCCCTGCCTAGGTATTAAAGGAAGGCACGGAATTAGGTGACTTTCCGATGCTTTTAATAGGTGCGGTTAGAGAGCGCGGCACCCGCCTCTGCCCGCGGCAACGTTGATCTAGGTATACAAAACGGGCCCCTTGGCACCTGGAGGAGCTCACCTGGCCGGCTGGCCCTCTCCCACCCAAAATAAATAAAAATAATAATGATAAAAAGTCCTCCCTTGCCCGAGGAGAGCCGAGCTTCCGCCCTTAAGCACCAACCCAATCGGGCTTGAAAAGGCGCGTCGCCACCGGCGCTCCCCGAATGGGAAAGAAAACGCTTTCACCTCTTCCTTCTCATTCAGTCCTAGTTTAAACTAGATCGCCCCACGGGGTCCTGCGTTTGGGCCCTGTCCCCGCTTACCCTGCGAATTCAATAGGCCTTTCCTTCCAGTTTAGATGGACAGGTAGATGAACAGTGTGTGTGTGTGTGTGTGTGTGTGTGTGTGTGTGTGTGTGCGTGTGTGTGCGTGTGTGTGTGGAGGGGGGGAAGATTTGTTCTTTGGAATGCCACTTCCCCCCCACCCCAATCCCAACCCCTTAGAATTGTCCTGCATGGCAAAGAATACAAAACGGGGAAAGACACTTCTTTGAATGGGAATACAAAGTCATACCTGCTAGGCATTTCCCTCCTTAAGTAGAAAACGTCAGAAATACAATAATTGCACCAGAAACGCTCCAGATTCAAACATTGGTAAAAATCAGTCTGAGATTTGCTCTTGTCATGGAGACCAGATGCCAGTGTTATTCTTTGTGTTCTTGGTAGGCTACCTTTATAAAGAGATCACTGGAATGTCATAGGTGGCTGGGGTGATACAGGCCAAACCAGGGATTCTCTGGCTGAAGCTAATTCTTTACTTACTGTAATCTCTGTTACACTAGAGTGGGGTGTGTGTGTGTGTGTGTGTGCCATGGCCAATAGTGAGGAGCATCAGGAAAAATGCATTTTGCCTATTTCTTGTTGGGCCATATTCTATATGGATGCAAGCTGCATGGATAACACACCACTTGGTGGCTATTATAGGAAAGAGACACAATTGCAGTTTTTATTCCTTACATTTCCCCCTCCCTGTCCTAAGGAACTGTTCATTACAAGTTATTATCTCAGATTGGTTTAAAATGAACACTTCTGAGATTCTAAGAAGTGAACACCCAAGCTGTTACATCCAGGAGCAAGCCGCAAAGTTACAACTTTGTGCAACTTATTTAGCATTTCCCCTGTCATTTTGTTCTTAGTTTATGTTGCACATATGTTCCAGTCCATTGCATTTGTTCCATAAATCCCATTTAGGCCAATAACTACTGCCAACAAATAAAAGATGAATTAACGAGCCAAGAGTGGCTGAAGGAATCCAGACCTAAGGCTTTTCTATTAAATATTGTGTTTGCTTAGAGACAATTTGGAAGAGGTACACAGAATGCTAATTAATGAACAAGGCCAAGACAAATACTGATAAAAAAAATCATTATTTCTGAACATTGGGTTCTAAAATTTAAGAACAACTGACTTCAATTTGTCATCTGCTCTCTCAACTAGGATCTCTATAACGCCGTCAATTATATGTAATAATTCAGGTCAGAAAGGAGAAAGATACCTTGAGACCAATAGATCTGCTTTTCCTAGTCAAAGATTCACTTGAGACCTGAAAACAAAGAAGCATAAGACAACTTGTTGCCTGAAATTGGACAAGACAACCTTTCACCCCGCACCATGCTAAGGTGCAGAGTACTTGAGGCAGAAAACCATCCTTTTCTGGACAGGGAAAATGCAATTAGGGTACACAAGCTTTAAAAATTAAGAATGTGCAGTCCTCTTGTAACACTTGCAGCCTGGTGACTGATGCTCACTGGGTGTTTCATACCAGTGGCAGCTGGTGATTCCAAGTTCAAGGCTACCTTCAATCCACTCCAATCTCCTCTGTACTTTACAAGAGCTATCTAAGGTGCTGACTCCTATTCCCAGAATAGGGTTCAGCACCTTGGATAACTGCTGTAAAATACATACTGAAGCCTGGCACGGATTCAAACACTCCTGAAACTGGAGTCACCCGCTGCCACTACTCATGTCGTCGAGAATGACGCTGCTTTGCAGAGCCTACAAGGTATTTACTCAGGAGTGCTTTACCATTCCCTTCTTGGTGGTGGTGGTAGTGTGTGTGTGTGTGTGCCTTGGGACCCCGTAGCTTCCCCAAGGCTGCACAGGCGAGCTGTTTTCCAGAGTGTCACAGTGAGGATTAAGCTCCTGATTTCTGACTTCACAGCCAGATACCTAACACAGTGAGCTATTTGGTTCTTTGTTAAATGTGTGTTACTTGTAAGTCACAATTTAGTACATCAACTGCCCTGATCCTTCTGTCATAAACTGTTGATGGTAACCTCCATTTCATTTAGCCTTTATATCCGGACTCATTCTGTGGGTTTAGGAACATTCACAGCAACAGTACAGTTCATACTCAAGATTAAATGCAGAAGTAGCCGTGCTGCCATGATGTCTGATTACTAGCACCTCCATATAAAATGTGTTTTAAGACCAGTTTTTGTTATCAAGTGGCTTCTTAACTCCTACTTCTCTATTCAAAGTGAGCAACTATTAATCATAGCTTCATCTCTTATCAATCTGCTCTAAAACCGAGAATGCAGACTTTTGCTAGTTGTGTTGGAACAGTTCAGAGATAATCTTTTCCTACCTCTAGTTCCTCCCTAAACATACTATGAATTTTTGAAGTTCTGCTTTGCCCTTTTTTAATTTGGTCTATTTGCCTCTAAACTAAGATTAAAAGTACAAACTAAAGCTTTTTATTTTATAATATTTTTAAATAACAACATGTGAGGCAGATTATGAAAGATGGGGAATCAAAGTTTTGTGACAGCCTATTTGCGTTATGATGTGTAATAATTAATATTAGGTTTGTAAAATTAAAATGTTGAAGGCATTAAAATCCAGTGAACTAGAAATGGGATTAGGGTGTTTTCAAATTTGATATGTTTCTGCTTGCTGAGTTTCTGCAAAGCTAAACTTGATGCATTTTAAGCTCTGCTCTTTATCAAATCATTCAGAATTGTGTTTGGGTAAATCTTTATTCAATTATACGCTCTAATTATTATAATGACTACTTGACATTATCGTGCCATGCTGGGATAAATAACAACAGGCAAGCCAAAGTCCAGGGACTCCATTGCACACACTGAAACTTGGTTGAAGGTTCCACCTCAGGAGGACCCAGAGACTCCACTGCACAAACAGTTCCTCCCAAAACAGAGCTCATTCCTGCCAAATCAAATGGTGAAGGCCCCAGGAACATGGCTCATGGGATGGGCCCCATAAATTCTCTAGGGGAGAAAGCAGAGAAAGAAGGAAATTGTGGGATTGGAACTGTAAAAAGAGTGTTGGAAGAGGTAGCAGAACTGGCTAAAGAAGAAAGCTTTACAGGAAATATGCCCAATGTAAAAGAGGTAAGATATGGAGGAGGAGGAGGAGGAGGAAGAGGAGGCGAGGACCAGGTGGCACACCAAGGGGGAGTTGGGGGAAACCTGTGGAGAAAAGAGAGATAGTTGAACCCCTAAAACCACCCAGGGGTCTTCATAGTCAGGAAAGACCACTGGACTGAAAACTTGGTGGAATTGAGGGTACTGAAGGGGGAGGGGCCAAAACATGAAACTCCTCATCCACCTTCTCATCCAAGCTACTGGGGTACTTGGCCTCAGCCCTCTGGGGAGAGGGAGTCAGGAGGGAGAGCTGACCCCAATGCCATTGCAGTGCTGGAGATGAGAACAACAGAAGCCTTGCCTCCTCCACTAGCAAAAGGATCAGTGGGAGGCATCAGAGAAATCAGGCAAGCCAGGAACAAGGCCATTGATTTGTCACATCCCCTGCTCTCATTGTGGTCCTGTGTCGGTCCTTGCTTCTGTGGACTCCATATTCCAGAGGGCCCTGGTGCTCAACTGGCAAAACCACTGGAGCACACACACACCCCAGTCAAGGTAACGAGGGTCACTGTAGGGACCAAGACTGAACTAGGATTTACAGAGGCCACCAACCTTAGGGCCGGGTTACTTAACTATTACACTGCCAAAGTCCCCTCCCACATCCCGATACATCCAGTTGTTTTTATACATGCTGGTCCAAACCTGATGGGTCTTGGGAGGGAGGAGGGGCCACCCACTGTCCCAGAGAGGACCAGTGGGGCTCACAGTTTTCACAAAGTTAGCAAGAAGACCCATGAGGTTTTCCAAAGCGGTCATAGGTAAGAATCTGTGGATTAGGCAGGATGGGTATTTTTATTTCTGAACAGTATGTAGTGCTGTAGTACTCTGTGGTGCTTTCCTCCAAAGTGTACCACTTTGGAGAGCTTTTAACCACAGTGTAACAACTAAGAGACCCATGTGAATGTGTTGAATGCTTTCAACCAGTTTTCTCTCCCCCCCCTTTTCTATCCTGCAAGACTGTTGCTCTGTTCATTTTCTGGATTAGGCACCGCATCTCCACTTGGCACAGGGGAAATGCAGCTGTTTCTGAAAGCTCCATTTTACAGTGCAAGGATTCCTTTCTCTTCAGTCAAAGGCAGTGTGAAAGACTTATGAATCACCCGATTTGTAATCACTTTAGGATATTAGAATGTTTTTTCTCCTTAAAAATAAAACCACCGTGTGGATGGGTTTCGTTGGGCTAGTTGGGTGTATTGCCTATCTGAAGATAATCACTCAGCACACGGCAATATAAAATGGCAAGTTTCCTTATTGTTTGTTCGCATCTTTTCATTTTTCCTCTCATAGTGTCATAGCCTGAGAATGAATCCGTCAGCTTTCAATTATGCTGGCTTCCTAAAAATATCTGTTCCAGTGTTCAATCATGAGACAAGCTTAAGAGCAAACTTCCCGAGTAACATGCTGTAGGCCTGTGTCATAGGCAGAAGCTGGCGTGTGGCTGTGCCCTGCAGTTTTGCCTCCAAACTATTCTGGCCTTTATAAAATGAAGCCTGCTTGAGTGTCCTCCTTGGCCATTGGATTCCTGATTCTGTGTGTAGCTCTTTTCAGTCAAAATGAAACCCTTTTCACAGTGGTTATGAAGCCAGAAGTAAAGCAAGGCTACAGGTAGAGTTAACTGGAAAATTTATTTCAGTTTAGTACAAGAAAAAAAGACAGAGAAATTATGAATGCTTTTGGAAAGATAAAAAAGAGTGAAATGTTTTCAGGCCAAGACCAGACTAGCAATATTCCACGAAGAAAATGGTGACATTCGCCCAAATCAAGCAGATAGCTACCTATAGAAATTTCCCCACACAAAGCAGCCTATGATTCTGCGTCTGAAGAGATACAGTCCCAAACAAATTAACTCTTTAAATGAAATCTCTGTGACCCATAAAATCTAGACCTATGGAATGAAGTACAGTAGGACCCCCCCGTATCCACTGATTCAGTTATCCACGGATGGCAGAGGAAAAAAATCAAATAAATAATTCAGCTGCCACAAAGCAAACTACTGTCATAAAACAGCAGCTGTAAAGCAAACTACTGTCACAAACAGCAGCTGTAAAGCAAACTACTGTCATAAAACAGCAGCTGTAAAGCAAGCTACTGTCACAAAACTGCAGTTTTGGGGATATTTTGATGTTCTCTCTTATCCATGGTTTTCATTATCCACGGGAAGGTCTGGAACCAATCCCCAGCGGATACCAGGGTCCTACTGTATTATCCTACGTTATGTGCTTTCAAGTTGGAACCAACTGACAATGGCCCTAATAGGGCTTTCAAGTTAAATGAGATACTGGACTGTATTTCAGGAGCAGCATTCCTGATTCTACGCCCACAGTTAGTTTCCGTACTGAGCAAGGATTTGAACCCAGGCCTCCCAAGTCCTAGTCTATCGTTCTGTCCGCTAGACTCCTCCGTATCCCTGCACTGTACTACCATCTAAACAAATCTTCAGTGCTGATTTTTAGAAGCAAAACTCCCTTTTGGCAGCACAGCTGGAAAATCACAATGTGGGTAAATATTAGGCCGAAGAACCCAAATGCTGGCATCCAGCAGCCCTACATGCACCACTCTTTTTTGGCTGTTTTCCCATGGCTGTGGAGGCAATTTTACAATGATTTGAGGACCTCAGTCCTCCTACCCCCTGTTTTGTTTTATTTTAACTTTTCTCCCTTACAGATTATAAAGAGAAAGAGTTTTTAATTTTATTTTACTATATAGTTTTAATTTTAAATCCCCTAATTTTTCAAATAATAAATGTTGGGGGATGTGGAGGTTTGAAGGATGGGTGAAACTGTCCAAGGTCCACTCATGAATATTTCCAGCCTCCAAAACTTTGGAATTTGCCTGTCCCTGATATAGACTGTGTCTCTCTCTTGGGAATAGGCCTATTTTCATCTGGTTGGAGAGTGCGGGTCATCCTTTCTCCATCCTTGCACTTCCTGCGCCAGGTTTCCCTCTAGAAAATGATCAGAAGGGAATTAAGGGACATTATTTATACCTAGGGCTGATGTTTGTTGAGTTTACAGGGTTAGTCTTTTCATTCCAACATAGCTCACACAAGGCAGGGTTCTGGTAACTTGTGGTTAAAGTTCTTATTTAAAAGCCTTACTGGACAATCTGAAGCCAATGATTTATATATAGAAACCAGTAAAACATAAAACCACTTGATGTCCTTGTGACAACTTTAATGTGACACAATGTGCAGTACACTGGCACATGGAACAACGAACAAAAATGTGTTCTCTTGAAGAACATCCTTACGTAGTGTACACAGTCTGCTGACCTTTCAGTTGTGTCACACAGAAGCAAAATCTCTGTTCCTTTGCACATAGCCATAGTTATGGCAAACGATTTTGTCTCTGTGTTTGTGTGTGTTTTCATCACAATTTATTTTGCTGGACTGCAGCTTCCAGAACCCTTCATCTGACATATACACTGCCCTTGCTGACTCGGAATTCTGGGAGTTGTAGCCCAAAAAGTAACTTTTCTCAGCTCTGCCCTTAAGAAACCTAAAGCAAGTTTTCAAAATACATTTTGTTAGCCCCATGGGAGTGTGTATATAGTGTTGTATGGATACATTTTGGAGCAGCAAAATGTTGAGGATAATGGTTAAGCATTCTGCCTGTGTTGCATCTCTGCTAGTGTTTGGTACTCCTAGTAGAGACCTATAAGGGCTACTCTGGGCAGTTTACAACATAGGATAACATGACAAGTAATGAAGGAATATATTTAAAAAGAACTAGAACATAAAAAGCATAATAAAAACAAAATATACATAAATCAACAACAATTAACTAAAATTAAGCTAAAATGAAAATGGAAATAGCCAGGGGACTGCTAAAATTGGGGTGGTGGTGGTAGATAAGCGGAAAAAGACTAAGAATAGTGTCTTGTTAGAGTCTCCCTACTCCTTGTTACTAGAGATGGGCACGACTTAGCGGTATTCCCGTTTCCGTTTCCGTTACTCGGTTCCGTTATTCTACGGAAACGGTAACGGGAATTACTCCGCCAGACTTCGAGCTCGAACCAACGAACGAACAATTTTGGTCTGATTTGTCGTGCTCGTTCCTTGCATCGCGCGATTGCGCGATGCCACGCGGCACAGAAAAAAAGTTTTTAAAAGTTAAAAAAACCCGGTTCCCGGCCAAAAAGCAGGCGGAAAAATGCCTGCCGTGCCTCAGGGCACCTACCAGAGGGGTTGTTTCTGGAGGTCCCCGGCCTCCCCCCTCATCCCCCGTCCTGGGCTGCTCTGGTGGGACTCGCCGCAGGCTCGCAGCCAGCAAAAAGCCCAGTCTCACCGCCGGCCGCCCGCAATTAAAGCGCAAGCAAGCGGCACGGACGGCACAGGAAAAACTTTTAAACTCTCCCCCCACCCATTCCCGGGCCAAAAAAGCAGGCGGAAAAATGCCTGCTTGACTAAGGGCGCAGGGCACCTACCGGAGGGGTGGTTTCTGGAGGGGGGGTTCCGCCTCCCCCCCGTCCTGGGCAGCCGGACTCGAGTTGCCATTTCGCCATGCCATGCGGTGCGGGCGGGGGATCCAAAATGGGGCGGCAAACGCAATATTGTTTTTGAAATCGTGGTCCAAGAACACAGAAGCACAACAGAAACACGTGAAAATTTATAAACTGCCAGATTTTTCACAGTAGCAGTGGGTTTTTTCTTGCAACAAAATGTCTCTCCTCTCCTCCTCTGTCCTCCATTGATTTTATTTATTTTTATTTTATTTACACCTGCGCAGTGCGCAATGATGGGCTGGCCGAGTGGCCAGCCATGTGGGAGTGGACAACCATGCAAATTTTTGGAGCCATCCCACCAGTCGCATGGCCACTTGGCCATGGAGACTTCTGGGATGTGCCAAAAAGCCCCCTAAAACCTGCCCTAGCCCTAACCCTAACCCTTGACTCCGTACCCATACGTCACAGACTGTCTTCTTAGTGGGTCAGAGAGGCACCCAGAGGTGCAACCCACTAGCCCACCGTAACCTTACCCGTCACTAGCCTAACCCTAGCCATTGCACTAAGCCACCTTAAAGCCAGATCTACTTGCTTGCATTGCACTACACGCAGCAAGTACAATTCCCTTCTGTGTGAGACATGGTGGTGCCAGAGCCTTGTGCAGGGCGGGCATGACGCTATCACTCTCACTGGTCTCACTGTCTGCACATTCTGTTATGCAATATCCATATGGCTATTGCATAGCATTTTGCAGCAGCAGCAGGTGAGGAGGGGAGACCCCCATGTAGAGGGGTCTCTCTTGGAGCCTGCTTCCCCTTCCTAGTGGCAGGAGGCACCCACGGGTGCCTCCAGGAGCCCACTTTCCCTTTATAGCGGGCCAGAGGAGGCACCCACCCCACAGAGGTGCCTCCAGGAGCCTGCTCCCCCCCAAAACCAGTACTAACGACAACGAAAAAACGAAAAAACGAACCGACTAATTTTTGCGAATTTTCGCGAAAACCGGAAACGACCCGAAACGGGACCGGCCCGACTAACGACAACTCGAAAAAATTTTTTTTCAAGTCGTGCCCATCTCTACTTGTTACCACTTTCCAGGCCTCCCTTGGGGTTGGCACTCCCAGTTGTCCTGCCTGGCTAGCACAGGTGATCCTGGTATTTTCTGATTTTTCAATATTGAAAGAAGTACTACTTCTATATGGCTGGAGGCTACTTGGGTAAGCCATGGAAAACATGTACGTTTTCTACTGCTCTAGATGGCAGGGTTAAAACCATTGAGAAGAGAGGAGCCGCTCATTATTAGGGAAAAGTTCCCAACAGTAAGAGCTTCTTGAGAGTGTTCTGTTTAACCTCAAAGGTGAAAATCTATTTTGTTGCAGGTCTTGAAAGCAGTGGCTGTATGTCAGGAGGGCTCCAACTTTGGACTTCTGATATGGACAGGGCATTAAACAAGATAGTCCCATTGTAACCCTGGAGTTCTCTGATTCTGTTATTCTGGTGACTAACATTGGTGTCCTTTTTTTCAAAGCATCCCCCCCCATGATGACGAGTCTCTCTGTGTGGTATTTTGAGATGCAGGAGTTTAACAACTAGAACATTTCATATCAGGGCTAGAAGCCTTACTACCAGGCTAAGTGTTCTGGACTGTTACAGCTAAAAGCACAGCTATGGTAGTCAGTTCAGAAGTTACAACCATATTTATTTATTTTATTTATTTATATTTATATACTGCCCATCTGGCAGAAAGCCACTCTGGTCAGTTTACAACATAAAACAAACTGTGACAAAATATAGATACAAGGATATAACAAAAAGCAAAAATATTGCAAATGAAAACATAACTAAAACAACATAATTCATAAAAATCAAAAGTAAATAAGATAAGCTAATCGCAGATGAGATTAGATCACAAAATCAGTAAGACAATGTAAGAGTTAATAACCAGGGAAAGCATATTGAAATAACCAAGTCTTCAATCTTTTCTTGAAGATCTGCAATGAGGGGGCCTGGCAGATCTCTGAGGGGAGTTGGTTCCAGAGTCTAGGAGCCGCCACTGAGAAGGCCTGGTTCCTTGTTATTGACTTGCAGACCTCCATTGGTGTCGGCACCCTCAGATGACCTGCCTGTGACAAATGAGTGGCATGGGCAGAACTCTGGGGTAGGAGCTGCTCTGACAGATAGGAAGGTCCCAAATCATTTAGGGTTTTGTATGTCAACATTAAGACCTTGAAGACAATGTGGTAACGGATCAGCAGCCAGTGCAGTGAGGCCAGAGTTGGGGTAATATGATGGAATCTTTTAATACCAGATACTAGCCTGGCCACAGTATTCTGCACCAGCTGGAGCCTCCGCATTAACTTCCAAGGCAGCCCTACGCAGAGAGCACCAAAGTAGTCTAATCTCGAGACTATCAGTGCATGGAACAATGTAGTGAGAGTGTTGGGGTCCAGAAAGGTGCGCGAACACACAATCCGCCTAAGGTGGCAATGTGCAGTATGGACCACTGATGCCAATTGGCCCTCCATAGTGAGTGTTGAGTCCAAAATTCTGCCAAGACTACGCACCTCATCATGCATGGGAAGAGTCCCCCCCCAAAATTGAGGGAGTTTCCCAACCCTCCAACACCAGGCAGCCCCAGGCAGAGGACTTCCGTCTTGCCCGGGTTCAACCTCAGTCTATTCGCTCTCATCCACCTCAGAAGAGCGCACAGGCAGAAATCCAGGGACGAAATGTCATCCACCACAGATAGAAAACAGGATATAGAGCTGGGTGTCATCAGCGAACTGATGACATGAAACCCCATACCTCCTAACAATCTTCCCCAGTGGCCTCATGTAGATATTAAAGAGCATAAAGGAGATGATTGACCCCTGAGGCACCCCACAATTGAGGGACCAAGGGGTGAAAGTCCTCTCCCCCATTCTCTGGGGACAGTCCTCCAAGAAGGAGCAGAATGACTGAAGAGCAGCACCTCCATCCCCTAACTCAGAGATCCTCCCCAGGAGGATACCGTGGTCGATGGTATCAAAAGCCACTGAGAGGTTGAGGAGGGCCAACAAGGATGATTTGCCCCTGTCAGCCTCCCTCAACAGGTTGTTGTACCGATTCCGTACCATGTTGCAACCTGAACCTTGACTGAAATGGATCAAGAGCATTAGTCTGATCCACCACCACCCTCTTGGCAACTTTGCTTATAAGTGAAATATTCGAGGCAGGCCTATAGTTATCAATTTGGTCTGCTGCCAAATTTGTTTTCTTCCAAATGGGCCCAATGAGTGTCTCCTTGACCTCTCAGAGAGACTCATTAATTATTGTGGTGGCTCATTCGGTAATCACCAGCCTGATTGCTTTTATAAGCAAGGCTGGGCAAGGGTCAAGGTGTTTATGGTTTTCAAAAAATGAGTTGTAGAGGTTGGCAGACTCATCTCTCAGGATACTGCTGCTCATAGCATAGGCACGGCATTTCCACAAATGCCAACCTTGGCATTTGTCATACCAATATTGCTGTTGGAGGTTCTTTACCATGCTGTTCAAGACACTGTTGTGAATTGGAACAAAACCAGTAAAACCAGCAAAATCAGATATGTCTTTGGATGGAAAAGGAGCCAAGAACTGGATCGCACATGCACCGAGACAGGCCTGACACTAACTAGTACAGAATGGAATTTTTGTTCTAGTTATAAAAAAGAATAGATTGTGCTATTTAATCACAACGCCCTGCCCCAATGCACATCAAAGGGGGAAGAGGGCAAATCATAGCAAAATAAACAGCCACGGCCAAGGCAGCAACTGGAGGGTAATGGGTCATATCCTCACTTGTGGAAGTCACTATAATTCCCTTGAAGTAACTGGAGCTCTGCTGATTAAGCCAGCTGGGGATTTGTTCTTCTTCTAAAACTTGGGTTCCTCCCCAAATAGTTTTCTCTCTTCAAGGGGGCACCTGTCAGTGGTGGAGGTGGTAGTGGTGCTGGATTAGTGCACACGCAGCCTGTCTGCTTGGCCCCAGCCCTTTAGACCCAAAATGAACTCCAGCTGCTGCTCTCCACAGCAGGTGCTTCATCCATCCTCTGGCAGCTGTTTGAATGTGCATTGTTATCACCGCCCAATGGGGAAGGCCCCTGCCTTTGTTTGAATGCACTGTGGTTATCTTCCATATGTCCGGGTCCTTATATTCAGCCTTACAGTGGTGGTGGATCTGTACCTGGACCATTCATGTGGAGATGCTCGCATCATCAAATCTTTTGCAAACTAAGATTCTAAAATAACACATTGCAAGGAGACAAGTAAAGACAAGGGTCATGGCTTTCTCCCTGGGATCATTGAGCGATCAGGGATGATAAAGGATCTTAGGCCTCTCTGAGAATTGGTGAGTCCTCTAACTGCCAGGCGGAATTGTCCCGGGCCTCCTCCTAGTGATTTCACTAATAAGTCATTTGCAGCCTTTAAAAAAATCTAAAAGAGAAGTCATCCATTCCAACCTGGCCTCTGGTTGCACTGATCTATCCCCAAGGTTGGCTGATGCTGCGCCAACTCGGTCTCCTCGGTTGGTTAACTTTGGGCCTGTAACATCAGCTGAGACCTCCGGGGTGCTGGCTACTGCAGACCTGCGGCCTCTCCGGCCCATCTTGACTTATTAAGACTGCCGGAGGGAGCATGCCTGAATGGGCTTCATTGATTGCCACTGCCTCCTTCAAGGACAGGATTTTTCCCTGTCAGCAGAAGGAGATGGTGGTGAAGCCCATTCTTAAAAGACCATGCTTGGCTGTAGATGATATGTCCAACTATCTTCCTATAGCCAATGTTCCCTTCCTGGGCAAGGTGGTGGAGGAAGTTGCCGCCATGCAGCTCCAATCGTTCCTGGAGGAGAACCTCATATTTGATCCTTTCCAGTCCAGGCTTAGGCCGCATCATGGGACTGAGACTGCCCTGGTCACACTGCAGGATGACCTATTGAGGAGGGCTGACAGGGGTTGCGCTAACCTGCTGCTCCTTCTCGATCTGTCAGCAGCCTTTATACCGTCAACCATGGTATCCTCCTGGGCCAGCTCTCTGAGGTGGAGATTAGGGGTCCAGCCTTTGGCTGTGCTCAGCGTATGAGCTTGGGGGGGTGTTTTGTCATCTCCCTGGACACTCTCTTGTGTGGTGCCTCAGGGGTTGGCACTCTCCCCTATGCTCTTTAATATCTATATGAGGCAGCTGGCTGAAGTCATCTGGAATTTTGGACTTTGCTGTCATCAGTAAGCTGATGACACCCGGCTCTATCTCTCTTTTCCACCTCTGCAGTGGAGGCCGTCCAGATTCTTGACTGCTGCCTGGCTGCAGTTCTGGAATAGACCAGGACCAACAGGCTCAGGCTCAATCCCAAGGAGACTGAGGCTCTGTTATTTGGGGGTTTTCCAAATGGATACAGCGGCCCTCTCCCCAGTTCAGGTGGGACTGTCCTCCAGTTGGCAGAATTTGTTTTGTGGCTGTTATTGCCTTTCTACTAGGGTTTCTTCTTCTTCTTCTTCTTCTTCTTCTTCTTCTTCTTCTTCTTCTTCTTCTTCTTCTTCTTCTTCTTCTGTTTTGGGTCCGTTTTATAAGTTGTTATAAACTGCCCAGAGTTCCTATTTTAAGGGAAATTGGTTTGTGATATACAAATATAAAAATAAATACTGCAAATAAATAAATAAATATGTAGAAAGGGAATATGTGCTTTTTCAACTATGAACACATAAGATGACACTCCATCTCCAGCCTATAGTGGTACAGGTGAAAACTCATCTGAGTGTTTCAGTGAAAACCAACTCATTGATCAGACAAGCAGTTCTTAGTCTTATGTTCTTATATATAACTGTCGAGTCTCACCTTGTAAGAAATAAAAGTTCACTTCTTCTGAGAAGGAAATTTATATGTTTACTTGAGTTCTATTATTTTATTCATCAAATATGGTAAATATAGAGTGCCCTGAATTTCTATTAACAGGCCAACACCTTATCATTAGACAATCTGTAGCGTGTAAGTATATGCAGCAGATGGTGTGCCATAAAATTACAGATGGTCATAAGATCGATGGAGATCAACTTCTTGGTCATTTTAATGAAAAACCTGCCCCCTCCCCACCTATACAACTTTTGTATTGTGCTACTGGTTGAAAACCATGGAAGTAGAATACTGTTTGAGCTGATAAACACAGAGGTTTTATCTGTAGGCCAAGGGAGACATAATTTTTAGCATTTAGAGATGGGTGTTTCATTTCGGAAGGAGTTTGGTTCCTAAATGCTCTGCATGAGACAAAGGGCCTTTTTACACGACCCCTAAGATCCACTGGCCACTTAAATTCGGACCAGAGATCTTAGGGGTTCCTCGCTCTTCCTCTGTCCCCACCCCCCTCCGCACTTCCTGGTTGCTGGCTGTCTGAGGGAGGGAGAAAAAAGAAAGAAAAGAATGCCTTCTTACCTCCGTTTTGTTCCCGGCAGCATTCAGATCTCTTAAAGGGGCGGGGCGCAAAAAAAGAACAAACGGAAGCCAGGAGAGCCCCGCACTCCCTATCCTTACACCGGATCAAATATTTGTCACATCCAAAAAGCAGGTACAAGAAAACTGCTGTTTGGTCTTGCTAAAGTGGGCAGGTCGCACTTAATTGTCTGCAAAGTCCGGAGCTGGTGGTTAAACATTTTTAAGGTCTGGACCTTGCAGCCATTTGCGGCAGAGCTTAGGGGTCGTGTATAAGAAGGAAGGAAAAGATTCTCCAGGATCAAGCAGAGGTGCCTTCCTGAATGTCTTCTCAGCCCACCCTATTCAGAGGAATTTCCTGCGAAAGGGGGCTTGTGACCTCTTCCAAGCAGGGCAAGGGGTCACCACAACATGAGGAACTGTATTAAAGGGTCCTGGCATTAGGAAGGTTGAGAACCACTGGTCTATAATCTGTATTAGACATGGGCACGACTAGGCGAAATTGTCATTTCCGTTTTCGGTTCTCGTTATCGTTACATAACTGGTAACGGTAATGAGAATTACTCCACTCCAGCTCGAACCCCAACCGAAAAAGAAAAATTGGGTCTGATTTTTTGTTGTCGTTCATGGCATCGCGGCGATCGCGCGATGCCAAGCAGCACAGAAAAAAAGTTTTAAAAATTAAAAAAAACCCGATTCCTGGCCATAAAAGCAGGCGAAAATATCCCTGCCTCAGTGAGGGCACCTACCGAGGGGTGGTTTCAGGGGGGGGGTGTCCCTGGCCTCCCCCCTCTCCTGTCCTGGGCTGCTTGCACCAGGCTGGGGGGGGGTCATCCTCATCATCTCCATTTGCCATGCGGTGGGGGGGGATCCAAAATGGTGACCGCAATTTTTCTTTTGAAATCGTGGTCCAAAAACCCACCAAAGCACCACAGAAACATGTGAAAATTAGGTATTTTAAATGCCTGAATTTTTATAGTAGCAGCAGTGGGTTTTTATAGCAATAAAACGTCATATTTATTTTATTTTATTTTATTTTTTTTATTTTTATTTTTTTACACCTGCACACGCGCAATGATGGGCTGGCCATGGGATGGGACCATGCAAATTTTTGGAGCCATTCCACCAATCGCATGGCTAGGTTTTGCTGAGATTTCTGGATGTGCCAGAGAGGGCATAAAAAGCCCACCAACCCTAATCCTAACCCTAACCCTAACCCTAACCCTAACGCTAACCCTAACCCTAACCTGAACCGTTACCCTAAGCCTAGCCCTTACCCTAACTCCAACCCTAACCCAGATTCGTACGCAAGTACACTTCCCTTCTTAGTGGGTCAGAGTGATGCACCCAGAGAGGTGCCTTCAACTCCAGAGACCCACTCCCTCCCTCCCTAAGCGTAACCTGTACGGCAGTACGCCAGTATGCTTTCCTTCTTAGTGAGTCAGAGAAGCGCCGACGAGGTTCCTCTGACACACTAACCCCCACCCTAACATAATGTTCTTAGTGAGACAGAGAAGTGCTGACGAGGTTTCCTGTCACACTAACAACCCCAACATAATGTATAACGGCGGCTACACGTTACGCTCCCTAAACCACTGTACAAACAACAGACAAACGGAAACGACAAATTTTTGAAAATTTTCGCGACAAAGGGAAACGACCCGAAATGGGCCTGTCCCGACAAACGACAACTTGAAACGTAATTTTTTCTGGTCGTGCCCATCTCTAATCTGTATAATTCAGTAGTGTTTATAGCCGTTATTTAAACCCAAGATGTTCTGCATGCCAAGTATAACTTTTATTACAGACCCACCATTTCTCTCTTCCAATGCTGTAAGATCAGAACAATTCTTTACCACTGCTTGTGGTTTCTACTTTATAATCGACAGATCTTTCTCTTTATGTCTGATTTTAAATAAGAGGGAAGTCACGCTGCACTGACCAGCAATGTAATACCGACCCAGAAATCAAACCAGTATCAAGGGGATGTATCATGGCCTCTTCTGCAAATAGCTCTGCCTCGTGTTAGGAGCTGAAGTGAGGAGATGAAGACTTGGCAGCAACTGGAACCTTTTTGGCCATGTCCATCAGAATGAGTGCTGCTTTCTCTGGCCCTGTTTGCATGATGTAGGAGTTCCTAATCTATTATCTTAAATACCTAAGCAGCCTTTTTTACAGTTAGCAGCTTGCAATCAACTCTTCATCTGGGCCGGGGGTGGGGGGTGGGGAGGAGATGAGGAAGAGCACTCATTCAGTGTTGAGTGAAGTAGCCTCAGCAGCAGAACTCCACTAAGCAGTAACATACTATTACACCAAGTGACAGTCTTCACACCTGCTGCGGAGAATAACAGTAGCTGGCTGGCTTAACCCATGGCACTACAAGCTAAGCATTGTGCTGTGACCCAGCCTGGACAGCGATTGAATTACACGCCAATTAGCTGTTCAGCTTCTCCCTGAGCACTGCAGACAATGAAGAATCAGAGGAGTGGACACAGGAGCTTTACCAGGCCTTGTGCTCTTTAACCAAGGAGGATTAGCTCATAAAGGGTAGTGTGTGTCAAGGCCAATGGTTACAGATCCTCCATGCGTTCTTGGGCTGATTCAAAAGTGTGAGCGTTGTGCAGAATAAAATAGCCAGGATTTTGTTTCTGGTAGAGGAGTGTGTAGACGAGGGAGGGAAAGCTTCTGCATCTTCCTAGGATGTTTATGTTGTCTTTTTTTTGCACTAAATCACAGAATCCATGTCAGTGCTTTGTGCCTACAAATATTGGACTGACATCTCTCTCTTCCAGGTCTGATGTTTTAATTTGGAATGATTGTGCTGTATGTCATTAGACTGAATGTCTCACCAGCCCAAGTTAGGATAGCATTAGCCATTATAATGAAAGATGGTTGCAGGTTGCAGTCTAACAGCACCAAAAAGGATAGAGCCTTCTCTACTTCACTGCACAGAAAAATACTTGCCAACTTCATTTCCACACTAGCCATCAATATCTGTGGATGCATTCTTTATGTGCAAATGTATTAACATAGCAAAACCCAAATCTACAAATGGTCAGAATTTTTATTAGAAGGACTTTGTCGTCTTCAAGAAAGGTGGCTCGCTTTGTTTACCCTTGAACTTTCTGTGCTTGAGGATAGAATTTGTGCCTAGTTTACATGGCTATACTATCCCTAATGAAGAATTTGCTGTGTCAGAGTGTGTCCCCCTATAATGGCAAATGATCCCTTGAGTCCTGCTTCACGATCAAACTAGCTGTGGAAGCAACGGTGGTACAGCTGTTTGAAATGGACCGTCTTAGAAGATTGCATTGAAAAGAAGAAATTCTCAATGAAAGCCACATTTAGACCGATTCATTTACCTGGGTCAGGATTTTTTCAGAATTTGCTTCTCTACTGTGTTGCATAGACAATAGCTTTCCAAAAACATGAAGGCAATAATACAGCGCCAGTATGATAAGAGGACTAAGCATTCGCCTTTGGGGTCCTGATAGAGCTCTGACAAAGGCATATGGGGGGGTACATCTGCCCTGGACACAGAAAGCTGGGTGTGCCTGGAGGGGGAGCAGAGGAGGAAGCTGTGCACCCTCCTGCCACCCAGCAGTCCTCCTTTCCCCTAAAGCTTGGCAACAGCAACCCCTCTGCCACCACTTCTGCCATGCACCAGGTGAGTAGCAAAACAGGCAGGCAGGCAGGAGCGTGGTGGCCACAGCACCCTCCTGCTCCACAAGACCCCCCCCCCATCTCCCAAGCAGGAGACCCAGGAGGCCTCCGTGCAATGTAGAGGAAAGCGGGGAAAGGGAGAGAAGAGGTTTGCACATCTGGATTGCACAGAGAAGAATCCCCTTTGAGAGGCTTTGCATGCACCCTCCCAGCAACACACACACACACACACACACACACACACACACACACACACACACCTCACCATCCTAACCACCCACCCCAACCTCCCCCCTTCCAGTTCCTGCTGCGGGGAAGCTCTGGAGGAGGGCACTTGGCAAAGCCAGGGAGCCATAGAGCCTTTTCACACGACCCCTAAGATCCGCTGGCCACTTAAATTCGGACCAGAGATCTTGGGGGTTCGTTGCTCTTCCTGTGTTCCCACCCCCTCTGCACTTCCTTGCTCCTGTCAGCGTGAGGGGAGGGAGAAAAAAGAGAGGAAAAAATGCAGGCTCACCTCCGCCGGTGGAAGCCGCCCCGAGCCCCGTCGTCGTCCCGATTCCTGTCTCTTAAAGGGGCGGCGGGGGGGGACAACAAACAGAAGTGAGGAGAGCCCGGCTCCCACTCCTTTACATCCGCATCAGGGATTTTCACCCCCGGAGAGCAGGTACCTGAAAAGTGCGCTGGGACTTGCTTACGTGGGCATGGTCGCACTTAATTTTCTGTAAACTCCGGAGTTGGTGGGGAAACAATTTTAAGCTCTGGAGCTGGGAGCCATTTGCCGCGGAGTTTAGGGGTTGTGTGAAAAGGTCCATAGAGAGGATGGGAAGGAGAGTCCAGCACAAGCCCCTGCTTCCTGTTCCTAGTTGAGAAGGGACCCCCCCCCTCCCAAAAGAGCATGCCTGCCCACCTACCCCTCCATCCTGATCTCTACGGTTTGTGGAAGGCTCCCCACCCCCGCAGTTCTCCCGCTGCAGGACCTGCAAGGGTTCACACACACCCTGTTGCTGGGTGTGTGTGATGCGGGGGGGCGACAGGAAGGGCGCCAAAATGAACTTTGTCCCCAGGCTCTCCAAATCCTGGCTATGCCTCTGAGCTCTGATAATTGGACAGAGTAACTAACACTAAGTGTAGTGTTCACGCTTTTACTATGTACCCTGTTTCCCCGAAAATAAGACCTCCCCCCAAAATAAGCCCTAGCAGGATTTATATGCATTTGTTAAATATAAGCCCTACCCTGATAATAAGACCTAGTGATGGGCATGGCTATGGTTGTATGCAGGACCGATATTCAAGCATATTATACTCAATAAAATAAGACATCCCCTGAAAATAAGCCCCATTGTGTCTTCTTGAGAAAAAATAAATATAAGGTAGTGTCTTATTTGGGGGGAAACACGGTACGTGACTGTACCGGAGGCGGGATAATGGGTTAATGTTTATGCCCAAATATGAAATGTGGAGGCAGAGCCTGAGTGCTTAAATAGCTCCACCTGAGGTAGTTAGATAGGGCAAAGTTAGGGCTAAGAGGGAAACTGACAGGCACTGAAGAAGAGACAGGGCAGTTAGGGAACTGTCAAGTTTGAGTGAGGGAATTACAGTAGATCAGTATTTGAGTGAACTGCTTTGAGAAACTTTAAGTAATGGCACACAAGTGAACTGTATTCAATATCTTATTGTATTCAATAAACTTTCATTTTATTTTTCCATGTAACATCTGGTCTGGGACTCAGTGATTGAACTGGGATACCTGACTGGTGGCAGTGATACCCGAGACTAAATTGGTACAGGTCAATGGTCCTTGAGATGACTGGGGGCCTGTGCTAAACCTTTAACCAGTGTCAATTTGCAGCAGCGGCAGCTGACACTGACCCCACTGTTCACATGGAGCTATGCAACGGAATTTCAGCCATTGTTTATTTCTTAAGTAGAAGAAAATTCATTTAGAATGGACAGTTTTCCGCCAGATATGCAAGTTTTCCTCATTATTTAAAGTGGAGAAACATGAAACAGGAAGTAATTTCAGAAAGCGAAGGAGGAAGGAAGCCTAAGAGTACCATTCAAACACAGATCTTGAAAAGGAAAAGTTAGGAAAACCCTGGTGGCATCTGATTATCTCAGACTTCTGATTATCTAGCTGCCTATAGCACTTCCATTCTAATCACCTGTTAAAGTTGGTTTTATGAAATCATATGAACCAAAGAAGTTGAGTTGCAAAAAGAGAATGCATGGGCTAGGGATGCCAGATGAGAACTCTTACAGAATGCAAGCTGGTTCCTCGGATTACTAGATATCTATCCCTAGTCTATGAAAGAAACTTGATGAAAAGTTTCTCTGTAGCTTCAAGCAGTATTGATCCAGTAAAAAATGAATTAATATACGAACAATACACATACTATATTTAATGCCCCTAACTTTTCATATACAGTGGACCCTTGTATAACAAAGCAAACCAAAGCAAAGCAAAGTGTTCTGCTTATATACCGCCCCATACCACTACAAGTAGTCTCTGGGCGGTTTACAATTTTAATTACAGTGTGCAGGCTACAGCTTGTATAACATAAAATTTGTACAACATAAAAATTCCAGAGATAGCAGAAATTTGCTTAACATAATTGCCTATGGGGAGAATCCGTACAACATAAAAATAGGATCACTCCATTTTCAATGCATTCCTATAGGAATGTGTATAAAGGAAAATTTGCTTAACATAATTTCATTTGGAACGAATTAATTCCTTTATACAAGGTACCCATGTGGTCTGCAGGATTTCTGCTCATGAGTTGAACAGAGTCAATATCAGGCCAGAATTTAAGGGGGTTGTGTTAATAAATATCAATTCCTGTTTTCTGACAATTGTTGTTGTTGTTGTTTTGTTACTGCTGTGACCAACTATTTGTGAGTTATGTCCTCATGGCCATGGAGTTTTCTTGGCAGGAGTACTGGAGTGGCTTGCCAGTTCCTACTCCAGGCACCTACAGCACCTGGTATTCCCTGGTGGTCACCCATCCAAGTACTAGCCAGGCCTGACTCTGCTTAGCTTCTGAGATCAGGTGAGATCAGGGCATCTAGGCAGCGTTTATGACAATTCCAGATGACAAACAGTACCAGATGTCAATTACTGTATACAAATTCTGCTGATGTGCTTAGGTCTATGCAAGGGGGAAATCTCTTATAAATGCATTTAGCTATTTGCCCAAATGCCACTTCTGATGTAAGCCACCTGGAAAGGTACCATCCCATGTAGCAATGTGGCTAGACCCCTATGAAGAGCATTATAATGTAAGTGGCTTTAAACAAGAGCGGACAATTACCAGGCATCAGAAATGCCCTTGGTAGAACTCATAAAGGCTGTACCACCATCCAGTTCGCTGCAGCCATAAACAATATTTGGCAGCTGCTGCTAGATTTATCACTACCACTGCAGCTGCTACTAAAACTGATGAAAAAACAACACAGCACCTCTTTATGATGCAAGAGGATGCCAGAACACAGAGCCATCATAAACTGAAGCATATCATGCCTCACATTTTTTCTAGGTTCTGGAGATGTTCCAATGTGAAGGTTCGGGTAGCCAATTCATTGGCAGCAGCTAGAAAAATGGAGCTTTAAAAAAAAAATGGAAACATTGCATGCAGCCTAAGGATGACACGTTGCCTGTCTCTGCTTTATGTTTACAAATGCCATTTCAAAATCCATTCCCCCATTTGTGAATATTTAGAATAACAAATAACAAATGTAACAATAATACAACAGAATCATTAGCCAAAAATATATTAAAAAGTATATATAACCAGAAAACCCTAGAAGACCAAATAATTTGCTTCTCCCAGTTAATCCATTTGTGCAACTTTGCAATAGGATTTTAGACACTGGGCTAGACTATGGCTGGTGCTGCCATGGAGATTTGGGCTGTTGTCATACACAGATTTAACCTTCCGGAGCATGGACTATGAAAAAGGTCTGGAAAAGGAAAAATCAGTGGGCTGCACCAAGATAACTGAAAGTCTGCTACTGGCATGAATAGATTGGTCTCAGTTTTAAGGGAATATAAGGCAGGCAGGCAAGCCCTTCTCATGAGGCCAGGCTTCACCTACAGCCATGTGTTTCCCTGAACCCAAATGGAAGTCAGAAGTTCTATCCACCAAGAAGGGAAGCTTTAGCAACTTGCAGTGGTGAGAATGAGAATGACCAAGTAATTGGCTTTGGATAAGTTGTATGGTCTCTAGAGAGGCAGAGAGCTCCCACGTGAAGAGGTCCATTACTTTATCGAAGGCATTTTGATTACGTTCACCATTAGGAGAGTGACGTTGATACCCCAAGGTGCAATACATCAGTGTAAAGTATCGAATGAAGAAAGACACTTCTTGGCAGGTTGAACAAAACTCAGGTTTAAGATTCCATTAGAGTGGGTTGCTTTGAATAATATGGCAAATCTCAGAAGAGCTAAAAGCCTTTCACTCAGTGAGCGACTGAAACAAAAACCTACTTTTCACCTACAATGCCTCCATCACACCACCACTACCTCTTCCTCTTTGATGAAATGCTCAGGGCTAAAGGAGCAGGTGACCTCCCCAGGCTTTCCCATTCTTGTTTAGGAGGCTTGAAGGTCAGAACTCTGAGATAGCTGGCAAATTTTATCAGGGCAAAGCTGAATGACAGCTTTCCCAATGGTCACACTATGTGGGAGGAATCAGCCATTTGGAAGGCAGCCGATTAGAGGAGATTGCCATAGGACAATACTATAGATATATAAAAGTCACTGCTTTTTCTGTAAGGAAGACGGGTCATTAATTTAGGAAGGAAATGTGCATGGACCCCCCCTCCCAATTTAGGGCCTTAGCTTACCCTTTTAATTTGATTTCTTTCTTTTAACACTTATGTGATGAAAGAAGAGGAAAGGGAAGAAACCAAATCCACAATTTATTCTGCTTTTACACCATGTCTGACTTCACAATTAATAGAATAGAAACAATAACACTGCACAACTCGTCCCCCACTACCAATTAATTCTTTCATGATATATTAGGGTGGTCTCACTTTTCAAGGCTGACAGACATTTCTTTCCAAGCCACATTAGCCATTGTTTAATCCTTCAATTTATCTAGAACGCTCTTAACAGATGCTTAAAAGTCATCTAATTCTTTGTACTACATAAAACACAGATATGATCCGTAGATCTGACAGGAGTTTCTAGAAGCTGCCTGTTCCCACAGGCCAAGACGTCGAGATGTTATTGTAGGGGTTCCTAAATTTGCACCCTCAGATTATGTTGGACTAAAATTTCCATCATCCTCAAATAGTCTGCAGTCTTGGAAATGGGAGGTGTTGTTTCACAACACTTGGGGATGTGATGTAAGGGATTTGATTTATGCCAGAAATCAAAAGTGTTAAGGTGAAACGTTTATTAATGCACATAATAACTATAGCAAGCATTTTATTTGTGAAATGCTGGAAATCAGCAGAAATACCCAGTCGACAGGAGCTATTGGAAAAATGCTTTGAAACAGCAGAGATGGACATATTATTGGAACTGTTGAAAGCAAAGATTTATAGAAAATAACAGACCAACAATCTAGATTATTTCCTAAACATGTTTCTCCTCATTTTGCTCATGCATATATTTTAATAAGGGTTTCCAGGTTTCCTTTAAATACTGTATTCTAATCTTAGTCAGTTTCTCCTGTTCATAAATGTCTGTAGTGAAAGATGGCCCTTCTGCCTGAAGTTTTTCCCTGATTGGATTTTGTCATAAAACAATTTGAGCACCACCCATTCAGTCAGAAGTACAGCGGCTTGGCTTCTTTCCCATTCCAATTAGGAAAAAAAGGCTCCTAGGGGCACCCGCTTTGGAGTTTCATAACTCAGCACCCTTAACCCCAAACCTCTCCAAATTTGGAGGGTTATTTTGTCATACCCTGTGATGACTGGTATGCTAATAACGATGAGGCTATTCAAACGGCAGGAATTAAAAATATGAAGGAATTAAAAGGAATTAAAAAGACAAAGACCGGATGGCCCTTAAGGTCTCTTCCAACTCTATGGTTCTATGATTCTAAGAAACGAGTTAGTTTTGGCCATGAAATCAAGATGCTGATGACTCCACAATCCTAGTGGTAGCTTTTCATCATCCTCACCACATTTCACCTCCAACCATTGTTCGTCTACTAAAAAAGTTGACATTCTCAGACCCCAAAACAAAAGAAAATAGAGGAGCTGCACACCAGAGAGCTGCTCAGGCCAACCACAGGTCTATTTAAGTTGACTGGGAGGGTGAATATAGGTTTTCAGATGATGCTTTTCCCTGGAAATGCCACAGATTACACCAGGTATGTTTTTCATGGAAAACATGTGCTCTGCAACAAAGGTATTCTCATTGTCCTGTAGCAGAAGTGGAAAACTTTGGTGGATTTTGGGCCCAGAGTTTCACTCCCAGAACTCCAGAAATTGATAAAAAATGGCCATTTCTGGATAGTAGTGGTGAGATGAGATGAAGAGATGAACCCTGAAGTGACAATGTCCACTACCAGTTTTGATTCCTGCTTTTCTTTTGTTTTGAGGATTTTTAAGAGCTGGGAAGAGGGTTGAGCCTCTTTCTATTAAAGCAGAAATGGCTGGTCTTGAGTGTCTGAAGGATTAAAAAAACACTTCCATTGGAAAGCAACTATTATTTTTTATTTTTCTGGTTGGATTGGCTTCGGGGGATGGGCTTCTCTGGAGGCCTGGGCACTCAGAAGTGGTCCTGGAGGCCCCATGGAGCCCCCAGAAAACACCCTCTCCACCTCTGCCCTACGACAATATCCTTGGTTCTGGAATGTGTCACACCTCTGGTCTGCTTGCATGTTGGGTTAATTTTTTTTAGATTTATTTTGGATGGAGTCCTTTACTGAAATTTTAGTTTCATCAACTCTACCTGTATAATTCTACAAGTGCTACAATTTTTCAAAATCATGGCTCTGAAGCAAAATATCCAGAAACCTATTCTACAGCCAGATATGATTCCAGATGAACTACTGCATTTTTCTATGTATAAGACTATATTTTTGTCTAAAATCATAAGACTAAAAATTGTGTGTCGTCTTACACATGGAAGTAAGCCAAGGAGAGAACCACATGGTTATGAAACTGCCCATACCTTGTCTCTGCAAACAGTTGTCTTATACATGGGGTATCTTATAGATGGGAAAATATGGTATTTTCCAGCAGCAACCTGTTGCCTGTATACGTACATCCACTCAGCCCATTACGCAATGAGGAGATAGTTAAAGCAAGCCAGCAAATTCCATATTGCTAGCTTGATCAGCCTTTGTGAAATTAATGAAAGCTAAGAACTGGTTCACAATCTAGCAGCCACTCTTTCCATAGAATCATATATTATTACCATTTTGAGAGAGAGTGAGAGCAATGGGATGTGAATGATACAAGGACATCATTTTCAGAAGCATTGCTGTGTTTTCCTCCTTTCTACAGTCTATGTGGTTGTTTATTTAAGCCAGATAATGATGTTTTCTCTTTCTACAGGTATGTGTACGCATGTGTGTGTGTGTGTGCGCGCACACACACAGAGAGAGAGAGAGAGAGAGAGAGAGAGAGAGAGAGAGAGAGAGAGAGAGAGAGAGAGAGAGAGAGAGAGAGAGAGAATTAACCTATGGATTTCCAATGCTTTATAGGACTCCAGCTCTTCTCAGTCTCGGGCAGCTTTGTGAAGAGTTTGGGGTGGGGGGGGGAGTACAGGATAGGCTTGTCAGCTTAGCCACATTCTGTTTGCTTCCTGAGGTTTCAGTATCAAAACAGGATGGATGGAGGCTTGTGTAATATCCCAGAGAAGGAGCAGGCAATGATAGGAAACCCTCCCACCCTTTGGCTTTCACTAACGCGGTAAGGTTTCCAGCTTGTGATGAGCCATGATGCTGGTGCTTGACCCCCATCTCTATGCGAAATGGGCCGATAAGCCCAACGTTGGTACACTACAAAGACAGGACTGGGGATGGGGGATGTCTAGTAGGGAAACAACCAATAGGTGCATGCATTCAGACCTATCCTACCCTGTGGAGCAGCACAGACATTGTGAATACTTTCATGCTGATCCAATGAGCCCTGTCACCCTCTCAGAAATGGTGAGATGGGTGTCTACCTATGCCCTAATCTAGTGCCATTCATACAGAAAAATAAAACCGTCCCCTCTTGCATGGGATGTAAAATAAAAAGGGAATTGAATCTTCATTCTCATCCATTTAATTGGTCCCTGCACCTTGGACACTTGGCTAAGGGCTTTTCAAGTCCCCCACCCTGATTATTTCGGTCTTGGGGAGACAGAGACAAGAACCATTATTTTTCTCATTAAAGTCTTGAGAAGTCTTCATAACAAGGCAGCAGACAGTGGGCTATTTCCATTATTTGTGTTTTACGGCATTATTTGCTTGATTTGCACAATAAACAATTAACCTGTTCTTCTTTTCTCTTCTATTTCAAGAGACCCCAAAACAACACTACTTGCACAAGAGTGTGAAAGTGATGATAGTTTGTCTGGGGATGTAGAGAAGCATAGTAATTGCTTGAGATCTGACAATCTTAATGTTATTGGTTGTAGTGGTACAATATCTGGCCGGCTACAGTTTCCTTACCCCTGCAGTTCTTAGACCTCTCAAATGCAAATGAAGCATTTAATTATGTTGTGTAGGTAAGCTGGGCAGTCCTGAAGAGAGGAGATTCAAAAACAAATAGCCAGCTTGGGAAGGCAGGTGGAAATGTTTTCTTTGGAGTCAATCTGCAGTGCATTGTCAGACAATATTAAATGAGTCACAAAAGCAGACAGTACTTGAACCCAGCCTGTAGAGATCAAGAAGGCTACAGGTTGGATAATTTTAGACCTATTATTTTAAGAGTATGCTGGAGTGCTGAAGCCCTTTCTTACCACCCTTTGACCATCAGCAGAACTCCAGGCTGATCTATTGAACTTAAAAACACATATGATCTGTACAATGGAGATTACAGCCAAGTCCTTCTGCTCCACCTGAATAACTATAATGCACTCATAAATCACAATAGAGCATTCTTCGGTGACAGTATTCTAAATGGCCTACTGAGTTTAAGCCTGCATTCCCCATCAATGGTCCTTTTGTGCAAACATATATGGGTACTTTAAAGTATGTTGTTACAAAAACATAAGCAACAGGTTGTGGCTGGGAGGCCACACAAAGTCAAAGTGGGCAGAAACTAGAATGCTGAGAATGTCAAGAAATGAATGTCATTTCAAAATAACTGGAATTGACTTTTTAATATATATATGTGTGTGTGTGTGTGCGCGTGCAGTTTAAAAACAAAACAAAAAATTACATGAGAACTTATTTAATTTTCATTTGTATAATGATAATATATATCAGTTTCTGGTCTAGTTAATACATTTTAAGTAATAAAAACATCTAAGCAAGCATTTAAATTAAAATAAAGAATTGATCAAGTGAGTTGCACAAGCGTACTGGCAAATCATACAACAGAGAGATGTGATGTAAAAACAAGGCTTGAATGAAAATATAAAGTTAATTGAATGAAAATATAAAGTTAATTGCTCTGAGTTTGACGAAGGACCATTTTCTCCAGCTGTCTGAGTCCCATTAGATACTTCTGGATGCCCCAAATCAGATTGTGTGGAAGTTAATTGCCTATTTTTGCCCTGAGTACCCATTAGTCAGAGAGACTGATATTGGATTCACTTTTAATACCTGGCAATTCCACCTCTTCAATAAGAGTCAAGGTTGGAAGTGCTTCAAAATTCAATAAACTTTTATTTAACATAACACTGGCTGATGAACTTAGCTTCTCAACATTCAGCAAGTTTTCTTCTTTGCAATACATATTTAGAGTTTCATAGTTAAATGTTACATTGTCATCTTGACCCGTTAATGTGGGTAATTTGAAGACCGCAGCTTTCCTGTTATAGGTCGGTGTACCTTTCCGTATCCCGCTCACACTATCCCACAACTGGGATGCCTGGCCCATTGGGGATGGCTCTCTGCTCTCCCTTCAGGATGGAGAGCATCTGAGGTTCTCTTCTCCATGGATCCATTCCCTCAGGGTAGACTTGTACCTTTCATTCCAACGGTTCTCCTCTCCTCCAACTGTCAACCTCTACTTCCCCCTCCTGTGTCTCGTGTCCTAACTCCTTGTCCTTGCTCTTTTCCTGAACCTCTTTCCATTCGTCTACCCTCACATCAATCACCAAATATTCCTCTGCTATTAACCCTTTCATTTCTCCCCCCCCCGTTTCTGCATCCATTCCAATCTTTGCCCATAAGTCTTTGGTCTCCTCTTTCCTCCTCGTTGTTCCCTACGTTTTCTTTATCACTTTGTTCCTCAAGAGTGGACGGCACACTACTTTTCTTTTCCCCATCTTGTTGATGTTGTTCTTCCTCACAGACACATTAGCCCTCTTGAAGTGGATTTTGGGGAGCAAGGCTATGCAGCTGACCTCAACACCTGAAAGAGGAATGCTACTGCCCCTCCCAGGATGGCCATCAATTGCAGTGGGCTGCCGACTGCATTTAAAGAGGCTGTACTGATACAATTTCTTGTCTGGATCAGTGTGTTGTCATCCAACGGGGTAAGGCTAGCAATATGGTGCCACCCCAGATGATTGTGTGACAACCCACACATTGACGTGTGAGGTTTTGTATTGATTTGATCAAAATACAGGCAAAAATATAAATATAACAGAATACATCATTCAGGTGGTAAAGTAATTGGATAAGCTGGCTGAATAGCTCTGTGGGTTTGTAACCAGGGGGGAGGAGTCCAATTCCCCACTGTACCTCCCTGGACAAGAACCAGTCTGCATGGCCTTGGAAAAGCTGCATAATTTCCTGCACAGTTTCCCTTTCTTCTGCGCTCCCCCAGAAGAAGGGATGGTAAACTACTTCTAGAAAACCCTAGAAAAATAATTCAAGTTATTGCACAAATAAGAGGTTTGATTATATAGCCCCCCCTCCCCATATCCATGGAATCAATATCTGCAGTTTCAGCTATCCGTGGTCCCCATGGCTACAATCCATCCTTCAGTGCACAAGTGCAACCCCTCTTCTGTTGCCCTTTCTCAATCCTCTCACTCTCATGCATTCTATTTGCTGAGTCCCCTCATATCTGCAAATTCAGATATCTGTGGTTGATCTTGGAATGGACCACCTGTGGATATATGGGCAGTACGGCACAGTTATGACTCCTGTTGTTTATCTATACTATACTGTTATGGCAGTTTACCACTTTAACTATTGTGGTTCCAACATACAGAATCCTGGGATTGGAAATTTTGTGAGGGACTTAGAATTCTCTCCTGCAATTCAGGAAAGTGCACTAGATAGAGCTTTCTAGCAGACAATATAAGGCACTTTATTAAACTACAGTTTCTCTATACAGTAATTCCCCATCTATCACAGGGGTTAGGGACCCAACCCAACTCGCGATAATGGAAAATCTGCGATATACAGATGCTGAGTCAGGTCAGGACTCGGGGGTGCTATCTGGGGGCTCCTACAGTTACCCGAGGCCTGGTGCTGCCCTGAACGGGCCTCGAAGGGCTTCCCAGCTCTGTTGGAGGCCACAAAAGTGGTTTCCAGTGATCCAGAAGTCACTTCCGGTTCACTGGAAACCAACTTCTGGGGCCTCCGTCAAGCACGAGAATCCCGCCAGAGACTCATTCGGGGCAGCACCAGGCCTGGGGTAAGTGCAACAGACCTTAAACAGGCCCAAACAACTTACCCCAGGGGGCCTTGCCTTTCATATACTGCAGTCCCGTAATATTCCGGGACCACAGTATATGAACCGCCAATGGCGGGGGACCACTGTATCCAGTGTCAAATAGTATTTCTTTTGTCTCCCACATTTACCTATGTTAGATGATTTTTAGCATGATGAGACAGGGAAGAAAGCTTCCCCATTCCCACTTTCTCCACACGATGCATGGTTTTATAGATCTCTATCATACCTCCCCTTGCCTACATTTCTTCTAACTATACAGCCTTAAACTTCATGCTGTTTCCTCAAAGGAAGGGGGTTCCACCTCCTTGATCATTTTAGTTGCCCCTTTTTACGTAATGGTTGCTTATTCGGGTTGCCATGTGATTAGCGACCCATTCCATGAGATTTTAGGACTGAAGCCTGAGATCTGGCAGGCGCTGGTAATGCTCTAAGGACAGACCACGGAGGGAGGCCTTTTAATCACTACTGCAAAATGGCATGTGCCTGAAAGTAGATACACAGGTTCCATACTGAATTTAGAGGCTAGTGTGAATTCTTGGAACAGCTGCCCAGCAAACAAGACAATAAAAAGGGGGGGGAAAGGTGTTTCTGAGCATGTCTAAGTAGCAAGTCCTGAAGCTTTAAAAACGAACCCCCAGATCTGAGTTGGCAGGTAGGCAACATCCCATTTGCTCTGTTTTCAGGTCCAAACCCTGAAGCTGAGAAAACAGACCCAAAAACTTGGTTTCAGAGTCAAAACCTGAATGCCAGCAGCCCTGTGGAATGAACAAATCTCATGTGTTTTCAAACAGCTGCAATGTCTGGAAGGAAAGGCAGCATGTACTATCCAATTATATCCTGGCTAGTTTATGGAGGGGGACTGTGTGATGCCCTAATGTGAAGAAATATACTTTCACAAGACAAGAGCCATATTCTGGTTTTCTCAACACAGGCAGGAAATGCACATAGTAAAAGAATTATACTAGCTTTATCCGCTCTGCTGTCATTTTCAGCACAGAAAAGGGGACAGTCTGAACAGAGGAGGTTGCCAGATCTGTGACAGAGTTCTCTCTCTCTCTCTCTCTCTCTCTCTCTCTCTCTCTCTCTCTCTCTCTCTGTGTGTGTGTGTGTGTGTGTGTGTGTGTTTGTGTGTCTGTGTCTGTGTACACACCACAGGCTGTTCTCTTCAGACTAGAGATGGGCACGAATAAAAAAAAAGACGTTTCATTTGTCGTTTGTCATTTGTAGGGTCCGTTTCGGTTCATTTCCATTTTTCGTGAATTTTTATAAAAATTCATTTTCGTTTTTGTTCGCTTCGTTACCACTTTGTTATCATTTATTTCAATTTTTGTGATTTTTTTTAGCATTTAAAGCAGTTCACTGTATTGCAGTAAGGAAAACGAAACGCATGACAAAATTTCCGGTGTTTCTGTTCGTTTCGTTTCATTTTGGAGACAAAATTTGTTTGCCATTTCGTTGCATAACAAAACGAAAAAATGAAAACGGAAACGAAAAATTATTCGTTTCATGCCCATCTCTACTTCAGACCCTTACTTTTGAATGTTAGAAGTGACAATGAAGAAAGAGCACATGTACTGTCTACATGATTTAACAATGCCTGGGCAGGGGTGATGATTAAAGTAGCTGTACAGTAATAACTTGGTTTAAGAGTATTTTGCAAGAAAAGCAAACATTTCTTCTAAATTTTTCCTTGATCATCAAACAATGTCTTGATATACAAGCACTGGAGCAGGTCACATGATCACAAGTCAGCCAATGGTGGCTCTCTTCCCCTCCCTCCCTGCTGGATTGTGGGTGATTGTGTGGAACATCCCTTATCAAGCAGCCTCCAAAGCATAGGGAGGAGAGAGGAATAGAGGTCTCCTTTGCACCATCCAGGAATGTTTTCAAAGGGAAGTGCAGGTTAGAGTTTTATTTTACTTTATACAGTATTTATATTTTATTTATTTGTTTTCAAAATTCTTATTTTTTCCAACCATTTCTATTCATGGGGCAGCTGGTCAAGTGTGTATAGGGCTACAAATTGCACTTTATTATTGTCACATTAAAAAAAAGAGTAAAATCCAGTTGTTAATCCCAAGCAGAGCAGATTCCACAGTCAGGTACCTAAATCATGATGTGGGTGTGAACTTCTAGCTAACTTCTTTTGTGAATTTTGGCATTTTGTGTGTAGAATACGTGATCTACAATATGTGGTCTATGGGACCCCAGAACGAATCATCTGAGTTTCTATAATTTCTTATGGGGTAATTTGCTTTGATATAAGAGTATTTTGGTTTACCAACATGTTTCCAGAACAAATTATGCTCCTAAACCAACATCTTACTGTACACGTATCCAGGCTTTTAAATGAGTTGCTTACAAAATTGTCCCTGCAACCCCCTTTCCTTTGATCTAAAACATATCTTAAACATCCCAGAAACACCTTAAAGAACAACTAATTCACACCCGTCCTGACACAGACAAAAAGGGCAACAGGCTGTAAATGACAGTGACCCTCTCCACCTCCAGATGTGGTGCAAATCATACAGGCCTGACAACATCAACAGGTGCCTGGAGAGCAGAGGAGCACTGTGAAGGTGCCTAGTGCAGCATGAAACAGCAGGTAGGAGGAGAGCCAGTGACAACATGTGTAGACTGGGTGGCCAGCTTGTTATCTTTAACAAATGAGAACAATTTTCCACTTGGGAGACCTATGGCAGAATTGACTTGCAAGGTCATAAGCATTTGGACACACAGAGGCTAGGCATACCACATATTCTGTTACTGACATCTCTGCGTTGCATTGCACCTGCAGAACAGATCATCTGTCTTAAGTGCATCCGATTGTCTGCACCTCCCCTTGGAGGAAGTGCATCAGGAAGTCACAGTCCGGAATTGCCTTTGGCATTTTCAGAAATATGTTTGTACTCTGCAGTTATAAGATCCTGAAGGCTGGAAAGTACCAATCAACCCCTTTTTAAAAATAATGTTTCACTAAACAATCACACCAGTTTGATCACATTTTACTCAGTGCTAATGGAGAATGATGCTGTAGTATCTGTTAAATACAGCAATAGATATATAAATACAGTGGACCCTCGTAAAAGAAGTGATTAGTTTAAAAGAAAATCCAGTTAAAGGGAAAAAAATTCTGGAGATAGGGGGAAATCACTTAACAGAATCACCTATCGGGCAAATCCGTGCAACAGAAGAACAGTTGCAGTTAGGGATTAATCCATTTTTAATGCATTCCTATGGGAAATCTGTACAAAGGAAAATTTGCTTAACATAATTTCATTTGGAACGAATTAATTCCTTTATACAAGGTACCACTGTACCTTGTACTAAACAATATATTATCAAGGCCACAATGCTTAACCCTGGGCTTTCTTATGCTAATCTTATTCCTCCTTACCACTACTGTGCAACATAGATCAGAGGCCCTGTGGTTAACGTTTTTCCCCCCTAGCCAGATTGAAGGGTGACAATGTTGTGCAATATCCCTGCTCAAAGTCTTTAGCAGCTTGTTAAGTTACTAGATGATTTATTATCCCCTTTGCACAGAGTTTTATAGAACCAATTTGTTACTTGTTACTTGGTTTTGCCTGTTTAAGTATCTCATTAAAGTTACCAGTTATTTAAAGAGTACAGTACTTCATTACTAACGCAATGCCGTTATGTGCAGTGAAGTTGCTTCTAATGAAAGTGTTGCTATGTGCAATCAAGGAGCAACCTTAATAAAGGTCTTGAGGTGTAAGTGATGTTCAAGGAGTGGTTTGCCATGGCCACATCCCAGTAAGTTGCTATGGCAAAGTGAGGCTGGAAAGCCAAGTCTCTGGAGTCCTAGCCACATGGTGGTCAGTAACACATCAGTTACTTTTAAAAGCATCTCTCACCAATAGTCATCCCATCTCTGCCTGAGCACCCAACAGCATCTGGAGGATCACCTATTTGATAGTAGTGTAGAAAAACAATCAGCAATCATAAGATGATAAATTCTGAGTAAAGTAATCCCCTGTTTGTTGTGGGGGTCAGGACTCAATCCAAAAATCTGCAATATGTGGATGCTAGGTTGGGTCGAGACTAGGGGGGGCTGTCTGGGGCCTCCTACACTCACCTTAGGCCTGGCGCTACTCTGAACTGGTCTCTGACCAGTCCTGGGCCTGTCGGAGGCCCCAGAAGAGGTTTTGGATTATCTTGAAGGTACTTATTTTTCAGAAGTCACTTCTGGTTCACCAGAAACCATTTCTGTGGCCTCCGACAGGCCTTGGGAAGCCTGTGGGATGCTCCAGAAGTGGTTTTGAGTGATCTGGAAGGTACTTCCATTTTTTTTCCGGAAGACACTTCCATTCACTTGAAACCACTTCTGGGGCTTCCCACAGGCCCAGGAAGCCCATCAGAGGCCCATTCGGGGCAGCGCCTGGCCTGGGGTAAATGCAGGAGGCCTCAAACAGGCCCACACAGCTTACCCCAGAGGGCATTGCCTTCATATACTGAGGTCCTGAAATATACCGGGACCGCAATATATGAACCGCGAAATGGAAGGGATGACGGTATATATACTAAGCCTATGGGCGAGATGGGCAGTATAGAAATTAAACAAATAAATAAATAAATAAATAAATAAATGTAGTTCAATTGAGGACAATATACATGAGCTAAAATGAGGTCTGATGGGTGTAGCGGTCTTGATTCGTACTATCATATGTGGTGGACCTGTTCAATTGTTGCTACATTTTGAAAGAAGGGGTTTAAAGAAATGGAAAAGATAACTGAGAAACTCGTAGCTATATTTCCAGCCTGGGTATTCTTTCTATGTGTCTGTTGATGACCACTGAGATCATAAGGTCATAATTGGTTTTGCAATGAAATGGTGGTAAAATTGTATATTTAGACAACAGGAGAGGCAGAATTTGGAACCTGGTTCCAATGTGGAAACTGTCATAATGAATGTGTATGTCAAATATTCAAGTACTCATGACTCATGGTAACTTTTAATTAACCATATAAATAACAGCAGTGCTTTGTATTTGTAACTCCAGTAACCCATGCCACTTTTGAATGATGTAAATGATCAGTGGTGATGCTCTTGAAACATTTTTTACTTCCAACCTGCGTTAGATAACTTCCTCGCATATCCTCTATCATTTTTTTTTCAGTTTTCTCTATTGATGTCCATTATCTCATTGTGGTACTGTAAATTAATTTCAATGTGTACTTGTTTTTCCTCCCTACACAAATGCTAGTACAAAGGCATAGTTCCATATATATTTTTGACCTTTGGAGATGGTCAATGTCTGCTCTTTGTACATTTGTGAAGTGAACTAAGAGTGTGAACATGTGTGTAGATGCTCACAGACTGAGCATCAATGTGTGTGTGATGTTATAAAGTGCCATCACATCTATAGGGTTGTGCAAATCAAGACTTAACTGTGGAGAATCCTGGTTGGTGTATTGATATCCTTAATCTGGGCATATAAATGACTACAGCCATTGGCACTAACCGCTAAGAGATATTGCAGATGAGTCCTTACATACTTACTGTCAAACCTGATACATGTCTAGGATGAACAAAGTGGTCACAAAGGTGACCATTTTGATGCCAGCCTGACGGCTGAAAGCATAATTGCATCTGTTTTACTGCACTGACCTCTGGTCTTTAGTGTTATAATTTAAGAACCAGCTGTATATTTAGACTCATGAAACTGTAGTAAGTTTCAAGATCTGTCAGGCCAGCATAGTGGGAGGTGTCATTCTTCTGGCTGATTATTTCAGACTTCATCTCCAGGGGAAAGTAAAACATGTGGCTCTTTAGCGGAGACAGGTGCGCAGTCCTATCACAAGCACAGAGAGGTGTCAACTTAGTTTAGACAACAGGGTTGTGGGCAAAGCTGGTCTAAATGATAAAAAGTGCATTTAAAAAAATCATATTTAAAATAAGGATTTGGAGAAATGTACAGTCAAAACAAGGTGGGTATTTCAAGTAGAAGAATTATACTGCCATGTGGGAAGTGAAATACAGTGGACCCTCGTATAACAAACGGTTTGTATAACATAAAATCTGTACAGCATAAAAAAATCTGGAGATAGGGGAAATTTGCTTAACAGAATTGCCTATGGGGTGAATCTGTACAACATAAAAATGGTCACGATTAAGGATTACTCTGTTTTCAATGCATTTCTATGGGAAATTTGTATAAAGGAAAATTTGCTTAACATAATTTTATTTGGAACAAATTAATTCCTTTATACAAGGTACCACTGTAAGTATTTATTGATATTGATACACAAATATATAAGTAACAAAGATATAATGAGTGTGCAATAGACACCAAAAACTCATAAAGTGATTATAGAGTAATCAGTAAGTGTGAGGCTCTTTGGCGCCTTGTGTGTAGAGCTGGGAAAGAATCTGGGAGTAATGAATGCAAGTGCATTGTGAATAACTTCTAATGAAATTTCCCATTGAACATAATGGACTGGGCTATAATTTATGGCCTATTTGACACAAAATTGGGTATGCTGTCATCCCTGGAGCTTGGAGAGCTTTATATACTTCAGTGGACCCAACTCTAAAAAAACCTATTTCTTATAAAAATGGGGGGGGGGACAGAAATGGCACTCCTCTGCTCTCTAGTGGCCAATAAAAATATACAGGTGACATGGATGGGTTTTTCAAAACATGGTGAAAGCGTCCTCCTTCTTGCCATTGCCACAAGGGAGGCTTTGAGGCAATTGGTATTAAGGAATATGAATTTAAGTGGGTGTTGCTGGGGCCCTCTACAGGCTATACATTCAACACCCACTCTACTGACTGACCTTCTGGAGACATGTGATGCAGCAAAGGAACTGGTAGCAGAAGCACCAAAAGGAGCGACTATGGTGAAGGGTGAAAAAAAACATTGGGGACAAGGATGCCTGTAAGCGTCTGGCAATACAAGGGCTTTAGCTGGGTGGGCAGAACCCAGGCTTAGGCTTGGGCTGGAGTCTGCATGGGACAAGTGAAGTTCATTCAGCCCCCTTGCTGACTTTCAGAACCGGATGCACCAGATACCCAACCTAAAATAAAATAAGGGTTTTCCTTCCTTTTTTTAAAGGATGGCATCAAAATTCTCAAATTCAGCACCATTAGACAATGTCAAGAGTCACAATGAACACCGCAGAATCACTTGAACAAGCCTCTTTTTTCATTCTGAATTTAGGTGACAAGCATTGTCTCAAGCAGATAGGACAAACAGACCCCTTCTTACATTTCAGCTGGCTGCAGATGACAGATGGCAACAGTAGACATGGAGGTTAAGGGCACCAGTGTACCTCTTCAGCAAATGTTCAAGAGAGAGAAAGCAAGCAAATGTTCGAGAGAGAGAGAGAGAGAGAGAGAGAGAGAGAGAGATTTATATTCCCCAGCTTGCCATTTGTACGTGAGAAGGCATAAATAACAGAGAAGAGTCTAAAACAGTGGTGTCCAAACTTTTTGCAAGGAGGGCCAGATTTGGTGAGGTGAAAATGTGTGGGGGCTGACCATTCAGCCTGAAAGGGGGGGGGGAGGATGTGGTCCATGTGCATCTGCAACAGCCGCAAATGCTCTGGTTTCAAGGCACCAAAGATCCCGGTGGCTGTTGCACAGCCCAGGAATGGGCTCACATGCTCCCAAGATGCACCACTGCTCATATATATAGTGCCCTCCCTCGCAAGGAGGTGGAGAAGACGCTGCAGCAACAGAGCCAGGAATGGGTAAGCAGGGCGGGTGGCTGATGGATGGAGGCAGGGAGAGCAGGCAAAACATGAAACTGCAAGCTGATGTTTCTAGCCAGTACAGGGAAGGGCTGGCCAGCGGGAATGAATGACAGACTGAGCTGCAGTGAGAAGAGGCTGAGGGCCACTCAAAAATTTTAAATCGGGCCACATTTGGCCCCCGGGCCTGTCTTTGGACATGCCTGGTCTAAAACCTAGCACATTTTCCTGAGAAGACGAAGTGACCTGATGAGGCATAAAAAAACTTCATGGAATCTGCATGCACTTACTAATGTTACGTGGCAGAAAGACAGCTGAGTCTAAAAGGCAAGAAAGACATTCTTGATACAAGTACATTTATGGGTCTTCTGCACAGCCACATTGAGAGAGAGAATTCAGCCAACCCAATGACTTTGAGATGGCTTGCAATGTTTGTATACAGAAGTCCATCTTTAGAGAACCATAGTGCTCAGAGGTCGCTCAGAGACAATTCTGCAAAGAACTGCACAATGGTGGTGGTCAATGTTGAAGGATCATAGCAAGCAGCAATGGAAGAGCTTTCCAAATGAACACTGAAGCTGATGCCACCGCAGATGTCTCCACACACAGCCCAACCCAAACCGTCAAGAATTTTTGTCTCACCAATGGAACTATTCTTCAAATAGGTAGTGGACTCTGCAGATGGTGGACTCTGATGAAAATAATCCCTACAGCCTTGCTTTATCAGCTGACTGAAGTGTTTCCTGAGGAGGGTGACAAGAAGAAATGAATTGCTCAGAGGTACAGTGGGGTTAAGTGTGTGATGCATGGCTAGCACACAAGAGTGCAGAGGAGCATCTGTGATATATTTTTCTCTCCCACGATGTTCATGGCTATGTGGATCACTTGAACTTGGTAATACCACAGGCATCATCCCAAATCAAACATGAATTTTCCCTTTGAATCTTCTTGGTTTCCTGGAACGTATTTCCTCTATAAGGATCATTAAGGGTGTGTTGAAACTCTTGTGCTTGGTTTCAGATATTGGCCAGACTCCTATTACAGATTTACACACATGTAAGTACAATGATAAAAACTGTAACAGTGTATAGCCACTAATTAACAACTTGATACTGGCATTCCAAATTCTGCAGCCAAATTGTACAATCCCAGTGGCAAGAAATTAATTAATAGCAATGCATTGCTTCAATTTATGTTCTCATTAATTAGCAGCATTTCACCATTGGGATATAGACCATTAGGTTTACAGTAGTGTAGATCTAGAATAGAATTATGGACATAAGAACATAAGAACAGTCTTGCTGGAACAGGCCACAGCCCATCCAGTCCAGCATTCTGTCTCACACTGGCTCACCATTTGCTTCAGGGTTATTGCTTCAGGGTTGATTCCATGACTGGCAAGTTTATTCAAGAGCCTTTGACGTAGGACCTTGTCAAAAGCCTTCTAAAAGTCCAGATAAACAATATCAACGGGATCTCCCTTATCCACATGCTTGATGACACTCTTAAAGAATTCCAACAGATTAGTGAGGCATTATTTGCCCTTGCAAAAGCCTTGTTGGCTCTCTTTCAACACCGCCTTCTCTTCTATGTGCCTATTAATTTTATCTTTAAGGGTGGTTTCCATCACTAAACAGAATATTATTTTGTCAAATCAGAGAATTTCACTCCGTGGTTTTGCCTTCAATCATGATTTTTATGCCCATTTCTGATATCTGTCAGAGGCTGAAATCATCAACTCCTGAAACAGGAAATGTATATTATCTATCTTGATTTTCAGAAGACTTTGACACAGTCCCTCACCAAAGGCTGATGAGAAAATTGCACAGTCAGGGGATAAGAGGGCAGGTCCTCTTATGGATTGAGAACTGGTTGAGACCCAGGAAACAAAGAGTAGGTGTCAATGGGCAATTTTCACAATGGAGAGAGATGAAAAGCGTTGTGCCCCAGAGATCTGTTCTCAGTCCAGTGCTTTTCAATCTGTTCATAAATGACCTGGAGACAGGGATAAGCAGTGAGGTGGCCAAGTTTGCGAATGACACAAAACTTTTCCGTGTGGTAAAACCGGAGAAGATTGTGAAGAGCTCCAGAAGAATGTCTCCAAACTGCAAAATGGCAAATGCATTTCAATGTAGCAAAATGTAAAGTAATGCATATTGGGCTGAAAAATCAAAACTTTATCTATCAACTCATGGGCTCTGAGCTATCCGTGACAGATCAGGAAAGAGATCTTGGTGTATTGTGGACAGCTCCATGAAGGTGTCTACCCAATGTATGGCAGCGGTGAAAAAGGCCAATTCCATGATAGGGATTATCAAAAAGGGGATTGAAAATAAAATAGCCAACATTATAATGCCATTGTACAAAATGATAGTAAGGCCACACCTGGAGTACTGTGGACAATTCTGGTCACCACATCTCAAAAAAGACATAGTGGAACTGCAAAAGGTGCAGAAGAGAGCAACTAAAATGATTACTGGGCTCGGGCACCTCCCTTATGAGGAAAGGTTAAAACATTTGGGGCTCTTTAGTCTGGAAAAAAGCCCCCTGAGGGGGGATATGATTGAGAAGTACAAAATAATACATGGCATGAGTCAAGTGGATAGAGGGATACTCTTCTCCCTCTCACAAAATACCAAAACTAGGGGACATCCACTCAGACTGTGGGTTGGGAGAGTGAGAACAGACAAAAGAAAACATATTTTTACCCAGCATGTTGTTAGTCTGTAGAACTCCCTGCCACATGATGTGGTGATGGCATCTAGCCTGGATGCCTTCAAAAGGGGATTGGACTGATTCCTGGAGGAGAAGTCCATCACAGGTTACACACCATGATGGAGATGTGTAATCTCCAGGCTTAAAACTGGGGTACTCCAAGGGCCAGATGCAGGGGAGTGGTAGCAGGAGACAGATATCTAGTCTCATTCGCTCCCATAGACATTTGGTGGGGCCACTGTGAGATACAGGAAGCTGGACTAGATGGGCCTTTGGCCTGATCCAGCATGGCACTTCTTATGTTCTTATAAAATAACATATATAATTCTCAGAGGGTACTGAAGAGTAGCAGGGCTACACATTGCTTATTCCGAGTTTTTGGTTTTGTGAGTTTTATAGGCCATCTTTTTTTTTTTTGCAAATTTGCTTGCTACTTTCTTTGTTAACTTCTTTTGTTTAACTATCACTGTGACCAAATGAAGGAATGCCCTTGACATGTTCTATAAAGCAACTGCTTAATGTTTATGGCAAGTGCTCTCCATTTACACTGTTAATTCAAAATGCCTGGTTTGTTATAAAACTGTGGATGGGATCAAATTACCCACCTTACTCGTGCACACTTGAAACAGATCATACTACAAAGCAGCATAGGTTTTCCTATTAAATGTTAAGGGGGCAGGCTCTTAAGGGTGAGAACACCTGTACTTGAAGCACCCGTCTTCTGTTTAAGATTGTAACGCTATACTGTCATGAGAAATCTATCCATACAGGCAAGCAAGAATCCCCAAATGACATGATTAAATAATTCATGTAAGTTTAATAGGTGAAAAATTGCTTATACAGTATTTTTCTGATTTAAGTATCAGAAAGAACATATTGCTCTGTATTGCTTGTTATGCATAATTTTCCTTGGGGTCCTATTTTTCATTTCCATTTTCTTTTTCTTCCTGGGTTTAGGACACATTTCCTTGAAATGTGTGACCTCAATTGGAATGTTTCCTCCTAAATTCAATTTTCAAGCCCCCCCACCCCCGCCACACCATCACACACTTGTCATCCTTCCTCTATTTCTGAGGACAGCACAAATTAGTGATGGTTAATTCTTCAGGATTCTAAAACCTGGAAAGGATTTATTTCCCTTTTTGGAACCAGTGGAAAGTGCCGACAAACAAATAATCTGTACAAGGGTGCAGTTTAATTCCACACATTAGTGCCATCCTGAAGACCAGCCAAGAAATAAATGAGATAATTTGCAGAATCCCAGAAGTGAAAGAAGGCTGTGTGGTAACACTTGGGTGCGCACGTTAAATTAATACTTGCCCTCTTTCAGTCTCTAATATGTGTTTCCGTTCTTGTAAACCAACAAAGAAGAGAAAATGTGTTTCATCCCAAAGAATGGATGCAAGAGTGCTATTTTATATGTACATCCAAGCAAACATGGCACTCATATCTTGCCTAAAATATACTAAATTAGAAATGCAGTGCATTGCACTGAATTAAGACAGGCATATTCCCTGCTCCGTTTGCTATCACAGCCACAGGTGCTATGGAAGGGCAACCTGAAGGCCCTGATTTCAGTATGGCTCTTCTGTTTGTAAATATGCTTGGACTGGGCAGCCCGCTGAACAAAATATATTTCCCTAGCAAGGACTTGGAGGGAGAGCCCTACAAACAGTGGGCGGTCACTAGACAAGTCAGGCACTACCCTATAGCATCCAAATTAATTGTCCATTTAAAAAAACAAAACAGTCCAGTTAGTTCTTCAACCAAGAATATTGGTCGACTTTCCCCCCCCCCTTTCACATAAAATTAAATTTTAAAACTCCTTTAGCTTTTTCTCAGGCTACCCAGCTCAGTCATCCTTGTGAATGTGGGAGGTAGATTTGTAAGCTGCATTTCAAGTCTCAGTAATTCTTTTATTTTTCTCAGAGAAGGGAAGCAGCCTCTCTCTGGTGTCTAATGTTCTTGGTTTATTATGGTTTATAAAATACCTTTTTTTAAAACAATAATAAATAAAGCTGACTTTTTTTCCTGGAGGTTTCTTCTTCTTAAGTTTTCCTAAATGTAAGAACTGTGTCTAAGGCTCTGACCAGATTTCCTTACCTTCAGATGTGCTTTCCTCCTCCCTCAACTCATTGTAAGACCCTCGGCAGTGCAGGGGAGAAGGAAGTTTTATCACAGACCAAACTATTATTCTGTAGCTAATGCTGGCTATAATTTCTTGCACTCGGCTCACTAATCTCTTCCCCTCATGCATTATTTCCTGGTCCAGCATTAGCGAGCCACATGCTGATCTGCTGTTACTTCATGGATTTGGAAATTAATCCGCAGGCCTGCAATGATGTAAAACATTAAATATTGTTTTAAGTATCGGAGGCGCCATCCTGCCTGCACGGTACTTAAGGTGGGCAGCACGCCAGCAAGTTTGCTGGCAAATGGTGGAGGAGTTGATCGTGCCCACTTGTAGCTAACAAAGCAAAAAAAAAGTGTGGGGGGGGTGAGTTGGGAGGCAGGACAATAAGGCAGAGATGATGACAGACAGGGAGGAGCTGGTGCCTTCTGTGTGCCATTTGAACGTCATGTCAGCTTTGGAAATTACACTGTCAAGGGGCTAAGAGTGTCTTTCTACACTCTGGTCTCACTGCCGGCACCTGCATCTCTGAGGGAGAAAGGAAGCAAGACTGAAAAGAGGCACATCACGTCCTTCTAAACTTGGCTTCAACTCTCTCTCTTTCTCTTTCTCTTTCTCTCTCTCTCTCTCTCTCTCTCTCTCTCTCTCTCTTTCTCTTTCTCTCTCTCTCTCTCTCTCTCTCTCTCTCTCTCTCACACACACACACACACACACACACACACACACACACACACACACACACACACACACACACACACACACACACCATGCTGGGTTCCTTCTGCAAAAATGTGTTATGCTTAAACACAGTCATGATGAGGCAGGAAAACTGGGGAAAGACACACCCACAGTGCCCTGCAGTTATTTTGTAGGTTTAATTTAGGGAGTGTGAGAAAGAATAAAGGGGACTTCAGGATGACTTTCTGCATGAAGCCAATATGGGAGAAAATGAGTTCACATGCAGCTAAATGGCCTACACTTGGTGGGTAAGAGAATAATCATAATAACAGTAACCGTCTCCATAGCACTTTGTGGTGGCCGACGTGGTGTGTCTAATTTTTTGGTCTTTTAGACTCTCCATACCACCTGGGGAGATATACGCTCAAGGCCACCCAGGCAGCCTCATGCTTTAATAAGTGATTTGAATCTGCCTGTCCTGTGTTCTCAGTCTCAGTGCTGTGTCTCCTGGGCCATGCTGACTCATGCGCCATGGTCAATTCTCTGGTTAAGTCTCCTTTGTCTGCTTTTAAGGCAAAGAAAAGTGGCAGGCTCTTGGATTTGTTTTCAGACCCAGTGGAGTTCTTATCTGGACACGATGTCTGGCCATGTTGCTCTCCTGTCTTGTTTATGAATTATTAGGAGGAACAATGGTTAGAGTCCTATTCAAAGCTAGCAGAGAGGAAAAAAGACTGTGACAGAATAGGAATGTGGGATTTCCTGAATGTTGATGCTACCAATGGCAGTATCAAGATGCTCGATAGTCTATCATTCACAAAAAAGCCATGACAACAGCTTTGTGTTTGGGTGAGAAGTGGTTAATTGATGAAAAAAGAGGCCACATCTAGGATTTTCCCTTACTTGGTGTCACCTAGTGAATGGTCTATATAGAATGGTATCCCGTAGGCCATCTTGACTGCTGGCTGTACTTCCAGGCTGCCCTTTGTAAAGTTTGGCATCCTTTTTCCTACTGGCAATGTGGCACACTATTGGGCAGTAATATCAGGGCATTTCTTGGCATTTTGAATCAAGAATAAAGAAGCACAACATTCCACATACTTGGGATGTATAGGGGTTGGTTGCTTGGTTGGTTTAAATTGAATATACAATCATACGAGGTACTGTCTCCTATATTTGTATTTATATGGTATTTTAAAGCTGTTGATTGTTATATAGTTTTGAGCCTCCTTAGGTCTCCTATTCATTCATTCATTCATTCATTCATACATACATACATACATACATACATACATACATTTGAATAAATGAATTAATTTATTAAATGGATTAATAAACATTTCCAAGTTACTACTTCAACATCCCAATATACTGGGTACTGATGAAAAGAGAAGAATTATAGCTAAACTATTCATGTGGAGTATTTTTACTGCTTCAATATGGGAGCCAGCTACAGTGAACTTGTTTACTGGCAGTTTCTACAGAGATAAATTTACATAAAATTATCCTTGTGTTACAACAATTGTGTGGTGCTGTTCAGCTATATGAAAAACTGTATTTCATACAAATAACTGCAGTGGTAGTTTCAAGAAGACCCATCATGGTGCACTCACGCTGCCATCATGGCTCTGGATATGGGGATTAAATAATCCTGCTTCAGACATGGATCTCCTTTGGCGGCCTCGGGTAATTTACTTTATAGCACAATATAACTTTTTCAAATCTTGGTGGAATCCAGGATCCTGTTTTAAAGAGTGGTCAACAGATGACTATGGGAAGAGCACATACAAGACACGAGAGTTGTAGACCTCCCTACAGCTATTCCCCAGCAAGCATAAATCAGAGGCATGCTTCCTCTGACACTGGAGGTAGCATACAGCCATCTCTATTATTAGCACCTACAGCCTTTTTGACAAGAATTGGGCTCAGCACAATTAAAAGCTATCTATTGTAGACAGGGAAAGTTTCTCTAAGGCTGTTTTCTCCACAACTTGCACACTGTTTTGCTCTTTCTTATCTCCCCAATGCTTACTTTTTTCTTGGACTAGCCAGGACCCAAACATTGTAATCTTTCCTATAGGGAGGCTACTCAAAAATTCCAGCCCCTTAGTAAGCATGACTGCCCTTTTCCTATACTTCTTCTACCTATATATTTTTTGAAATGCAATTAACAGAACTCAGCACATGATTCCATCTATGACAATAAGACAAAGATCTACACAGGTGCTCCAACATAGATCAGTTTAGTTTTTTTTTTAAAGAAATCTATTTCTTGATCACCCTTAACACAGATTTAGTTTACTTCAGAGTTGTCTGGCTGAAATCCTGTTCTGGAGTTATGTGAGTGTAACTCAGTGGTAGCTAGTAGTACAAACCACCAGCGTGGCAATTCCTGACAGTTTGTCTGTTGGCCCAACAGAGGCAATCTCCAGATGAGGCAGGGCAGGGAAGTTTGAGCACTCAGAGTGGGTACTTACTGGTGGGACACTGAACCACGGAATACTTGCTGGGCTGTCCGATGAACCAGCACAAACAACTGAACCAAGTGATTCATACCCATCACCCTGCTCTACTTTTAGTCAGATCTCTCCTGGAGTTCTGTATCTGTCTTGGGCACCATAGTTTAAGAAGGCTATTAACAAGTGGAATGTGGCCAGTAGGAGGGCAAATAAGATGGTTAAGGACCCCTATTAGGAACAGTTGAGAGAATTGAGTATATTTTAACCTGAAGAAGTCTGAATAGTGAAATAATAAACATCTTTAAAAAAAATGAATAGAAATAATTTACAAGTATAGAGTAACCCCCGCCCCAGATCACAGTACAGTGGTACCTCAACGTACGAATTTAATCCATTCCAAATGCATGCTCTTAAGTCGAACTGCTCTTAAATCGGAGTACCTATCTAAAAAATTGAAAAAATAAGTTAAAAATGAAAAAACAAAAAAAAATTGTAAATCGAGCGGACCATATCTATAATTTGTAAGGCGGCAGTTAAAACGCCAACGGTTTTCTGCTCTTTAGTCGAGCTGCTCTTCAGTCAGCGTACCACTGTATTGCCATAATCTACTTTTTTTTTGGGGGGGGAGGGAGTAATATACACGTTTAATTTTAAAACTCCAAAATGTTACCTCATCATGAGGGATATTTTCAAATATTGAAGGACTCCTTGCAAGAGAAATGAACCAAGGTAGAACCCAAAGAAAATGATTCAAATTATAAGAGGAGAAATGTTGAGTATGAGTTAGGAAGAACATACTGACAATAAGAGCTGTTCAACTGTGAAGTGGACTCCACCCCTGTTTGGGTGGGGTAGATAACTTGTAATGTATTTCAATGGATTTTTTTAAAAACAAAGGCTGGATTGACGTCTGTCAGATATACTTGACACTATATTTTCAATGTTAGTTTCCCTCACTCATAATTTTTACATGGGATTTTTACTCTCTCTTTAACTGCTTGCGTTCTCTTGTAATTTAATGTTGTCTTTTAATGCTGTAAGATGTCCCTCAATTCCCTGTTCTCAGACCTGAATATGTCTTAATTGTACTGGACTATATATTATCCCTTATTACTGTAAGCCACCTTGGGTCCTTTTCCAAGGAGAAAGGTGGGGTAAAAATACTCTAAAGTAAAATAATAAAAATAGATGCTGATTTCCACTTCACCAAGGATTGGACTGTATGTTGGGGTTTCTTCCAGCTTTGCAGTTGTATCACTCCATGATTAGAGATGGGCACGAAATGAACTTTTAGTTTGTCTTGTTATTTGTTATTTGTTTCATTACATAACAAAATGAATAACAAACCTAGGGGTAAATTTAAAACAAAACTAAAAGGACCGAAAAAATTGGTTCAGTTCAGTTCATTTTGTTAATGGGGGGTGGAGATGTCTCCTACTTGGTGCTGGTCTGGAGGTCTAGCCTTCCTGGCTTCAGGTCAGCAGTAAAAAATAAAAAATAAAAAATAAAATAAAAATAATTTTTAAAAAGGTGGTCTGACTGGGCCATATATATATATATATATGCATGTTAGGGTGGAAAATCTACGAAAACATATATATATATATATATATATATATATATATATATATATATATATATATATATATATATATATATAAAAAGATTTTAGAGTGCCAACCAGCCCACCCTGGGGCCCAGTCAGACCTCCTTTTTAAAAATTATTTTTAAAAATTTATATATATATAATTTTTAAAATATATATATATATATATATATATATATATATTAGAGATGGGCACGAAACGAGCGATTTTTCATTTTCGTTTTCGTTTTTTCATTTTGTTACGCAACGAAAATGAAACGAATTTCTTTTAAAACAAAACGAAAACGAAAATGAACCGACCAAATTTGCCGTGTTTTTCGTTTTCGTTGCAGCAGATGCATTGAACTAAAAAGAATGCTAACGAAACAGCAATTTTTCATTTTTGTTTTCGTTTTTTCGTTTTGTTACCTTACGAAACGAAAATGAAATTTTTTGCAAAAACGTCACGAAAATGAAAATGAACCGAAACGGACCCCTAAACGACCAAACAACAACTGAAACACCATTTTTTGAGTCGTGCCCATCTCTAATATATATATATATATATATATATATATATATATATATATATATATATATAATATATATATATATATATATATATATATATATATATATATATATATATATATATATATATATATATATATATATATATCTGTAGCATGGCTGGAACCCGGAAGGAAAAAATAAAATAAAATAAAATAAAATAAAATAAAATAAAATAAAGGAGCACTGACCCGGCCCCAGGGGTAGTCGGGTCAGTGCTCTAAAATAAAGAAATAATAAAAAAAAAGAAGCATCCACCTGGCCCCAGGGGCCGTGCGGTGGACGCTTGGGGGGGGGGAGAAGAGGCGCTGGCCCCATGCCAGCACCTCAAAAAGCCCCTGCCGCAGGGGCCAGGAGCCGCCACCGCCACTGCCAAGGAGCTGCCGCCGGTGGTGTTGGTGTTGGTATTGTTGTGGTAGTGGTGGTGGTGGTGGTGGCGGCGGCGGTAAGAACCCAAACCCTGAACTGGTTTGGGTTTGTACGATTTTTTTTTTATTCATACGAACCCAAACCCGAACTGAACCAAGGGTGGGCCCAAACCAGACGAACTTGAACCATGGGTTTTCTGGTTTGTGCCCACCTCTATCCATGATACCACCAACTAATCATCTATGTCCTTTCCCTTTTTGTTCTTTACTGTCATCAAACAATACATATACCATTTTTACTGGACAGCTGATTCTCTTACTTTCTTTCCTTCAACTACTCCATTTAATCTGCTGCAGTCATTCAGAAGGACTTTGTCAAAAGTTGCCAAGTATAATGTTGTCTACTAGTTTGCAGGCTGAATCTGTTCCCTTGTCTGCATTTCAGTAAGCAGAAACATCTCTGTCCTGTCTGGATTAAGCTAAGCCCAACTGTTTGTCCTTTGAACCAACAGAACTTGTAGAAATGCTGACTGATCAACTTAAATTTATTAAATGGCCAAAGTCCTCTTGTGTAGTTGGGTTGACAGAAATAACACAGTGGCAAACTGCTGATAACTGGTGAATCTTCCCTTGGATTCTTGGTCATGGGCCAAATGATTGGCATGCAATGAGGAATCTAAGGAGACACTTCTTAATTAGCAGCAAGTTACTCCATTACCATAGTACAAGACTTCAGCTGTGTCTGCTTTGGTTGGGACTAACAATTGGATTAAGCTATAGAAATTCAGCAAGACAGAACTTTGTGGAAAGTAGATGGGTTCACCTTCAACAAGAATACATTTTGCCATTTTATTTTTTAATAAAATGGGAAAGTCGGGCAGTCTACAAATACAAACAAACAAACAAACAAAATAATAGTAATTTGTCTTTTAATAAATAAAAATCAGAGCATATGTTAAGTGAACTGATATCACATGGAGCCATTTCTAGAACCTAGCAAACATGGGGAAATTTACACAGAAACTGGCAAGTGTAATTATTCTCCTGAGATTACCAATTATACACAATCACTAGTTTTGACTGCTAACTCAGCAAGGATTTAGGTTTCTTTTAATCCTTGAGAAACACTTGCCATGATCAAAGCAATTTATGATTTAAAATTTTGGGACAGTACTATCATAATGAGAAAAACACCAGATTTTAGCAGGTGGACAAGAATTGTTTGAAAAGACACAGCTTGGAACTAGGAGAATTCAGCCAAAGGTTAATCACTGCTCATTTAAGCTGTGGAGAAGTTTAACTGTGTACTGTCAACCAGCTGTTATGTACTTTCCAAGAGGTGGTTGAGTGTTATCAGTGAGTGGCAATCTGTCATGGTCTCATCTATTTTTCCATAATGAATGGAGACTAATTATTCAGAGTAGCATCAATTTCTTTCTTGCTAAATTATCAAAGAAATGGAAACAATGTATACCCTGAAGTTTCCACTTAATTGCATGTCTTGAGAAAGACAGATGCATATTAAACTTTTCAAGCTACTCTAAGGAGGTTCCTTTCCCTTCTGTCACTCAAACTTACCTTAATGGATGGGATTGGGAACCTTATTCGGGCCCATTCATTGCCGTGTCTTTCATCTTATTTCTTACATGTATCCATAGATCTTACATTTATCTGTGCCTATGGAAAGCAATGTGGTGTAGTAGTTAGAGTTTTGAACTGGGAGGGAACAGGTGGTTCCTAATCACCCTGAACAATCAGGTTTACTAAATTGGGTTAGTTAGTCTGTTGGGCCTGATCTATTTTACTGCTTACCCTAAGTCTGTGAAGATTCCCAGTCATCCAGGTGAGTTTATCTGGAAGTTGAGTCATGGCTACTGGAGTTTTTTTCTCTCTTGAGAGATAGAAACGTTTTGCTGCTCATCCAAAGAGCTTCATCAGTCTGAATACAGCTAGTGTGAGTCCTCCATCTTATAGTCAGCTTTTGTAATTGTAATAACTACCTGATCTCTGCCTACTCCCATGGAACAACAAAAATTCTTGCAGCAAATTAAAGATTAACCAATTTTATTTTTTGTTCACTTCCCTGTGGAGGGTAGCCTACTTTGTCATATGCATCAAGGTGGCAGATAATTACAGAACACTTAGGTGATCTAATAAGATACCAAAACACTGAAAAACACTTCCCAATATCCTGTACTGAGCTCACATTTACCTTTCTCCTTTCTTTCACATACTTCTGTTATCACCAGAAATGATGCCCCAACCTTCTAAAAGAGGTTTTGGGATTCAAAGTGGACTACAACGGCAAGAGAAATTTCCCCCCTCTGAGTTTCACTGACAAATCAGAAGATATAATGCCGTGCGTAATGTGGTATGCTTAAGAAACAGAAGCTTTTGTCCCCTTGGGCACATGTCATCAGTGGCATGGTGATTGTTGCTTAATCTCAGGCACAGGAGTTCATAAGAAAGACTGCATTTTGAAAGGACCAGTTGCCAATGGCATTGAATTAATCATGTATGCACTTGAAATTCAGCCTCACACATAACAGTGGACTAAACAATGGTGTAGTTACAACATTGACTGCTATAAGTGGTTATACTTCTGTATAGAGATGGGCACGACTTGAAATTTTTTTTTCCGAGTTGTCGTTAGTCAGGCCAGTTCCGTTTCAGGTCGTTTCCGTTTTTCGCGAAAATTCGCAAAAATTAGTCGGTTCTTTTTTGTTTTTTCGTTTTCGTTAGTACTGGTTTTTTGGGGGGGGGTAGCGGGCTCCTGGAGGCACCTCTGTGGGGTGGGTTCCTCCTCTGGCCCGCTATAAAGGGAAAGCGGGCTCCTGGAGGCACCCGTGGGTGCCTCCTATCCTCACCCACTAGGAAAGGGAAGCAGGCTCCAAGAGACCCCTCAACATGGGGTTCTCCCCTCCTCACCTGCTGCTGCTGCAAAATGCTATGCAATAGCCATATGGATATGCATACCAGTTGCAGACAGTGAGACTAGTGATGGCAGTGAACCCAGAGCCATAGGTGATGCCTAACTAAGGCTCTCGCACCACCATGTCTCGCACAGAAGGGAATCGTACTTGCGTGTAGTGCAATGCAAGTAGATCTGGCTTAGGGTTAAGGTGGGTTAGTGCAAGGGCTAGGGTTAGGCTAGTGACGGGTAAGGTTACGGTGGGCTAGTGGGTTGCACCTCTGGGTGCCTCTCTGACCCACTAAGAAGACAGTCTGTGACGTATGGGTAAGGACTGGAGTCAAGGGTTAGGGTTAGGGTTAGCGGGCTAGGGCAGGTTTTAGGGGGCTTTTTGGTGGGATGGCTCCAAAAATTTGCATGGTCGTCCACTCCCACATGGCTGGCCACTCGGCCAGCCCATCATTGCGCAGGTGTAAAAAAATAATAAAATAAAATAAAATCAATGGAGGACAGAGGAGGAGAGGAGAGACATTTTGTTGCAAGAAAAAACCCACTGCTACTGTGAAAAATCTGGCAGTTTATAAATTTTCACGTATTTCTGTTGTGCTTGTGTGTTTTTGGACCACAATTTCAAAAACAATATTGCGTTCGCCGCCCCATTTTGGATCCGCCGCCCGCACCGCATGGCATGGCGAGTCCAGCTGCCCAGGACGGGGGGGAGGCGGGACCCCCCCTCCAGAAACCACCCCTCCGGTAGGTGCCCTGCGCCCTTAGTCAAGCAGGCATTTTTCCGCCTGCTTTTTTGGCCCGGGAATGGGTGGGGGGAGAGTTTAAAAGTTTTTTCCTGTGCCGTCCGTGCCGCTTGCTTGCGCTTTAATTGCGGCGGCCGGCGGGGATACTGGGCTTTTTGCTGGCTGCGAGCCTGCGGCGAGTCCCACCAGAGCAGCCCAGGACGGGGGATGGGGGGGGAGGCCAGGGACCTCCAGAAACAACCCCTCTGGTAGGTGCCCTGAGGCACGGCAGGCATTTTTTGCCTGCTTTTTTGGCCGGGAACCGGGTTTTTTTAACTTTTAAAAACTTTTTTTCTGTGCCGCGTGGCATCGCGCGATCGCGCGATGCAAGTAACGAGCACGACAAATCAGACCAAAATTGTTCGTTCGTCGGTTCAAGCTCGAAGTCTGGCGGAGTAATTCCCGTTACCGTTTCCGTAGAGTAACGGAACCGAGTAACGGAAATGGAAACGGGAATACCGCTAAGTCGTGCCCATCTCTACTTCTGTATCTGTGAAGATTCTCAGTCATCCAGGTGAGTTTATCTGGATGTTGAGTCATGGCAACTGGACTTCTTTTCTTGAGATTGAAACATTTAGCTGCTCATCCAAACAGCTTCATCAGTCAAGAAAAGAAGTCCAGTTGCCATGACTCAACTTCTAGTTATACTGCTGTACTTCAGCCAAAACTGTGCTTATGACTCAGGTATCATAGATAGCTGGCTCAAGGTTCACTCAACCTTCCATTCTTTTGAGTCCAGTAAAATGAGTACCCAGCTGATTGGGGGCCAGGGGGCAACATGTAACCTGCATCATTAAATTGTAAACCAGACAAAGGCTGCTATCTTGCCTGGGGGAAGATCTGGATATTGTGAAAGTCTGGCTTTTCTTCTTTCTTGGTCACGTGACTAAAGATGTGGGATCTCCGTTCCCACATACAAGGATTTTTTTTAAAAAGCACGACCAGCCCCCATGGCCAGCAGGTGGCGCTAGAAATAAAAAACAGCGCTGACAGCTCATAGGTCCCCTGATCAGCATTGGGGGAGGGGAAATTTAAAAAATATTTAAAAAAAGCTCCGACGCTAGAAAAAAATAAAAATTAAAATTAAAAAAAACAGTGCTGACAGCCCGAAGGCCAGCTGATCAGTGCTGGGGAGAGGGAAAATTAAAATTAAAATTAAAAAAAATGGTGCTGAGCCCCAGGATGAACTTGTCAGGGCTAGGGGGGTAAAAGCAGAAAACTGGATCATATGCAAGCGCCCATAGACTTCTGGCTTGCATTTTTTACCAGAGCAAAAAATTCCCAACTTCTCTGGTAGGTCTTGGAAAACTCGCTAAAGGGGGCACAACTGTTTTTTTAAAAGCCCGGTGGCCGTGGGGACAAGATTTTTGGAAACACTTTATCTTGAAATTTAATCAGCATTTTAAAGGACGTGTGATAGAGCCCAAAGAGTGCTTTAAGTGCTATGGGGTGGCATATAAGCATCACACTTTGCTTTGCTTTGTTTTAAAAAAGTAAAATTCACCCCTTTCATAAAGTCATCATATAAGGTCCAGATTTTAAACAAACAGACTAATCCTTATTCTAATAACTCAAACCTTAGTATCTAAAAATAGGTAGATGAGCAACCACCAAAAGCAATTGTTTGATTTACACCAAATTATTTCCTGACTGAATGTTTCCTTGATTTGCCTATTAAGAAACAATGATACTTTCCCCATATAATTAACTTTGAAGAAGGTGAACATTTTATATGGATTTCCAGGAAACTGGACAGAGATCATTTTTCTGAAATTGTCTGCCTCTGAAAATCTCCCATTCCATTACTAAAAAAATGTGTATATTCATTTCAGTTACTCTGTCTTGTTTGCTCATTCTGAAAGATCTGACATCAGTGATGTCACCAGGCAGTCAAACATTACTGTCTATGTAGCATAGCAATAGCCCATTTGCTTTGTGATTGCTGACTGGTTGAGATCACCAATATGATTAATTTTTTTAAATGCAACATTCGTTTTGAAATGATGGTTAAAAATCTCTTTGATGCCCTTACAAACAGAACCACATTTACATATGGATCTATGAACTAACATGTTCTCATCATCTCACTCTGTGATTCTTGGTGGGCAGGAACCACCTATATGAAAAATCAAAGAATATGAAAGACTCTGTAGCCATGGAAAACAATATCAAAGGAACAGCAGCAACAGGAAATGATACCAAACATGTTTTTTAAAGGCAAATAGATGGCCATGTGAAATACTTTGGGGAAATTTTTAAGCTGTTCATTTTTATTCTTGGCACAAAAATGCAAAGTGAAGAATATTCAGCTAAAGCTCCTGTTTGAGTCTCCCCTTTTCATTGTTAGTTAAATCTTTCTTAGGCTGAAAAGAGGCACAGGTTTCTAAAGCTGTCCTCTTCCCAAGAGATCCATTAAACTCATATTTTATGTTTTAGACATATGTGGTACATGAGTAACCCCTTGGACTTCAAGTGCCTATGCGAAAGACTGTGCTGCATCTAATGGTTCTTCATGGTTCATAATAGATGCTTTTTGTCTTTCCATTAAGCATGGTCAATGGACCCAAAGCTAGGAAGAGGATCAAATGGTCAATGTGATTCTAATCTTACCTTTGACTCTCAGCCAATATTCCTTGTGTGAACCTAGCTCCACCGCTCAAATATGCTGCTCCCTAAGAGACTATTCTTCCATGCGCAATCCCATCTGTCATGCCAGTTTCACACTCCTCACTGCTTCCAACAATAAAATCATTTTCCACTGGATTAGGACTGTTGTGACAGCTTGGAAGTCCCCTGCTGGTTGGTGGGAAACCAATCCGCTTATTATTATTTTTTTAAAACAGGAAGGAGGGCTCAGAGAGGCGTTGGAGTGATATTATGGTCATAACAGATGTAAAGGTAGAAGAGCCATGCATCCTGTAGCAATATGAGCTGAAATGAAACGTGAGGATTTTAATGCTGAAATTACACTTGATAAGCATTCATTTTGTTGCTTAAATTGGTCGTAACTAGAGATGGGCACGACTTAGCGGTATTCCCGTTTCCGTTTCCGTTACTCGTATCCGTTACTCTACAGAAACGGAAACGGGAATTACTCCGCCAGAATTCGAGCTCGAACCGACGAACGAACAATTTGGTCTGATTTGTCGTGCTCGTTACTTGCATCGCGGCGATCGCGCAATGCCAAGCGGCACAGAAAAAAAGTTTTTAAAAGTTAAAAAAAAACCGATTCCCGGCCCTAAAAGTAGGCGAAAACTGTCTGAGGGCACCTACCAGGCCAGAAGGGTGTTTTATTTGGGGGGGGGGTCCCCACCCCCCTCTCCTTGGCTAGTGCTACTGCTGCACTGCTGGTACCAGGCTGGGAGGGCGCATCCATGGGAGTGGACCATGCAAAGTTTTGGAGCCATTCCACCAATCGCATGGCCAGGTTTTGCTGACTGTACCAGGCTGGGAGGGCGCATCCATTTGCCATGCAGTGCGGGGGATCCAAAATGGCGACCGCAATATTTTTTTTGAAATCGTTGCCCAAAACCCCACCAAAGCACCACAGAAGCATGTGAAAATTAGCTATTTTAAATGCTTGAATTTTTACAGTAGCAGCAGTGGGTTTTTCTTGCAAAAAAGTCTCCATTGATTTTATTTTATTTTATTTTATTTTATTTTATTTTATTTTATTTTTTACACCTGCACATTTGCAATGATGGGCTCTCCCATGGGAGTAGACCATGCAAATTTTCCACCAATCGCATGGCCACTTGGCCAGGTTGACCACAGAGACTTCTGGGATGTGCCAATCGGGCATAAACAGCCCACTAATCGTAGCCCAAACCCGAACCCTAAGCCTAACCCATACGCCAGTACACTGTCCTTCTAAGTGGGTCAGAGAGGCACCCAGAGGTGCACCCCAATACTCACCCTAACCTCACCCGTAACTAGCCTAACCCTAGCCCTTGCGCTAACCCGTCTTAACCCTAAGCCAGATCTACTTGTATTGCACTACATGCAAGTACGTGAGACACAGTGGGTGCAAAGAGTCTGCCAGTCCGTCACTTGTGGCTCTGGCTGACTCCTGCAGCTCCCTCCTGGAGCCCGCTACCCCCCCCCCAAACCAGTACTAACAACGAAAAAATGAAACGAACCGACTAATTTTTGCGAAATTTCGCAAAAAACGGAAACAAGCCGAAACGGACTGCCTCCGACACACGACAACTCGAAAACGTCATTTTCCCTAGTCGTGCCCATCTCTAGTCGTAACCATAAATTAGCAACCAAGGCAAAACAAAAAGAAATATACTGTTTGATATAAAACAACAACAACAGTGTGTATCAACTGGCCTATTTTGGCGTTACACATAATGGAGGGAAAGGAACCAGTGCAGATGGTGGATAATATGACTTGAGTTCAAATCCCTGTTTCCCTATGGAAATTCACGAGGTGATGGCAATGAGAATCTACTCTTTGACCATCTCACATAACTGAATATTCAGTTAGGGTTGCTGTAAGTCAGAAGTCACTTACTGCATGTAACAAAAACTGTATGGAAAAAGTATGGCAAACACAACCCATGTCCTAGATTCTAGTAAAAAGAAATGCTTGAGGTTCCACTGAATTTAGTGGGATTCTGAAGTACTGTATTGACCTTTGACAGATCATATCCATAATAGAGACATTGTAAGCATTTGGTTTTTTTCTTGCGGTGAAAACTATGCTTGTATCAACTCATATTTAATGTGTTGTATATCATGTGCTTGTATAACCCCATTTTTAGGTCCTACTTTCTTCTTAGGATGCAAAATTGCATGCCCTGCTATCTTTGTAGCATGCAACTGAAATGTTCTTTTAAAAAAATGTCATCCTTTAGAATCCCACATATTTCATAAATCCAATGGTCACACATGGAAGAAGTCCATTTTAAGAATAAAAATGTGGAAAGTTTCTATCTTCTCCGTCCTCATGATTTCAGGATGCTGATCCAGTTCGGGAGCTGCACCCTTACTTGAAGAAGAAAGGAAGCTTTAGCTTCATGTATTTCATTTTTTAGCTGAGTAATTTTAAGAATACAAACACATATATTGCCTAAATCTGTCTCTTCTTTAGCCTTAAGCTATGGCAAAAATAAAAATTGTTCATTTGTTCTGTGAGTCTTAAGCTATTTGACAGATAGGTTTCAAAAAGCCCTTGAGGTGAGGCTATGGTTTGTTATATTTTGCTTGCTTATTCACATTTAATCTAAATTTGGTATTAATCCTAGGTGATGATGGAAAGCTACAGGCACCTATTGAAAGTTCAAAAATGATCACATTTGGGACACTGAAGGCAATGGGTTTTAAATATTTAGTAAGTCAGAAATCACTGTTTTGGTACCGGTATTTGCATTTCAACTGAATGCAAATCTAATCAGTAGCAGATATTTACCCAGATAAAAATGCATAGAGTTAGAGCCTTTATTACGTTGCATTTGCCTTGCTTCTGCTTTCTTACCTATGTACTTTATGGGACAGATGGCTCCAGTAAACTTTATGTGTGTATGTTTATTATATGTTGTGACTAGGATTGGGAATATTCATTTTTGAATTATAAATACTAGACTTGCCCTGATGGCACTGACCATCCTAGTCTCAGTAATGCTGGGAGCTGTAGTCTAAAAAGAATTTTTCTGGACTCCAGTCACTGATCTATAGGCAATGCAAACAACCACATTAACCATATTTTATATTTTAAGGGATGATGACTTGTTTTATACCAAAATTAAAATATATGGAACAACTAGAGAAGACTACATCCCTATACTGTATTATCCTAAGCACACCCAAGTTTGACTGGTTTCAGAACTTAAGCAAGGTGGGACATGGTTGGACTTTGGATCAAATGTCACCATGGATTGTCCTCAGAGGAATTATGACAAATGAATTTTATCTTCTTGTGGTCTGGGGAATAAGGATTGTTTGGAGGTTGAGTCATGTCAAGTGGACTTCTTTTCTTGTGAGATCAAAATGTTTCACTACTCATTCAAGTAGCTTTGTCACATGTACTATAAACATTGTCTGCGGCGTGGTGGTTCAGCAGACTAATGCTCTTAAAACTGTTGGCTACAAAGTTGGCAGCTCGGTGGTTCAAATCCCAGGTGCCACGCAGCAGAGTGAGCTCCCGCTAATAACTCCAGCTCCTGCCAACCTAGCAGTTTGAAAGCATGTACATGCAAGCAGATAAATAGGTACTGCTGTAAAAAGCAGGAAGGTAAAACAGTGTTTCCTTGCAGCCATGCCAGCCACGTGGCCATAGACTTGCACAATACTGGCTCTTTCGGCTTGAATACGGAGATGTGCACCACCCCTAGAGTCAGACATGACTAGCATGCATGTGTGTGGGGAACCTTTACCTTTTACCTTACAATGAACATTATAATCCTACTGGTAGCAAGGTTCTCCAGGAAAAACATATAATTAAATGAATTTAAAATAATTAATTTAAAGGACATCCATAAGCCATGAACATTGCCTACACATGAAGCTCACACAAGCAATCAGCTGTCAGCTTAATTTAAAGTGAAAAATCATTGGACACACCTCAAGTAAGGTAGAATAGACTCTTACAATGAATCACAATTTCTTCTACATTGCCTTGATCGAATCATGCCAGCAGTGTACATGGGTCCCAGTGATGCATTAACTAACTTAAAAAGCTGTTTTAAGAACAATTGCTTGCCAGATCATTGGTCATAGGACCTACCTAGTCCAGCACTCATTTCCCACAGTGGCCAATCAGTGCCTCTGGGGAAATTTTGATGCCATCTTACTCTCCTTGAGTTCCCTAGCAACTAATTTTCAAAAACTATTTTCAAAAGGAGGTTGCCTCTCCTTTCCATATGTGGTATATAACAATCATGACCAATTGCTGTTGGCAGCGTTACCCTCTGTGAATCTCTGATTTTTAGAGCTATTCAAATTGGCAGCCTACATTGTTTTTATGGTGGTAAGAGTGTCACTCTTTGTACTTATTCTGTACCATGTATAATTTTGCTATATATTACATCTCTATTGCCATGTCTTCCTTTCGCTTTTTCCCATATTTTTTCTGAACTAAAAAAAAGGATGATTAAAGCTACAGACCAACAGCCTCTCAAGATGTAAAACATCCCTAGTATGAGGTCACTCTGATGCTGGCAGTTTTTTCTTGATTCTTTCCCCAGTGTTTATATATATATGAAGCCATTGAAATAGAGAAACACCCAAACAACATGAATAAACGTGATGACACCTCCCGCTTGCCTGACATCTGGAAACTAGCCCTGGTCAACAGACGAGCCTCTGTCACAAAGACTGACACCAGGTCCAAAAGGACACAAGATACCACCACCTTCCATCCACACCAAACACAAACCCAGACCCTTCCCACAGATGAAACGAAACCACCATCCAATAACAAAACCACGACTGCACCATCTACCGCTACTCCCCACTCCAGCCACCACATGGAGCACACTTACACACGCCAAAAAAACATTGGGAGACCACAGACACGCAGCCAGACCAAAATGAATTCACAAGACACAGGACCCCACTCCACCAAAGCCCAGGATGCTGCCAGAACACCCATCACCAAGGTCGTTAAGAAACAAAAGGCTAATAGACACACATCCAGCACCTCACCCACACATGATGTCTCTAAACAGCCATCTAACCCACCAGCAGTTAAGCCCTTAACGATCGCCTCAGCCACACAGCAGATCACAAAAGAACAAACGAACCTACAATCAGCAACAGAGCAAGCAAACCACACCCCCCCAGCAGTATTTATAGAAGGACTTCAACTGAGATCACGCTTTGCTTCAAGAAGAAAGAAGCCAGAACACCAGCCTGAAGATGACGAGTGAGACCTCGTCGAAACGTCGCCAAAACAACCAGATTTCTACACGGGAAGAAACCCGAATCCACCCTAACATGCATATATATATATATATATATATATACACAGTAGAGATTGGCACGAAATGAACTTTTTTTGTTTCCGTTATTCGTTGTTCGTTATTTGTTTCATTATGTAACAAAATGAATAATGAACATTGTGATGAAATTGGAACGAACTGAACAGAACCACGAAAATTAGGTTCGTTATGTGTGGGGGTGCTTTCAAAGGCCTTGGCAAACATCTAGCCAGCCTACTATCATAGGACAAATATAGCAAAGACACATACTTAATATGCAGCTGTGTTCTGCAGGAAGCCTACATTTAGTTAATATGTAATTATGCTCCGTAGGCGAAGGAATCTAGTTGAGATGCAGCTATGTTTTGTAAAAGCCTACAGCTAGTTAATGTCTAGCTAGACCTTTACATCAAGTCTCAATACCCACATTGCACCTGCCTACCTGGCCAGGATACAATGTAGCGTCAGAAGATAGGGAAAAGATAAGGTTGGCACAGCCGCAACAATGATTCTTCCGCTTAACAATAGACATGCGCACTTAATAACAGTAATCAGATACTGACAAGTATCCACAGATGATTGGTTTAGCCCGACACATGCGTAGAGAAACAATTATGTAGGAGTTTTGTGTAGGTGATGGGATGTATTGTTACTATGCATAAATAAAGCGCTGGTGGGGGCCGAGAGTAAGTCAGCCATCTGGCTTCATCAGAGCTCTCCCAGTACTGCACTACAACGATCGTTCCCGACTCTCTCTCTCTCTGGATGACGCCTGCTGGCAGGGTCATCTAAAACCCCGTCCGGACTGCAACAGTTATGTTTCGTTTTTCGTTAATGGCAACACGCAATGAAATGAGCTGTTTTAAATGTTAAAAAACGCCCTGGACATCCATAAAAATGCAGTGATAATTATTTATACTGTCTGATAATACCTACCGGGGGGGTTGGGTCCTTAAAACATTTGTTTTTGTCTTCTCCCATCACAATGTATTTTTCTTTTCCCTTTAAGGATGATAAAATGGATGTCACCAGCCACAAAATGGAGGCAAGGCATGTGATGGGATCATGTAAATTCTTGGACAAATTCAACCAATAGCATGCCCAGGTTGCAGACTGGGGAGGTCTGGCAGCCACAAAGGGCATAAAAAGCTCTGGCAGTCCCCGTCCTCCTTGCAGTCTCCGGTGGAAGTTAGGGTGGGATTTCTGTCTCTGTGACTCGTTATTTTCACTTTAGGCCAGCCAGGCAGGTGTGTGTCTCTGTGTTCCTGCCGGCTGCAGCCTGGCTCTTAGCTGAGAGAAAGAAGAGATTTCTCTCTAGCTTCAGTCCTGCAGCCTCCCTGTGTGCGGGCGGGCATACCTCTCAGTGAGTACCCTCCCCTGCCCCGCAGTGCAGTCACTCTGTGGTTGCCTTGCACCCTGGGCAATGCCCGCTGCTGCCTTTGCAGCCTCCCTGCGTACCTAGTCTATACTGTGTTTCTGCCAACATCATTTTTTTAGTGTTTTCCCTCTGGTCTGGGGCATTGGGGGACACCTGCGCACGGAAATGCTTTAAAAATCATGCAAAAGGCAGGTAAAAATGAAAAATGAATAAATGAATAAATGAATAAATGAAAACGATTTTTTTTCAAAAAATCACAAAAAATGAAAACAAACCGAAACGGACCCCTCAATGAAAAATGAAAAACTGAAATGCCATTTTTTTAGATTCGTGCCCATCTCTAATATACAGAGGGCACTACAGACTCACCTGACATTTTATATTTCCATCTCTGCATACTAAACAGACTTGCAATGTGTCAATTAGAGTCTGATTGCACACTGTACCATATTTTGGTTGTTTGGGGTGGAACTAGGTCCAAAGTTTAACTATGTTTTATTTGGCAAACATGTTGGTAGACATTTAAATGCATGAAAAGATAGTGTTTTATATTAATTTAAATATTGCAATGTCTGCCTCTGCTGCTCAAGTGGTCACGAGTCCAGTTGAGGAATTGGGTGCTTTTGTGCTTGAAACATAAAACATGTATACAGAAAGCCACACATTCAGTCCATGTCATTTATGTGGATTATTTGCCAAGGGGACTGGAGGCCGAAAATGACTAAAACTGACCATTTTATTTTGAGCATATCATGGCGAGACTCATTGGAAAAGATAGTGGCTGAAATCCTATTGCTTGACAAAGTTGCGACTATCAGTAGGCCTATTGAATTTACAGAGGAGTTGATGCACCAAATCGTCATTGATTCAATGGACCTACTTGGTGGAAATTCCAACTGATTCAATGGGCCAACTCTGCGAAACCACAGGGTTTCAGTCTGGAAAAGTTGAAGTCCCTGGAAAAAGAGAAAGACAATGGATGGATTTGTTCAAAAAAAGAGAACACACTATCTTAAATCTTCATGACATGAGCGTGACTCAGTAGGACATTTTTGGAGATTTTTTCTTTAGATGATTGCTATATGTCTGTAACCTCCTAGCACGCACTTGCAGCAACAGCACTGGGAACTCTGGTTGTAGTTTTGAAGAGCTTCACTTGACTTGAATAAATAACATTGATTTAGACAAACCAGTGTTCTAAAACTGTACAGGGTAGTTCATACATATATATGGCTTCATAATGGCTAACAGGGCTGTAGCTAAGGTGAGGCAATGGAGGCTTTGAATATAGGAATGATTCCTAGCAAAATAAACAGCACAGCAACACCTCCTTATTCACTTTTCCTTTTTATGAAAGCATAATCCTTTTCTTTCTTTTTGAGGAACATCACATTCCTAACCCTAACCCTAACCCTGGCTTTCCTCAGACTGATTAAGCCGTTTGGATGAGCAGTTAAGCTTTTCAATCTCTCAAGAAAAGAAGTCTAGTTACCATGACTCAATATCCCGATCTCACCTGGATGACTGAGGATCTTCACAGACATTTTGAACACTTCAGTTTTTACTTTTTCGAAAGTCTGGAGGGAAGGGGCTGCCAGATCTCCAATGGAAGACAGTTCCAAAGTGACAGGGAAACCATCAAGAAGGTCCAGTTTCTTCTAGAAAGCTTCATTGCCTTTCTCAGCATGGTCACTCATAAGAAGGGGGGGCACGATTTATGTTAGTATGCTGAGACACATTTGTTGATTATAGAGTGATGTTCTATCGGTATTCTCTAGTCTTACGCCATAACAGGAATTTACAAGAGATGGGATCAAAAATATTCCTGAACGTCAAGCACAACATGAGGAACTGCAGCTAGAAGTTTAAAAAACAGGAAAGTTCATTTTTAATGTGTGCGTGGAACTCCTTGGGTACATGTGCAATGAATGACCTGTCACAGTTTGTCCACACCTAAAGTATGAGAATAGCCAATTGCTCCATCCCTGAGTTTACAAAACACTTTCAGTTCTTCTGAAAGCAATACAGAATTGATGGTGGAATCTATTAGCACAACGTTCCAGATTTGTAGTGCAGAAGTCATAGTCAGGATTGCCAGTTTTTTTACTTCATACTAACAGCTGTTTCACTGTAGCAGAAATAAACTTTGTAACATTAGCTGGATCGAATTAGTTCAGCCCACTATTAATATGCTGGCAACTTTGTGCAGCTTTTTGTAGCTTCCCATGAAATAAGAGTTTAAAGGACTCTGTTCCTTGGACTCCCTTTCAACTCGTTCTTCCATAATGAAGGAGATGGTCCTCCTTGAAGTCACAACCCAGGCAAAAACTTGCATAGGCTTTTACAATCTAATCACAAGTGTTAACTGTTCTGGAAAACTCCATGTCTTGAAACTGATTTCCAGATATTATCTTATTCACCACTGGACAGTTAAATATCTCAATCTTCACCCACAATTTTCTTTATATGCAGTACATCCTAGGATAAGCAAATGGTGACATACATATAAACCAAAACTGTCTCTTTTAGTGGATAGATGTTGATGTTCACATCATATTCAAGTTGGAGCTTTACCCACTGACATTCACATGGGCTGATTCAGTCAAAGGAGCCACATACATTTTATTTCGCAAGACTTGAGCAGGTCATGTGGAGGCCATTCATTCGTAGACTTGCCATACGCTAGAAACCACTTGTTGGCACACACATATAAGAAAAATATGGTTCTGTGGAAGATACCTAATTCAGTCCTGGTTCCTAAAAGTGAAGAAAGACGGAGAAAGAAGAAACCAGGTATAATCTATACATTCCAGATATACTGAATGTATGAATCCTTCGTGTAGCTCTGTGCCAATGTGATCAATCAACACACCCTTCTATTCTATGCAAATGTGTAATTAACTAAAATGTTTTGAACATAATGAGAAAGGGGAGCTTATACACAGAGAGAAATAGAGCATAGGCCATAAATAGCACATGAATTCACAAGGACTCTTTTTAAAAAATGTTTTTTGTGTTAGTTTGTATTTCTTTGTCTTTGTTTTGTACTGTAGAAATTTTGTCTATGTAGCCTGCAGTTGGCTAGAATAATGGGCACCTTATTTAGGATGGCTTGATGTGATAATGCAGGCATGGGGATCTTACCCATTATCGAAAAGAGCTGCACATCTATCAGCAGAGTAAAAGAATCAGGCATGTTCAGTGGATTAGAAGAACTGCCAGGATCACTCGTTCAAGCCAGGCTGGCCATCTGCAGGTACCGACCCTGAGGGATGCCTGGAAAATAACAACAAGAAACTGGACCTTCTTAGTGGTAGCACCCCACTTGTGGAACCAGATTCCACAAGAGATTCGCCTATAAGAAATTACTGAAAACCTGGCTTTATAGGTTGGCCTTCCCCGATAATTCTGTTCCAACCTGCTTATATAAATAGGACGCTACTCTTCCTCTCTGCCTTATGATAAATTTCTACCAGCTCTTTATTTTTTCATTTGTTTTTATTTTGAACTGCTAAATGGTTTTGATTTATGCTGTTTGTATTTATTATTATTATTATTATTATTATTATTATTATTATTATTATTATTATTATTATTATTATTATTATTAGTAGTAGTAGTAGTAGTAGTAGTAGTAGTAGTAGTAGTTGTTATTATTATTATTATTATTATTATTATTATTATTATTATTATTATTATTATTATTATTAATGTCATGTTGGTTTTTATTGATTAGTTTATTTACTATTTTAAGTTACTTAATGTGTTTTCTTGTATTTTGCTTATGTTTGTAAACTGCCCAGAGTAGCTTTTCACTAGATGGTTGCAGTATATAAATAAAAAATAAATAAATAAATAAATAAATAGAAGAAGGTAGTGGAAATTACTTGTTACTGTGGGGATGAATGAATATGTGTTCATTCATGTTTTTGGATTTGAGATTCCTGTGTTTCCATCCTTGTATAGTCAGGGACTCACTGAACAGCCTGGTGACAAACCACAATTTTTTAGCTTCAGTTCCCTATCTGTAAAATGGAAATTGTTTGTTATTTTATTTGAATTTTTATTGATACAAAAAGAAAGCAAATATGAAAATGAAAAAAATACTGCCTACCCAAATAGCTCAATAACACAAAGCAACATAAACAGTACAATCAAACAAAACAAAGTCCTCCCCATTTGGAGATATAACTGATTTTTCGTCCCATTGCAGGACCCCATTCCCCTTCCAAAACTGCACTCAGTCTTGTGAAGGTGTACAACAATAACACTTTCCTTGATCAATACACAAGTACTACATTTCCCCCAGAGAGTGTTAGTTAAATAAAAGAGCTTAACATCCCAGCAGAACAGGGAGCCTTGGCAGTATGTCCCATTGTGTCCATTCAGTAGGGCTCACACCTTATTAAATGTGTCTTTATTGCACATATTGTGCATTAAGGGCCCAATGCTCAAATCAGGTGAGTAAAACAAAGAATTCTGGACAATGAGGAATGAGTTTGTGAGGGAAAGAATGGGGAGGGGCTTTCAAGCCTGGCCACCAGCCGGATTTAAAAGAGGGATGAGCTGAGGACTGGTCTCAGTTTTGTCAGTAGCAGTCTCCTGCCCACACGCCCTGAGAAATTGCTTATTTGCTTTTCTGTTTACTGGGTTCTTGCTTATTGAAATACAATTTAAATAGTCAACTTTTGGTGGTTTAGGCCTGTAGGATCGCTCCAGATGGTTATAAGATGTCAGGTGGAGAGACCTGTATATCCTGGCATGGTACAGAATCCCTTGGTGGGAACCAGGGGCAAGAAGTCAGGGACTGTCCCAGCAAGGGTGGGACAGGGGGTAGCCCCCCTGCCCCTGTGTTGGCAGAGAACCACAAAGTAGCTGACACCCACGTGGGTCCAGAAAGCTGCCATTCTGGAATGGTCTCTCAGAAGTACTGTAAAGATGGTGGTTTGCATCTGAGGAAAATTGGGCTTCCTGATCAACTGCATCCATCCCAATGCCTAGCCAAGTGTTTTGTCTCTGAATAGTTTGTGTGGTCTGTTATGCAGAGGACCACATCTGCCTAGGAGTAGGCCAACGAAGAGCAGTTCGCTCAGTTGTGATCTTGAAAAAAATGTCTTGGCTATCCATGTTCTCAGAATCACCCCCTTCCTCCTGTCTACATTTATGCCTCACATTAGTTTTTCACTTGGGCACAGTAGGCAGAGAATTTAGAAAAGAAAAAGCCAAGTTGACTCTATAATCTTATAGTCTGCTCACCCCTTCCTTAATTTATTGCCCCATATTTGTTGTTCCTTGAAAAAGGTTCTGAATCTGTGGCATATGTCAAGAAGCCTTACGTTTGCAAGACTGTAATGTGTGACCCAAGTTCCTCACAGTCTCTAAATTACAATTCTGCTTCCTGTGCCATGACCTAAGATCTTTGACCCACAACTGCAGCATATTTTCTGTGACTAACAGCTATAATTCTCTGATTATCATGGTGTGTCCTCCTGCTGGGCTATACGTTTGTTGCCAAGGATGCAAACCATGTTCTTCCTCATATTTTCCCTCAGCTTTGTAATATGCAGTTCCTCCTCCCTAAAATTTGTCACTGAGTTTATCTTAATACTATTTACGATTCTGTCCCATATTCCTTAATATAAGAGGTATTTACTTGTGGGCAGACTCACTATCACTAACTAAATTAGAAGAGTGGTTACAGTATAAATTATAATACTCATTTTTGATAGAGTATTTTAACTATTTTTAATAGCCTTGTTCAGCATTATCTGCAACCCTTATATAATCCCAGAGATTTCATACACCAGATTTCACATGTGTGACATCTGTTTATAAAGAATAAGATGTAACTATCATAATGTTTATTAAAAAAACTCATGTTCAAGAGACAATCTTCTATCTGACATGTTAGTAATTTTTAATACTGTATTTGGAAATTAATGTGTTCAAGCTAACCTTATTTAATCTGATGCTGTTTTAAAGGACATAGTGATATCTTCCTAAAATAATGTTGATGTATTATCTCTCATGTTAGAACCACTCCAAAGAGGAGGGGCAGGGAAATCTGTGCTCCTGCCAGAGACTGGTTGAACAGCCAAAGAGGAGGAGGAGGAGGAGGAGGAGAGGAGCGTTCACCAGCTGGTTAAGGGGGTGGGGGCAGTCAAGGAGGGATGCATACAAACTGGCATGAACCTCCAAGATGGCAGCACTTGGTTCCTTGCTCATCTCTATGAGATTGTTTCTTGCCCAGTTCTACTTCAAACAAGATGGTATTCTGAGGTAGAGGAGTGTATACCTACTTCTGTAGAGATGAGAGCAGAAGGAGGCAGTTTTTGTATTTTTAGATATTATTATAAGGCATCCTCCAAATCAGTAAGTTTTTGCTGGTTGGTAAGATGAAAAAACGTGGCTAGAGGGGCCTTGTAAGAGCAGTAAATGAGTTTTGACTCATACACAAAAAGGACTTACATATTGAAAATATTTATGCAAATATACTTTTAGATCCAGTATGTAGAATCCTGTTAGCTATAGGACCATATTTCAAAATGGGCCTTTGAATACAGTGATTGGTGCCCATTTTCCTTCCTTTTTTGTGTGAAACCATATTTAATTGCATGTGTTGTTCCCTCTTTGTACAGTTCCAAAACAATACTCTGATGATTAAGGATTCAATACAGCTGTTCTCACAAGAAAACAACAGAATGCTGTGAAGATGGCACTGATGTTCAAAGGCAACAGCCAAAGTGACTGGGTGGCCACTTCACAGTATTTCATACTCTATAAGAATGATCTCTTTTCCAGATGCTAGACAAAACAATTCTGCACTGAGCGATAGCATTAAGCCCATCCATAAAACAACGTGTAATAGTAACTAATCAAGACATGTCACAGGAATGTGGTGGGAACTAATAATAAATAATTATGCACCATCAAGTCAGTTCTGACTTATGAAAAATCTTCCAGGGTTTTCCAGATGTAAATTACTCAGAAGGGGTTTGCCAGTCTCTCTCACTGAGGGTGTTGTGGGACTGTTCTGCTTGGCCAAGGACACAAAATAGTGGTGTACACAGTTCGGCCACAGACACTCTGAATGATCTTGATGGGGCTCTGATCTGGAAGGCACAGCATGGATTTGAACTTATGGCTGGAGCTCCAATAAGCTATACCAGCTCTAAGAATGGGAAGGATCATGATCATGTTTAAGACTGTGAACTTTTGAAGGTAGCAGGTGAGGAAAGTTAGCCCAGGGAAACTCGCTGAATAACCTGGCTTATGCTTTCTTGCTCCAATAAGGCTTTGTTGGTATGTCCAGTGGTACCTCTACTTACGAGTTTAATCTGTTCCGAATGCATGCTCTTACATCGAGCAACTCTTAAGTAGAGAAGCCCTGTCTAAAAAATAAAATAACAATTTGCAAAAATAAAAAAATAAGTAGGGCAGACTGCATCTAAAATTTGTAAGGCAGCAGATAAAACGCCAATGGTTTTCCACTCTTAAGTCAAATTGCTCATAGGTTGAGCCACTCGTAAGTAGAGGTACCTCTCTATTATCCTCCTGAATGATGACATTCCTGAAGTAATACACTTGAGTGTTTTGATGTTGCTCTTTATTCCTGACCCACTCATCCCACAACTCAAACTGTTTGAGGGATTTGGCATCAATTCCAAATCTGCATAGAAGGGCTGTATTTGAAATCTGGTTCCAGTTTTATTTTTACTAGAAAAATTTCCCATCTAACCCTAGAGCCAACCTGTATTCCTTATTAGGGATGGGCACTTTATGAAAAACGATACACTGTTTCGTTTTTTCCTAAGCTTACAAACCTTACAAAATGAAATGAAACAGCAAACAGTGTGTTGTCAAGAAATAAAATGACACACCATTTTTTGTTTCGGAAATGAAACGATTCATCCTGCTTGCAAGAGGCCTCTTGATCCAGCCATCTTGAGATTTTTAAACTGATTGATTTGTTTTCCTTCCTTCCCTCCCGCGCCTCAGCTGTTGAGCTAGCTTATCTCTGATCTTGATCTGCCTGCAGCTAGCCAGGAACTGAGCTCTTCCCTTCACTGGTTGTGTCTGCAAGTTGATTTAAAGTGATTGTTTTCCTTTCCTGATTATGTAGGACTGTGGAGGGTTTTTAAATATATTTTCCTTCCTTCCCTCGCTGCACTGCCAATCAGCTGTTTAGTTTATTTCTCTGATCTCCTTGATCTGAGGTGCAGCAGCTAGCCATTAGGTTTCTTGCTTGTTTACAGGGGGTTCTTTGCTTGGAATCAAATTGATTGGAAGGTTTAAGGAGGGCACTGTGCTTCCTGTTTAAAAAGAAGGAAAGCTCCCCATTATATAAAGCCTTACAAAGTGTTTGTTTTATTTCATTTCATGATGAAAATTCTTTTTAAAAAATCCATTATTAATGAAACGAAATGAAATGAAGACAAAACAAAGGAAAACACTATATTTCTGTTTTGTGCCCTTCTCTAGTCCTCATCACTTTGCCTGCCCTGTTCTTAAAAACAGTCTATAAAATTCAAACAGAAAATGGATCTTCATGTCCTTTAATTTTATCCTACGTTTCTCTGTTTGCCTCAAAATGTCCACAGAGGAACATTTCTGATTATCTTTTGGGGAACGGCTCCTTTCCCCAAATATACCTCAGTGTGCATGAACCCCTGGATCTGCTCTTTTTGGTATGAAATTGGATTGGGCAACAAGAAAAGGGGGATGGAGGTCAGATGCTTGAAACAGCTTGTCTGGATGGTGTCCAACAAGATGTAAGTCATCTGTTTCATGCCCTCCTTCTGCTGGATCTGTCTGTCTAGATAAATCCAACAGGTGCCCAGGAAAAATGTGAATCTCTATAGGAGAGACATCATTGCTTGGATGATGAATAGGACAATAAAAACCCTTCATCCTTACTATTGTTATTGAGATGGGTATTTAATCATGTAGTCTCATTTCACCTCCCCTCCCATCCCACAAATGAAATTGAGGTGAAGGGACCAAACATCTCCAAAAGTGTTTGAAAAACAGCTGTATGAAGAGAGAAAAAGTTCATCATGGCCCATCTGAACCAGCAAAGCTGAGCAGAAATGAAAAGCCCACCTCAGAGGCTGAGTTTGGTGGGGGTGAGGAATGCCTAATTTTGTGAAGGCTCCATAAAATATTATTAAAATTTGTCTTACAATGTGTAGATTTGTTCCTGTTGTAGCAAATTCCCTACAATTTCCTGTATCTTCTGAAATCACCTTTTCACTCCAACCCTCCGAGATCAGTTTATCAAGTGCAGTGTTCTTGTTTTTTGAAGGAGCTTTTTGACTCAGTGTTGGTGCAGTCCTTCATAAAGTTAAGAAATTCATCCCTGGATGAGTAGTTGGAATGTTATATTTTCAAATGTAATGCTACTCATTTCTCCATCCTGGCCAGTTTGCTATTATTGTTATTGTTGTTCCAATTAGAGATGGGCATGAATTGAAAAAATGACATTTCGGTTTTTCATTTTTCATTGTGGGTCCCATTTCAGTTCGTTTTCATTTTTTGTTAATTTTTTGAAAAAATTTCATTTCATTGGTTCGTTTTTCATTTTTCATTTTTACCCACTTTTTGCGCAATTTAAAGCATTTCCACGCGCGGTTGTCCCCCAATGCCCCAGACCAGAGGGAAAGCACTAAAAAATGGTGCCGGCAGAAACACAGTATAGATGAGGTACGCAGGGAGGCTGCAAAGGCAGTGGCGGGCGTTGCCCAGGGCGTAAGGCAGCTGCAGAGTGACTGCACTGCGGGGCAGGGGAGGGTACTCACTGAGAGGTACGCACGCACACAGGGAGGCTGCAAGAGAAATCTCTTCTTTCTCTCCCCTAAGAGCCATGCTGCAGCCAGCAGGAACACAGAGACACACACCTGCCTGGCTGGCCTAAAGTAACAAGTCACAGAGACAGCAATCCCACCCTAACTCCCACCGGAGACTGCAAGGAGGACGGGGGCTGCCAAAGCTTTTTATGCCCTCTGTGGCTGCCACACCTACCCAGTCTGCAACCTGGGCATGCTATTGGTTGAAATTGCCCAATAATTTACATGATCCCATCACATGGTTTGCATCCATTTTGTAGCTGGAATCCATTTTGTGTCACCCTTAAAGGGAAAAGAAAAAATACATCGCGATGGGAGAAAGACAAAAACAAATGTTTTAAGGACCCCAACCCTTTGGTAGGTAATAATTTCAATTAATTATTGCTGTGTTTTTACAGATATCCAGGGCGTTTTAATACCCAAGAAATCAATATTAGGCATCCGGGAGCCATTTTGGGTTGATGTCCCCTAAGCACTAACTCCCCTTAAATGAAAAAAATACAGTGATCTGAGAAAAGACATAAATGCACGTTTTAAGGACCCCAACCCCCCTGGTAGGTATTATCAGGCAGAATAAATAATTATTGCTGGATTTTTACGGATATTCAGGACATTTTTTAACATTTAAAAACAGCTCATTTCATTGCACGTCATCATTAATGAAAATGAAACGTAACAAACCTAATTTTCGTGGTTCTGTTCGGTTCGTTCCAGTTTCATCACAATTTTCATTATTTGTTTCGTTACATAATGAAACGAATAACGAATAACGGAATGATTTTTTTTTCCGTTTTGTGCCCATCTCTAGTTCCAATTGGGCAAGAAAGAATAAATGGAAATATAATGTGTTCCCTCTAGTGGCCTATTTTGAGATTGCATTTAGATATTCAGTGGACCTTCTAACAAATGGTTAGTATAACTTAAAATCTGTACAACATAAACAATTCTGGAGATAGGGGAAATTTGCTTAACAAAATCATCTATGGGGCGAATTCGTACAACATAAATATGGTCACAATTAGGGATTACTCATTTTTCAATGCATTCTTATGAGAAATTTGTATAAAGGAAAATTTGCTTAACACAATTTCATTTGGAACTTGGGTAGGAAGCGAAAAATGAAATGCTGTTTCATTGTTTCGTTACGTAATGAAACTAAATGAAATGAAACATGGAAGCAGCATTTTGTTATAGACTAAATGAACCGTTTCGTTCCATCATTTTTGGGCTCCTGCCGAGCATTCAATGGCTGGAGCCCTTTAAGCCTTGCCCACTTGGTACTGGGGGACCCTCTGGTGCCAACTGGGCCAAGTTTAAAGCGATCTAGTCACTGATAGATCAGCAGGAGCCCTCAGAATATGGTGCAGAGGGCAGCGTCATCAGGAACTGCCCTGAGTCCCCACCAGTTTCTGAGGGTTTCTGCCACTCTGTCAATGGCTGGAGTCCTTTAAACCTGGCCCAGTTGGTACCGGGGTGTGTGTGCTGCCAACTGGGCCATTTTTAAAGGACTCCAGCCATTGACAGCTCGGCAGGAGCCCTCAGAACATGGTGCGGTAACTAGGTTCTTGCTAACTAGGTTAGCCAAAGTATCTACAAATGTTATAACTCCTCATTACATTTGAAAGTATCCAAAGTAATTCATATTGTACTTCAGTTACCTCCACACTATGCTCTGGCTACATTTAAACACAACATTTACAATACAATACATTATTCTTCTGCTTTATTGCATAGAATTTTATTTATATTCTGAAAGAGGTTCCAGGGACATAAGAAGTGCCCCCCAGCCCCCCCCCCCAAAAAAAAACCCTGAATGCACTGCAGGTTATGGAACACCCTCCTAAGTGAGATCCACCTGGCGCCAACACTGATGACATTTCGGTGCCAGAGAACACCTTCCTGTTTCTGAAGTTTTTTAACTGATATAACATAGATTGTGGGCCCTGATGGCAATTTTAGTGTTCTGTGTTTAAATGTTTTTATTGTGTTTAATGACAATAAAATGTCATTTTAATGTTTTAACTGTTTTAACTGTTCATTTTAATTGGAAGCCACCCAGAGACCTTTGGGTAGTGGGCAGCATATAAGTTGTCTAAATAATAATAATAAAAAATAATAATAGTAATTTGGAGTTTACATAAGCAAATGGGAGAAATGAGATGTTTTTTCACTTGTTGGCAGTTTTGAATACATATTTTTAACCTGACCTTCACGTGATGATACAGGGATAATAACCAAAATATATAAAAAAGGTAGGAAAATCCTAAACAAGTGACAATTCACATAGAAAGAAGCTTGAAGCATGAGATAACCAAATATTTGGGCTGCTGGTGGGGGGAAAGCCATACTGCTGATGCAAAGCCAGCCTATCTTGTTGCTCAGAATGGAATGTGGTATCTATCTGTATTTGGAGATACACATAACCTGAATGATTTACATGTTGAATTTCTATTGCACATCTATATACTTCTAGCTTTCTGTTCTCCCCTTTACTTCAGAAGTAGATGTAAAGCTAAGCTAAAATGATCTAGCAAGAGGTGCCCAAATTCTCTCCCTCTCCTGTTCTGCATTCAGGCCCTCTTTGTAAGCTATGATTAGCAAGAATCCGGAGGATGGAACTCATGACTAGTAGAGCTACTTTGATAACTGATCTGTGAATGCTGTGTTGACCTGGAGTCAAATTGCATATGGATATTTTTACATTTGTTGCTCTCCAAAAAGAGCACATAATTTATCAGAGACTATTAAGTATCTGCCTGTGGAGCCAGAGGTTGGGAGTTCAATCCCCCACTGTGCCATCTGTGAATAAAGCCAGCCTTTGTGCCCTTGGGCAAGCTGCATAGTCTCTAGGAGCCACCCCCCCCCACACACACACACAAAAGAAGGAAACCACTCCTGATTACTCTACACCTAGAAAACCCTGAGAAGGGTCACCATAAGTCAGAAGTGACTTGATGACTCATTATTATTTTATTATATTATATGAGATAAGCAGGTGTTTGTCCAAAAACGAACTTCTCCAGACTCTAACTGTGACAAATCAATGTGTACACCAGTTGCTATGGTGATGATTTCTGACCATGGCCTAGGTTGGCTGGAGCATGATGATTTCTGCCCATGGCCTAGGTTGGCTGGAGCAGATGGGATCTAAAGTCCAAAACATCTGGAAGATTGCCAGCTTGTAATAGGCTGCTACAGCATAACCAAGACACGAAGCCCTGGGTGGAGGGAAGTACATGAAAGGGTGCTGCAGTGCAGGTGCTAGGTTCATGATACTGCTCATGCAAACCAAGACATTGAAACTGCCCGTGCCAACCCCTTCTGTTCTGGAGGCTTCCCATCCTTTGAAGCACCTTTAGTGTGTGTGTGTGTGTGTGTGTGTGTGTGTGTGTGTGTGTGTGTGTGTGTGTGTGTGTGTGTGTGTGTGTGTGTGTGTGTGTGTGTGTGTGTGTGTGTGTGTGTGTGTGTGAGAGAGAGAGAGAGAGAGAGAGAGAGAGAGAGAGAGAGAGAGAGAGAGAGAGAGAGAGAGAGATATGCTTAAGTGGCCTGGAGAGAGGCTAGTGAAAACCATCCTTGGCTTGCCTTGTCATGCCTTGTCTTGCAGAGGTACAGGTGCTCTCTTCTAAGGCAAAGCCACCGACAGACATATTATTTATTTATTTATTTATTTATTTATTTATTTATTGCATTTGTATCCCGCCCATCTTCCCGGAGGAACTCTGGGCGGCTTACAGAATAGCGAACAAAGCGCCATGTTCAGAAATACAATATAGCATAATACAAGCAAAATAAAGCAGTAGAAACAATAAAGGAATTAAAAACAGATTAAAATCACAACACACAAGAATACCCTAACATCGCCATCTAGAAGGAGGCGAAATACTTAGGGGCAAGTATTGATGGCGGCGAGAAAGGGAAAAAAAAGTTAATTAGTACTCGCCAAAGGCCCTGCGGAAAAGAAGAATTTTCAAGGCTTTGCGAAAGGCCAGCAGGGATTCTGCAGAGCGCACATCACTCAGAAGGGTGTTCCAAAGTGAGGGGGCCGCCACCGAGAAGGCCCGGTTACGCGTGAGCGTCTTCCGGGCCTCTCGAGGGGTGACGACCCGGAGCGAGTGTGCTCTAGAGTATGTCACTCTAAAGGTGCCTCAAGCCCCCTTTATTTTCTTAACAGGAGATAATGTCAATTGATCCTATGGGATAAAAATAAAGCACTCTATGGAGAGGTGGATCCAAGTGGTCGGCCTTTTACCAGTAGAGATCCCATGGAAGAGCTGCAGTGAAAAGACCCCACATTGCAGCAACTTTAGAGACCCCCCCCTTCCACAGGTTGCCTCCAGCCATTCATACCCTGCAAATTTATTTGGCATGTGGATTTGGCAGGGATGTGCTGTATACGTTTCTTTCCCATCCAGGATTATCAAGTCTACAGCTCCCCTCACCCAGAGATCTCTGGGCCAAAAAAATGAAACTGGGAGGCAGGCTCTTGTGAAAAGATACCTGAAGGGTACTGATAATGTCACAGGAGTAACGAATGAAAAGTTATGTGTGTACATTTCTGTTTGCATGTGAGTAGGAGGGAGAGGGAAGGACAGGCTGCACAGTTTCCCACATGACAAATGAGTATGATAGATGCACCACATATAAGGACACCTTTGTGTTGAGCCAGTGAGTCCTGCTGGCATTGCTTAAGAATGAGGAGGAGACAGGCAGCAGTCCTTACACATGCAACAGAACCAACAGAACAGGTGGTTTGAGAGAGGGGTCAGGGAAGCCATTCATGTGAGTGTTGAAAACCCCTCTCTCAACAGAGGTGGGGGGCTCAAGCACAGTCTATCTGCTACTTATCAGACAGTGATTTCAACAATTCCCAGACAAATCAAAAATACTCCACACCTCCACCACCAAGGCCATAGCTAATGACCCATACTTTATAGGTTTCAGCACCTTAGGCCATTGTTCACCTAATGGTCTATTGATGCTATTGCCCACCTAACGAGCCTATTCAAGCCCTTGTTCATCTTATAAGTCTATTTCAGACCAGGGTGACATGAGTTCAAAGTGAACTATAAAATGGAGGACTCACAACTAGTTTTCCTCAGACTGACGAAGCTGTTTGGATGAGCAGCAAAACATTTCAATCTCTCAAGAAAAGAAGTCCAATTGCCATGACTCAACTTCCAGATAAACTCACCTGGTTGACTGAGAATCTTCACAGACATATTGCAACAGAAACAAGTTCCTCCCCCACTTCCCCTCACCCTGTGGTTCATGGCCCTGCCAGGTGACCCCAAAATTCATAGTACTGTATCCTCCAGATTCTTACAATATATGGATGGGTTTGGGAACAGTGAGAGAAGCCCACAAGGCGGTGCCATGAAGCAGCCATGAAGACCTGGAGGTCTGTGCTGGCAGTACGGAAGGCGGGCCCAGGGCTGCCTGGGAGCTTTGACTTGGTCTGCAATGAAGGGGAAGATGAGTGTAAGGAGTTGCTGTTGAAACATGAAAAGTAGGGTGGCCTGGACACCATGCTATATACCATAGCAACCATGTCTATTTCTACTCCCTGACTGGCTTGTTGTCTTGGAAATCACATGGTTTACTCACTATCTTTTGAATTCTCAACTATGACCATTCTTTCTGTGTCTCATGAAATTCTGTTTGAAAGTCCTTTGTCTGGAATTGGAGTGATGGTGGATTCTATAGAGCTTGTCTGCTAACACGTGTTACTTTTAAACACAAGAAGCCTGCTCAGTGCCACTTTTGTGGAATTGTCTCTGCAAAGAAACCAACAATGCAATTCATTAAGGGCTGGACAATTATGTTTTTATTTTGCCATGGCTAGAAATACCTTTTAATGTTCCCAAGTTTAAAAAAAATATCATGTTATATAGAGCCTAGAATGTTACTTTTCAAACGGACCTCATTGCATTCATTATATCTTTGGCCACACAACCGCATTAATGTCTTGTGTTGAAACTACGGTACTGTACTGTACTAACAAACATGGAAAAATAGAGTAAAATGCTCCCTGGTTCCCTCCAGAGGCCAGGTCTGATATTGCACCTAGAAAATGTTTATAAGAATGTCTGGAAGTTGAGTCATGGCTACTGGACTTCTTTTGAGAGATAGAAGCGTTTCGCTACTCATCCAAACAGCTTCACTCGCCTGGATGACTGAGAATCTTCACAGACATATTTATAAAAATGCAAAATACAAAATGAACACCTAGGATTGCTAAGAGAATGGCATAACATTTGAAAAATCTCATCAAAATGCCTTTAAAATACCTTGATACTTTCAAAAGTTATCTTTAAATAACTATCTTTAAATAACTTTTGAAAGTATCCAGGCATTATTCACCACAGCCAGGTAACTTAGGTGTTGATTATCAAACCGAAAAAGTAACTGCATAACTTTGGCTTTCTTTAAATTCTCTGTAAATACTAGTTGCATTATTTGTTAGCCAAAAATAAAATGGGATAACATTTAAGATGCTAGTGATATTGCTTGAAATTCAAGCTGGTTTTACATGTTGTCTTGTTATTTTTGCATTTTATCTCTTTTTAAAAAATCTTTCCATGAAGATTTGTTGAATAGTGGTTTATATATGTTTCAAACAAACAAACAAACATGACAGACCTCCTTTTTCACATGCCTTTTGCCCATTACGTGTAATAGCTGGAACAGGCTGTTCGCTAGATAGTGTTGTTCTGCTTGTAGCCTGCTAATTCTTCTGACCCTGGAATGGTGAGTAATACCCATCCTTCATGGGGGAATATGAGAATGGCAAGACTCCAGGGAAAGGATCAGTGTTGTTCCAGAACTAGGTACTGGCACCTCTTTGGGGACATTGTTTTTAAATGTCTCATGCAGAAAAACAGAGATTAACCCACACACAGAGCATCTGACATACCAGAATACAGATGAGCAAGCAGTGCTATTTAGAGCTATTACTGATGTGTGCATCCAGCCCAAAGAATGCTTACATCAAAGTGAGTCAAATATCCCTGGAACTTTTGCAGGGCAATACATGGGCAAGAGAGTGCCATTTGGAGCTTGATTTTTCTCGAAGCCTCACCCAGCTTGGTTAGGAGGAGGAGACTTGTGGCGACTCCAAAATATCTGGAGACTTGGGAGTTCTCAATCTCATTCTTTTTTTAAAAAAAATTAGTATTTTGGACTCAGATTGACCTTTTCTCTTAGAAGAAGAAAAGCAGGTTAAGTGTTAAGGACTATAGAGACTACTGAAATGTTCCACTAGTGATATGAAAGACTGGTTGCCAGACAAGAAGGGGAAGCTGTTTTACTGAAATGCTTGTCTTACGGGCTGAGCTCTTTTTCTAGGTGAAACCTTTGCCGTTACACCTTTGGAGAAGTCTAAGCAGTGGCAAATGGTCAAGAATTCTGGGAGTTGGTGTCCAAAAGGTGTGGCGGGCCAAGTGTTGGAAATTATTCCTCTAATCCAGTGGTTCCCATCTTTGGGTCCGCAGATGTTGTTGTTGTTCAGTCGTTCAGTCGTGTCCGACTGTTCGTGACCCCATGGACCAGAGCTCGCCAGGCCTTCCTATCTTCCACTGCCTCCCGGAGTTTTGTCAAATCCATATTGGTTGCATCGATGACACCGTCCAACCATCTCATTCTCTGCCGTCCTCTTTTCCTTTTGCCTTCAATCTTTCCTAACATCAGGGACTTTTCCAAGGAGTCCTCTCTCCTCATGAGGTGGCCAAAGTACTGGAGCCTCAGCTTCAAAATCTGTCCTTCCAGTGAACATTCGGGGTTGATTTCTTTCAGGATGGATAGGTTGTTATTGGACTATAATTCCCATAAAACCTGGCTAGCACAGCGAGTGGTGAAAGATTCTGGGAGTTTTGTGCAAGAAGTCTGTGGACCCATGTTTGGAAACCACTGGCCAAATGTAAAGGATAGTTCAAGCCTCTGTTTTTTACACCACAAAGGATGAAGAGGGTGCCCTCTGCCTGCATTTATTGAAAGAACAGGGGTCCCAGTGCATCTTATATATGTACTTAACAGACATCTTCTAAATCCATGGACAGGGGTTTTTGTATGTGTCTTACAACAGCAGCAAGCACAACCAACTCCATGATAAAATGGTGGACAATATCTACAATTTATTTATTTATTTATTTATTATTTACACTTGTATACCGCCCCATTCCCACGATGGGGACTCTGGGCGGTTCACAGCATCACAGTTAAAACAGCAAAAAAAGAATCAATTACAAACAACAATAACAAAACTGCAATGAACAAAAATAATTAGGCGGGGTTATAAAATCCAAAAATATATATAGGCGGGGGGGAAAAAAACCAAAAAAAAAACCAGAGTGGGACCTTAGACATCGCCGTAAGCTTCTCGAAAGAGGATGGTCTTAAGGTTCCTCTTAAATGCTTGCAGCGATGGAGCCAGCCGTAAATCACTGGGAAGTTTATTCCAAATGGATGGAGCCACTACCGAGAAAGCCCGCCCACGAGTACCAGCCTTACGGGCATCCCTCGGAGTGACCGTCCGCAGTGATAAGGCCACCGAGGCTCGGGTGGGTCGGGCCAGATCTAATTGTTGGGAGAGACGCTCCGCCAAATAAGCCGGGGCCAAGCCATGGAGGGTTTTGTAAACCAAAACCAGCACCTTGAACCTTATTCGGGAGGCAACGGGTAACCAGTGTAGGCGAGCCAGGATGGGGGTGGCGCGGTCATAACGGCGCGCACCAACCACCAGCTTGGCCGCCGTATTCTGGACCCGCTGCAATCGCCGAACAAGGTTCAAGGGAAGCCCCATGTAGATAGTGTTGCAGTAATCCAGCCTCGACATGACCAGTGCCTGTACCACAGTCCTCAAGGAGCCCTCATCGAGGTACGGGCGAATCTGGGCGATAAGCCTAAGATGGTAAAAGGCCGACCTGACCACGGCTGACACCTGAGGTTCCAGGGTCAGATCCGGGTCAAGGACGACGCCCAGATTCCTCACTCTTTGCACCAGCTGGAGGGCGGACCCATCCAGACTGGGAAGAGGGCCACAGTACCCCTCCGACGAGCCCCCGAAGAACATAACCTCGGTCTTGCCTGGGTTGAGTCTGAGCCTGTGGGACCTGGTCCAATCCAGTACCGCAGCCAAGCAACGATCAAGGGTTCCGACGGCCTCCACTGCACAGGTGGAAAAGGAGAGATAGAGCTGCGTGTCATCAGCGTACTGATGGCAGCAGACTCCATAACTCCGGATGATCTCAGCCAGCGGCTTCATATAGATGTTAAAGAGCATTGGGGAGAGCGACGACCCCTGAGGCACCCCACAAGAGAGTGTCCAGGGAGCCGACAACTCACCCCCCAAGCTCACTCGCTGGGTGCGTCCCCCAAGGAAGGACCGGAGCCAGGCAAAAGCCTGGCCTCCAATCCCAACCTCAGAGAGCCGCTCCAGCAGGATACCGTGGTCAACGGTATCAAAAGCCGCTGACAGGTCGAGAAGGACCAGCAGGGTAGAGCAACCCCTGTCAGCCCTCCTCAACAGATCATCATGCAGCGCGACCAGGGCCGTTTCAGTCCCATGACGCGGCCTGAACCCGGACTGGAAAGGATCCAGGACATGGTTCTCCTCCAGGAACGACTGGAGACGCAGGGCGGCGACTCGCTCGATCACCTTGCCCAAAAAGGGAACATTGGCTATGGGACGATAGTTGGACAAATCGTCCACTGCCAAGCCGGGTCTTTTAATAATGGGCTTCACCACCGTCTCCTTCAGAAGACTGGGAAAAATCCCGTCCTTGAAGGAGGTTGAGGCAATCAGTGAAGCCCATTTCGGCATGCTCCCCCCTGCGCTCTTAATCAACCAGGAAGGGCAAGGGTCGAACGGAGAGGCCGCAGGCCTGCAATGTCCCAGTGCCCTGGAGGCATCCGCCGGTGTAACAGGCCCAAACTCAACAAACCGAGGCGACCGAGGCGGCCCGACACTGGCCATGACAGGGGCCGGATCAGGGCAACCGGCATCCAACTCGGAACGGATGGCCTCTATCTTAGATTTAAAGTAGGCTGCGAATGACTCACTAGTGAAATCACTAGGAGGAGGCCCGGGCGGAGCGGGATTGGTGAGGTCTCGGACCACACGGAAAAGTTCCGCTTGACGATTCGAGGCCTCACCAATTCTCAGGGCGGCAAAAGATCTCCTAGCCGCCCTTATCGTGCGAGAGTAGCGACTGTTCAACGCCTTAACCGCAGCCCAATTCTGAGCCGTCCGAGCGTTCCGCCATCTGCTCTCTAGCCTTCTCCGCTCTTGCTTCATCGCCCGTAGCTCCTCGGTAAACCAAGGGGACGAACGGGCTCGGCATCGGATCAGGCGCTTGGGGGCGATCCGGTCGACAGCCCCAGCCACCTCCTCAAACCAACGTTGGGCTAGGGAGTCAGCCGGATCGTCATCCAAACCGTCTGGTACATCCCCAAGGGCCTCCGAAAACCGTGCAGGGTCCAGGAGCCCCCGGGGGCGGGCCCAGATGGACGGGCCCGGCTCCCCGCGGGGCGGGGTGGCTACCGCAAGAGAGAAAGTCAGTAGATAATGATCTGACCATGACACGGGCCGGGCCGAAAGTCTCCTGACCCTCAGATCAAAACCCCGCGATGTGGAGGCAAAAACCAGGTCCAGGGTGTGTCCACCAGTATGAGTGGGTCCGATGACTAATTGGGGCAGGTTCATGGAGGCCATGGACTCCATGAATTCCAGAGCTACTCCAGACAGCCCAACCTCGGCGTGCACATTGAAATCCCCCACCACCAATAGGCGGGGGGACCTCAAAAGTGCCGCCGAGATGAACTCGGAGAGCTCCGGAAGGGAGAGTGCAGGGTCGCGGGGAGCACGGTACACAAGCACTACCCAAAACCTGTCCCTTTGACCCACCATAAGGTGGAGACATTCCAAACCCGGACTCACCAAAGTCGCGGATCTACTGACATGAAAAGAGTCCCTAAAGACCATAGCCCCCCCCCCCCCCGCCCCTTCGACCTGCCCAGCTGCTGCAAACGGTAGCCCTGGGGGCAAAGGAGGGCGAGGGAAGCCCCACCCCCCTCGCCCACCCAGGTCTCCGTGATGAAAACCAGGTCGGCACGCTCGTCCACGATAAGATCGTGGACAAGAGGGACCTTATTATGTACTGACCTGGCATTAATAAGCAGACAGGACAGGTCGGGGGGACAGGCGGTTTGGATCCCAGCCATTTGGCGGTGAGCCGACGGATCAGAACGGGGGGACAGGCAAAAGATGTCTGTCCCGAGTTCTCCTTATCCGATCGACCCGCCGGCCCACAGCGTATCTCCCACGGCCCGACACCACCCTAATGGAGCACCCAGCGGGCTCCATAAGATCTCAAGCGGTCAAGGGCCCAGACCTGGCAATGCCAAATATAAACAAGAAAAAAAAAGTAACCACCAAAAATTCAATACAAAATAAGACAACCGAAGACAATAACCAAATAACCAGGTAACAAAGCAAAACAATAAAATAGACACTAGTAATAATAAATTAAATATAAAAAGGTCAAGGGTAGCCCACAGGGAGATGGAATAAGGGGGGAGGAAAAAGGGGGGGAAAGGAGGGAAGGGGGGCAACAGTATCACAAGGCAGCAAATGGTCATAGACGTCAGACTCAAGGGCGCAACAAAGAAGGCTCAGAGGAAGTCCACCGCTAGGGTCGACAGCCTCATGGCTCAATTGATCCCAGAGGAGGGCCACTCCAGGCCAACCTGCACCCTCGGTTCATAGGGAGTTCAGCAGTCAGATGGTACAGCCAAGCGGCTCACAGCTTACAACTAGGCCCCTCCGAGTAAAGTGGTCCGAGTAAAGTGATCCAAGGGTTCCGGAGTCCAAGGCCGGTCCTCAAGCCGGCTTGATGGTGTAACCTCAATAGCCCCAACGATGGCACCGGCGGCCAACCCACCGCCCGAGAAACCAGCCCGACGGGGGGGGGGGCAGGCTGCGGCCAAGATGGAAAGTCCGTCCAAGGACCAGCCCGGCAGGGGGGGGCAGGCTGCGGCAAAGATGGAGAGACCGCGCCTGGCCCCACCCCCCAGCAAGAGACGCCGACGGCGGCCCCGCCGCCCGAGAGCCAAACCCCCCCAGGGCGAAGACGGCGGCCCCCCCCCAGCTCAGCTACGGCGGCCGCCCCGCCATCCGATGGTCCCGATGGTGGCACCGGTGGCCGACCCACCGCCTGAGGACCAGCCCGGCGGGGGGGGGCAGGCTGCGGCAAAGATGGACAGTCTGCGCCTGGCCCCACCCCCTGGCAAGAGACGCCGGCGGCCGACCCACCGCCCGAGGACCAGCCTGGCGGGGGGGCAGGCTGCGGCATAGATGGAAAGTCCGCGCCTGACCCCACCCCCCCGGCAAGAGACGCCGGCGGCCGCCCCGCCGCCCGAGGACCAGCCGCATCTCAGCAGAAACATACACATCCTTCTTGGCTTCAAGCTCTATCTTACAGACTGACTGCATTAACAAGCCATTTTCTGCTGCCTTGACACAATGATACACATTCAGTAGGAGCTGCAAGATGACAAGCCTGCTGCTCATTCCATCTCCAAACCATCTCCCAACAGGGGATACTTCAAAGAGGAGGAGGAGGAGGAGGAGGGAGGGAGGGAGCATCAATAGTTATCTTTCAATAGCATCAATAGTTATCTTTCAATATCTTGTAATTTGTTAATGCTTTCTTAGCAGGTGGCAGACTGAGAGGCAGGGGGCTTGCCAAGTGTTAATAAATGATATAAACTGCTCTACAACTATGAAATCTGACCTCTACCCATAGGTTACTTTGGCAAGCTATGAGACCCTTTCCCCACCTGCCACACATCCACACCTTCCCTTCCCAGAACTATTTTCGTTAAAGGTCTCTGTATTCCTTCACCATGGTTTTACCTGGAAGGACTTCACTACACAGGCCCGAGTGTTTTAACCCAGAGCCGGAGAAAGCTAACCTTTTGGTCTGATGAAGACAGGGGCAGCAGTGATGATGACATCGTACCACTGTTGGTTACCCATAGCCTTATCCATCAGAAGTGCAGGATTAAAAGTGGAATTCGGTCCAGTTTAAGTATAATAAAATGTGATAACATTTAAGATGCCATAAATTTCAGTGTGTGTGTTTTTGCTGCACTAGGTGAACATGGCCACCGGCTTGAATTTGCTCTAGATACTGCTGTAGTGCAACTTCTATCTTCCCTCACTCTTGGTTTTGCTAGCAAGGAGAGAAGGAAATGCAATCCTAAGAAGACCTGGAGGGCCACCTGTTTCTGACATCTGCCAAAATATTTGCATTTCCTGCCATTCCCATCTAGAAAAGTATTCCAATTTCCAAATCTGTAGTTCTAGGTATATTCTAGGAAGTGGTATGAAATGAGCATGGTTTTGCTCCTGAGACAGAATGTGTGAGAACCTGCCCCTTGTCCCAGAATTCAGTCACTTAGCCTGCATGAGGCTGTTATTCTAACCCAGGGATGTCCAAACTTTGGCCCTCCAGATGTTTTGCACCACAACTCCCAGAATTCCAAGCCTGTATGGCCAATGACAAAGTACTATGGGAGTTGTGGTCCAAAATATCTGGAGGACCGAAGTTTGGACACCACTGTTCTAACCAGTGTGCTTTTAAGACATAGTTGGCAACATGGTGAAACATTTGGGCCGACCCTTTTCATGTTCTTTTCCAATGCGTTCTGGCTATATTGGTTGTCACAAGCATGATCTTGCCCGTTGCCGGGAGCACATTTTACGTAGTGCTTCATTGCTCACTGCTGAAGATTTAGGTGGCCCCAGCAGTGTGCCATCATGGAATGATTTCCCTATTACACAGGCTACTTATTCTGGTCTTGTTGCTATGGTAGCTGAAATGAAGGAGCTGCTGTGAAGGTCACTATCTGTTATTTTAGAAAACGAGGTCTGTGGAAGAATGTATGTCTTTGATGCCAATGGTTTCCAACCATTGCCGTTCCAAATGTTTTAGATTTCCACACAACGAGCCTAGTCAAAGGTAAGATATTCTGAGAGCTGATGTCCCAAACATCTGGTGGGTCACAGGCTCAGACTCACCCTTAGTGAGTAGAGGGGTACATATCCCAGTGCCGCTCCCCATCAGTGTCCTTGGCACTTCTATGCCAATGGGTGGCTTTTACCTCTCAATTTTTTTCTTCCTGCCAGAGATGGGTGGGCCAGAAGGGCCTTTGAGTAGTTGAGGAAACAGTGGTAGCAGCAATCATTGGATGAGGACCAGGAAAACTGGCCTAGAGTAGAGTAGGGTATATCATTGAGAGGGCCAGAGTTTCACCTTCACAGAGTGTCTGAAATTTCAATCAATCAATTTTATTTTACAGCCAAAGGCCTGATAATGTCTGGATTTTAAAATATATCACTTTTTTTGTAACTACTTTTTTATAAACTCGGACCCTCAAAAAAAGTAAGGGGCTCAGATCACTCTTAACATTTGGGAGATTCTAAGGGTTACCGTCTGCTGATGCTAGGCTTTCCAAAAGTGTTTGTAGTAGATTTTTTTTCCTTGGGGGGACAATTTGATGTCAGTTTAGGTCCCTGCTGTTTTTATGGATATACTTGTGAATGCTTGCCCACTCCCTGTGTGTATGAGTGTATACAAGTGATAAAGTCAAGAATGTACCTTAAAAATTGGCATTGGGGTGGTTCTTTATAAATTGCCAATGCACCATTGATGGTTCATCAAAATTGCCACGCTGAGTTAGTTATATAGCAAAAGGTTTATTAAAGACAGATAGAGATACAACACAGAACACATACAGTACAAAAAATAGGTTAGTAGACATCTTAGCTTAAGGGTCCAAGGGCCCCTTAAGGTTCCAAGACATGGCACAGGCACATCTGCCCTGCTGTCCTGGACAAAGGACTAAATGACTCTCCATGGTTTTTATAGTTTTCTGTATGGTAAGCATGATCTAAGACTGATGTATTTAGTACGCCTCTACACGTGCCTACATGTGCTTTCATGTGCTTGTTCATCAGTTCATGTTCTTGGCTACAATGTGTAGCCTGCACACTGTAATTAAAATTGTAAACCGCCCAGAGACTACTTGTAGTGGTATGGGGCTGTATATAAGCAGAACACTTTGCTTTTGCTTTTGCTTTATAGCCATTTGGCCATCAAAGCCTACAATGACCTGACCCTATTTCCTTGTTCCAAGTTGGTTCCTTATTCCTGGCTAACCGCCATATGTTGCTCTCAGCAAATTGACACCTCCGCACTAAAAGATGGTGCCAACAGTCTTGGAGGATGGGTCATCGTGACCATAGTCTTGTCTCCTACTTCCTAGCTTGGCTTATTCTAGCTAACCACAAAATATTTGCTGTTCTTCATAGACTGGCACCCACGCACTTTATCTTTTTTTGTGATTATGCCAATCCCTTAGTTGTGTCAATGAGCCCTTCAGAGAGATGTATCTGACACCCACAGTTGGGTTTAACACTTTAGTATTGTTTATAATATTTTTTGACTTTTCTCATGTTTATAAATCCTTATCAGTCCTTCCTTTTCTCTTTAGCGGAAAGTTGAAAAAAAGTTGAATAAAAGCTATTTCTGAGACTAATTCTGAAATGCTAAGAAGTATAATATTCAATAGCTTAAGCCTTTTGTCTGCTGGATGATTTAAGACCTTCCAGAGGCCATTTTACTTTAACTGCGTTGCTTTATTATGTTTTATTTGTCATGGTCTTGATTGTAGTCATTGATTGTATGTCTCTTGTTTAGTTATAACAGTATAGATATTGTCTACATCCATGGATGAGTAAATGAAGGGACCTCATTCTGACATGTATCTAGGTGTATCTATTTCCTTTGTAGATAGGTGTAATCTAATAGCTGATTTACTAGAGGTGACGTAATGCTTTTTTTTTGTTAACAGTAAGGTCTTATTTGCTTAGGACCAAAGATTGCAATTTGTATAATCACAACTTTCCCCATTTTTTAAATCAGAAAATGAATAAATATGGCGGTTAGCCGGGAATAAGGAACCAACTTGGAACAAGGAAATAGGGTCAGGTCATTGTAGGCTTTGATGGCCAAATGGCTATAGGCCAAGAACATGAACTGATGAACAAGCCCATGAAAGCACATGTAGGCACGTGTAGAGGTGTACTAAATACGTCAGTCTTAGATCATGCTTCCCATACAGAAAGCTATAAAAACCATGGAAAGTCATTTAGTCCTTTGTCCAGGACAGCAGGGCAGATGTGCCTGTGCCATGTCTTGGAACCTTAAGGGGCCCTTGGACCCTTAAGCTAAGATGTCTACTAACCTATTTTTTGTACTGTATGTGTTCTGTGTTGTATCTCTATCTGTCTTTAATAAACCTTTTGCCATATAACTAACTCAGCGTGGCAATTTTGATGAACCATCAATGGTGCATTGGCAATTTATAAAGAACCACCCCAATGCCGATTTTTAAGGTACATTCTTGAGTTTATCACAAGCACTCACCTTTGCCTCTGCATCCACCCATCACTGGTTGCTGTGCTGTTCAACCCACCTACAGCAATAGGTATCTGCCAGGATGGCACACCACAAAAAGAAAACCCACAGTCTTTGAACCCTACACTTCTTGGTTTACCACTGAAACTTTACATACACTAAGTAGGGCCTGTAACAAAGTGCTGCACGGTGAGTGGGTGTCTCCTATTCAGGCCTCTGGCCAGCCACTAAGCTGTGTCTTCTACAAGGAAATTCTATTCCACTATCTTCTTCCCACCTTCCCCCACAGATATTCAACATTTGTGGCCACTAAGCTTGTGGCCCCTACGCTCAGTCAGTACTCATTGGCTGGTATTTGGTGTCACAACTTTTAATAGTTTTGTACTTCCTCAAAGCCTGGGTCTCCTATGGACGCTCTGGTTTCACTCTCTGATATGTAGCCAGTGACATTTTGCCTCCACGAGGAACACACTTGACCCTGAACAACACAGATATAAGAGCTGTTCCTAGCAATATTCACACCGGTATGATTGGTATTAGATCCTGCACACACTGCCCTGACAAGTGGGTGTGAGTTCCTTCTCAAGAAAAGGAAGGAGACCCCCCCCCCAGGTTTATGCCTTTAAAAATAAAAAAAAAGAAAGTGGACAAGGTTAGGTGGTGTCGTGCCATTTATTTTTCTAACAATCATCAGTAAATTCACCTCAGGATTCTGGTGCCCTAGGGAAAGCCCCAGTTGCTCCACCTAATTTACTGCCTTGCCTGTATGTACTTCCACATGAAACTTGTGGGCAGATGAAGGTAGCATCTGCTTTCCACCAGATGCTGAGGGAGTCATTTGCTTCTGGGGAACCTTCTAAGCTGCTGATAATCCAAAGCTGCATAGAACATGGTCAGCAACAGAGAAGAATCTCACGAACGTCTCCTAATTCATGAGAATGATGGAGTTGTGAGCATGAAGTAAAAATCATGGTAGCTATCATTTAAGCAATGGGGAAGGGGTATGGTTGGCTGAGCCCCCCTCAGGTTGACAAACTTTCAAAAAAATTCTAAAGCAGATTTTTAGAACAGCCCTAATAAAGCTACAGTGACAAAAGAGACCCAGAGCGCATGCAGTGGCTCATTCACAGAGATAAAAAGAAAGAGAACCAAATGCTGGATCTATAAGTGAAGCTCTCAGATTTTCTACATTCTTTTACAAGAGTGTTTGTATCTTTTTCAGAATACAGTATTTTGCCATGGTTATTTCAGTCACAGTTTGAAAATTGGGTGGCGAGTCACGAAAATACCTTTCCATCTTATTCTGAAGTATGAAATGTTACAAAATGCCAATAAATATAACTATCTGTATGGCCCTCTGCCCCATGACACTGCTCACCAAAATGAGGAAAAGAAGCTGGGACAAGTCACAAATGTTGGAGGGGGAGGAAGAGAAAGCTGCTTTACAAAATATCAGCCCCTACAAGTAATCAAAATCTTTTTGTTTGTTTTGTTTACCAAAACACGCTTTCACATTTTCTTTCCTTCTTGTCTGTGTGTCACAGGGGCAGAGATGGGATTGACATAACAGTTGATAAGGCAAAAGATAAAAGAGATTCATGTAGACACAACTAAGCTCAGAATTAATGTCTGGACCACCTGGTTTGGTTAATATTAACACCCCTGTTTTAGGGAGGCCTCCAAAACCAGAACTCTCCAGAGATTTGTGTAGACACTAGACATGGGCATGACTCGGCGAAATTGTCGTTTCCGTTTTCGGTTATCGTTTCTGTTACATAACGGAAACGGTAACGATAATTAAGCCGTCAGAACTCGAACTCGAACCGAAAAAAGAAAAATTTGGTCGTTTCCGTTTGTGGCATCGCGGTGATCGCGCGATGTGAAGCACAGAAAAAGTTTTAAAAAGTTTTTTTAAAAAACCCTGACTCCCGGCCAAAAAAGCAGGCGAAAATATGCCTGCCTGAGGCTTTGCCACCTACCAGAGGGGTGGTTTCTGGGGGGTCCCCGGCCTTTCCCCCCTCTTCTGTCCTGGGCTGCTTGCACCAGGCTGGGGGGGGGGTCATCCTCGTCGTCTCGCCATGCCATGCGGTGGGGGGGATCCAAAATGGCAACTGCAATTTTTCTTTTGAAATTGTGGTCAAAAAACACACCACATCACCACAGAAACATGTGAAATTTATTCATTTTAAATGCATGAATTTTAATAGTAGCAGCAGTGGGTTTTTTATAGCAATAAAACATCGTATTGATTTTATTTTATTTTATATATTTTTAGACCTGCTCATTTGGGCAGGGCATGGGATGGGACCATGCAATTTTTTGAACCATTCCACCAATGGCATCGCCAGGTTTTTGACTGACACTTCTGGATTTCTTGGAGGGCATAAAAAGCCGAGGCACCTTCCAGAAATCGCAGTCGGGTGTATGGATGTGGTTGAGGGAGGAGGGCTGGCTGCTGGTGCTGGTGTGATCCGATCAAGATTGAGGAGGGAGGCTGGAGGCTTTAGGATTTAAGTTAGGCAGGCAGGAAGGGAATTGAATTTAGAAAATAATTTCTTTGATTCCCTGCAGCTTTGTCTGCTGAAGAGAATAGCAGTTTAATCTTTATTTCTTCTCTGGCAGTTTGAGGATTTTTTTTCTGATATTGGATAAAGGGGGAGGTTCGACTGGGAGTGGGAGGTGTTTTTTTTTTAAAAAAAAAATATATTATATACTACCATTTATTTTCTATTTTCCCAACTTCAATTTGCTTGCACACACACACACATTTGGGGTGCAAGCCAAGAACAGAACCTCTATCCTAAGTGATATCCTAATTACCCACTCGCCCGTCCGCCTGCTCTGCCAGCCGCCTGCGGCCCGCGCCACCGCCCGCCCACTCGCCTGCCCGCGGCCGCCACCCGCCCATGGCCCCCCCGCCACCGCCACTCCGACAAACAAAAACTCAAAACGTCATTTTTTCTGGTCGTGCCCATGTCTAGTAGACACAATTAACCTCAGAATTAATGTCTGGACGTCTGGTTTGGTTAACATTAACACCCCTGTTTTGGGGAGGCCTCCAAAAGAACTCCCCAGAAAACCTCCATGTTTGGATCACAACAGCCAGAATCCCCCAGCTAGCATGAGCCCATTCATAACTGGTCTTCCTTTTAGGGCTGAGGGGCTGTAATCAGTGCACATGTCCTCAGAAACACATCCCATGGAGAAGTAGTAGTAGAAGGAGAATTAGTCTGCCTAGGACTGTTAGGGAAAATACCAGGAGCAGTGCACTCTTCATAAGTGGTGCAGTATTTACCCTAAATCCAGCACAGAATAAAATAGAGGCGTAAATATTCCTCTGAGAGGCTTTGAGGATTCTGCAAGTGACCCAGCACTTTTTTTTTTGGTGGGAGGCACTGAGCCAAATATTTCTGTTACAGGACTGGGAGGCCACAGCGACAGGTTTTAAGGATTAGAGGGGGGGGGAGTGCAAGGAGTGAGTAAAAGGAAGGGAGCATATGTTGACAAATCCAGCCTCACAAGGAAACACTTTCCGTGGAGCAGTGGAGCTTTGAACACAGGCCAGTGAGGGGAACAGAACGTAAGTCATGTATGAGCAGTTCTTGCTACTGAAGGAGGATTTGCATTCTTTCTTGTGTTCCTTACACAGTGTCAGTGTTGCAAGAGTGGAGTCAGTTCATATTTCACGTTACGAAAGAACAGACTGGCTGGGCTGTGTTCTTGAGGGAGACCATCATGTGAAGATGCCATGAAAGCTATCGTTGTGTGATAGTTGCTTGTTCCACATGATCCCATAGAGATATGGGGGCTTTAACTTTTCTCCTCTAGATCATATTGAGACAATTACTTTCTCTCTTCCCCAATCCTTTCATTTGGCTTTTTATCCTTGATACCACATAGCATAAAATTATCTGAAGAGCTTGTGTATTCTCCTTATATTTGGTTTTGCTTCCTCACAGAGAGCCCAAAGCCAACATAGTTCTTTCTTCGTCCTAATTCATATGCATTTCAGAGGCACCAGGGGGCACTATTGTAATAAAATACAAAACTAAAAAAATTAGAAAATCCTGTGGCATTGGCACATTGTTACGCATTTGAGCCTTGCATTTCCCCCATTTAGTTCCTAAGATGCCTATGAGTAGGTTAAAATAAAACGTGACTGCCCTTTTTCTCTGACCCAGGGCTGAATTAAAGCAAATTAAAGATAACAGAAGACGTTCCATACCACCTGTTTCTTTTAAAAATGGTTTTAATAACACATATTACACTTTACATCCAAAATTAAAAATTAAAAACAGAAAAAACAAGTAGAAAAACAAATGAAACACAACTTTATACACAAAACCTCAGATTTATAACAGTGTCCCTCTTACCTGGACCATTGGAGGCAGAACAAATTCTCTTTCGTTCAAGGGTTCCCATTCCCCCTCTAAAATTGTAACATCTTTTACTATGGTCTCCAATCCATCCATTTCCCTTATTGTATTTGATCAATAAAATCTCCTCAATTTCTGCAAAAGTATGCCTTTTTAATGACCCCTTTTTATTTTGCACATCAATTTATCATTAATAACTATGCTCCATACATCTTCATGTTAGAGGTCTTACTATTGCTTGGTCCAATTACTACTACTACTACTACTACTACTACTACTACTACTACTACTACTACTAATAATAATAATAATAATAATAATAATAATAATAATAATAATAATAATAATAATAATAATAATAATAAACTTTATTTTTATGCTGCCTTGCTCCCCAAAGGGACCCAAGGCGGCTTACAACAATTCAGAAAAGTACAATAAAAGCAATACAATGTAAAAACAACACAATACCTATAAAATACTATAAAAATACTATATAATATAATACAATAAAAAACAAGATTAAAAACAGTAGCTGCAGCAGAGTTTAAAAAGCTCCCCAGCCAATGAGACTAAAAAAGTAAGAAGTTATAAAAATTTGTGAAGGCTGGAGGCTCAAAAGGCCTGCCTAAATAAGTAAGTCTTAAGGCCTCATTTGAATATTTCAAGGGAGGAGGCAGTTCTTAACTCAAAGGGGAGGGAATTCCATAGTATCGGTGCCACTACTGAGAAGGCCCTATTTCTTGCCGCCGCCCCTCGCACTTCCTTGGGTGGTGGTACTCGTAGAAGGGCCTTCTCCGATGACCGAAGGGGGCGGACCAGATTATATGGAAGAAGGCGGTCTCTCAGATAACCTGGTCCTGAGCTGTATAGGGCTTTAAAGGTCAAAACCAGCACCTTGAATTTGGCCCATGAATGAATCGGCAGCCAATGTAGTCCCTGGAGAAGTGGCTCAACAGAGTCGTGCCACCAAACTCCAGTAACCACACGGGCTGCCGCATTCTGCACCAGTTGTAGTGTTCGAACTGTCTTCAAGGGCAGCTCCACATAGAGCGCGTTGCAATAATCTAATCTTGATGTCACCATGGCGTGGATCACCGAGGCCAGGTCTGCATGATCCAAGTACGGCCACAGCTGGCGCACCAGCCAAAGCTGGGCAAAGCCTCCCTGCCACAGAGCAAATAATGAGTCACATTAAAGTCAAAAAAGGTTTATTAAACTTTAAATAGAAAACAAATATTCCACATTAAACAGTCTCTATTGAAGAATGTCCCTATACTTGTTACACCACCCCCCTAAATCTGGATGGAATGCATGAATTAAACCTAATTAAACCACCCCCTAAATCTGGATGGAATGCATGAATTAAACCTAATCTCAATAGCCATGAGGAGAGATTAAAACTGCCATTTTCCTGTCTGTTTAACCGACAGACCTTTTAGAAAGGAGGGGCATAAAAGAATGTTAGTATAGACATAAGAACATAAGAACATAAGAAGAGCCATGCTGGATCAGGCCAATGGCCCATCTGGTCTAGTTTCCTGTATCTCACAGTGGCCCCACCAAATGCCTATGGGAGTGTACGAGACGAGATATCTGTTTCCTGATACCATTCCCTTGCATCTGGCCCTTGAAGTACCCCGATTTTAAAACTGATTACACATCTCCATTATGGTTTGTAACCTGCGATGGACTTTTCCTCCAGGAATCTGTCTAATCCCCTTTTGAAGGCATCCAGGCCAGATGCCATCACCACGTCCTGTGGCAGGGAGTTCCAAAGACTAAAAACACGCTGGGTAAAAAAAAAATTCTTTTGTCTGTTCTCACTCTCCCAGCCCTCAATTTGAGTGTATGTCCCCTAGTTCTGATATTTTGTGAGAGGGAGAAGAGCGTCCCTCTGTCCACTTTACTCATGTCCTGCATTATTTTGTACGTCTCAATCATATCCCCCCTCAGGTGCCTTTTTTCCAGACTAAAGAGCCCCAAATGTTTTAGCCTTTCCTCATAAGGGAGGTCCCCCAGCCCAGGAATCATTTTAGTTGCTCTCCTTTGGACCTTTTCCAGTCCCACTATGGGTTTTTTGAGATACAGTGACCAGAATTATAAACAATACTCCAGGTGCGGCTTTACTATCGTTTTGAACAATGGCATTATAATTTTGGCTGTTTTATTTTCAGTCCCCTTTTTGATAATCCCTAGCATGGAATTGGCCTTCTTCACCACTGCCACACACTGGGTAGACACCTTCATTGAGCTGTCCACCAGCACAACAAGATCTCTTTCCTGATCCGTCACGGATAACTCAGAGCCCATGAGTTGATAGATGAAGTTTGGATTTTTTGTCCCAATATGCATCACTTTACATTTTGCTACATTGAAATGTATTTGACATTTCACAGCCCATGCCCCCAGTTTGGAGAGATCCTTCTGGAGCTCTTCACAATCTTCTCTTGTTTTGATTACACGGAAAAGTTTTGTATCATCTGCAAACTAGGCTACCTTACTGCATATCCCTGTCTCCAGGTTATTTATCAACAGATTGAAAAGCACTGGTCCCAGGACAGATCCCTGGGGCACACTGCTTTTCACCTCTCTCCATTGTGAAAATTGCCCATTGACACCTACTCTTTGTTTCCTGGATCTCAACCAGTTCTCAATCCATAAGAGGACCTGCCCTCTTAACCCCTGACTGTGAAATTTTCTCAGCAGCCTTTGGTGAGCGACTGTGTCAAAAGCCTTCTGAAAATCCAGATAGACAATATCCACTGGTTCACCCAAATCCACATGCCTGTTGACCTTTACAAAGAATTCTAAAAGGTTTGTCAGGCAAGACTTACCCTTACAGAAGCCATGCGGATTTTCCCTCAGCAAAGTTTGTTCTTCTATGTATTTTAAGATTTTCTCTTGGATGAGGCTTTCCACCATCTTCCCTGGAATAGACATAAGGCTAACCGACCTGTAGTTTCCCATGTTCCCCCTCCTTCCCTTTTTAAAAATTGGTGTGACATCTGCTATCCTTCAGTCCTCTGGCACTGTGGCTGTTTTAAAAGACAAGTTGCATATTACCATTAAGAGATCCACAATTTCATTTCTCAGTTCCTCAATAACCTTTGAGTGGATGCCATCTGGGCCCAGTGACTTGTTGATCTTCAATTTAATAATTAAACCTAAGACATCCTAGATTAATTAAACCTAATCAGACCAATAGTAATTCAGATCAGGATGATTAACATACTGCATTCTGTGACTATTGTTCCGCATACTCTAACACTTCATACCATTCATTTAAAATTATTTTTATTTTCTAGTACTTAGCTATTATTAAACTGGCTGCTGTCCCTATCCTTTTCTACCCAACCCTTTAGCTGAATAATTTGTATTCTTTAGAATACTCTCCAAAATTTTAAATTCACTGGGAAATTTTCCAATTCACTTACTCGGAATAATGATGATATTTGTGGATTAAGTACATTATTGTACTTACTCCAACTTGTCAACTTATCTTTAAGGGAAAGGTTACCAATGTTTTATCTCTGTTTTTATTACATGGTTTAAAAAATGATATTCTCAAAATTAGAGATGGGCATGAAATGATTTTTTTTCCGTTTTGTTATTCATTTTGTTATGTAACAAAATGAATAACGAATCTAGGGGCAAATTTAACATGAAATGAACCGAACTGAGAAAAAATGGTTCGGTTAGGTTTGTTTCATTAATGGAGGGGGGCGGAGATGTTTCCTACCTGGTGCTGGTCCGGAGGTCCGGTCTTCTTGGCTTCTGGTATGGCGACCAGGAATAAAAGCCAACAGCCGCACTACAGCTGTAGCACGGCCATGTGGTCGGCAGTAAAAAAAGAAAAAGAAAAGAAAAGAAAAGAAATAAAAATAATAAAAAGGAATGCCGACCAGGCCCCAAGGATGGCCTGGTCGGCACCCTAAAATAATAATAATAAATAATAATTTAAAAAAACCATCGCCGACCGGGCCCACGGGCTGCGTGGTCAGTGCTGCAAGAAAAGGAAAAAAAGCCCCGTGCTACAGCTGTAGCGCAGGGACTGAACCCAGAAAGGGGGGGGGATAAAATAGAAATAAAAATAAATAAATAAATAAAGGAGTGCCGCCCAGACCCCACGGGGTGGTCAGCGCTGAAAGAAAAAAAAAAAGCCCCACACTACAGCTGTAGCGTGGGGCAAACCCAGAAGTGAAAAAATAAAATAATTTTTAAAAAGGAGTGCTGACCGGGTCCCAAGGGTAGCCTGGTAGACTTGGCACCCTAAAATAAAGGGGAAAAACAAACAAAATAACCCAGCACCGACCAGACCCCAGGGGCTGCAGAATGGATGCTGGGGAAAAAGGGGTAAAAATGAAAAAATGATTTAACGAAACAATGAAATGAATTTTTCTGCAAAAATTCGCAAAAAAAAAAAAATAAACCAACCTCCTTAACAAAACGAAATGAAATGAAACACAATTTTTTCAATTTGTGCCCATCTCTAATTTCAATATAATTCCAGTGATTTGAAATCCCACCATATTACTTCATTAGGATACACAACAATACCACTTCTTTCTGAACTAAACAGCCACTTCTCACAGGTCTGTGCTCAGATCCCTGTTCTCTTCCACAATGTTCTCATTGTAGATATCTCTTAAGGTCACAACATCCATTTTTCAGTTTGACTCGCCCTATCTCCATGCTATAATGATGACAATGAACTGTCAAGCTGATATGCCAAATGATATACTTTTAAAATTGTTTGTTTCAAATCTCATAGGATGTGTAATCCCATCAGCCACATGTTCTTTGGGTGATCCTGGCAGGGTCCTCTCTTGGATAGCACTGTGGAGAATTAATTGACTCATCAGGGGGACTGTATTCCTCTGTAAGTTCCACTGATTCAATGGGCCTACTCTAGTTGTTATTGTGTTCTTCTGGCACCTCAGAAATCTTTATATGCCTCAGCTGCTCTGCTGTGGTATGATGAAGCTCAAGCCTGGCTGATCCTACAATTGAGCTAACTGTGTTGCCAAGGTCAGCTGAAATGATTTTGCTGTGAAGGGATGAATAAGAGCTCCTCACTGCTCTAATCAAACGGGACAGTACCTAAAGATGTTGAGTATTTGATAACAATCATGTGCCGTCAAGGCAATTTTGATCTGTGGTAGCTCTTTCCAGAGTTTTCCAGGTAGAGAATATCAGCAATGTATTCTCGAAGACTTTCATGGCTGATAGTTGTTGTGAGTTTTTCAGGCTGTTTGGCCATGTTCTGGAAGTTTTTCTTCCTGATGTTTTGCCAGACTCTGTAGCTGGCATCTTCAGAGGGCAAAGAGTTCAGGGAGCTAGGAGATTATCTCTGTGCTCTGGGGTATAGAGTGAGTGAGACTGGGGTTCTTAAAGTTGTGGGAAAGAGGAAGTTTGTCTTATGCAGGACAATAGGTGTTAGTCATTGTATTGTGATGGAGGGATTAAGAAGTTTCAAGGTAATCATGGGTAGCAATGATCCTAATATGTAGTTGATGGGTAGTTGGTTTCATTTCCAGATTTCATGTCTTAGCCTGCAGGCTAAATCAGCCTGAAAAATCAGCAGTAGCTGAACACATGCTGAAACAAACTAGACATGAAATCCTCTTCCAGGACACAGAGGCACTGGATAACACTACTGGTCACTATGTCAGACTACACAGGGAAGCCATTGAAATCCACAAACATAAGCACAGTTTCAACAAAAAAGAAGAAAGTCAAAAAATCAACAAAGCCTGGCTTCCAGTACTAAAGGCTGCAGAGTACAAAAAGGTCAAAGCTCAATGATTCCCATCTACCTGAAAGCAATGAATTTAATTTATGGGGTTCATCGCTGGCTTGCTGTTGGCTTCACAGAATGCAATAAGCCGTCTGAGTCTCTTATGTAGACAGAAAATAGATTTATTGGTTCAACCAAGGGTACTTCCACACTCTTTGCTGGTGCGAAGTCCACCGAGAAACCAAAGGAGCAATATTTTATAAGGTTTTCCAGCACTCTTTTGTCCCTCCGCCCATCCGAATTTACGTCACATATTTTTGTTACATGCATCAAATACTAATTGACATCCTTGGTCATTTATTTTGTATTTCTGACACCAATTAAATGTTTTAATTGCTATGGTGTTTGAACTGACTAGTACCTGTGATGCATGCCAGCTGCTGAGCTCTCGAAACAGAGATAAGACTTTCTTGGCTGACGTATAAGTAATTAGCTGTGTAGAGCTTCAAGGCTACGAAAATAATTAGATTGCTGGCTCAGCCAGAAGTTCCCCCGCCTCTTAGTGACCGGAAATGCTTAACCAAAGTTTTAGGACATAGATACAATTGCTTATTAATATTTCTATTTCTAAATATATATATATATTTGTGTGGCTTACATTCTTTGGGATACACTGTTTTGAATACATGAGGCTTGCCAATGCCTGGGGGTTACTAAAATAGCTATATATGAGGGATCTATACCCTTCACTCGCCCCTGACGCGTTATGGAAATTTACGCCAGTAAATTCTCCATAGGTTGCCCTCCCGTGGCTCCCATGATAGACTTGTAAGGGACAAAGAAACATATCGAAGGTGTATATACAAAAGCGTGAATATTGCTTGAGCTTCCCTGCTTACTATTCCCTTGGAGAGGGGTGTCATCATGAGTGACTTTTCAGTGTTCCTGACGAGAGCATCAGCAGTGCTGCCAGGAAAACTTTTCCCCCCCTTTTTCTTTTCTCAAAGGGCTTATAGGCACAAAATGATTTGTGGCGTCTCATGGTGAGGGACGCATTTGAACAAAGAAATACCCCTTAATTCACTAGGGGACTCTCTATAGTGAAATGTTAAGTTACCAGATAAAGTTTAGCAATGTCTGGGAGTTAAAAAGACCCTCTGGCCAGACCCGCAGACTGCAATGGATAGGTGCGTTTCACGGACCATAGCATTTAAATGTCCCCTGTTGGAGGAATGCAACATGATCACAACCTCCCACGACCTGCTGCTCACTGCTCAAAGATTCCAAATTCCCAACCTCTGAAGGGGCTGGCATAATATTGTGATAGACTTGGATATCAAGATCCCTGTCCCAAAGTGATAACTAAACAGCAGATTTGTTCAGTACCTTATATCAGGACAATCATGAAACCCAAATAGATTTTCTTGCAGCAGCAGTGCAAATGTGAGATATCTTGCTTATGTGTTTGGTAATCAGGCTGACAACCCCTGAATTCCATTTAGGGTCAGTTTGCAAATCAAACACTTATAAAAATATGGGCAAGGCTCCTTTGCCAGCCTGCTCCCTTTTGCTGTCAAATGGCTTTAGACCTTGCAGTATGATTTTTCATACTGTCATTTTTCATAAAGATACACAAACATTAGTACCTGATTTCATAGAACAAAGATCATGACATGATTTTCAACCTTATTCAGGTGTGTGGTGTGCTTTGAAACTCAAATGATAGCAGGTTGTGCAGAATTACCCAGTTGTTCATGCATACAGGACAACCCAGATGATAGACATTAATCTTAGAAAAACCAATTTTTAGCCATAAACCATACTCAATAGTTATAGTCCCATGGTAGAGTCACGGATGAACTATTGAAATCAAAGCAGAGATGTCTCTGTAGCTGTCAGTTCACACACAGAATCAGCCCCATAAATATGGGACAAAAGTAATTCATCATAGTCTTTGGTGAAGTAAATAATGTAGACAGCTATTCTAGAGAACCATTGTTTTGTGGTATAAAGTCTCGGAGCACCCATGGGTGCCAAAAATTTCTCTCATTCAATGTAAATTGCATAGAAAGGCAAGTAATAGAAAAATATGAGTTATGAAAGGCACATTCAGCAAACAAAAATTTTACAATGACTATCAATAATAGGCAGTAATATAATAAACAGCGATTAATAATTAACGTCCCTATGCAAGGCTTCAAAATAAGCGCTCACTTGCTAGAAGGCTGGTGTGTGTGTGTCGACACAAGTTCACAAGTTCTTGGTGGTTCAGCGCATGGCGAAGGTCTGAATTTGGAAAAAGGGGTGAAATTGCGGGCGTGAAGTCTGTTGGCCGCAATCCAAAGCAAAAGTCAGTGGCCTGTAAGCACCTTCCGTCTCGTCTCCCCCCTCAGAGACAGACAGAGAAAAGAAAAGGAAAAGGAAAGGAAATCAGGCAGACAGGATGTCAGCCCATCAACCGGAAGCTTAGGGGGAAATCAGCAGACGACAGTGGGGCTCCCCGAAGTGGCAAATGCAAGGCTCCCCCAGGAACAGGTGTGATGACCACAGGTCAGGTACTATACGGCGTCCTCCATCGGGGGGGGGTGGTCATCTAAGGCTTGAGGCATCATACTGCAGTGGGCAGGAGGCGTCACCGGTCAGGCCTCTCTCCCGCTCGGTCGCGGGGTGCGATTCACGCAGGGTGAATAGGCTGGCATCACCGGATCCAGGGGCCCACATCGATCGAGCTGGCGGAGCGCAGTCATCTCGAAGATGGCATCAAAGGCATCAAACGCTCCAGGAGGGATAGCGGAATGGATGGCAGGAAGGTCCCCATCTCAGCATCCACGAACGGCGGCGTCAGGTTTCCAAACCCAACCGACTCCATGATCCAGAAATAAAGAACGGGTGGGCGTTTTTCCCAGAGCAAAAGCCCGTCCTCCAGGATATACCTGGGTAAGAGAAGAACACACACACACAACCACAAACAGAAAAACACAGAGGACAAACCCCCACAAAAGGACCCCTCAGCTGTCCTTGTGCTGTCAAGCAGGGTGGTACAGTCTATCTGACAGTCATGAAAAGGAAAAAAAAATGTTGAAAAAGGCAGACTGGGGCTTTCCTCTTCGTAAAACCAGTACGTGAAGTAAGGGGGGCCAAAGTCTATGACGAGGACACCTCTGTACAGCAGTAGATATGCACACGTTCAGCTGGCCCTGATGAGTGCTTGCAAGGTGTAGGTGTTCAGGTGTCCCCAATCAACCACAGATCCCATCCCCAAGTCAAATTGCTCTCCTACACGGGGACAGCAAAAAATGTAACTGGCAGAATATCCAGGCGATGCAAAGTAGGCTCTTAGCATGAACCAAATTGTTCCGGAGGGGAGTTTGGACTGGCAAGCGGAATGATAAAGTCACGGCCGGCCATACTTCAAAACAAAAGTCAGTGGCTGTTTTAAACCCACTCTCTCCCCCCATAAACAAACAGAGAGAAAAAAAAAAGAAAAAGAAAAGAAAAAGGAACAGGAAGACAGGATTGTAATCTGTCACCCTGAGTTGAAAGTGAATCAGCAGGCTGCCTCGGGGGCCTTCCGAAGTGTCAACCGCAGCTGTCATCTGGGGAAGGATGCCTCAGGACGGAAAGTGTTTCCTCCAGCGTCTTTCCGAGTGGGAAGAGACAGACAGACCGAAACAGACGAACAATAAACACACACAAAAAAATGGCCACGCAATCTGCAGAACATGGCCTCGTTCTCCAGGTGTGATAGTGCTACATGCAGTACACTGTGTGCAGATTTCAATGGCACAGTGTAGTGCAGTCTATCTGAGTCTCGAGAAGGAAAAAAAATGTCACAAAAAGCAAATGTCCTGCAGAATGGGGCATATCTCTTTGTGAAACAAGCATATGAATGGGGGGGGTGTCCAAATGTTCAGAAAAATCGTTTGGCCATAGTACACAACTGCACTTTAGTAGTTGTTCACAAATTCAGGCCGGCCATGGTCACGCTACTAGGCCCCCTATGAAATTTGTAACAAATTAATAATGTGCACTATAGAGCCATTCTTAAAAATAGGGAAGCTTGCCCGTTACATGCACAAAACAGGAAAAGAAAAATCGTTAAGTCCATTTTGGTTTCTAAAAAAAAATAAGCCTCAATTTCCTCAGGGGGGGGGGCTTCTGAGACCAGGCGTGGGTTAAAAGCAGCACCAACACGCTATACATTTTACTGGCCAGGCAAGCCTTGTACCGCCTATGGCAAAAAGATAATTCTTTTATTCTCCTGTGTTGAATTAGTTATAAAGAGTCATTGAAATCGCAAGTAGCTTTTAAACTTATCTTCGAAAAGCCTAATTAAGAAAAATGTGCAGTGCGTAGAGTAAGCAAGGCTCGTCTTAAATTCTGGCGTGTAAGCCTGTTGAACGCTCTGGGACTGACCCGTACGTTACGTTACTCCAGGCTTGGGAGAAAGAGAGAGAGAGAGAAAAAAAAAAGGAAAACTGGGCTGTTTTGTCAGCATTCCTCAAATTCCTCTGGGAGGGGGAATGAGAGGTGGTATGCTGGCTTGCCCTGCGAAGGGGGGCAAGGGCAGAAAAAGAAAGGAGGGGTGTAGACTTTTAAAAATTCCCCCGCGGCTGCCTTTTGCAGCCTGAGGCTAGCAGATAATCTCCTGTAATTACTCCGTAATGGATTAGGTGTGAAATGCTTCTGAAACAAAGGGGGGCAATCCACCATTCTTGTGGCTTGTTGTCTGCTTAAGCCTAATTTGAGAAGCGTGGCCCTTGTAAGGAATACACAAAAGCCACTTAAATTAGGAGGGGAAGAGAATCTTAGGTGGACATGTAGAATGTCTCTCTCTTCCTTCACTCTGATATCTATGGGGAGGCAAATAATGCCTAGCTGGTACTTAAGTCCTTATGAAGACCATGAAAGCACAGTTAAAAAAAATTCCTGCTTATTCTCCAAGGATGGAAGGAAGAGAGAGAGAGAGAGAGAGAGAGGGAGACCAAGACGCCTTTTGAAACAGTCCAAATGTGGATATTTATTGGCAGGTTGGTCCTGAGAATCTTCCTGTGTTTGAAATTAAAGTGCCTTGTTTGTTCTCAAATGTTCTTAACTACTTTTGGAGAAGGAACAAGGCATTGATTCTAATTCCTGTCGTGGCCAACTGCCAGAAAGGGGGTCATCCCCTGTTTCGATGTCCCTGCTGTTGATTATTAATAGTTCAGAAATAACGTCCCTACCTATCTCCTCATGCGGTGCATAGCAATTCTTAGTTCTGTTTAAAGCTTCCATATTCAAGGAGTTGGGCATTGGCGTAACGGGATGGAAATACCTCCTGAATGCTTGAAGAAGGCAATTGAGAAATGCACATCTCCCGCCTAGCACTTCCTGTCCCCTCAATGCTTCATGCTCTCTTCCAGTTCTCTCAACATCATACGTATCCATCCCCACTTCTGTCTTGCCGCCTTCCTGCTACTACACTTCCTCCTCCCATCTGTCCCTTTCCATACTTCTTCAGTCCACTGTCCTGCCTTCCTGCTACCACACTTCCTCTATTCAACTGTCTTTCTCTACACCTTTTTCAGTTTACCATCCTGCCTTTCCTTCCATCATCTTTCAGGTTTCCTACCCAGTTTTACTAAAAATGCATTACTCAGATACCCTATGATGTTTTCCCTGTAAAATGTCCCTTCAGCTGGTAAATCTTTTGTGTGACCGACCAGTCACAAAATACATAGGATGTTGTTTATCCGTGAGTACTCAAAAGTACCCTTCTCACCGCCCATTTTCCCCCTGGTGTTATTAAAATTGCTGGCGGGGTCTTCTAGTTGGCAGAGTATTTAGTCTCTATATTACTTAACTAAGCACGTCCTTATAAATTCACACGCCTCTTGCTAGCAAGTCATAATTGGTCTGCCCTCCTTGAGGGCTAGAATCTTAATTTGAGATGGCAAAGTCCTGCCTAATCCTATTTAGAGGGGCTCTTCTTAAAACTTACTTTTGTTCCATGTAATACTAAAATTATTACTTCTGGTGGCATAATTCCAATGTTACCACATCGCACATCAAAAGGGGGTGCATAAACTGCACTAGTTTATCCCCATAGGTTTGCTTAAAGGTCTAACTGTGTTCCTATGACTTTTCCCACACAAGCATCAAACGGACTCGCACCTCAACAATCAAATGCACATCATACACGCCAACATGTGATTCAGCAACCATACACAACTCTCCCACATTTCTGTTTCCCCAGTTAACTGCGATCCCTTGCCTAAGAATAAATCTTTTTAACTTCTCTAAAATCAAACGGAGATGGTGGAACTCCGTTGGCATTGTGGGGCAAAGATTGCCAGTCTTTGCCCCTGCTTAAGACACAGGGAATGGCCACTTCCCTGTGGTTACCAAAAAGAATTCAATTCAATACCCACACATATATTCAAACATTAATAAATCCTCTGAGGAAGCCAGAGCAGTGCTCTGCTTCTAATTCTTCAAACACTTGGGGAGGTGAACGCTAGGGCTACTGGGCCAAAGCCCTTTCCACCCTTGGGGATGTCAGGGTCTTAGTGTCCCTTAATGTCCCCTGGTTCTTGGGATGTCAAGGTCATATCTGACCCTCCTACTCCCTGTACCCCCCCCCGGGGCCGACAATAAGAATTCGCAATCTTCTCCACTCCACAGAGCTGCTAGATTCGAACTCAAGCCACCCCACAGCTGGTTTTCTACCTTACCAGAATTCTTCTGCGCAGTCCTTCTCAGTCCTTCCCCTTTTTGGCCGGCTTCTATTTTCCCTCAAGCATGGCAGCCCATTCAGTGCTGACAGAGTGATCTTCCTCATAAATTTGAGGGTCCGGACTAAGACCAATCAATCAGCACGAACTTCTTACCATGCATTGAGTCAGACTCTGCAGCCTTCCAGCAGCAGCGAATTTGTCCCCGGCATCTCCACCAGATGAAAGCAATGAATTTAATTTATGGGGTTCATCGCTGGCTTGCTGTTGGCTTCACAGAATGCAATAAGCCGTCTGAGTCTCTTATGTAGACAGAAAATAGATTTATTGGTTCAACCAAGGGTACTTCCACACTCTTTGCTGGTGCGAAGTCCACCGAGAAACGAAAGGAGCAATATTTTATAAGGTTTTCCAGCACTCTTTTGTCCCTCCGCCCATCCGAATTTACGTCACATATTTTTGTTACATGCATCAAATACTAATTGACATCCTTGGTCATTTATTTTGTATTTCTGACACCAATTAAATGTTTTAATTGCTATGGTGTTTGAACTGACTAGTACCTGTGATGCATGCCAGCTGCTGAGCTCTCGAAACAGAGATAAGACTTTCTTGGCTGACGTATAAGTAATTAGCTGTGTAGAGCTTCAAGGCTACGAAAATAATTAGATTGCTGGCTCAGCCAGAAGTTCCCCCGCCTCTTAGTGACCGGAAATGCTTAACCAAAGTTTTAGGACATAGATACAATTGCTTATTAATATTTCTATTTCTAAATATATATATATATATTTGTGTGGCTTACATTCTTTGGGATACACTGTTTTGAATACATGAGGCTTGCCAATGCCTGGGGGTTACTAAAATAGCTATATATGAGGGATCTATACCCTTCATACCCACAAGCAAAAGTGACCAGTTCACACAATAAAACAACTAACGACACCCATCAGCTACATATTAGGATCATTGCTACCCCTGATTACGTTGAAACTTCTTAATCTCTCCATCATAATACAATGCCTAACACTTATTCTCCTGCATAGGACAAGCTTCCTCTTTCCCACAACTTTAAGAACCCCAGTCTCACTCTCTTTACACGCCAGAGCACACAGAGAAGCTCCTTGTTCCCTGAGCTCCTTGCCCTCTGAAGATGCCAGCCACAGAGTCTGGCAAAATGTCAGGAAGAAAGAAAAACTTCAACAATATCAGCAATGATGTATCATTCCCTTATCGGGTCACCTTGGGACTGTACAGTTTGCTACTTGCAGGAGCTACAGTGGGGAAATCAAATGCCTACCTTCTAGCTTGCACAACAGAGGTTGTTTGAGAAATGGAAGGCAGTCTTGGTCACAAATTGATTGTGTGCTATATCTACCCTTACATGGTCACTCAGAAGATATAAGCACAGCTGGTAACTGTGGAAATGTCCTAAAAACTTTCAAGTTACCTGCCAAATATAACCCAGTTGCCAATCAAGATCTTCACAAAGTTCAGCAGACAGACAAATACGTTGTGTCTCTCCACAAATCCAGAATGAATTACCGTAACCAGTCGGCTTGGTGATCGCATAAGGACAGCCATCTTTCAAAAAATTGCAAAGACCAAATATTTTGCTATCATGTTTGATAGCACTCTGGATATTTCTCACACTGACCAAATGTCCAAAAAGATTTGATATGTGCACACTGAAGATACAGAAATCAGTGTGGCACATTCTTTCATTGACTTTATTCAATTACATGGGAAATCAGCTGATGTCAATGCAAAACAGATTTGTGACAAGTTGCAAGGAGATGTCCTTAAGCACTGCTATGACAATGCCACAATTATAGCTGAACACATTATTGGTGTTCCAAAACACATTTTGGATATGAATCTCAAAGCAGTGTTTGTGCCATGTAACAATGACTCACTCAGTCTTGCTGGTGTGCATGCAGTTGGTGTTGGGACACAGTCTGCAACTTTATTTTGCACTGTCAAGAAGGTATACATATTTTTCTCAACCTCTACCTATAAGTGAGATGTTCTTAAGGAATGTTCTTAGGCCATTGTTCACTTAATCAACCTATTGTCCACCTAACAAGTCTATTCAGGCCATTGTTCATTTTATGTTGGGAATTTGCTGGAGAAATTCTTAAGGCCAAGCTGACCTTAGTTGCAGGGGAAAGGACAGAAACACACACCCATGCAGAGAGGTGTCTTTTCAGCCAACTGAACAGGCACACAGACAAAAGACTGACATGTTCATCTCAGAAGCCTTATTTTTATTCTCTTATCTATATTTACAAGTAAGGATGGACACCTTACGAAAAACGATACGCTGTTTTGTCGTGTCGTAAGATTACAAAATGTTTAGAAATGAAATGAAACTCCAGCCAGTGCTTTGTTACAAAATGAAACAACGTGCCATTTTCCCACTCTAAAATGAAACAATTCGTTATAGAGGAAATGGCAGGGGAGCTTCCTCATGCCCCCCCCCGTAACCCCTTGAAATTTGGAAAGAATGGATTTCAGCGAATGGAATTATTAAGCCCCAAAGGGACTGCGGGCGGTGTTACTTAATTTAAGGGGTGTGGATCAGTGTGCTGAGGGAAGCTGTAAATTAAACCCTATAATTGGTAAAGTGTGCTGAACACACTCCTTCCATTAAGCACTCCCGCACCTCCTTTGGAGCTTAATAACTCTGTTCCCTGAAACCAAAAACTTTCCAAATTTCAAGGGGATCCCTAAAATCACTTGGGGAAGCTAAGCCTGCCATTCACATGCCTGGGATCAGTAATTTTTGCATTGAATATTTTTTAAAAATATTATTATTATTATTTAAAAATACTCAGTGGAAATTTACTGATCCCAGGCATGCAAATGACAGGCTTAGCTTCCTCAAGCAATTTTAGGAGACCCTTTGAAATTTGGAAAAGTTAGGGCTTCTGGGGGCAGAGATATTAAACTCCAAAGGAGTTTCTCATGCTTGCATTTTTGTAGCCCAGTACTTACCAAAGTGAATGATGCTCAGATCTACCTACAAACAGAAGGACTTGCTCTTGATCAACGTGTGCAAAAGTTGAAAGCACTGGCTCTATTTTGCCTGGAAAAACAAGAGTGTCTAGTGTCAATGGCAAGTGAGAAAGCTCTACAGATATGTAAAATGTACAACATTCCTCAAGAGACCAGAGTTATGATGCTGGCTTGACCTTAATACAAGAAACATGCAGAGAACAACTGGAAGCAATTGATCAGCTTAAGGCAAAAATTACAAAATGCACAATGGAAATGAATGAGCTTCACCCAGGGATTTGTTTTCCTACAAATCCAGACGTTGCTGAATATTGAAAAAGATTTTTTTATCAATGAGAAAATTCAGCACACACATTTTAAATCTACAGAGTTGAATGTTGCAACTACGATTGCCAAAATAAATACCCTTTTGTTGTTATTTTGTTTATGGAGGTCAGTCCCGATGGACAATTACCAAATGGACAGCTTTAGATTTGCTTATGTGGGTACACAGGCGGAAACTGCAAGAGAGTCTAACTTTGTTGTGACATTAAGAATCTTTTAAACTATCAGTGCTTCAACCACTAGTTGTGAAAGAAGTTTCTCAAATCTTAAATTAATCAGAACATATCAGAGATCTACAATGGGCCAAGAAAGACTGTCTAACCTAACAATACTGTCAACTATGAGAGATTTCAATATACAGTGGTACCCCAACTTAAGAGCGGCTCGACTTAAGAGCAATTCAACTTAAGAGTGGAAAACTGTTGGCGTTTTAACTGCTGCCTTATAAATTTTAGATATGGCCTGCCCGACTTACAAATATATTTTTTCATTTTTTATTTTTTAACTTATTTTTAACTTATTTTTAAATAGGTAACCCAACTTAGTTTGACTTAAGAGCATGCATTCGGAATGGATTACATTCGTAAGTTGAGCTACCAGTTTAGTTTTCAATACTGATACTGAAAAAATGTGCATAGGTGATGATGATGATGATGATGATGATGATGATGATGATGATGATGATGATGATGATACCACAGGGATTCCTTACAAAGGGTGGATGGGGTGGGAATTCTAAGGATATAAACAGAAGAGCTCAAGTAGTATGTTTGTGCTTGAGGGGCATAAGGAATTCAAACAAATAACTGGTGGACTCAGGGAGTATTAATAATCTGCAGGTTAGGGTCATGGCAATTCACGTGATACCAGTGCTGTCTTTTAATAACTGGGTAGACATGGGCACGACAAGAAAAAATGACGTTTTGAGTTTTCGTTTGTCGGAATGGGTCCGTTTCAGGTCGTTTCTATTTGTCGTGAAAATTTTTTAAAATTTGTCATTTCCACCGCGATTTAGCGCGATTTGACTTCCCAGAGCATAGGGGCGTCCCGCAATCAGGGCCGGCGCTAGGTGTTTTTGCGCCCTAGGCGGCGGGCGGGGCGGGGGGTGGCGGCGGGGGGGAGGTGCGGGCGGGCGGTGGTGGCGGGGGCCATGGGTGGGCGGCGGCCACGGGCAGGCGAGTGGGCGGGCGGCGGCGCAGGCCGCAGGCGGGTGGTGGCGCGGGTGGATGGGCGAGTGGGCAGTTAGGATATCACTTAGGATAGAGGTTCTGTTCTTGGCTTGCACCCCAAATATGTGTGTGTGCAAGCAAATTGAAGTTGGGAAAAGAGAAAATAAATGGTAGTATATAATATATTTTTAAAATAAATCCACACCTCCCACTCCCAGTCGAACCTCCCCCTTTATCCAATATCAGAAAAAAATCCTCAAATTGTCAGAGAAGAAATAAAGAATAAACTGCTATTCCCTTCAGCAGACAAAGCTGCAGGGAATCAAAGAAATTATTTTCAAAATTCAATTCCCTCCCTGCCTGCCTAACTTAAATCCTAAAGCCTCCAGCCTCCCTCCTCAATCTTGATCGGATCACACCAGCACCAGCAGCCAGCCCTCCTCCCTCAACCACATCCATACATCGACCCGACTGCGATTTCTGGAAGGTGCCTCGGCTTTTTATGCCCTTCGAGACAGCCAGAGGTGTCAGTCAAAAACCTGGCGATGCCATTGGTGGAATGGTTCAAAAATTTTGCATGGTCCCATCCCATGCCCAGCCCAAATGGGCAGGTCTAAAAAAATATAAAATAAAATAAAATAAAATAAAATCAATACGACGTTTTATTGCTATAAAAAACCCACTGCTGCTACTATAAAAATCCAGGCATTTAAAATAAATAAATTTCACATGTTTCTGTGGTGATTTGGTGTGTTTTTTGATCACGATTTCAAAAGAAAAATTGCGGTTGCCATTTTGGATCCCCCCCCACCGCATGGCATGCAGCGAGAGACAGACAACGAGGATGACCCTCCCCCAGCCTGGTGCAAGCAGCCCAGGACAGGAGAAGAGGGGGGGAGGCCAGGGACCCCCCAGAAACCACCCCTCTGGTAGGTGGCAAAGCCTCAGGCAGGCATACTTTCGCCTGCTTTTTTGGCCGGGATTCGGGATTTTTAAAAAATCTTTTAAAAACTTTTTCTGTGCTTCGCATCGCGCAATCGCCCGATGCCACAAACGGAAACGAAAAACCCGACCAAATTTTTCTTTTTTTTGTTCGAGTTCGAGTTCTGATGGCTTAATTATCGTTACCGTTTCCGTTACGTAACGGAAACGATAACCGAAAACGGAAACGACAATTTCGCCGAGTCGTGCCCATGTCTATAACTGGGATAACCAGATGTAGAGTCAACTTAATCTGTTATTAGCATTGTCACCTCTTCATCTTGTTAATGTTATTGTTGTAGAAATGGTTCTTACAAGCCATAAGTCAAACAGAGGAGATGAAGTCTAAATCTAAATGAATATGTAAAGTCTGTGGAAGTATAGTCATTGGTCCTTTGAATTTCCAGTATCATAATATTTGGAAGTCTGGCAACTATAAATTGAGATAATGGACAGAAAAGAAGGGGAGATGAATCTGGAAGCCAGAGCTATAAAACTCAGTTTTCCTATATTTCTGCATGAATTATATTTGTGTTCTCAAATATAGTGTACTGTACTGTACTGACCATGATTAAAAGTTTAAAATGACAGACCTTTGCATGACATTTAATGTTGTTTTGCCTTCTATTAAAAATAGCATATCCAAACAGTTGACTGAATGTCAAAGAATGAACTATTCCTGGATTAAATATGATATTATGTCAGGTATAGATTACCTTAGTGACATAAGCTAGCAATACTCAAATGAAGTACAGTGTTATGTTTGGAAACACAGCATAAAGAGTTAATGGCTGAGCTTTCAAACAGCAGCCAATGAAACCTGCTAGCCCGAAATAGATACACAGCCATGTGAATTCATGTATTTACCCATCTGCTAGAGTTAAACTTAATGCTGATAGATAGACCTTGTGAATGAACCATGTAAATGTGGATTAATGGTGCTCAAACAAGGAATCTGGGGACTCAAGAGGGCATGCAAAAATATGTAATCTAGCCATGGAAAATGTTTATTTTTCTATTCAGATCTGAGAGAAAGTGGGAGACAGGAAGCCCTTTTAAAGTTCACATGCAAGTGCTCTCGCTCTCTCTTGGTTCGAAGTGAAGAACAAGAAAGGTCTCCAATAGTACTGGACCCAACAACATTTTATGTAACACATACCTGTATAACTTTAAGAGAGAGGTCAGACAATGTTACTTCTGTGCAAAGATATATTTGCCCCTGATGAAGAGTGAGTTTATTTTATCTTCTACTGCTGTGCTTCCCATAACTTTAGGTTGTCTTTTTAAGACTTCATCTTGATTTACTTTTACCTTTTCAGAGCTAGGAAAAGTTACTTTTTTGGATAAGTTTACACTGGCTTTGGGGTTATGGGAGTTGTATGAAAAAATAGTCTTTCTGAACCCTGCTTCCTGGGAAGACAATGAAGGAAGGGAATAAATGAATAAATAGGATTTGGGAATATGTAATGTATTTTAGTAGATTTTTTTTTGTTAAGGTTCAAGATCAGTTTTGTTTGAAGTGTTTTATTTACACAGCAGAATACATACAGCAGGCCTTTTTTTAAACAATTTGAATCAATAATATAGCTGCATCAGTAGATCACATATGGGGCCAAGATGGAGTTCTATCTGGGCTGTATATTGTCCCTCATTATTGTAAGCCACCTTGGGTCCTTTTTCAAGGAGAAAGTGGGGTAAAATATTCTAAATAAATAAATAGATAGATAGATAAATAAATAAATAAATAAATTGTTATTTAAAATATGCCATACCTATGCTACCTGTGTCACAGCTTTGGAAGGAGCAACATATTACTACATTAGCATGGAAGACTACCTGGAATTTCCACCTGCTTGGGTGTTCAGGAGGTACAAAATCTGGATTGAATAATAAAAGCCCAACACCCCACAGCCCTTCTGGAATGTTGTCAAGGTAGCTCATAAGGTTTTACAAGGGGTTTCAGATTGATTATCTCAGCAAAAGTTATAAAAATAAGAAGAATCCATATTTCTGAAACCAAACAATTCTTTACACCATGGAGAATTTCAAAATCTCATAGAAGCACCTGAAATAGACCTGATCTACCAAGAAAGAAACCAGTCAATGAAGGAATGAACACCTTAAGAAAATTATTTCAGACAATACGTCTGTGAAGATTCTCAGTCATCCAGGTTCGTTTAACTGGGAGTTGAGTCATGGCTACTGGACTTCTTTTTTGAGAGATAGAAACGTTTCGCTGTTCATCCAAACAGCTTCATCGGTCTGAATACAGCTAGTGCAAGAGACCTTCTTATAGTCAGCTTGACCTCTTGTCCCCTGGTCTGATTGGCTCATAAGATGAACAAAGCCTGAATAGGCTCGTTAGGGAGACATTAGTGTCCATGGCCTTAAGACAGCACTTAAGGCCTGTGGATATCCAAGGTGGGCCTTCAACAAAGCAGTGGGCCATCCCAGAAGAACAAGGGATCAGTCTGAGACCCAGACCCGACGGAAGAACCTGGTCATTCCTTACATGGCAGGAGTGTCGGAGAAGCTTAAAAGGATTTTTGGCAAACACCACATCCCTGTTTATTTCAAACCCATGAACACACTAAGGCAGAGACTTGTCCACCCAAAGGATCCGATACCAAACCATAAAAGGAGCAATATAGTATATGCAGTCCAATGCAGTGAAGAGTGTTCAGACCTCTACATTGGAGAAACTAAACAGCCATTAAACAGAAGAATGGCCCAACATAGGAGAGGTAACAGCTCAGGACCAGAATCAGCAGTACACCTCCATTTGAAGGAAAAAGGCCACTCTTTCAAAGATGAGGATGTAGACATATTAGACAAAGAAGAGAGGTGGTTTGAGAGAGGAGTAAGGGAAGCCATTCATGTTAGCATTGAAAATCCCTCCCTCAACAGAGGTGGTGGGCTCCGGCATAGTTTATCTGCTACTTATCAGGATGTACTTTCCAAAGTACCCAGGCAAATCAAGGAGCCTTCACCACCAGGTCACAGCTAACGACCCATTCTTGATGGCTTTAAGCACCTTACGCCATTGTTTACCTTAAGGCCATGGACACTAATGTCTCCCTAACGAGCCTATTCAGGCTTTGTTCATCTTATGAGCCAATCAGACCAGGGGACAAGAGGTCAAGCTGACTATAAGAAGGTCTCTTGCACTAGCTGTATTCAGACCGATGAAGCTGTTTGGATGAACAGCGAAACGTTTCTATCTCTCAAAAAAGAAGTCCAGTAGCCATGACTCAACTCCCAGTTATTTCAGACAACTTTCTTCTCTACTTGACAAAGCATGTCTTGTCTCAAAAGCATATTTGTGAAACATCCTGAGTTACTAAAATTTAATTTTACAAGTACAAAAGATTTTTTGGTTTTACTAAACTTCAAATAAATATATGATACTGTATATTAAACCATGGGACAGATAGTTCTGAATTCAAAACCCGATATATATGACAGACGTAATTAACTGAATATAAAAATATGGTTACTGTGGTGGACTGGGCTTTAGAAGACTAAGTTCAAACTCCATAGAGCCATTGGGTAACATTCAGCCAATATCTCTCTCTCTCTCTCTCTCTCTCTCTCTCTCTCTCTCTCTCTCTCTCTCAGCAGGACCTGTTTCACAGTTTGTTGTAAGCAGACTGTGAAGAGAAATGTAGACAGAGATAATTTTTTGAAGTCATTGTGGGGACAGAGGGATAATAAAATAATAAAGAAATGCTCTCATCATCAATTTAAATCTATCAATCAAAATGGAGATTGCGGCCAAGAAATCAGAAGAATGAGGCTCACAAAGGCAGCAATGAAGGAATTTAAAAAAGATCATAAATTGGAAAAATTTGTTGTTCTAGACCAAGAACAAGATCACCCACACTCAGGTATCTCTAATCACCATATATTGGTGTGATATCCGGACAGGTAAGAAACCTGAGAGGAAAAAAAAATTTATTTGAAATATGCCAGAGGGGACTTTCAAAAAGACAAACCAGTGGATCCTAGATTGAATCAAGCCTGAGCTATCTGTGCATGCAAAATTGATGCTGTTTTCCTTTGGTCACACAATACGATAAGTCAGGGTTCTCTGGAAAATAGAAGAATGCTGAGAAACGAGGGTGGCAGTCAGAAAAGGTGAAGACCAAATGCAGGATGGATTGACTCCCTAAAGCAGGGGTGCCCAAACTTTTTGTAAGGAGGGACAGATTTGGTGGCTGAGAATGTGTCAGGGGCCAGTTGCTCCCCGACCCTGCCACCCCACTGCAAGCCCCACCCACTGACCCATAGGCCCCACCCACTGACCTCTTGCAACCCTACCCGCAGGAAGGAAGGCGTGGACCAAGGGAGGGAGGGAGGAAGGTGGAAACCAAGAGAGGAAGGAAGGAAGGTGGGGAACCAGGAAGGGAGGGAGGGAGGGAGGGAGGGAGGTGGGGACCAAGGGAGGGAGGAAGGAAGGAACGAAGGTGGGGACCAAAGGAAGCACAGGGAGCCGTGGCCACAGGTCGCCCCTTGGAAGAGGCGATCTGTGCGACCTTGCGCTCCCCAGTGGTGGCGGTGGCTTACCCGCCAGCCCCCCAAAGCTCCTTGGCAGTGTCAGACGCCCGCTGGCCTGCCCACCCCCACACTTTCCCCTGCGGTGCCAGTAGCGGCAGACCGCCTGTCCGCCCAGCCGCCCAAGCTTCCCAGCAGTGTCAGTGTTGGCAGAATATTTTTTTCTTAAAAAAAAAAACATGGGATGAAGGAGGGGGAGGGAGGGGCGGGCCAGCCAGCCACGGGCCACTCAGAATGGCCTGACGGGCCGGATTTTGCCCCCCCCCCGGGCTAGACTTTGGGCAGGCCTGCCCTAAAGGAACCACAGGATTCAGTCCACAAGAGATGAGCAGGGAAGTTCAGGACAGGACCTTTGGAGATTTCCCATTTGCATGGTCCCCATGGACTGGATGTGACTTGACAGCACATAACAACAACAATGTGCTCTCAGGTTGCTTCTTATCTTACAGTGGCATTTATAATATTACCAAGGTATGTGAAATTATCCAGCAGTAGTTTTAACACTGCAACCCTCCTACCAGTGAGTTTCCATGGCGAAGAGTACTAGAGCTCCGGAGTAGAGATGGGCACGACTTGAAAAAAATTTTTTTCGAGTTGTCGTTAGTCGGGCCGGTCCCGTTTCGGGTCGTTTCCGGTTTTCGTGAATATTCGCAAAAATTAGTCGGTTCGTTTTTTCGTTTTTTCGTTGTCGTTAGTACTGGTTTTTTTTGGGGGGGGAGCGGGCTCCTGGAGGCACCTCTGTGGGGTGGGTGCCTCCTCTGGCCCGCTATAAAGGGAAAGTGGGCTCCTGGAGGCACCCGTGGGTGCCTCCTGCCACTAGGAAGGGGAAGCAGGCTCCAAGAGACCCCTCTACATGGGGGTCTCCCTTCCTCACCTGCTGCTGCTGCAAAATGCTATGCAATAGCCATATGGATATTGCATAACATAATGTGCAGACGTGAGACCAGTGTGAGAATGATAGGGTCATGCCCGCCCTTCACAAGGCTCTGGCACCACCATGTCTCACACAGAAGGGAATTGTACTTGCTGCGTGTAGTGCAATGGAAGCAAGTAGATCTGGCTTTAAGGTGGCTTAGTGCAAGAGCTAGGGTTAGGCTAGTGACGGGTAAGGTTACGGTGGGCTAGTGGGTTGCACCTCTGGGTGCCTCTCTGACCCACTAAGAAGACAGTCTGTGACGTATGGGTACGGAGTCAAGGGTTAGGGTTAGGGCTAGGGCAGGTTTTAGGGGGCTTTTTGGCACATCCCAGAAGTCTCCATGGCCAAGTGGCCATGCGACTGGTGGGATGGCTCCAAAAATTTGCATGGTTGTCCACTCCCACATGGCTGGCCACTTGGCCAGCCCATCATTGCGCAGGTGTAAATAAAATAAAATAAAATAAAATCAATGGAGGACAGAGGAGGAGAGGAGAGACATTTTGTTGCAAGAAAAAACCACTGCTACTGTGAAAAATCTGGCAGTTTATAAATTTTCGCGTGTTTCTGTTGTGCTTGTGTGTTTTTGGACCACGATTTCAAAAACAATATTGCGTTTGCCACCCCATTTTGGATCCCCCGCCCGCACCGCATGGCATGGCGATGGCGACTCGCGAGTCCGGCTGCCCAGGACGGGGGGGAGGCGGGACCCCCCCCCCCTCCAGAAACCACCCCTCCGGTAGGTGCCCTGCGCCCTTAGTCAAGCAGGCATTTTTCCGCCTGCTTTTTTGGCCCGGGAACGGGTGGGGGGAGAGTTTAAAAGTTTTTTCCTGTGCCGTCCGTGCCGCTTGCTTGCACTTTAATTGCGGCGGCCGGCGGCGAGACTGGGCTTTTTGCTGGCTGCGAGCCTGCGGCGAGTCCCACAGAGCAGCCCACTAGGACGGGGGGATGGGGGGGGAGGCCGGGGACCTCCAGAAACAACCCCTCTGGTAGGTGCCCTGAGGCACGGCAGGCATTTTTCCGCCTGCTTTTTTGGCCCGGGAATGGGTGGGGGGATAGTTTAAAAGTTTTTTCCTGTGCCGTCCGTGCCGCTTGCTTGCGCTTTAATTGCGGGCGGCCAGCGGCGAGACTGGGCATTTTGGTGGCTGCGAGCCTGCGGCGAGTCCCACCAGAGCAGCCCAGGACGGGGGATGAGGGGGGAGGCCGGGGACCTCCAGAAACAACCCCTCTGGTAGGTGCCCTGAGGCACGGCAGGCATTTTCCCGCCTGCTTTTTGGCCGGGAACCGGGTTTTTTTAACTTTTAAAAACTTTTTTTCTGTGCCGCGTGTGGCATCGCGCGATCTCGCGATGCAAGGAACGAGCACGACAAATCAGACCAAAATTGTTCGTTTGTCGGTTCGAGCTCGAAGTCTGGGGGAGTAATTCCCGTTACCGTTTCCGTAGAGTAACGGAACCGAGTAACGGAAACGGAAACGGAAATACCGCTAAGTCGTGCCCATCTCTACTCCGGAGTCCTAGTCTGATCCTCTATTTGCTACATCACACTAGCATTCATAGAATAATAAAATAACAGCATTAAGTAATGTGCATTTTTTTAAAAAGTAGGCATTAAGAGAAGGGAAGCAGGATTTTAGATGCAGTGCTTAGGGGAGCAGGACAGAAAAGCCTAAGAAATCACATTGGCTAGACTTTCAAGGCACAGGCTCAGCCTCTGACTCATTAGGATAAACCTAATCAGCTGGTTTTGGTCAAGTTTCTGTGCTCTATTGACTCTAGTCAATACAGGAGCTAAAAGACAACAGAGGAACTACCTTACATAAGAACAGCTTTGCTGGAACATGCCACAGCCCATCCAGTCCAGCATTCTGTCTCACACAGCAGCTCACCATTTGCTTCAGAGTATTCCCAAGCAGATGTCTTCACCTGCTTATGATTCCCTGCAAATGGCATTGAGAGATATCCTGCCTATCTCTCCAACCAGGAGGTTGTCCTTAGGCATCTATAATGATAGCCATGGATACCCTTGTTCTCCATGAACTTGTCCAATTCTTTCTTAAAGCTGTTAAGGCTGACAGCTGTCACCACTTCTTCTGGCAGGGAGTACCATAGACCAGTGATCCTCTCGGTGAAAAAGTACTTGTTCTTATTTGTTTGAGATCTAGCACCCCAAAAGTTTCATGGAGTGCCCTCTAGTTCTAGTGTTGTGTGATAGGGAAAACAGCTTTTCCTTTTCTACTTTGTTCGTACCGTGTATGATTTTATAAACTTCAATCAGGTCACCTCTTAGGCACCGTCATTCAAGAGTGAAGAGCCATTGCAGCCTCAGATGATAAGGAAGGTGTTCCAGTCCCCTAATCTTTCTTGTTGCCCCCCCCCCCCCCGCACGTTTCCCATTTCCATAATATCCTTCTGGAAGTATGGTGACCAGAACTGTACACAATACTCCAGATGGGGCCTCACCATAGATTTATAAAGAGGCAAAATGACACTTGCTGACTTATTATCTATACCCTTCATAATGATCTCTAGCATTGAGTTTGCTTTTTTCACTGCTGCGACACACAGGTTTTACACCTTCATTGAGCTGTCCATCAGGACACCAAGGTCCCTTTCCTGGTTTGTTGTAGAGAGTTCTGACCTGATCAGTTTATAAATGTAATTGGGTTTATTTGCCCCAACATGCATCACTCTGCACTTGCTAATGTTGAAGCTCATTTGCCACTGGTTTGCCCACTCCTGCGGTGGCAAGTGATCCCTCTGGAGCGCCTCACAATCTCTCTGTTTTTACTATCCTGTATAAATTAGTGCCATGGGCAAATTTGGATTCCTTGCTATTTACTCCTACTTCTAGATCATTTATGAAGAGGTTGAAAAGCAGGGGTCTCAGTACTGGACCTTGGGGGACCCCACTCTTTACCTCTCTCCACTTGGAGAAGTGTCCATTTAGTGTTACTCCCCGTTTCCTGTCCCTTAGCCAGTTGCTGATCTAGGGCAAGACCCGCCCCTTGATTTCATGACTGGCAAGTTTACTGCAGAGCCTTTGGTGTGGGACCTTGTCAAAAACCTTCTGAAAGTTCAGATAAACAATATCAACTGGATCTCCCTTATCCACATGCTTGTTAATACTCTCAAAAAATTCCAACAGATTAGTGAGGCATGATTTGCCCTTGCAGAAGCCATGTTGGCTCTCCTTCAGCAGCACCTTCTCGTCTATGTGGCTATTAATTTTATCTTTTAGGATGGTTTCCATCACTTTACTTGAGACACATGTCAAACTGACCAGTCAATAATTTCCTGGATCACCTCTGGATCCTTTTTTGAAGATTGGTGTTACATTCACTACCTTCCAATCATCAGGCACAATGTCTGATTTGAAGGAAAGATTATATATTTTGGCTAGGACCTTGTGGATGGATGCCATCTGGTCCTGGTGATTTCTTAGCATTTAGTTTAACAAGACATGCAAGAACCTCTCCCTGGTTATTTCTATCTGGCTTAATTCTTTGGTTTCCCTCCCTAGGAAGATAGGCTCTGTTTTGGGCATGTGGTCTCTGTCTTCTTCAGTAAAATTGCAATGTCTCTCTGCAATTTCTGTCTCCTCTTTAATAATCCCTTGCCTTCCATTATCATCTAATTATCCAGTGGCCTTCCTAGTTGGGTTCTTACTTCTAATGTTACTTAAAGAACTCCTTGTTATTTCTTTTAGTGTTTTTAGCTATACACTCCTCCAAGTTGTACACACTCCTACCTTGCCATTTCAGTGAATGGAGCCACTTTAAGGCCACTACCGCACTTTCTTGAGCAGCCTCTTTTAATTTTGCACATGTGACCATGGGAGGAGATAGCCTTATCTTCTCCCACGGTCACATGGTCACTACAGCGGTTCAGCAGTCCACACTTCAGCAGTTGCTTAGCAATTGGCTTCCCCGTTTGCACTGAACCGCTTTAAACTACAACAGGGAAATGGCAGAAACAGGGGGGAAACTGAAAAAAGGTGGCGTAGTATTGTCCGCAAATACAAGGAAACTTTAAAGGGGAGTGCATGAACTGATTTAAAAAAACACCACCCCCAGTGGTCATCGCAAGAAGAACCAACACTGCGGTCAAAAATGGGTGTGGCCAAGGGGACTCTTCAGAAAAAGCAATTTGAAAAGCGGACAGTGATTTTTAAGGCGATTTGTCTTTAAGGAAAAGGCATTTCAAATCTAAAGTGCAGTAGCGGTCACGTCTGCAAAAATGGAGACAAAAGCTATTGTCAATTGCATCCCGCTAGGTGAAACTTGGTATCAGCACACTGCAGGCTAATTATCTGTGTAGTTTCTACTTTGGGACTTTTTAAAAAACCTTTTTGTTCCTCTTCCCTTTACAGGATCTTCATTGTCTGACGGGATGGAGAGTATTAAAGTTAGCTAAAGGAACAGGGAGGGTGAGGAAGTGAAATTGTAACATAGGCAGAAAGAATAAGCAAGAAAAAGGTTTTCAGTGGGTGAGTGGGAGTAGGTCTTACATGACTCAGTGTGCCTCAGATAATGCTTATGGATATTTCTTACTTACGTTACAGCAATATGTGTTTAAATGTCATACCACCTGTGAGACTACACAACAGGATTTCAGCCATTATGTACCAAAATGGCTGCTTCATTACAAGTATGTTCTTTACTTGTAACTCATTGCTTCCCGTTTTTTGTTCAGGGAGATGTAGCCAGCTCTGTTGGGTAACTCAAGATCCAGTATTTAAACACAGTTCTCCTAGCTGTGCTTGTAAGGTTGTTGGCCATGGATTTGAGCCAAAGTCTTCTAAGAGATTAAGCAGCTTTGCAGCCAGCTGCTATTGGCTAATATTTGGCATCAAAAATGAGATACAATTACACTTAGAGGTTTACAGAAAGCTAATAAGTACCCCCTAAAAACCATGGTGTGATTGTGGCAAGGTAGATGTTTTGGACATGCCTTTAAGAAAGGAATTCAGAAAAGGGTGGAAGGATGGGGGTTTACAGAAATATCCTTTGTTTAATGCCAGTTCTTCAGATGCTGGAAGAGGACGCCCTGCTCTTTCCACTGACATTGCACTGCATCTGTCATCAATGTGGAATGCCCACCATTTGTGCTACAAAATGATCAAAGAATCGCCTTCCAACAAAGAGCCCAGCAAACCAACATGTGGCTGCTGTGAAAACGACGAGTTCCACATTAGGACTTATCAGAAAAGGGGCTGAAAATAAAACTGGCAATCTCACAATGCCCTTTTTTAAAAGCACAAGTTTATGGAGCAGGCAACAGAAACCAAGCGCTTGGGAATGTTACTTCTATGGATACAGCACTGGTTGGGGCAATGTGAGAGTAGTTGTCCAAAAAAAGCTAAATTTTAATGCTGTGGAAGGAAGAAGAATTCCTATACAGTTCTGATCACTGCATCTCAAGGGGAAAAGCATGTAGACCTGTGTGAGATAAATGAGTGTTATGGCCTGATTTTGGCAGAAAAAGCCATTTTGTTAGTTAATGAGGTCCCAAACTGTTTAGGGCTTTATATGTTAGAGTCATAATCTTGAAACTAGCTGGGATGTGGACAGTCCGTCAATGCAAGGCGGCCAGGGTGTGGGAGATATGGGGCCTTTATACACGACCCCTAAGCTCCGCAGGAAATGGCTGCAAGGTCCGGACCTTACAAGTGTTTTCCCACCAGCTCTGGACTTTGCAGACAATTAAGTGCGACCCTGCCCACCTAAGCGCGACCCAGCTGCACTTTCTTGTACCTGCTTGAGGTGGGTGAAAATCCCCAGGTCCGGATTTAATCTGGTCAGTCCGGGGCTCTCCTGGCTTCTGCTTGTGTTTTTTTTTTGCCTCCTGCCCCTTTAAGAGAAGAGGTGGGAGGAAAAAAGCAAGCAGAAGAGAAACGGAAGAGAAACGGAGCTCCGGGAGGCTCCTTCAGGTGAGCTGCATTTTCCCCCCTCTTTCTCTGGTGGGGAGGAAGGAAGAGCAACGAACCCCTAAGATCTTTGGTCCGAATTTAAGGGACCAGCGGATCTTAGGGGTCATGTGAAAAGGCCCATGGTCATGCCAAACCTGTTGAGGTTGAAGCTGTGGGACCCACTGGACAGGAGCAGGAAGTCTTTTTTTTTAACTGAAACTTATTGCTACAGGAATGTCACCCCAGGAGTAGTGATTTCCTGAAAGATCTCCTCTTTGTGTCCTTCAGCTTCCACAGCTTCCTGATGATGAAAATGGGATCCTCAGGATCTAAGTAGAAAGTATTTAATTTCTGGAAATTTGTCCCTACTGATTACATATTCAACCTTCCACAGGGTAATTAACAGAATTTCAGTCATTATCTGTAAGTCTAGGAAAAAGTAGCATATAAATATTTTAAGTTCAAATACTTGTGTATTTTTCATGTATCTTCATGATTAAAAGATGAAATGAACTCTGTTGTCCTCATAACTGGCCATGCAGTTGAAAAACTAAGATCTATTTTAATTACATTCAAGAATTTTTTTTATCTCTGGATTAAGTAAGGTTTCCACTCAAAGAGGACATGTGTTTGCACTTGGTGCCTGAAGGATAAAGGGATTTTTGTAAAATATTGTCTCTATTTATAGTTTTTGTAATACAAGTGCTCATCCCTACATTATATCCATCAATCAAGTTACTGGAGAAAAACGGACTTGGGCTGAGTCTCTTTCTTTGTTTCAGATGCTGTACTATTTTGTCTCAGTTGAAATATGAGTCCCAAAGGCTTCATACATTACATCTCAATACATCTGGGAAAAGCTGAAGTTATCTATAACTCTATCATTGTTATTAATATATGCATGCATTTCATCATAATTGGATCTGATTCACTGACTCCCCCCCAATAAAATTCATTGTCCCTCAAAATGGCAGACACTGGGGTGTGGTATTAGGAGACAGGTATCTAGTTGTTTCATGTGCTCCCAGAGGCATCCTTGCTGAAAACTCCTGTTCAGAAAACTCAGTTCCGTTTCTCCATCATGTGGCTTTTCAGTTGAACCTCTCCCCCTTCTACAATATTCAATAAGTATTGCTTCTGCTGGCTGATCAAATAGCACATACTCTGACAAGGACATATTCCTTTTCAAAGCGACCTAGCCGATACTGTGAGTGATGCTTTACAGGCATTTGTGGGATAAAAGAGGAAGAGAAGCAACAGCAGCCAGCCTGGTGGCACAGGAGTTTTAAGCCACGGGACTATTGCCCTGATTCTTTCCCTAATCCTTGCATTACATGCATCTTGCTCCAAAATCTGGTACTTGTAGCAGCGATCCAGAGTAAAACCTATTTATACTTTATTGTTTGAGGTATATGTAGCCTTCAAGATAGTGGCCTTCTTGCTTAATGTGAGTTCCTTGATTATGCAGAACATGGGGGGGGGCTTTCAAAGGTTTATTAATCCAGTTATAGATATCCAGACATATGACACTGAATAATATATAGATGAGGAGGTACTCATGCAAGCATAAGCAAAGCAAACCAGTTGTCCTAGCAGTCCCTCTTTGAGAGTCTCCTCCTCCTATGCATCACTTTTCACACGACCCCTAAACTCCACGGCAAATGGCTCCCAGCTCCGGAGCTTAAAATTATTTCCCCACCAGCTCAGGAGTTTACAGATAATTAAGTGCGACCACGCCCACCTAAGCGCGTCCCAGCACACTTTTCAGGTACCTGCTCTCCGGAGGTGAAAATTCCTGATGCGGATATAACAGTAGTGACTGCCGGGCTCTCCTTGCTTCTGTTTATTCTTTTTTTTTTGCCCCCCCCCCCCTTTAAGAGATCTGAATGCAGGGCCGGGACAGCAGAACGGTGGTGAGCGGCATTCTTTTCTTCCTTTTTTTCTTCCTCCCCTCATGCAGCCAGCAGCCAGGACTGCGGAGGGGGTGGGAACGCAGGAACAGCGACAAACCCCTAAGATCTCTGGTCCAAATTTAAGTGGCCAGCGGATCTTAGGGGTCGTGTGAAGAGGCCCACAGTCAGTGGCCGATTGCAATAAACACGAGTCATGAGTGTCTGTGAAGATTTTCCGTCATCAAGGTGAGGTTATCTATCTGGAAGTTGAGTCCTGGCAACTGGACTTCTTTTCTTGTGAGATCAAAACATTTTGCTACTTATCCAAGCACCTTCATCAATCTGCTTGGATGAGTAGCAAAATGTTTTGATCTCACAAGAAAAGAAGTCCAGTTGCCAGGACTCAAGTTCCAGATGCATCATGGGTTCACATTAGAGCAATCTGTTCGGTCACTGTGTTTTCTGGTGAACTCAGATCATTTTCACTTCTCTTCCCTTCATACTGACATCTGGCAGCAGACCTTGGCAATATTTCACAATCCACTGAAAGGGACTAAACATTTAAGAAAATATCATGACTCCCATTTTACTATCAACTTGGTATATATTTTTTTCTTTTTTGATAGAAGCAATATTTTTGAATTTACACAAATCAGCTAAAATTAATTCATTATTTTTATTAATTTTACTCTAGATTTATTAATTTATTAATTTTACTCTTTTATCAATTAATTTATTAATTTTACTCTAAAAAGATGACACAAGATAAGCAATCATTATATAATATGATAAAAGCCATATAACAGTTTAACCACGTGGAAACAAAAGGTACCAGAGCAATGATGAAACTAAGAAAAGATAACTTGTGAAAATTAAAACTAAAATTAAAAAAAATACTATAGCCATTAAAAATTGTATTGCACATGCAGCTGGCTGGACAGTTCAGTGGTTTGGGTTTCTAGCTGCAGAGCCGGAGGTTGGAAGTTCAATTGCTCACTGTGCCTTCTATGAGTAGATCCAGTCTGTGTGTCCTTGTGGAACCTGCACAGTCTCTGAATGCTCACAGAGCAAGGGAATGGTGGCACTTCTGGGTATTCTCTACCTTGAACATGTAATTCATGTATCTAAAATATTTCTATCGCACCTTTATCCCTGAGAGTACCCAAGCCAGCAAAACGCCCAGAAAGGGTCACTGTAAGTCAGAATGAATAACAAAAGGACTGGTGTTGTCTTGAAGGTTACACAAATGCAAGAATAGGTGACACCTTTTATTGGACTACTAAAATGTTAAACAAACAGCCAGCTTTAATGTTTGAAAATCAAATTCCTTAGGCTCTAAGTCATTTCCTTCATGGACGGTGCGAAATTATATAGAAATAGATGTTCATATCTGGGATAGATTATCAGTTCTTCTTGTGGGTCCAAGTCTCTTTGTTTCTCTAGCATGGTTTGGAAATTAATTTGACAGCACAATTGTCTAGTTTTTATTTTTACTAAGACATAGAGAACTACTTAAATAAGAATAATACAGTGGTACCCCGACTTAAGAGCAGCTTGACTTAAGAGCAATTCGACTTAAGAGTGGAAAACTGTTGGCATTTTAACTGCCGCCTTACAAATTTTAGATCTGGTCTGCTCGACTTCCTTTTCTTTTTCATTTTTTTATTTTGAAACTTATTTTTTCAATTTTTAGATAGGTACCCCGACTTAAGAGTAGTTCAACTTAAGAGCATGCCTTCGGAATGGATTAAATTTGTAACTCAAGGTACCACTGTACTGCTTTCTAGTAATGAGTATGGCTAATGGGTGCTCCACAATCTTCAGATCATCCCATCTGTATACTTAACTGCTAATGAATGTTATGCAACGTGCAACCACATATTCTAAATTACTGGTATTACGTATAGACCATGACAGTCAAACAACTAGTAAAGGATGACACATGTCTGAACCCAAAGTTATCTCTTGTTCCTAATTAGTCATTTCCAGAGTGTGCTTCATTCAACTGAGTAACACATTTATGAATTTAACCAAAATTCTTTGTGCCTTGATTTGGCCAAAATTAGATTTCATGGTCCATTGTCCAGATGTGCCACATCAGTGCACGGATTGTGTTTACCATTTATATCAACTTAGTAACATCAGTTCCCAAGAATGAGGACCCAGACATTCGTGAACTACAACCCCCAGAAGCCATGACCACTGATATGACGCCTAGGATTTCTGGAAGCTGCAGTCCAAAGCATGTGGTACCTGAACTGGACTCCCATTTTGGGAACCACTGCTCTATCATCTTTCCTTGATGCTTTTAGATGCACTTGATGCCAAACTTTCTTGTCTGGATCTGTTGATAACATGAAGGAAACTCCTCTGAGTAGTAAAGGAATGTTGTTGATTTGGATGATTACTGGGGCCAAATCTCCATGATCCTTCTGTTGCTATTCTGTGCCCTTCTAATGTGGATGAGTAAGCATTTCAGTTTCTTTCTATGTTCAGAGGGAGACTTGGGTGTTAAGCATATGCATAGTGGCTTCCACAAAAATGAAATGAAATGAAGATCTGACCATAGTGAGGTGGCTGTTGTGGGGAATTCCCTTGTTAGGTAAAGACAGGCATGTCCAAACTTTGGCCCTCCAGATATTTTGGACAGCAACTCTCACAGTCCTTTGCCATTGGCAATCTAAGCTTAGAATTCTGGGAGTTGTGGTCCAAAACATCAGGAGGGCCGACGTTTAGACATGCCTGGGTTAAGATATCCTGCAATGGATCTTGCTGGCCTCATAAGCGCCCTGCATTACATGTGGACCTGGATGTTGTACAACAGTTTGTGAGGCAAATTGCAATGGAATGCCACCTAGGGATTGCGCAAATGATGGGGAGGAAGGTAATGGGGGACAAAATCCAGACTATTTCATCTGAGTTCAGAACTAGATGGCATCCTTAGCACATACTTTTAAATTGCCCATCACTGGTTTAGATAAAGACGGTTACTTCAAATCCATTCTCGTCCCGGGAGGAAGTTTGTTGCATGTTGATGTCGGTCACGGTCACATGGTCTTCTTCCGGTTCTGTCCCTGTTCCCGTGTACACACGGGCATGATGGATGATACCGGCATGATTGTCACTGCACGTCCTCCTTCTGTGATGAGATGTGAAATTCCATGCCTTTGTTCTCCCCCATTTTTTTGGCCCGACCTTCAGTTTTTTGATGTTTTAATTCTCTGAAGGCTTGCCTTCAATGTGTTATGGAGCTAAGTTTGAGGCATTTGTCTTTTAATCTCTCAGCACTGCATTGCTGACTCCATAGGGAATGTACTGATGAATGGCATTTCACACTCCTGCCACTAGATGGAGAATGGCATGTTGCGTGACGAGCCTTACCTCATGGGCACTCATCTTGGAACGAGAAGCGTGATGAGCAGATTCCCGAGGCCAGGGAGGGGAATTTCTTATCCCGCTTAAATCACAGTTCGGGGGTGTGGTCGGGACGAACTCTCCTCGTCCCGCAATTGACGTGCAGTTAGATTACTTCGTACCGGTCCCAAGCGGGACCGCGAACAGCGATGAGATGGATGTGAAGTATCAGCCAAAGACTACAGATGAAGGAAATTTGTACAGTGATCACAGAGGGTCCTTCCCCACTACAGTATATTTCAAGACAAGGACAAGTTGCCACAAGCACTGAATCCTTTTGAAGATATTTAATGCACCTCTGCCTTGTTCTGGGTGTTCCAGTCTAAGCTGTGCATGAATGGAGAGTGTTGCTTCTTCCCCTTGACCCCATAGCCTCTGGAATGGTGTTTACTGTCATCAGACAGCTGGCCTCCTGGACTCCAGCATTCCAGGGCTCTGGGTGTGCTCTGATAGCTTTCAGCCAACTCCCCCCCCCCCCCTGACTGGCAAAGTGTGTCGTCATGCCTGTGCTGCAGCTGTCTTTGGGATGAAGAAGCTACTTTTGGGGTGCCAGCCAGTCTGACTGCTTTGCAACAAGACACTGCCAGGATCTTTGGCAGCTTTTCCAGAGAGCAGCAGAGCTTTTTTGCCACTGCAAAGCACAAAGGCTCTAAGCTTACGGGGGTGAGGATACAAATGATTTCTTTCAGTGTGTAATATAAATACGAACCTTCCAAGTCATGAGAAACAATGAATGAAAAAGAAACCCCAGATATTTGTTTTAACTCTCATTCTGACAAAGGGTTTCCTTTGAACACCGGCAACAAGTTGCATCTTGTAAAATGCAGTGCAGCCTAGAATCTTTGGCAGATTCACTGAGAAATGTTGTAGTGTAGGTTATAGATATGACTGAGTGTTGCTGTTGAAGAGTGTGTAGATGCAGCTGCAAAGTGGATCAAACTGGCCTAGAGTGTAACCTGATATCCATTCCACACATACTGTGAGCTCTTTCTCTCACTTCAATTAGCAGTGCTTATCCAGTGCAAGCATTGATCAGGGGCAGAAACATCCTGCTTCTCACCATCCTGTGATTCATCATGTTAGCCTGATCAAAGCCAGTAAGAGCATCAGCATTACTGATGGTTCCATCTCTCATATTTTTTACCCAAGACATCCGCAGATAACGATCATGGATGCAGTGGTGTCATGACAAATGCAGCAGTGCAGGCATTCCTCATGAAGCTGCAAGATTTTAAAGCAGCAGGCAATAGGAAGGGCTTTGCCCCTTAGCAAGGCTTTCCCCTATCTTTACTGCTTAGACAGTGATAAGCATTGTTCCATGTTGTGAAACGATAATAAATTTTTTTAAAGGACAAAACTTTGCAGGACTTTCAAGATTACCATTTTTTTTCAGTGCATGCTTTTACAAGATCAAAATCCACATCCTCCGATATCAGGAGCCCAAATGCTGAGGCTTCTTCATTCATAAGTCTCTCTATATCCAACCAGGCGAGGATAAATATAAAAAACAAAGTAACAATGGTTTATTAACACAGAAGTGGGACTATCAGTGTTGTCACTGTAGTATTATAATTCAGTGACAACACAAGTGTAATGTGAAATGACCTGAAAACAATTAATTAGCGTTGAGAAGAATTATGGGTAGTATGTGGGGGGATGATGCAAGTGTCAGTGCAATGTCCATAAGGACAAGCAGGCATATCTAGCATACAGTTGCTTGGAAATTCATATATTACAAAAGAGAGGCATCTGATGGCAGCACAATAGAGATTTTACTGTTACCTACTGTGGAAGATTACACTTACTAAGGCACTTAGTGTGACAAATTTCCCATTGTTCTAGCAACCAGCCTAAAACAAAGACCCTCGTTTTGCACAGTAAAAATGAAATCATTGCCTTGGATCCAAGGGCAGAGTGTGCCTGGCTTTTTTCACTATTTCCTTTTTTCCTAGAGCCACTGGTGACCACAGGATCTTAACAGCTGGCTCTAATAATGTGCTTTAATTGAACAGGTTTGCAGTCTTTTGGTCCTCTGGTACTGAAGCAATTATTCACATTGCACGGGCTTTGCATACCAGGGGAAGAGCCATACGAAAACTTAAGCGCACGGACTCACGAGAGCAACACGCTGCCCATTGTTTCAGCGAGAGGCCAGTTGTTTTGGCATGCGAGCGGGGCATTCACAGAGCATTAGTCCAACATTCAGCGCATTGCTTTAATCCACAGCTCCTTGCCAGGTGGCATCAGAATTAATCTTTTGCTTCACCCATAGTATTAGTTGCGGTATTTTTTTAAAGGCTTGCAATCCAGGGAGGTGAGCCAGAGAAACTGCCCCCTTCGCCATTCGTCTTGTGGCGTTGTGAAGAGAGGGTTTTTCAGGAGCTCATGAGATCTTTCTCTTTCTTTCTTCTTTTTCCCATACATGTGCTATGTGCGGATACATTGCAACTCAGTTCAGAGATCTCCATGGAATGGGTCACGCTGCTCTTCATAAAGCCACATGGATGAGACCATCAAAGGGAGCTAGAATATGATGATTAGCTTTCAAAAGGCGATTGCAGTTTATCCTCAGACTTGCTCAGAACTACCCAGCTTTGAGGATGAGGCAGGAGCTGAAGTGTTCAGAACTGTGCATCAGTAGCCGAACTGCAGCTGTTAGGGCATAAGCCTGGCACACCAATGTGCGTGCTTCATACCACTTTCAAACATGGCTCACGACAGGGGCAGGCACTGTGCGTGGCCCATGTGTCTCCTCCATCATGACGCAACGAGTGCTTGCAGAAACAAGCCCTTTATGGGAGAGTGCCAAGGAGTTGACTTCACTTCCAAAGTGAAATCCTGTAACCAAGTCTTCTCCTGGAAGGAGCAGTGCCCCACCTGAACTTCCACTTCCAAAACTCCATGTAGGCGTGCTAGACATGGAGTGCTGCTGCCACAGGGGTGGTGAATACAGGCAGTCAACTGTCTTTGGAGTGGTATAGTGTGGGCTTCCTCTCCTGCTACCTCTCCCTAGTTTACACTAGTGGCAGCCATGCCATAAGTGTGAAAGTCCACCCTAGAGGCATAAACAAGGTTTATCTTGAGCTGATGTGGCTTTAAAGCAGTGCTCCCCAACCTTTTTGTCCCCACGGACCAGTAAATGTTTGATGATTTTTCCGTGGGCTGGGGGTGGGGAGGGGGGGAGATGGGGGGTCGGGCGGGGGGGGTCGGGCGGGGGGGGCAGGGGAGGGTGTGGGGGGGGCGGGGGGGGAAGGGAGGAGGGGGAGCGGGGGGGCTTGGCATGTGTGCCTTGCGGGGGGGCCACGGGAGCGGCGGTGGCGGTGGCGGAGGCGCTCGCCGGCTGGGGGCATCGGGCGTGCCGCTCCCCCCCCGCGCGCACGGGCGGGGTGGGGGGAGCCCGGGGCTCCTGGGCGGGCAGACCCCCGCCTCCTCCTCCTGTCGGCAGCCGCGGTGGCCACGGCAGCCGTCTGGGTTTGGACTGCGGCCGCGGCCACGGCCGCTGACCGCCTTGGTGGGGCGCCTCTGCGCCGCCGCCAGCAGCGGCTCAGCAGTCTCGGTGGCGTCCTCGGGCCATAGCCGCCGCCGTGTCGCCTTGCCTCCGGCTGCGGCCTTCGGGCAGGTGAGCGGGAGGGGGGAGGGGAGGGAGGCCGGTGGGGGGGTGGCGTCTCTGCGCTGGCCGGACAGACGGCCAGCGCACGCACACTCCGGTTGGGGGGGGCTCGGGGGCCCCGGCCTCTCTCTGTGTGTGTGTGGGGGGGACAGGAGCGGCCGCTCCTTCCTTCCTTCTCCCTCTCCCAGCGGAGCGGTGGTGGCGGCAGCGGTGTTCCGGCTCCCGGCCCCCCACCCCGGCCTCTCCTCTCCTCTCCTCTCCTCTCCTCTCCTCCAGGCGGCCTGGCGGGGCTTCCCTCGTCCCTCCCCTGTTCCTCGTGCCTCCCGCGCGCGCCCCCTCCTCCCCGCCGGCCCCCGCGCGCCCGGCCCCCAGGGCAGGGGGGGAGGGGCCGGGAGAAGGCGAGGAGGGGCAAGCGGGCCAAACGGGGTTCCCCGCCGCTTCTTCCTACCCTTTGAGGGCGTCATGCCCGGTGGCGGCGACTCCTCCTCCGGCTTGCCCTCGGCGCCCGGTGAGGCTGCCGGCCTCCTTGGCGGGCGAGCCCGGCCCAGGCCCCAACGACGACGACGACGCCTCTAGCGCTCCCGCCGGCGACAGCAGCAGCACCGACCTCGACGGGGACGACGGGGTCGAGGAGGAGGCGGCGGGGGCGGCGCTGAGCAGCACCGTCAGGGCCAGGGCGAAGCGCAGCGGCGGGGGCGGGGGCGGGGGCGAAGGCGAAGGCGGTGGAGGCGCCCGGGGCAGCAGCCGCATGACCGCGCTCTCTGTCCCTCGGGCGGCGGGTGGCTCCTCCTGCGCTCCTCCAGCCTTCTTCTTCCATTGGCTGCCCGTGGGAGAGAAGAGGAGGAGGAGGAGGGCGGAGGAGGAGGAGGAGGATGCGCCGCCGCCACCGTGGCTGCTGCTGCTCCTGGTGGTGGTGGAGGGCGAGGAGGAGGAGGGCGGAGGAGGATGCGCCGCCGCCGCCGCCGCCGGGCAGAGGAGGGAGGCAAAGGCAAAGGCGGCGGCGGCGGCTCCTCCTGCGCTCCTCCAGCCTTCCTCCTCCACCGGCCGCCCACGGGAGAGAAGAGGAGGAGGAGGAGGGTGGCGGAGGAAAAGGGGAGGAGCCTCCCCGGCCTCCCCAGGCAGCCCGGTGCCGACCGGTCCATGGACCGGCACCGGTCCGCGGCCCGGGGGTTGGGGACCACCGCTTTAAAGAATAGGGAGTGTCGCAGGAGAAGGTACAGAGGAATGGCTACAGGATTGCTGACAACAAGGCTGACCGGAAGGCTTGCCCTTACTGCTTTCTCTGCTGAGAATGCCCCAGTCCACAGGCGAAGCACAGGTCGGAATCTTACCCTGATTCCCGAGGAAGTGGAGAGCCCACTTTCACTGCAGCGAGATTGGGGCCTGTCCCACAGGCACCCTCACTATTTAGTTCCCAAGCTGCTCTGACTTCTTTATTACTGGCTAGATCACGAGGTGCAGGGAAGGTTGAAACAACACATTACCACAGGGTTCCTCCTTGTAATGGCAACAACCTTTCTAAAATAAAAAGCAGCAGCTCGGAGCTGTACTTGAGAACAGAAAGGTAGAATTCTTGTACTGTAGAGCTCGACTGATTCCATCTTCATGTCATAGAGGGGAATCTGCAGCTAAAACATCTCTCCCAAGTGGCTTTCAAACCTCTGTTTAAAAAGGTTGAATGGAGGAAAGGCCAACACCCTCAGAAGCAACAGCTCTTTCCATCAGGAAGTTCTTTTTAATTTTGAGGCAGTATTTCCTTTCTCATAATTTGAACCCATGTTTTTTGGTCTGGTCTTCTGGAATTACAAAAAAATCTGCTTGCTCCACATCTCAAATATTGGTAGGAAGGCATTATGTCACCTCTCTGTTTTCTCTTTTTCAGGCAAAACATGCTAAGCTCCATCAACTGTTTCTCACATGCTTTGGGTTCCATATGTTCTACCGCCCAGACTGCCCTCCCCTGGACATTTTCCACCATTCTTTTCCTCATAACTATTTCCTTGATAAATATGCCCCACATTTTTCCTTCATGATGGAAAAAGCAAGTTAGGGGGGTGGGGTGGGGTTATTCCACACGGGCAAATTTAAGCACTTCTTGCCCATTCATTCTTCCACTACTCAGAATCCCCAGCATATTTTTTTCTAAAATTGTACAAAAGCTACACATGTGGACCTTAATATGTGGAATGACTTCATCAAAATCTCAGAGCTGCAGTCTATTCCCAGAACTCCCTTCCTGGACAGCCACTCAGTACGAACAGGATGCTGGAGGAGATAGACCTTGGGTTTCATCCAACAGGGAGCTGATTATGTTTTCACTTTTATATGAATAGATGCAGAAATGTGAAGCAACCCATTACAGATAAGTAGCATATAATTAGTTTTTTTCCTCAGTACTAAAGATGTAACTAAAGATATATTGGCTGAAAAATCCAATTGCTTACTATAGGAAGTTGCATTTGACTAGGTTCATTGAATCAGTGGATCTCCTCTCATTTCAAATTAGTACTTTAATTTATGCCACAGTATAATTTGGCAATGGATTAACCTTACTGCTTTTGTGGTGTCAGTGCAGTTTTTTTTACAGTTACTTAGTTACATTTTTTCCCTATTAACATGGAGTGAAGCCAGCAAAGGAGTGTTCTGATGTTGCAGTGTATATCACCATCAATATCACTGTTATGGCATGAAAACTGATGAGTTCTAAATGCTATAGAATGTATTGCTTATACATACTCACAGGTAACACAGTGCTTTTGACTTTTGAACCAATACTTCAGTCCCTTTAAAACTCCTGATTTGGTAAATGTTTGTCCTGTGCTGCTTCTCTCTCGGTCATTGCAGTACATTATTAGACATACAAAATGATAGCTTGGGGTATGGCCTATCGAAGTGCATTTTCTGTGCAGCAACCTATTGGCCAAAACCCTGTTTCATAGGTTATGCCAGTGCAAGTAAAAGTGTTGCTTGCAGCACATGGAGTCAAAGCAAGGGTGCTTTAAACAGCAGCCCAAGCCACGCAAGGATTCTCTGGTTCGATTCCAGGTTCCACATGACATCACCTGCTTCGGGGGCAATGAGATAATATTTAAGGCAGCAATACTATTTCATTTCTGTCACGCCTGCATAATTTACTCAGGAAGATCCTGGCCATTTTTAAACTAAAGCACACCAACACACACACAAATATTTTTAAAAGTGGGTTTATAACCACCACCATCACCTTTGAACTGTAGATCTGGATGGGTCCTTAATAGATCACTGAGTTCAATCCCTGTCAAGGAGGCACAATGGAGCACTAATTTCCCATTAACTGCTTCCACAGTCAGAGACCTAAGCCACTGATGCCATTCTCTTGATAATCCTATGCATTATTAAGCACGCACGCTCTCTCTCTCTCTCTCTCTCTCTCTCTCACACACACACACACACACACACACACACACACACACACACACACACACACAAGATCCTGCCTTTGTGCATTGATTTTTAAAATTGTCTTTGGCTACCAAACCAAACCAAACCAAATCATCATCATCATCATCACCACCACCACCACCACCACCACCACCACCATCACAATCATCATCATCGAATTGCAGAGCTGGGGAGACCTTATATAGATCATTGAATTAAGCCCCTACCAGGGATGCGCAATGGAGAATTAATTTCCCACCCTCTGCTTTCTGCAGCCAGAGAACTAATCTATTAAGCAGTCCAGCAGCAGCTTGTAGTGCCCCAATCTGATTTTTAAAGCAACTAAAAAGTCACAATTTTACTGGCTTTTTGGAGGGGGGGGGGAATGAGGAAATAGAATTACTTTTTCAAATCGTAACTCAGTTCTTTCGAGGGCCCTGAAAGAATGATGATAATTCATTGCCTTTGGATGTAAGCCCTGCAGAGGAATTAGACTGCAGAAGCACAACTGATTTCTGCACTTCCCAGTGCAGAAACAATGGTGCAGAGCAAGAAGGTCTGCTTTGTTGGTGGACAGCATTCAATGGATCAGGCTGAGATTGTCTGAGTGGGTGTCAATATTGGTGCAAGACATCTTGCTGCCTCAGGCAGAGCAACTGCAAAATGTTTCCCCTGCTCAGGTCAAGCTGCAAAGCACCAGTTATGGTCACTTCCCTGAGGCAGGTGCCTCCATCAGGCCAACCCTGCATGGAGATTTCATTTGGGTTTTTTTTTTTTGAAAGAAAACAATTCCTTCACACTTGCAAGTCACTGATCATGAACATGGATGTGTGAACCAGTCCTATAGAGATATGCTGCATGACTTCCTAGAACTGTTTGGTTTATTCCTTTTAGTGATTTATTTCACTTACAGCCTGTAAGTTCCAAGGCAGCTCAAGGCATCATGAATTAGAAGAGGTATAGCTAACTTTTAAAAACAGTAAGAGCTAAAATTTAAAAAGTAAATAAGATGCCAAATTAAAACAAACATGGAACTTCAGATTACTTAAAAGCAGAGCAAAGGGGGAAGTGGGTAAATCCCCCATCATCAAATGATTCACCTTTGATGACCAGTGAATAGCCTGTAGAAATGAAAAAGCATTTGTCTGTCAGCAGATGTGATGGCTGAGACTTAATTTGCATACTTATTTAAATATAGCTTGGCAATTTCTTTCTTTCTTTCTTTCTTTCTTTCTTTCTTTCTTTCTTTTCTTTTTTTCTTTCTTTCTTTCTTTCTTTCTTTCTTTCTTTCTTTCTTTCTTTCTTTCTTTCTTTCCTTCTTGTCACCAAAATTTCTCTGTTTTCACTTTCAAAGAATAACTCATATAAAGCTAAATCTAACCGGCTGGTGTGCTAAGGTCATTAGGAGATGCCTTTCTTTCCATCCTGCCACCTTCCCAGGTGCGTCTCAGAAGAACACATGAAAGGACCTTCTCTGTTGCTGTGCCCAGATTTTGGAACTCACTCCTGCTGGAGACCAGGACTGCCCCATCTCTGCTGTCTTTCCAGAAGCAGGCAAAGACTTTCCTCTTCAGGCAAGCTTTCCCTGAATGAGGGACTACCTTCAATGTGACTTTATATGGATTATCATACATGATTGCATTGACTGATTTCATAAGAACACTAGTGTTTTCCATGTTGCTTTTCACCCCTCATAATGGATTTTTCTTTTCTTCTTGTGTGCTCTTTATATCTCTAATGTCACCTTTTAATATTCTAAGATGTTTCTTCAAACTCCGTTCTTAACTTGAATATGTCTTAAATGTACTTGTCTGTATATTGTTCCTCATTATTGTAAGCCACCTTAGGTCCTTTTTCAAGGAGAATGGTGGGGTAAAAATATTCAAAATAAATAAATAAACAAATAAATAAATTGTCTTTCCCCACCACGCCCTGCTGTTACTCTGCTTCTGTTCACCTGTGCTCCATTCTGGTATTTAAATGTGTTCCATAAAATCCACTGAAACCTGCAAACTAAATAGCGAGATGCATGTTTTATATTCATCAATGGCTTAACTTCAAAATGGAATTTCTACCAAAACAACTTTTCTACAGGGATTATCATAGTCTTTATGAATGATAGAATTTCTTAATGCAAGGCTATTTGTTTGGGAATACGGTGGACCTTGAAACAAGTGTCTGGGCATGAGTCTGCTTCCAGCGGACATTAATTACATGTTATTCTAATATCTACACACTGCAGGATGCTCACTGCCATCTACTAATTTCTCAGATTGCTAGTGTGGAGAAGACTGTAGTGTTTCTTCCATTCTCTCTACAATATGTGTAACTGAATAGAAATGTTATTTCAACCAGGGACAAGTGGGGAAAACTAAGGACCTAATAATGAAAGACCTAACTATGAAGAAGTTCCTGTTTATATCACTTACACTCCATAAAAAAAAGCCTTGGACGGACTTGGTGCTTGCTTGTCCATATGCCTGTTCATATACACCCACTGCTCCTTGCAAAATGAGACCCTGATGGCACAAAAATGTTGCTCGACCCAGAACATATCTCAGATAATTAATGGACAGGAATGAGTGGCATGTTATTAAACGTACCCTGTACCAGCAGTCAAGAAATGTGAACTGGGCTTGCTGTTATCCTGGATGCTGTTTGCGGCATTTGTGCAACAAAACATCCCAGTGGGCTGCTGGTTCTTTTTGTATTGCACCTTCAAGATGCTGAGGCCCATCAGGCTGCAAGGAGGGTGGGGTGGGGAATCACCATGTGCCTTCTGCATTAGCCACACAGCCCAGTGTAATCAGACTGAAGCAATGTGCAGAGTCATAGAGGATGGTGCCACCTGTTTGTTTATTTGTTCAAACAATTTGCTGAACTGGTGGCCAAATTACATCTCCCCCACCCCACCCCCTCCGCTCCAGCCCCAGGCATCCTTGTGTTGCACAAGGCCAAACATATGGTCTGCAAGAATGAACAGACTTCCCTAAATAGCCACCTCATAATGGCCTTGTGACCTGTCCCTTCCTGTCAGCATCTCAGAGGGATGAATGATGAAATGGAGTATATTGTTTACATACATGCCACCACTTGCATGTTCACTCCTAAGATTTTTCTGAGCAGCGTCATTTTCTCTCAAGTTCTCTAGTTGTGCTGGTTTTCTCAGCTTGAGGTAGGAGGTGCTGTTGGGACATCCATGGGACCTTTTTATCTAGCCTTCAGCCTCCGGTTAAGAGCTGGGAGAGACACATGAAATAAAGGCTGTGGTCCCTGAGGGTGCTGGTAGCAGGTTACAGCAAAAGGGTAAAAGCAAGAGCAAAATGTGCTGTGTATATACTGCCCCATAGTGCTTAAAGCACTCTCTGAGTGGTTTACAATTTTTAATTATGCAAGCCACACATTGCTGCCACCACCCGTCCCCCAGTGAGCTCATTCTACTGACCTCAGAAGGCTAGAACAACTAATCAAAACTAAAAACATCCAATTAAGGAGAAAAGGTCTCAAAAGGTTGGTAAGAAAACAGACTTTATTGACTTCAAGAGACCAACACAAATACTGTATGGCAATTATTAATTGTTCATTTTTAATTTTTTGTGGTCTATAAATGTATTATTTGCTCTTGCATTCATAACTGTTCAGTGAACATCAATAGTTATTGGTAAGTGTAAAACAGTTACAGTTATGGATAGAGATGGCCATGGAACAATTCAGCCTGAGTTTTGAACATGTGTTGGCGTGCAGCACAGGTGCTGTGCATACACTGTCTCCACCCCTTGGCTGGGCTGCCCCAGTAACCTGTCTCTGTGTAGATAGTCCTGCTAGTCTGGCTGCCCAGTCAGGGCAGCAGCCCACACTTCCCTTCATCTACTCCAGCGGCCAGTCAACACATGGCTACATAAGCAATCTCCCCCATCCTGCCTCCTTGTCTGAGTGGCTGTCTGTTGAGGAGGCAGCAAAGGGAAGCCCAGGCTCCTACCTGGATTGGACAGCTAGGCCAGGAGAATGTCCAGGCTGACACAAGGAGACAGGTTAGTGGGACAGTTGCCCCAGGAATGGAGAAGGGGTACAAGGGGCACCTCTGGTGCTGTGCAGATGAATTTCTCTGCTATGGGCCAAATTGATTCATCTCCACCTCTAATTAGGGACTGATAATTATGGATTGATTTAAATCTTTTTAGTGTGTCAACATCTGAATATATGTTTTTTGTAACTCTCTCAAGGTTCCTTATTACAGTGGATCCTCATATAACAAACGCTTTGTATAACATAAAATCTGTACAACATAAAAAAATTCCAGAGATAGGGGAAATTTGCTTAACAGAATCGCCTATGGGGTGAATCCGTACAACATAAAAATGGTTGCAAATGCAATTAGGGATTACTCTGTTTTCAATGCATTCCTATGGGAAAATTTGTATAAAGGAAAATTTGCTTAACATAATTTCATTTGAAACGAATTAATTCCTTTATACAAGGTGCCACTGTACTTTCTAAAACCACCTGAAGATGGGTACTAAACGACTAACTATGCAAAATGGTTTGTGCTTAGAGATGGGCACGAAACGAAAAACAAATTTGTTCTGTTATTCATTATTTGTTTCGTTACCTAATGAAACAAATAACGAAAATTGTAATAAAATTGGAACAAACCGAACAGAACCAGGAAAATTAGGTTCGTTATGTTTCGTTTTCATTAATGGCGATGTGCAATGAAATGAGCTGTTTTAAAATGTTAAAAAATGTCCTGAATATCCGCAAAAACCCAGCAATAATTATTTATTCTGCCTGATAATACCTACCAGGGGGGTTCGGGTCCTTAAAACGTGCATTTATGTCTTTTCTCAGATCACTGTCTTTTTTTTTTCTTTAAGGGGAGTTAGGGGACATCGACCCAAAATGGCTCCCGGATGCCTAATATTGATTTCTTGGGTATTAAAACGCCCTGGACATCCTTAAAAATGCAGCAATAATTATTTGAAATTATTATCTACCAGGGTGGGGTTGGGGTCCTTAAAACATTTGTTTTTGTCTTTCTCCCATCGTGATGTATTTTTTTCTTTTTCCTTTAAGGATGACACAAAATGGATTCCAGCCCCAAGATGGATGCAATCCATGTGATGGGATCATGTAAATTCTTGGACAATTTCAACCAATAGCATGCCCAGGTTGCAGACTGGGTAGGTGTGGCAGCCACAGAGGGCATAAAAAGCTTTGGCAGCCCCCGTCTTCCTTGCAGTCTGTGGTGGGAGTTAGGGTGGGATTGCTGTCTCTGAGACTCATTACTTTAGGTCAGCCAGGCAAGTCTGTGTCTCTGTGTTCCTGCTGGCTGCAGCCTGGCTCTTAGGGGAGAGAAAGAAGAGATTTCTCTTGCAGCCTCCCTGTGTGCGTGCGTACCTCTCGGTGAGTACCCTCCCTTGCCCCACAGTGCAGTCACTCTGTGGCTGCCTTACACCCTGGACAATGCCCACCACTGCCTTTGCAGCCTCCCTGCGTACCTAATCTATACTGTGTCTCTGCCAGCATCATTTTTTTAGTGTTTTCCCTCTGGTCTGGGGCGTTGGGGGACGTCCGCAAACGGAAATGCTTTAAGTCGCGCAAAAAGCGGGTAAAAATGAAAAACAAAAAGTGAACCAACGGAAAGATTTTTTTTCCAAAAAATTCACAAAAAATGAAAACGAACTGAAACGGGACACACAACAAAAAATGAAAAACCGAAATGTCATTTTTTCGATTTGTGCCCATTTCTATTTGTGCTTGGTTAGTGAAAATCCCATTGTTCTACATCTTACAGTCTCCTTTAGGCATTTGTGTTAGGGAACCATGCAAATAGAGCACCCTTTAGTCTCTGCCCGATTACATGGTGGTACCCTGAACGTATGGAGGAAGAGATTGTGTGACCCCCTGGGTACTCTCCACATGTACTGGAACCTTGGAAGAACAGTGTTCCAAGGAGGAACCTCCATGGATGGTGGCAGCATCTTTCTTGTTCAGATTCACTGAACATTTTTAGAATAACAAGACCAGTGACAGAGGACTGTGGGAATATAGTGCCCCTCCCTTATCATGTGGAGAGTATTTCCTAGCATAAATGAGTGAATAAGATGAGAGTCTTTCTTTTAGACTTAGGGCACAACTCCATAATTGAATTAAATCAGGACCCAGTTTAGAGTTTTATAAATCAGTTTAGCATCCCGTGAGTTTTGTTACATTCATGGAATTACTTTGTAAGCTGCTCTTAAGGACCTCTTGCTTTGTTGCCTTCGCACCCACCTAGTCCTATGGAGGGATACGTCCCCAAGATTGACATCTTCCTGTGTAGGAGCTCTGGGAGAAGATGCTGGCAAGGTCAGCATGAGCTCTGTTAGAGCTGAGGAGGGCAAGGTAACACAACAGTTGCATCTGCAATTGCTGTTTCCTTGTGTAAGAGATCAAGTCGCCACAATTACTGCCTCCAACTTGCTTCCATATCTCCTTCCTGCTTGGTAGATTGTTGGCAAAGATGGGGGAAGTCCATCTCAAGCTGAGAAGGACAAGGCAATGACAATGATCACATTTGCAGGTGGAAAAGCTGATTTCCAGCCTAGGCAGAGGAGAGAAAGATGAACTTTATCTTGTTTCCATAGGAAGGAAATCCTCTTCAGACACCTTTGTTCCTCAACATTTTTTAAGACTTAAAAATTTAATACTCAATCTTTCTTATTTGTTAAGATTATAGTGTTATAGTGCAGCCTAGATGCCCTAAGCACATCCGATCTTACCTGAATTCGGAAGCTAAGCAGGGTCGGCCCTGGCTAGTACTTGGATGGGAGACCACCAGGGAATAACAGGTGCTGTAGGCGCCTGGAGTAGGAACTGGCAAACCACTCCAGTACTCCTGCCAAGAAGACTCCAAGGACATGGGGTCACGAAGAGTCAGTCACAACTGTAATGAAATGACACAACACATACACACATAGTGCTGGATTGGGGTAAGAGAAAGGCGGGGTAAAAATACTCTAAAAATAAAAAAATAAAGACGGACGCAGCTTTTTTTAAAGAGCTTGGGTTGCAGGGTATCCTGCAGTCAAAAACCTCTTATATTTAACCACCCTTTTCAGGAAACTCTGCAGACATTATCTTACTCTGAAAAGAAGCATTTACATATTCAAAACAATCAAAATAAACCATGTTCATAAATGAGTTAACATAAATAAGCTTTTCATGGTTGTTTAAAAGAAGTTCACTTTCCATCCATAGATTAGCTATATGTCATGTGGGCAGATATTTTCAAATCTTCATGCAAGTTAAACCTGATGCAAAGCTTTCAAGTATGAAACTGAATCCTTAATTTCAAAATGAAAGGCATCCCAAAAGGGCCAGGTTCCATCTGCACCCATAGCTGGCTCTACCCCAGTAATGCAAAACAGGGAGAGTGATTTTTATGAAGACGTTCAGGGCAGAGTTCAGAAATAGGTGTATCTGCCACTAAAAAAAGGGGGCGGTGTATCTGCCACTACTTGCTCTGAAATTATTTTCAACTCTTTACATTTTCACATAGATGTGTAAAAGGTCAAATGCTTCATTGCCATTCATGGGCTCCCCATTAATAAACATGTCTGTTCCAAAAATAATAATGTAAAAAGTTGTGAAAAAAAAATCTTAAAAATGCCTTCACTACAAGTGTGATGATGCTAAAATGCCCACACTGCCACCACCTGGTCACTGGACACATATATTAAAGAGGGAGACACCAAGTTTTATGTTTTAAAAATAAAAACAAGAAAAGTTTATTATAATACAATCAGATGTTCAATGTTCTTGTTATAGCATTGGTCGACATAATCACATGCTTTATTAAAATTAACAACATATTAATAACACAGTGTCTTATTTTAACCAGACCCTAGCCAGTTACTGGGCTTGACACCAGCCCAATTAACACTCAGCTGTCTCTCCCCACTTACAACATGGATCTATCTATCTATCTATCTATCTATCTATCTATCTATCTATCTATCTATCTATCTATCTATCTATCTATCATCAATAGCCCCTCCCATAAGCTTGGTGATTGGCTAAGCTATATGCATTAATACATATACATAACAATTTCCTTTTTCGTTACATCAAGTATCTGGAAGTTGAGTCATGGCAACTTTTCTTTTCTTGAGAGACTGAAACATTTTGCTACTCATCCAAGCAGCTTCATCATTTGAGCAAAATTTTATAGCTCACCTTGATTTCACATCACCCTGGTCTGAATATGCTCACACACTGGGTAATGGCCTGAATAGGCTTGTAGGTGGACAATGACCTAGGGTGCATGAAAGTCCCATCTATGCAACCTTTCCCAACAGCCATTAAGTATTTTCCTATTTATGAAGCTGAAGATCACATCTTTGCAGATTTCTTAAGAAAAAGCCTTACTTTTGTTTCAGGTCAGCATGTCAAAAATTGCTTGAAAAGTATAAAGTGAAATGGAAAGTAGAAGAGAATTTTTAGAATAATTATTTCTTTCCCCCAGTATCTGCAGCATTTTCTTGCATGTGTGCATATATATTCCTAGACAATATGAAATGGAAGAGAGGACGAAGGAAAAAAAATTAAAATGTAACATTGGTTTCTTTCTCCCTTTCTCATTTGTGGCTTCCTTTTCAGCCCATTACCACTGCAGGCAATTCTTTATGTCCTTCATCAATCTTGTTCTTAGATACAGATGGAAAATATTAGCTCTGGTTTACAAAACATGCCCCAGTTTCTTTCGGCATTGCCCGGGTTGGACAGATCTGTCATTTGAGCAGGGCGTCTACTCTGCGGCCAATTTTGTAATCTACAAGCAATGTGATCCAAAGTAAGGAATCTCCGGTTAGCAGCCAAGCTTGGAAAATCCCTCTTTAGCACAATTGCTGCCAAATTGATCTCACTTGATATTTGCAATCTTCATTTTGGATTTGGTGGAACGCCTGCTGTATGCATAGTGATGATGCTTGTTTTTCAGTTCCCTTTTCATGTCCTTAAGATAACTTCAGGATCAGCATGTCTTTGATGCGTTCATGAGCGATTCATTGTAATGCCCTATTTGCTTATACTTTGGGTTGATTTATATAGTCATTTTTAAAAAATCACATGGCAGATGAAGATTCAGTTAAGGAGGTGCTTTTTTTTTTTTTTTTAAGTCCGGGACTGAAATAGATCCGTAATGGCAGGGCTGGAATTCAGGAGGGGCCTGGGCAGATCAGGACTGCCAGTTATTTTAAAGAAAAATCCGACCCTCCCCATTATTTATGATGCCAGCCAAAGGTACTGAGTGGCTGAATTGCTGTCACCAAAATATAGCCAATGTTGTCTCTATATTTGTAATTCTTAAAATAAACTCTTTGCTTTACCAATTCTTAAAAGCACTTGGATTGTAGAAGCTGCTGAACTACTGTGCAAAGTTTGTTCATTCCCTTCCAGCTTGTTGTCAAATAAATAGTGAAAGAGCAGCGCAGGCTAGCAATTAAACCCAATAATGTTCCCCCTTTCACATTCAGTGAGTCCATATCCCCATAACTATGTAAGCACCAGGAATCAAATTGAAGTCATTCCTAAAAAGAAGCAACATTTCCTTTTTTAAGTTACAATTGGAATGCAGTTAAGACTTTGTGGTTGGAAAGAACTGATTTGGGGTATTTCATTGTCCACACAGTACTTACAATAATAGAATAATTGAGTTGGAAGGGGCCTATAAAATTATTTATAAAATTATAAAATTATTTCTAAGTTATTAGTTATTCAATCAGTTTTGTTGTCATTTGCCAACCTCCAAATAATAGCTATGTGTAACCCCAAAACCATAGGGCTACAACAGTGGTGGTGAACCTTCAGCACTCCAGATGTTTTGGACCACAACTCCCACAGTCCTTTGTCATTGGAAATACAGGTTAGGAATTCTGGGAGTTGTGGTCCAAAACATCTGGAGTGCCGAAGGTTCACCACCACTGTGCTAGAACTCAAGTCCTGGCAACCCTTCTGGGCATAGAAGGGCAACCTGTACTATACAACTGATACCAATACCCTGAAATAGAGATGATTCTTGACCCTGCTACCTAACATCATTGTAACTGGAAGCACTGAACTGAAGTCCTTTCATATTTGTTCCTCATTCAGCCAATAATATTTTCAAGGAGCAGACAGTTTACAGCACATATTGATTACAAACTCTTATTTTACATTTGATAATCCAGTGTGATTCTACTCTTTTTTTTGTACATTCAAAATAATACATCTCTGGAATTTTATTGGTGGTTATCGTCCTATTATTCATGGTACTGCAGTTATGTGTTTGTTCTAGGTGGCCCATGTCTCAGAGACATCAAAAATCTGTAGACGATTTCCTTTTTTTCAAGGAAAAACCTGCATGGAAGCTTGACCAGCACTTTTTGGCTGTGGCCTGCTTTTTCTTCAGGGTTGGCTCTAGATGGTATTTTTACTGGAGTATCTCAGGATATCAGGATCATCAGTCTATTTCCCCATTTGCAAAATTATTTTGCCACCGTTTCTGCTTTGTAAAAAAAAAATAAGATCCACAACAGTCATATGCACTTAATTGGAATCTCAGTTTGCATATACTGTCTCTGTGAGATTGTTGTGGTCGATGGAAGGTCTTGCACCCTACCAGCACTGTGTAGTTGTTAGTAGAGATGGGCTCGAACTGAAAAAATGGCAATTCGTTTTGGTTCGGTTCGTTTTAGGGTTTGGTTCGCTTTGTTTCTTTTTTAATGATTTTTTTAGAAAAAAATTGATTTCATATATTCCAACATTCAAAAACATTCAAAAAAATACAATTAAAAAACACAGACCATGCAATTGCACAAACTGGACTGGCAGCATCCTCATCATCCACATCATCCTACTGGGCGGCAGCAGCGGTGGCGGGACAATCCTTTTATTTTATTTTATTTTTATTTATTTTATTTTTTTACTTCCGGGTTACTGGCCCGCACTACAGCTCCCCCCCCCAAGTGCCGTCTGTGCGGCTCCTGTGGCCTGGTCGACACTGGTTTTATTTTTTATATATTTTTTGTTTTTAGGGTGCCAACCTGGCCAGCCCTGGGGCTGGGCCGGCACGTCCTTTTTTTAAAAACTTTTTTTCAAGCACTGACCGCACGGCCCTTGAGGCCAGGTCGGTGCTGGTTTTATTTTTTTATTTTTTTCTTGATTATAGGGCCACCCCTGGGGCTGGGTCAGCGCTCCTTTTTTAATTTTAATTTTTTTTTACTGCCGACCACGTGGCCTGCGCTACAGCTGTAGAGAGGGCCGTTGGCTTTTTTTCCCCTGGTTGCCCTCCCTGAAGCCAGGAAGACCAGACCTCCAAGACCAGCACAAGATAGGAGACAACTCCGGTGCCACAATTAATGAAATGAACCAAACCAAACCAATTTTTTTTTGTTCGGTTCGTTTCATTCTAAATCCACTCTGGGGTTTGTTATTCATTTCATTACATAACAAAACAAATAATGAATAACAAAATGAACTAAACGTTCATTTCGTACCCATCTCTAGTTGTTACAGTATCTGAATAGGACTGAGATGACCTGGGTTTATATACTTCATGTGGCTATAAAAGCGTAGTACGTGACTAAGGGCCACTCATACTTCCTGAGCTACCTCAGGAAGTGATGTTGTGAGAATAAATTATGTTACCATCTATGCCATCTTAAGCTTCTTTGAGGAAAAGTTGGATATAAATGCAATGAATATATAATAAACAGGCCCCTTGTCCCCAAATCCTGGAGCCATGACTGCTTTTCTTTGGGGGGAGGGAGGAAATAGTTTTAAAACTATACTTGGCTATATGTACCATTTTAATGAATATCGTTAGATTTTTTAAAAATGAACAAAGGCATTGTTTCCCCCTAATTCCTTTGTAACCAAGCATTCTAGCTGAAGATCATCTTGGACTAAACATGTTGGGTACCAGATATCCTTCCCTCCAACTTTGGTCTTGACAAAATAAATGATCAAGGATTTTATTTCCTCTCCATTATTCCTTGCTTTTAATTGCTTAGAATTCCACATGCTTTGCAGGTGTGAAATGACCTTGTGGCTTTATTTCTGTATTCCGTATACATTTCAGTATTAAAGCCTTACTAATTATACAGACATAAATTACACTTTCCCCCTGATTCATTTTTAACTGCTTTGGTTTTATGTAACATTGTTACTGCTGACATTTTAGACACCCAGATTTAAGACTGTGCCGTGATTTTAAGGATTTTTTTTACAAGTTCTCTCAGAGAATCTCCAGGTTATAAGCTCAGTTCCTCAAATATTAATGGGGTAAACTGATACTCTACAATCATGTGACAAGAGACCACAAATAATAAACAACACCTTTTAAATGTTTGTTTACAAGGAGTGTTTTAGTGACAGTGCATTTATTTGTGCTCATCTATAGGTAAACTAAAAACCTTTCCTAATGATGTGAATAATTTTCCATCTCAACCTCTTTGCATTTCTATGAACCTGGCTTGCATTCTTGTTCTAGTCTTTCTTCACATGAGATTGTAAGGTTTTGTTTCTTCTTTCCGAAATGTTCAGTTTTTTCTAATGTGTGCATTTTTGTTTATGCATTGCCCATGCTTTATTTTTCCAAAATGCAGCACAAAGCTTACATATGTATGGATGGAGATGCACTTTCTCCAGAACAAGGGTGGGAAGCCTGTCAAAAGGACAGTCTCCTCTGTCCATAAATTCCTCTCTACCCCCCCCTTCTTTGCCCTGAGTGATGACTTGTAACTGGGGCAACCTGCTCTTGACCTTTAGGGATGACACACTCCTTGTCCTAGTCCACAAGCTGCCAAACCCTGGGAACGCTGCTTTCACAACTCCTTTCTATAAATTACTGAGCTCGGACCATAGTGATACAAAGTGTTCTGCTTCTGCTTATATACCGCCCCATACTACTACAAGTAGTCTCTGGGCGGTTTACAATTTTAATTACAGAGTGCAGGCTACACATTGCCCCCCCAGCAAGCTGGGTACTCATTTTACCGACCTCGGAAGGATGGAAGGCTGAGTGGACCTTGAGCCTGCTACCGGGGGATTGAACCCAGGTCGTGAGCACAGTTTTACTTGCAGTACAGGCATTTAACCACTGCGCCACGAGGCTCAGTGGAAAAATGATTTTGTGTGACTGTTTCTATCGGGATTCCAGCTTAGGTTCAGTTTTTGTTGTGTTCTTAGTGTAACCCTTGAACTACCTGAGTTTGGAATATATGAATAAATAGAAAGGAAGGCTCCAAAATTACCTTAACCCCCAGCTGGGCGGAGACCGATCAAGCTCCCAAGCAGAGGCAATGGGAGACAGGTGTAGGCTGTGGGAGCTGGAGGCTGGAGAATAACTGAAGGGCAGGATTCTGGCCTATCCAATTGGGGGCCAGCAGGCTGTTTAAACCATCCAATGGCCTGTCACGGGCATATCCTGGGAGTGTATATAAACAGGCCCTTGGGCCATTTTAGCAGTTGTTTTTATCCCTATGCAACCTGTGTTTGTGTCATGGAATAAAGAGCTGAATTTTCACTTTGGGCATCGTCTGGCTTCATCAGACCTGCTATATTACAGTTTTCTTTTTGCACTAGTTTTCCTGCACTTCTTCCTTGACCTTCACGGCCTCTACTGGGCTGCATAAGGCTTCCTCCAAGGCTGAAGGCAATGCCTTCCCTCAGCCCTGCTGGCACATGTAATTATCTGCCTGTAAGGGGCAGTAGAGAAAAGTAGTTAAGTTCCCCTGATGCAATGCCATCTTTGCACTACCTGCTCTGTCATTTCTTCTTGGACTTATACTCTCTTGGCTGACTTTACTTCCTCCAAGACATTTCTCTCTCTCTTAGCTAGAGATGGGCACGACTTGAAAAAAAATTTTTTCGAGTTGTCGTGAGTCGTGCCGGTTCCGTTTCGGCTCGTTTCCGTTTTTCGCGAAAATTTGCAAAAATTAGTCGGTTCGTTTTTTCGTTTTTTCATTGTCGTTAGTACTGGTTTGGGGAGGGGGTAGCGGGCTCCTGGAGGGAGCTGCAGGAGTCAGCCAGAGCCACAAGTGACGGACTGGCAGACTCTTTGCACCCGCTGTGTCTCACGTACCTGCATGTAGTGCAATGCAAGTAGATCTGGATTAGGGTTAAGACGGCTTAGCGCAACAGCTAGGGTTAGGCTAGTTACGGGTGAGGTTACGGTGAGTATTGGGGTGCATATGGGTGCCTCTCTGACCCACTTAGAAGGACAGTGTACTGGCGTATGGGTTAACATAAGAACATAAGAACATAAGAAGAGCCATGCTGGATCAGGCCAAAGGCCCATCTAGTCCAGCTTCCTGTATCTCACAGCGGCCCCACCAGATGCATTTGGGAGCGCATGAGACTAGATATCTGTCTCCTGATACCATTCCCCTGCATCTGGCCCTTGAAGCACCCTGGTTTAAAGCCTAGAGATTACACATCTCCATCATGGTTTGTAACCCGTGATGGACTTTTCCTCTAGGAATCTGTCCAATCCCCTTTTGAAGGCATCCAGGCCAGATGCCATCACCACATCCTGTGGCAGGGAGTTCCATAGGGTTCGGGTTTGGGCTACGATTAGGGGGCTGTTTATGCCCGATTGGCACATCCCAGAAGTCTCTGTGGTCAACCTGGCCAAGTGGCCATGCGATTGGTGGAAAATTTGCATGGTCTACTCCCATGGGAGAGCCCATCATTGCAAATGTGCAGGTGTAAAAAAATAAAATAAAATAAAATAAAATAAAATCAACGGAGACTTTTTTTTTGCAAGAAAAACCCACTGCTGCTACTGTAAAAATTCAAGCATTTAAAATAGCTAATTTTTGCATGTTTCTGTGGCGCTTTGGTGGGGTTTTGGGCAACGATTTCAAAAAAAATATTGCGGTCGCCATTTTGGATCCCCCGCACTGCATGGCAAATGGATGCGCCCTCCCAGCCTGGTACAGTCAGCAAAACCTGGCCATGCGATTGGTGGAATGGCTCCAAAACTTTGCATGGTCCACTCCCATGGGCGAGCCCATCATTGCGAATGCGCAGGTGTAAAAAAATAAAATAAAATAAAATAAAATAAAATCAACGGAGACTTTTTTTGCAAGAAAAACCCACTGCTGCTACTGTAAAAATTCAAGCATTTAAAATAGCTAATTTTCGCAAGTTTCTGTGGTGCTTTGGTGGGGTTTTGGGCAACGATTTCAAAAAAAAATATTGCGGTCGCCATTTTGGATCCCCCGCACTGCATGGCAAATGGATGCGCCCTCCCAGCCTGGTACAGTCAGCAAAACCTGGCCATGCGATTGGTGGAATGGCTCCAAAACTTTGCATGGTCCACTCCCATGGGCGAGCCCATCATTGCGAATGCGCAGGTGTAAAAAAATAAAATAAAATAAAATAAAATAAAATCAACGGAGACTTTTTTTGCAAGAAAAACCCACTGCTGCTACTGTAAAAATTCAAGCATTTAAAATAGCTAATTTTCGCAAGTTTCTGTGGTGCTTTGGTGGGGTTTTGGGCAACGATTTCAAAAAAAATATTGCGGTCGCCATTTTGGATCCCCCGCACTGCATGGCAAATGGATGCGCCCTCCCAGCCTGGTACCAGCAGCGCAGCAGTAGCAATAGCCAAGGAGAGGGGGGCGGGGAACCCCCCCCCCCCAAATAAAACACCCTTCTGGCCTGGTAGGTGCCCTCAGACAGTTTTCGCCTACTTTTAGGGCCGGGAATCGGGTTTTTTTTTAACTTTTAAAAACTTTTTTCTGTGCCGCTTGGCATTGCGCGATGCAAGTAACGAGCACGACAAATCAGACCAAATTGTTCGTTCGTCGGTTCGAGCTCGAAGTCTGGGGCAGTGATTCCCGTTACCGTTTCCGTAGAGTAACGGAAACGAGTAACGGAAACGGAAACGGGAATACCGCTAAGTCGTGCCCATCTCTACTCTAAGCCAGTGGTAACAACCCGCATCTTGTCCCTCTTCTAGATATGTAGTTCATTCTCTTGGTCTTCACTAAAGATGGTTGAACACCAGCTTCCACATAGGCAAGCATGTCTCACTTCCTGCTGTTGGCGCCATACCTCTCATTGCACCCTTGTTTTTCTTTCCACTTGTAAGAGGATGTGAGGAGTGGCAGAAACCAGGTACAGTATTCCTTTAGTCCTTTTTTGCTGTGTACTGGATGACCAGTGCTATGATGAGACCTGACCTCCAGCAGGACAGAATGGGAAAGGAAGGAGGAGTAGGACAAAAAGAAGGAAATAGAGGCAGAAGCATCTTGAGGTGCTGTTGCCTGTAATCTGCAGTGTCCCCACCACATTCGCAAAAAGGCATTTTAATAATAAGAATAATAAATAACCATGGAAGTACAGAGCTAGAAGGAAACGTATGGATAATCCAAAAGGTGAAAGAAGAATAACAAGGGCTACAATGCATATAAGATTATCTGTCACTCACTCACTCACTCATACACACACACACACACACACACACACACACACACACACACACACACACACACACACACCGAGAAAACACCGAGAAAACACATTGTGAACCCCTTGGGGGTCCTGGGAAGCACAGATTTAGAAAAGGTGACTATTACAAAATGCTAATTAGTGGCCAACTACTTCCAAAGGAAAGCAAATCCTGAATTGTGCTCCCAAATTTTTGTACTACTCAAGAAGTTACAGGTTGAACAACAAAATGATAATCAAAGCCCCCAGAACATACCCAGTTTTGTCTAATTCAAAAACTGAATGAATTTGGGGCAGGTGAGTTCTGAGTTGGAGGACTACCAGAAAATACCTGGTATTTTCAGGGAAAATTGGGGATCTCCAGGAAAGAATCTTTCCTGAGACCCTGGAGAACCAACCTAGTTCACAGCTGATAATACAGCCTAGCTGAACTCAATCTAAGGAGCTTCCTGTGTTGGGAATAACAACTGAATTTAGCCCATTAAAGCCAAGGATTAGAAACAATAACACTTCAAAGACATCAGATGCAGAGCCCTGCTAGAGAATCCATTGAGAGTTATGAAGGATAAAGAGATTTGAGAGATACACAATGCAGAGAAGCTGAATACATTGATATAGTGGATATATAAGCCACTTTTTTACTCTGGCCAAGGGTTTTTATATTCCAGAGTTTCTATCTCATGGTACTCGTATTTATGTGCAAAGTTGGTGGGTCCGTGTTGCATGTCAGAATGCCTCCATTTTAGAACTTCAGATAACTCTATCCAATCCTCTTAAGCCTATTGATTGCAAGTGGCCAGTCCTAGAAAAACATGAAAGGTTATTATTAGGAATTGAAAGTTCTCGTCGTACCATCCTTTTGGAATAGGCTTCCCCATGAGGTTCATCAAGACTCATCCTTGATTAATTTCCTGAAAGTGGGAATTTGGTTTTATTTCATCCTAATGCTGTCATTCACTGCTTCTTGTTCTGTCTAGGCTCCATAATATAATATTGTGTGACTGTATTTGGAAATGGGGGGGGGTAGATAGAGAGTATTGTTTAGATTTGCTGTTAACCATCCTGAGTAGTGCTTTAGACTTGGTTGGACAGTATACAAATTTAATAAATAAACAAATATGTCCTTACCTCTTCTCTGCTTCAAAACTAACATTCATGAAATGAAAGAACACCAACAGAGGAAAGGGGTTCTGTGTGTTTCCCATGTTTTGGTAGAAGCATTATAAGAATCCACAGACCCATTACTAAATAATTATAAGTGGGCCTTAACAAGAGAGCACACTATTTACAAAGCTGAAACAAGATACCATAATAAAGGATACCGGGTTTACTGTTGATAGGACTGAAGATGCACAGGTGCCACCTGTACTGCATAGGGTTGTCCTCCCACTGAAAAGACATGTGCACAGCTTAGGGGTGCTCCTGGATTTGTCTTTGAGCATGGATGCCCAGGTTTCAGTGGTGGCCAGGAGTGCCTTGGCAGAGTTAAAACTAGTTCCTGGTGAGGTGTGATCTGGCTATGGTGACACATGCCTTAGCTGCCTCCTAGCTGGATTACTTCAATGCATTCTGTGTGGGGTTGCCTCTGGAAAGTGTTTGGAAACGGGAACTGTGTGTTTCTTTATGAGTCTGCCCAACTGTTAAAATCATCAGGAGAGGCCTTTCTCGCAGTCCCTCCATCTTCACAGGTGTATTTCAGAGGGTATGAGATAGAACCTTCCCTGTTGCTGCTTCCAGAATTTGGCTCCCTCCCACAGAGGCTAGGAAGGCCCCATCTTTGCCATCCTTCTGCAAGCAGGCACTTTCTCTTCAGATAAGCTTTCCCTCAATGCCTGTCTGCCTGAGGGAGATTTTTAAATGGATGGTTGTGCCATATGGCTCTGAATGTGCTTTTGGCGTTGCTTTTTTAAAACCGTCTTTTAGTGTGGTATCTATTTGATACTTTTTAGCATTTGTATACATTCCTTTTCCTTAAATGTATGTATGTATGTATGTATGTATGTATTAGACATGGGCACGGAGCGGCGAAATTGTCGTTTCCTTTTTCGGTTATCGTTTCCGTTACGTAACAGAAACAGTAACGATAATTACGCCGCTCCAGCTCGAACCCGACCTGAAAAAAGAAAAATTGGGTCGGGTTTTTCGTTGTCATTAATGGCATCACGGCGATCGCGCGATGCCAAGCAGCACAGAAAAAAAGTTTTTAAAAGTTAAAAAAAAAAAGCCCCGACTCCCGGCCAAAAAAGCAGGCGAAAATATGCCTGCCTGAGGCTTTGCCACCTACCAGAGGGGTGGTTTCTGGGGGGGCTTCCCCCCTTCTCCTGTCCTGGGCTGCTTGCACCAGGCTGGGGGGGGTCATCCTTGTCGTCTCGCCATGCCATGCGGTGGGTGGGGGATCCAAAATGGCGACCACAGTTTTTCTTTTGAAATCGTGGTCAAAAAACACACCAAATCACCACAGAAACATGTGAAATTTATTTATTTTAAATGCAGCAGTGGGTTTTTTTATAGCAATAAAACGTCATATTGATTTTATTTTGTTTTATTTTATTTTTTATTTTTTTAGACCTGCCCATTTGGGCTGGGCATGGGATGGGACCATGCACATTTTTTGAACCATTCCACCAATGGCATCGCCAGGTTTTTGACTGACACTTCTGGATGTCTCGGAGGCTATAAAAAGCTGAGGCACATTCCAGAAATCGCAGTCGGGTGTATGGATGTGGTTGAGGGAAGAGGGCTGGCTGCTGGTGCTGGTGTGATCCGATCGAGATTGAGGAGGGAGGCTGGAGGCTTTAGGATTTTAGTTAGGCAGGCAGGGAGGGAATTGAATTTAGAAAATAATTTCTTTGATTCCCTGCAGCTTTGTCTGCTGAAGGGAATAGCAGTTTATTCTTTATTTCTTCTCTGGCAGTTTGTGAGGATTTTTTTCTGATATTGGATAAAGGGGGAGGTTCGACTGGGAGTGGGAGGTGTGGATTTATTTTAAAAATATATTATATACTACCATTTATTTTCTATTTTCCCATCTTCAATTTGCTTGCACACACACACATTTGGGGTGCAAGCCAAGAACAGAACCTCTATCCTAAGTGATATCCTAACTGCCCACTCGCCCGTCCGCCTGCGCCACCACCCAACTGCGGCCTGCGCCACCGCCCGCCCACTCGCCTGCCCACGGCCGCCGGCCGCCCGCTCCCCCGCCCGCACCTCCTTCCTGCTGCTGTCGCTGCCTACCCATGCCCCCCGCCACTGCCGCCCGCCTGCTCCCCCCCGCTGCCCACCCCCCTGCCCTGCCTGCCGCCTAGGGCGCAAAAACACCTAGCGCCGGCCCTGATTGCGGGATGCCCCTATGCTCTGGGGGGAAGTCAAATCGCGCTAAATCACGGTGGAAACGACAAACGACAAACGAAACGATGAAACGACAAATTTTTGAAAATTTTCGCGACAAACGGAAACAACCCGAAACGGACCGTTCCCACAAACGAAAACTCAAAACGTCATTTTTCTGGTCGTGCCCATGTCTAGTATGTATGCATGCATGCATGAATGTATGAGAGGTGGGCACGAAACAGAAAACTGATGGGTCGGTTCATTCTGCCCCCCCCCGTTTGTTTCATTTTGTTTTGTATGAATTTTTAAAACAAAAATTCGTACGAGCCGAACCAAAATGAACTGTTTCAGCTTATCTGGACCACCGCCGCTGCCGCTGACACTGGGGGGATGACGCTGATGGTGACTGCCACTGGTGCTGCTGCTGATGACCCAGAGGCTGGGTCCGCACTTTTTTTTTTTTACAGCGCTGAACATGCAGCCCCAAGGGCCAGGTTGGTGCTTTATTTATTTATTTATTTATTTATTTATTTATTTATTTATTTATTTATTTATTTTTACAGTGCCAACCACACAGCCCCAGGGACCGAGTCAGCACTTTTAAAATTATTATTATTATTTTTACAGCGCCGACCACGCAGCCCCAGAGGCCAGGTTGGTGCTATTAACATTTATTTTATTCATTTTATTTTGAAAAGTCCCTGATGCTGGGGGCTCCCCCCCCCCCGAAAAGCTAAGAGGCGCTTGCTGCCGCATACCCTGGTTTTATTGTTTTTTTCTCATGGCCTGCCAGCTTGCAGGCCAAACCAGCTGGCCCACGGGCCAGACCAGCTGGCCCACGGGCCAGACCAGCTGGCCCGCGGTCTGGAGGAACTTTAAAAAAATTATTTTTATTTATTTTTATTTTTAAAAGTCCCCAAGTGGGGCTCCCCCCCTCCTGGCCCACTGCTAGAGTTCCAGGTGAGGAGGCTGGCGGCGACAAGGTAGGAGACAGGGGGAATGAAAAACAAAATAAAATGAAACGGAAATTTCTGTTTGGTTTCATGTTGTTTTCATTTGATGGTTTGGTTGCTTATTTGTTTTGTTAGTTACCGAAATGAATAATGAATAATGAAATGAAGTAAAAATTCATATTGTGCCCATCTCTAGTATTTATTTATTTATTTATTTATTTATTTATTTATTTGATTTTTATACCACACCATCTGACCACTATGGGAAGTTTACAAAAGTTAAGACAGGGACGATACAATAAATAATACAATTAAACAATATACAATATATAGGCAAAAATGAAACTAACCAATCAAACATGATTAAATCTGATAAAAAAGCAAAAATAATAAATCAAATACATACAAAAACATACAGTACTATCGTTTCATGATGTAACCACCTTGCTAAGGAGCAAGGTAAAATATTTTAAATAACATAACATATTTGTATTCCCTTTAAACTTTCCCTGAACTAGCTCCCTTTGCATCACACTTCATCTTCCTCTGTCCACCCTCTCACTGACCATTTCGCTCAGCTATTGACAGCCTGTGGAATGTTGTCAAGAGAAGGCTGAAGAGTAGGAGCAGAGAGAGAGTGGAGTTCAAATGTGGTTTGAGGCAAAGAAGAATAAGTGAAGTCAAAATCTCAGCTAGTGGGCAAATTACTGAATGTCATAGTTATTATAGCTTATGCTTGGAAACTTAGAGGGAATCTAAAGCAAAGCCTTGAACATGTTTAATCAGAAGTAAATCCCACTAGGTTGAATGGAATTTCTTTTCTACTAAGTATGTTTAGGGCAGGGATTTTGCTGTTAGTAATACACGCAGTCCCTAATTTGCTTAATGGACGAATGTATCCAGTTAGGTTTTGCAGTTTCTGCTGCCTTGGGTCCTTTGGGGGAGAAAGACAGGTTAGAAATATTTTAAATAAACAAATAAACCATACCACCAGCCTCCAGAATCTAATGTGTGATCTTGCGTTAAAGGTTATGCAAAAATTATCATGACGCATTTATTCTATAAGATATTACATATTTGGGAAGGAAACTGAGTATAGCGAATATTCTTTTGTGCAAAAGCCATAACTTTTAGTGGTAAATCATCCTAAGTTAAAATATCTGTAAGCGTTACCTGTTGCTTTAAACTTCTCATGACCAGGTATGTGAGAGAAAACACCTTTTTTAACTTACAGCAACCCACGACCAAAATTTATTATTTATTTATTTATTTATTTATTTATTTATTTATTTATTTATTTATTTAATGTGTTTACCCACCTTTCTCCTTAAAAAGATCCAAGGTGGCTTACATAGTTAGAAGACAGTATTTAAAGCTAACCATGGTGGGTATACAGTTACTTATAAAGCCCAAACAAATATTGTACTTATATATATATAAGCTGCACAAAATATATTCCAAGTATTCATTTAAAAAATCCACTGGGGCATTTTGGGAAAGCTTGCATTAAAAGAAATGTCTTGGCCTGCTTGTGGAAGGACACTAAAGATTGGACCTGCCTAAATGCCCTAAGCACATCCGCTCTCGCCTGATTTCAGAATCTAAGCAGGGTCTGCCCTGGTTAGTACTTGGATGGGAGACCACCAGGGAATACCGGGTGCTGTAGGTTCCTGGAGTAGGAAGCGGCACACTTCTTCAGTATTCCTGCCAAGAAAACTCCATGGACATGCAGTGACAAAGAGTCAGTCATGACTGTAATGACAAAACACATATACACAGCCTCCTATTGGAGGCCAAAGCTTTCCCAGCTGCGTTACTGCCCAACAGGATTTAGGTCATTATTAGAGATGGGCACAAAACACCAAAATGGCATTTTGTTTCATTATTCATTGCCCCGGACCCCGTTTCGTTTCATTAATACGAAATGATTTTTTTTAAAAAAAAATCGTAGTTCGTTTTGTTTTTCTTTTTAAACTTTTTGTTTCTTTTTTTCCGGCTGAGGGACACATTTAATTTGGGGGGGGGGGTTATTATTTTAAATAGTCCCCATTGTGGGTTTTTTCTTTTTCTTTTTTTACAGCTGGGAAGTGCTGGCTTGGGGCCAGCGCTTCCCAGCTGAGAGGCGCTAGTACACCAGAACAAAAAACAAAGCAAATGAAATTTTGTTTCGTTTCATTTTTCTTTTATGGGTCCCTTTGTTATTCATTTCGTTCCCTAATGAAACAAAAAACAAATAACAAAATGAATAAAAAATTAATTTTGTGCCCATCTCTAGTCACTATATATTATTCATGCTTCCTTATGAGAGCTAAAGTAGGATCCCCTCTCTTGCCAGTCCTACTGCAGTTAACTGTCTGTTACACACTTCTAGTATACTGGCAAAAGACAGCAGCTCAGTATGTGGGTGAGGGGTAAACCCCAAGCTGCAAACCATCACCAACTGTCAACCTCCTCAACAAATCAAGCGGACATCTGTGGCTTATCAAACAAGAAGCAGTTTTTCCTCTCTGCATTAATCTCTACTAGTCCTGCCCCAGCTTTCATTTCAAAAGGCTTGGCATTATATCTTCTGCAGAAAAATTTGCCTGATTTCTTGAGCTGCAGCTGGTTCTGAGGGTCCTCTTTGAAATTTGAGTATGTCATGAAGATATGGCCATGCTTGCTGCGAACAGCTTTGCAAAGGGAGGGACGGTGCTAATTGCTGGAGAAGGGGTGGGGGGTGGAGGAGCCTTTCTCTGGTTCCCTGAAATGAGTTAGATCAGGAGGACTGTCTTCCATCGTCTTCCTTTCCTTTTGTAAACCATCCCAAGGAGGTCACTTTAAGTGGCCATTAAAGAAGTTTGATCTGGAAGCAGAGCGCACGTGCCAGCCACTCTTCACCAGCCCACTTACTGTCAAGGCAGTCAAATGATGACATGATCGGGTACTTGTTTTGTTTCCAAGGATGTCATTTCAGTTGGAGCAACCATGATTGTCACAAGGGCCGAACCTTAGCAGCCCAGACCTCTACCTATTTCCTAGGAAGGAATTCCCGCTGCATGAGGTAGAACTCCCTCTCAAATCAGTACACATAGAAGAACGTGTGCCTAGAATTCAATGTACTTCCTCTCAAGTAAGTGTATCAAGAATTTTGATCCACACTCTTTTAAAAGGCTAGAAGAGGTGACAAAATTGGCCAAAAGTCAAGTCAACAAATAAATTATGTCATTTTTTAAAAAAAGAATACTTTTTGAACTACAGTTCCTAGAATCAGCCATGTTGGGAGGAGGGACTTATGAATTGTTATCCCAAAAATTAAGTTTTCCATGCTTGCACAACTACCTGTATAGGCTGAGGTCCTGGCCTGCTGCTACCATTAGCTAAGTTAGGTTGGTTTGACTTGCATGTTAATACGTGGACTTCTTTACCATCAACTAAGGGAGGGAAATCCTGAAATCCTGAGGGTGACACGGTCCTTCCTTGATGTACAAAAAGTTTAGGCCTGTTTTCCACATGGATTTTGGATGCAGCAAAATGGCCATCTGACCAAATATGTTAGGTTTATATCATGAAAATGTCATTAACCAAATGTATACCAACACCTCCTACATAAATAAATAAATAAATAAATAAATAAATAAATAAATAAATAAATAAATAAATGTATACTTCAAAATTCCTAAAGTAGTTTAGCAAACATCATATACCAGTGGTTCCCAGACTCTGCACTGCTGGGGATGCCACAGAATCTTCATAAATACTTCCCAGGAATTCCTCTAAGTGCTACGTAGACTAGGCTTCTCCCTCCCCTTCCTTAACCCCCCCCCCCCCCCCGCAAAAGTATTATACTGGGGGAGCTGCAGACAGCAGTCCGTAAGTCAAGGACATTATGAACTGAAAAGGATTGGGGACTACTGATAAATAGAAGCAATAATATAATGCAATATAAGATTAAATCAACAATAAACGTAACAAATCAATCTGCAAAAGAAGATAGTCCTGCTACTTTAATTTTTGATGGCCATTCTATATATCACAGAGCAAGAGATCATCAAATGAAATATTAATTTTAAATGGTCTTGTGAATGTCATAATTCCCCCCCCTCCCCGGCAAAAAGGGGGTAAACACTACAGTCCTCATCTCATGTATAGGTAAGTCACACTGAACACAGTCTTAGCACTCAAGGAAAAATGAATAGGACCATCTATGCCTTTTTGATGGGAATCTCATGCTACTCACTGAAGTGAAACGCTTATGAACCCAATATCTTTTAATATTTATTTATTTATTTATTTATTATTTATTAGACTTGTATACCGCCCGTCTTCCCGAAGGAACTCCGGGCGGTTCACAACACAGGATACAACAATAAACAATAAGTGAATCAATATAAAAACAAATTAAACAGCAGTAAGACCAAACAATCAGCAAGGAGCAGATGGCGGGAGAGAGAAAAAATCAGCCACCAAAGGCCTCTTGGAAAAGCCAGGTTTTTAAAGCTTTCCGAAAGGCTTGCAGGGACAGTGCAAGGCGCACATCGCTGGGGAGGTGGTTCCAGAGAGCAGGGCCAGCCACAGAGAAAGCCCGGGAACAGGTAGATGTTTTCCGGGCCTCCCTGGGCATGGCCACCCACAGTGTGTGCGCCCGCGACAACCGAGTCAGTCGAGCCGATGTTGACTGCTGGGCGATCCACTCCACCAGGTAGTCAGGTCCCAGGCCATGGAGGGTTTTATAAATTAAAACCAAGACCTTGAATCTGATTCGGGACGCAATCAAGGCATACTGGGTGAGCTTCAAATGGCACCATGCAACTGACTGAAGGCTTCTGTCAGAGGAACAGGGAGAGTGCAGTTTTAGTAACCTTTTTTCCTTGACGATTCTGCCCCTGTAAAACCTGCTCCAGAGCTGAAAGAACAACTTTGTCTTCATAGTTTTGCCATTTGCTGTCTCTCTGAAGGACTGCCTTTTCCAATAAGCTCCAATGAATTGATTATTTTGCCCTCAAGTTTAAATTAGTTAAAAATGGCCTCATGTTGCTGCTAATTCCTTTTTCTCCATGAGGGCACTGCTTTCTGTACGACTGCGACAGTATTCCAAGTACCAGCTCACGACACCAAGGACTGCTTTGCCATGAGTTTAAAAAATGCACCTAGTGAGTTGTTAGGTAAGTTGACGAATTTTAGACAGCTTTATTGCAATCTACCTTTTTTTGCTGTCCTGTGTTGGTGCATGAACGTTTTGTATCATTTCAAATCACAACCCACAGACTGTAGTTTTAAAGTATTCCTTTACAAATTACACTTTTAAAAACAAACTACTATATGGGAATGTTTAGGTTAGATCAGAATATCAACATAATTTTAACACTTTCACAATTCATTATTCATAAGAGCTTTACCACTACTTTTGAGTATGTATAGTGTTTAAGGTAAGATAAGAAAAGGATAGTCTAGATAGGCATTTGTAACCTTTGGGCAGTAAAATATGTTTTCTATCAATAGAGAAAAAATGGCAATAAAGGGCAAAATATTAATGGTATTTATAGTTACAGCCCTTTCTTCCAAGTCTTCCCAGCTGTCTCAAGGCAAATGATATAAAACACATCCATCCATTGTATTTTGCAAGAGTCTCCATATGCTTTCATATCACATTTTAAATGTCACAATATATTTATGTCTACTGCACACATGTCATGAGTGGGTTAGAATGTATCTTCCAGATCAGAATACATAGCCAGTCCATCACTTAACTAATTCCTTTTTGTCACACTCACAAATTATTTCAGGAGCTCACATTACCAAAAACGAGTATAGTCATTTTCCTTTCTTAGCCCAGTGATGGCTGAGATCAGAGGCATCTGAAGCCCTTTTCCATCCTTACTTATCCAGTTCTCTCCAGTACATGGAAAGGCGAGTGCTGAACCTCTCCTTCTTTGTTGTTTTCCCTTGATGAAACTACAGGTGTGTGTGTGTGTGTGTGTGTGTGTGTGTGTGTGTGTGTGTGTGTGTGTGTGTGTGTGTGTGTGTGTGTGTGTGTTCCTATTGGCATCTAGGCTCTGTATCTGACCCAGAACCCTGAAAATGGCTGTCCTTCTCTCTCATGTGGAATACATCCACATGCAAGCAGGAACCAATCTTCGGCAGATACCTTTCACATATTCAGCTCCATAATTGCCTTTAACCAGAGAAGAAGAAGAAAGGGGCTAAAATTTCTACATACCTGGGATTTTTACATTCCACTTAGCGCTCTGTCACTGCGTTATGCCAGCCCTCCCTTTGTTAAGAAAGGAAACATGAAATCATGATTACAGCTGCTCTGCTATATTCATTGTAAAAAAATGCTTTTCATTGTACAGTATAGGCAGGTGGTCTATAAAAATGTAGTGGATGGCACTGAGATACAAAGATACATGGTTCAATAAATACAGCAAAAAAAATTTGCAACCAAGGAATAGCACAATATTAAGACTTGTGGATGCATCCTAGAGTTAGGTTGCTTTTACATGACCCCTAAAATCCGATGCAAAGGGCTCCCAGATGCAGAGCTTAAAATTGTTTTCCCACTAGCTGCAGCCTTTTTTAAACGATTAAGTACGACCATGCCCACCCAAGCACGCCCCAGCGCATTTTACAAGTACCTGGTCTCCGGAGGTAAAAAATTTCCGATGCAGAATGTAAAGCTGTGGATGCCGGGCTCTCCTCGCCTTCTGTTTGCTTTGTTGTTCCCGCCTCCCCTTTAACAGATAGGAATCACTATGGGGCTGCTCCAACGGCAGATGGAGGTGAGCCTGCATTTTTTCTCTCCCTGTTTTTCTCCCTCCCCTCACCACAGACAGGAGCAATGGAGTGTGGAAGGGTGGAACACAGGAAGCAGAACAAAAACCCACAATCTCTGGTCCGAATTTAAGTTGCCAGCGGATTTTAGAGTTCATGTAAAAGCGCCCTTAGATAAGCATAAATGTAATCTCACGTGCACTCCTTACTTTCCTAATATTGTGCATTCCAGCTATTCTTGGTGTTTTGCAAAATAGAAAATCAGTAACAATCCACTTATGGATCCAACCACTCTTGCTCGTAGGCATAAATATCAATGATTTCCATTAAATTTATCTTTATGAACATGTCTGTCCACAGTTTTCCAGATAAAATGTCTCTAGTGGTTGCATAGCACTTTTTTCTGAATGGACTTTCAATTCATTTCAAGGGAGGCACCTTCCTTTGTACATGTAAATATATCTCCACTAAAATGAATGCATACAATTGACTACACATTTGAGTTCATGAGGATCTCTGGGTTGAGATAAATAGGTTAAAATCAGTGTTAAGCAGTTCCCAGAATGTGATACAGGACTATAGCCTTACACTGGAAATCTGATTTCTCCTTACCTGGAAATTAGACACACTAAACACACTGGAACATACTTTTGAAAAGATATGTATATTATTTAGCTGTTAATCTCATAAATATAATCCCTTAACTACTTCAAAATTTAGTCCTGTTGTTTCTTTTTGTTTGATTGTTTGTTTGATTTGTTTGACTCTGCCAAACTGAACTGAATGTGTAACACCTTCATAGCCAAACAGGAATTCATGCTGGCAAAGGGATTCTATATCTGGTTGTAAATACATTAAGATGTTTCCAAAAACAATAGAGAATAAATATTCAGAAGCTCACTCATTTAAAGGGTAAAATTACTGGGGGCATTGCTCTGTATCTGGGTATACTTCTCATTATTACCAGTGTTTTGGTGCCTATATGCTCTCATGGTCTCAAGCAGTGCACCTGTCTTGTCCCAGAATTTTTAAAAAAATTCAAAGATGTTATGTGTGATCAAGTCACTTTGGATGTGTGCTGACTGAGTAAATGATCTATCATTAACATCTTTGATCAGATTTTGCAAACCAAAAACATCTCATATTATATTGTTTTCCCTTCTTACTGTCCCCTCTTCCTATTTTCTTTTCTAGTAGGTTCTGCTCAGATCTTGGAAGCCTCCACTGACTGTAGAATAAGAGGTTAACAGATGAAAAAAATGATCCAACCCCTAGGATTTTCCCTTGTGTGGTGTCACTTGGTGAATGGTAAAGAAAACAAGAGAGTATCCTTTAGAAAACAAGAGAGTATCCTATAGACCAGTGGTGGCTAACCTTTGGCACTCCAGATGTTTTGGACCACAACTCCCACAGTCCTTTGTCATTGGCAACCTAGGCTCGGAATTCTGGGAGTTGTAGTCCAAAATATCTGGAGTGCCAAAGGTTTGCCACCCCTGTTATAGACTATCTTGATTACTGCCATTGATGCTGCCAACTTTCAGACTGCCCTTTCCTAGGAGGGTTTTTTCTGCAGGCAATGTGGGTACAATATTATGCAGTTCTATCGGGCATTTTGAATTGTGCATTCAGAAGCACAATAACCCATATTCATATAATGAGGTGGTTGTTTTTGTTTGTTAGCTTGTTTGTTTCTTTTAAAAACTGCATTTTTAATCTATGGTACTTGTACATATTGCAGTGGAGGTATGGGGGAGCAAATGCATACACATTTTTAAAAATTGGGGTTCAGGAAGAAGAAAGAGAGAACACTAGGATGGGCAGATTGAACTCATGACTTTCTAACTCAGGTGTAGCTGGCTGACATATTTGCTAACAAACATGCAATTTTAAGATATTTCGGTGGAGACTGACTTTTAATTGTCTATGATATTATCCCTGCAATTCCTGGATCTTTCCAGTAATCTGCTATTAAAGTTCCTGTAGGGCAGGCAGCTAGATGGTTAACACACTGAAGTAATAATGTGTCACAAATTGTGTCACAAGTGCCTGCTAAAAAGTAAATAACCTTAAACTCCTATATAAAGTTTTTGGGAAGCAAGTTAGCTCCATGCAGTAGCTATTTCTCCAAAATGTAATCTTCCTAGCAATATAATTCAAAAGATATGAATTGCCTAATGTAGTAGTAAGAAACAACATGGTCCAACTTCAAAGGGACTGACTATTGACATATGAATTCTATCTCACCTCAGAGATTCTACGTGCCAATTTATCCCATAATTAGGATCGGCAAGCAGAGATGTGAAATTATTATCTTAATATTAGGCTCCCTTTTATCTTCGAACAAGAGCATTTGTTTTGGCACCGTCAGGACAAACCTTAATAAACCGATTGGCAAACAGTATGTTTTAGCAATGAAAATGATACCCGAGAAGAGGATTAGAATATAAGGAATGGAGAGATTTAAGGAAGGATGTGATTTATAATGCCTTAAAGGAAGATAATCTTCTACATCTGTGATTGCCTGATTGTCTAATATTTTTAATTGATTATCAGAGCTAATAGGTTTATTGTTTCATGTGAAGAAAAGCTGTTTTTATTTTGGTTTTTCATTTCTGTTAATTGACAGACTATATAGACATGGATACTTTTTGTAGATTTTGGCTTCATTATAGTGTACTCATTTTGTTCAGACTCAGACTCCTAAATTAGATTCAGAGAAAAAAATATCAGTTCATACACCTGTTGCTTCATGCAGTAACATGCAGCTCATCAAGTACCCTTATTTCTATTTACATTGTTTTATTTGCTTTAGGATCACGAGCTCTAGAGGCCACAAAGCACCAAGAGTGAACAGTTCAGTGGATCATCTTAGAAAATAGAACTTACAAGTCGTGGTTGGTCAGCTTGAGTGCCGAAGAGAGGAAAGACACAGCTGTCTTGGCTGGTCATCCCATTTCCTACATGGCAGAAGAAGCAGAGGCAAAGGTAAAAAGGGGAGGAAAGTAGTGTTGCTTCACAACCGGTCAGCAAGTATGGCGAAGCTGAAAAGACCAGACCAAGACACAAGAGGAGTAATATAGTATATGCAGTCCAGTCCAATTCAGTGAGAAGTTTGCAGAGCCCTACATTGGAGGAGCCAAAAAGCCATTCAACAGGAGGATGGCCTAGCACAGGAAGGGCAATAGCTCAGGTCCAGAATCAGCAGTGCACCTTCATCTGAAGGAAAAAGTACATTCATTCAAAGATGAGAATGTGGACATATTAGACCAGGGATGGCGAACCTATGGCATGAGTGCCAAAGGTGGCACGCAAAGAGCTTTCACCTGGCATGCAACATGCTCCCTGCCCCCCCACTTCCCCCTCCTCTGGACCGGCCATGATGAATTTGTGGAGGGGGAAGTGGGGGGCAGGGAGCATGTTGTGTGCCAGGCTAGCCCTGCTGCCGCCGTCCCCATCACCATTGCCATCGCCATCCTTGTCCCCACATCCTGCTGCTGCCGCCCCCGCCTTCCCTGACGCCATCACCGACGCCATGCCTGCCCCTCCCACCACCGCCGATGACCCTGACCCTGCCGCCCCCGTCGCCCTTGCTGCCCTTGGCCTCACCCCAACCCTGTCCCCCACTGCTGCCAATCCCACCCACCCCCGCCGCCATCGTTATCACCATCACCATCGCTCTTGCCGCCCTTGCCGCCACCGACCCCGCCTCCGCTGCCATCCCTGCCGCCATCCCTGCCCCTCCCACCACCACCGCTGATGACCCTGACCCCGCTGCCCCCATCACCCTTGCTGCCTTCACCCCCCCCTGCTTCTCCACTGACGCTGATCCTGACCCCCCTGCCGCCGCCCCCCCCCCCCCCATCACCAAGTTTGGGCACTCAGTGCCAAAAAGTTTCGCCATCCCTGTTTTAGACAGAGAAGAAAGTGGTTTGAGAGAGGAAGCCATTCATGTATGTGTAGAAATCCCTCTCTCAACAAGCACAAACTGCCTCCCATTTATCACCAGTCCCCAGACAAATCAGAACCACTTCACAACTCCACCAGCAAGGCCACTGCTAAGGACCCATACTTAATAGGTGTTGGGAAGGGCTGCATAGGTGTGATTTACACACACCCCTAGGCCATTGTCCATCAAACTAGCCTATTTAGACCATGGTGGGGTGAAACCAAGGTGAGCTATAAATTGGAAGCCTCCCATCAACCTTCCTCAGACTAAAGAAGCTACTTGAATGAGTAGCAAAATGTTTCAGTCCCACAAGAAAAGAAATCCAGTTGTCATGACTCAGCCCCAAGATAACCTCACCCAAATGACTGAGAATCTCCACAGATATATGGGCAAAACCATAGAGTAGCAGACGTGTTCTTCAATATACCCATCTGCAGATCCTCTAGCCTCTATATCAGTGATTCCCAACCTTAGGTCCCCAGCTATTGTTGGACTACAACTATCTCTCTATCCCTCCACCTTCACAGGTGCGTCTCAGAAGAACACATGAAAAGGCCTTCTCCATTGTATTCTCAAAGGCTTTTGCGGCTTGGATCTGATAGCTGTTGTGAGTTTTTTGAGTGTTTGGCCATGTTCTGGAAGTTTTTGGAAAACTTCCAGAACACGGCGAAACAGCCTGAAAAACTAACAACAACTACCTTCTCTGTTGCTGGAACCAGATTTTGGAACTCCCTTCCACTGGAGACCAGGACTGCCCCATCTCTGCTGTCTTTCCGGAAGCAGGCAAAGACCTTCCTCTTCAGCAAGCTTCCCCTGAATGGGGGTCTATTTACTATGTGACTTTTATACTAATTACCATACATGATTGCATTTACTGATTTCATAAGAACACCAGTGATTTCCATGTTATTTTCCACCCCTCATAATGGATTTTTTTCTTTTTTGTGTGCTCTTTGTAGCTCTAATGTTACATTTGTATATTGTCCCTCGTTGTAAGCCACTTTGGGTCCTTTTCCAAGGAGAAAGGTGGGGTAAAAATATTCAAAATAAAAATGTTAAAAAAAAACCTAACTCCAAGAAGACTTCACCACTAGCTGTGCTGGCCAGGATTTCTTGAAGTTGTAGTCCATTAACATTGGGAGGCCAAGGTATCATGATATATCTCCCTTGGATGGTATTTAAGGAGTCATTACTATTAGGAAGTGGAACTACTGTTTAAAAGGACAGTGATTGAAATACGAGTTAGAACAGACTGAGTACTGAAGCATTTTGAAAATAATGAGTGCCACTGAGGAGACAACTGACTAATAAATAGTCCACTTGTTTCCTACCTCTTGCGTCTTCCAAGGTTTATTCATAGATTTCTAACGTTAGGGTACCCTTTCTGCCTTCTTCTCTCTCTCGAGGCTGCCTTCTGATTTTTCCCTGTTGCTCCATTTTATGTAGAGAAGCAGACCTAGAAGCCAACTTAAGGGCATCTGAAATATTTGAAATATGTTTTAAAAATATTTTTCCTACTCTATTCTCAGATTCCCAGTGTAGTGTAGTGGCCAGAGGGACAGACTAGTAGTCTGGAGAACAGGGTTCAAATCCCTGCTCAGGCATGGAAACTCACTGGGGGAATAAAACTGATAAAACTACTCCTTCACTATCTCACTTACCTTGAAAGCACGATGAGGGTCGCTATAAGTCACTTCTAACTTAACAGCACACAACACATGCACAAAATATGAATTTCCTGAATTATGAAGTAAGTCATTCATGTTTTATTTCCAGGTTCCAGAATAATTACTTCTACCCAGCAGACACAAATTCAGCACTAGGACACTACAGTTTAATACTAAATAATCCTAACACTAGCAATTTAATACATGGATAGGTCCTTTACAGACATTCATTTTGGAACATATTTCCATGTAAAAATGACATGCAAACAGGCATTTTGAAAAAAAACATGCAGATACAAATAGTCATTTAGTGCCAGTTTGACTGAATTCAGTATTTTACAAAATCTTATTTCAATTTTTAATTTCATTCCCCCCCACCCTCCGATCCTGCCAAGGTTTGATTTCACAGCAGTAAAATCGTTACTGCAAGACTAAAGCAAATAATGACTCATTATGCTGTTCTAGGAAGAAAACAAACCAGCCTCTACAGGAAAGAATTTGTACTTGGAAATTTGATAATGTCATCTACCCTAGCAACAAACACAACTTGAAAAATTTATGGGAGCACATTCTGTGTTTAAACTCCTCAGCACCTCAATGTTTGGCTGCCGTTTTAATCCACAATTTTAATCCACACAACTCCAAAGCTCACTTGTAACCAGCTTTAAGCTCACTTGACTGTAAGAAGCATACCTCCCTGGCAGGAATTTTTGGGATATTCATTTATAATCTTTCTGCAGTGTCCGTAAGACCTGAAATGGGCCTGCCTGAAAAAGTTCACCGAAACTTGTGCTGATTCTTTGATTACTACTGTTTTTAGTGGTCCAACAAAAAATCTTCTCCTGTATTTTGTAGTATCGAAGATGCAGGTTTTACCATGTAGAAAATTTTAAAATGGAAACAGGCAGGTTCTAAGTTAACAAACAGTACGCAATCCTCCTTCCTGTCTGCTATGGTCATTCAATCCACTGGATTGAAAATACTGGCAGACCTGACTATGACAGTTAGGCTGCCACCATCACTTTAAGCGTTCAAATTACTTTCTGTAAAAATGGCACTTTCAGGCAAGTCATTTAGTGGTGCTCGTGCCCACAAATCCAGAGAGTGGGACCGGGGCAGAAATTGTTATCTTTGACGGTTACTTCTCATCCTTCCTCATTCCGAGATTACGTTCGTTTCGTGATAATGTTGTTCGTGGTCACGTGGTCTTGTCCCAGTTCTGTCCCTGTTTCCGTTTACCCACGGGCGTGATTGATGGTATCATGATGACTGTTACTTCACGTCCTTGTTTCGTGGCAGTATTTGTACTTCCCCGCCTTCGTTTTCCCTTTTTTTTTTTGGTCCGACCTTCTGTTTTTCGATATTTTTATTCTATGTAACTTTGGCTTTCATGCGTTAAGCAGCAAAGTTTGAGGTTTTATGACTTCTTCCCTCTCTGCAATGCATTGTTTACGCCATTGGGATTGTACTGGAGAATGCAACTTCGCACTCCTGCCACTAGATGGAGAATGTGCATATTACGTGACGAGCCTTACTTCACGGGCTCTTGTCTCGAAACAAGAACCGAGCCAAGCGAATTCCTGAGGTCAGGGAGAGGTATGGCTCATCACGCTTAAATCCCAGTTCAGGGGCGTGGTCGGGACAAACTCCCATCGTCACGCAATGGACATGCAGTAATATTTTTTCGTGCCGGTCCCAAGCAGGACCATGAACTGTGATGAGAGGGATGTGAAGTAACCATCTTTCACTCTTGCAGCCATGGCAAAATGTTATTGCATTGTTCAGCCTGGTTGGAGGAAGGCAGGCAGGCAGGCAGGCAGGCTGGCTGGCAGGCAGGCAGGGCAGTGCTTGAATGTCGAAACACACACAAATCTTAAAAGCCAGGAAGAAGTGGGGAAAAGCGTTCATGGACATCAGAGCACTGCTGGTCTCTTTTGCTTCCTTTGATCTGCCATTCAGTCATTTACCAGCCATGCGTCCACCCTCCCCTCCCTCTTTGAGGGCAGGTAGGCAGGGCTGGGATCCAAGAGAGAGAGAGAGAGAGAGAGAGAGAGAGAGAGAGAGAGAGAGAGCTTCCAGTCATGTTCGGCTTTGGAAACAATCTCAACAGTGCCACAATGCTAAACTCTGTCCCCATCCCACTCCAGCTGCAAACAATGTGAATTTTTAAAGTCAGAGGGCTTTCTTGGCATGAAAAACTCTTGCTTCGTTGTCACTGTTTTTGTCATACCAATTCAAGCCTTATGCCATGGGTGTTTGGGGAGGGCAAAGGAAGATTCAGGGTCAAATAAGGTACATGTTGTAGAACAAATGCTTCATCTAGGGGACCCCAGAATCATTTTTCATATGATTCTGCTTCTGTTCCAAATTTCCTTTTAAGCCTTTGAAATCATTCATCTTTCTTCCTATGGGCTAAGCTTATCAAATTCATTCGGAGCAAATCTCTGGTGATGTATCTTGAACAGTAAAAGGTATCTAAATGCAAAGAGATCTGAAAGCTGTGGGGATCCCGTGTTCCTCTTCTTTCACTAAGCTATCTATCACAAAGTAAAAATGTAAGAGAAACCTGCTAGACCCACTGAGGGGGTGGAACTATTTAAAGAAACACTGGATGACACTAGAGGAACATGAAATCTAGTCTTGCCATAGCTGAAATGTCTCTCATGCCTCTAAAACCTACGGACCGTAACTTGTCCTTTCCCATCGTTTGTTGCAAAATGACTGCTATAAATACCGGTGAAGAGGAGAAAGACTACCAGGGACAATTGCTGTTTCGTAGGTGTCATGTGTATTGAAAGAGTCTCTCCAGCGTCTTAGAAATAACCTGAGCTGGGTTCAAGGTTAGTCATATTTTTAAAATGGTCAGGTATATGACTGGAGCATGTAGCCCATTTTTTTCTGGTTGTGTGTGCATTGCCATTTCGATGTTAATAGGAGCCTAGGCTTATGTGCCTCTTTGGGGACTTAAGAGGATGCACAGTGTTTTGCTCTGGATGCTGTCGTACAGCAACTCTCACAAGGCCTCACTGCTGGCAGTGCTGATTAGGAATGGAGCAAGTTACACTCCAGTGGACACCTGCAATTGCTCCTTCTTTGTTTTGATGGGTAAAACACCCTACTAGAGCAGATTATTAATCTGAGATACTACCACCTAGAGCTTTTATTTACTTTATTTATTCATTTATTTTTCTGTTTGAAAGTACAATCTTTATATAGAAAGATATTGATAAGATTACACCATCACTGAGAACTTGACTACGCAGGAAATATTATGGATTTAGAACAGGCTGCTTCAGATTTTTGCCATTGATCGCATGCCGCAGTAGGAAACGCAAATCAAGCTGGACTCTGAATATCCCCAAACTGTTGATTTTCCTCTCAGAGAAACTTCTGCCTTGGAATCAACTCAATCAAACCCTTTCACTTTGGTTCCGTGTGTGTGATTGGGTAGAATTGTTGCAGAAAAGAATGTCCAATTGAGCTTTCTTGCACAGGTACAAACACAAAGCAGTACTTAGGCAAAACACCCTGCAACTCACTTCTTACCCCAGGAGACGCACATGCACATGCAGACAGACCCACGAGCAGCGTTCACACTGAGTCAGCATTGCAGGAATTCTGGAGGTAACCACCGAGAATCAAGAATGGCAACCTTCTCGACCCCTGAGTGATATAATAATAATAATAATAATAATAATAATAATAATAATAATAATAATAATAATAATAATAATAATAATAATAATAATAATAATAATAATAATAATACAGTGGTACCTCAACTTATAAATTTAATCTGTTTAGAATGCATGTTCTTAAGTCGAACTACTCTTAAGTCAGGGTACGTATCTAAAAAATTGAAAAAATAAGTTAAAAAAATAAAAAAATGGAAAAAATTATTTGTAAGTCGAGCAGACCATATCTAAAATTTGTAAGGCAGCAGTTAAAATGCCAACAGTTTTCTGCCCTTAAGTTGAATTGCTTTTAAGCTGAGCTGCTCTTAAGTCAGGGTACCACTGTATTGTAATTGTGTGAATATACACAATATACACATACAATGAAATTCAGACACCCAGAGACCAGATTCAGCACTAGAGATGGGCACGACTAGGGAAAATGACGTTTTCGAGTTGTCGTGTGTCGGAGGCAGTCCGTTTCGGCTCGTTTCCGTTTTTCGCGAAATTTTGCAAAAATTAGTCGGTTCGTTTTTTTGTTTTTTCGTTTTTGTTAGTACTGGTTTGGGGGGGTAGCGGGCTCCTGGAGGGAGCTGCAGGAGTCATCCAGAGCCACAAGTGACGGACTGGCAGACTCTTTGCACCCGCTGTGTCTCACGTACTTGCATGTAGTGCAATGCAAGTAGATCTGGTTTAGGATTAAGATGGGTTAGCGCAAGGGCTAGGGTTAGGCTAGTTACGGGTGACGTTAGGGTGAGTATTGGGGTGCACCTCTGGGTTCCTCTCTGACCCACTTAGAAGGACAGTGTACTGGCGTATGGGTTAGGCTTAGGCTTAGGGTTCGGGTTTGGGCTACGATTAGTGGGCTGTTTATTGGCACATCCCAGAAGTCTCTGTGGTCAACCTGGCCAAGTGGCCATGCGATTGGTGGAAAATTTGCATGGTCCACTCCCATGGGCGAGCCCATCATTGCAAATGTGCAGGTGTAAAAAAATAAAATAAAATAAAATAAAATAAAATAAAATAAAATCAACGGAGACTTTTTTTTTGCAAGAAAAACCCACTGCTGCTACTGTAAAAATTCAAGCATTTAAAATAGCTAATTTTCGCATGTTTCTGTGGTGCTTTGGTGGGGTTTTGGGCAACGATTTCAAAAAAAATATTGCGATCGCCATTTTGGATCCCCCGCACTGCATGGCAAATGGATGCGCCCTCCCAGCCTGGTACAGTCAGCAAAACCTGGCCATGCGATTGGTGGAATGGCTCCAAAACTTTGCATGGTCCACTCCCATGGGCGAGCCCATCATTGCGAATGCGCAGGTGTAAAAAAATAAAATAAAATAAAATAAAATCAACGGAGACTTTTTTTGCAAGAAAAACCCACTGCTGCTACTGTAAAAATTCAAGCATTTAAAATAGCTAATTTTCGCATGTTTCTGTGGTGCTTTGGTGGGGTTTTGGGCAACGATTTCAAAAAAAAATATTGCGGTCGCCATTTTGGATCCCCCGCACTGCATGGCAAATGGATGCGCCCTCCCAGCCTGGTACAGTCAGCAAAACCTGGCCATGCGATTGGTGGAATGGCTCCAAAACTTTGCATGGTCCACTCCCATGGGCGAGCCCATCATTGCGAATGCGCAGGTGTAAAAAAAATAAAATAAAATAAAATAAAATCAACGGAGACTTTTTTTGCAAGAAAAACCCACTGCTGCTACTGTAAAAATTCAAGCATTTAAAATAGCTAATTTTCGCATGTTTCTGTGGTGCTTTGGTGGGGTTTTGGGCAACGATTTCAAAAAAAATATTGCGGTCGCCATTTTGGATCCCCCGCACTGCATGGCAAATGGATGCATCCTCCCAGCCTGTACCAGCAGCGCAGCAGTAGCAATAGCCAAGGAGAGGGGGGCAGGGAACCCCCCCCAAATAAAACACCCTTCTGGCCTGGTAGGTGCCCTCAGACAGTTTTCGCCTAGTTTTAGGGCCAGGAATCGGTTTTTTTTTAACTTTTAAAAACTTTTTTTCTGTGCCGCTTGGCATTGCGCGATCGCCGCGATGCAAGTAACGAGCACGACAAATCAGACCAAATTGTTCGTTCGTCGGTTCGAGCTCGAATTCTGGCGGAGTAATTCCCGTTACCGTTTCCGTAGAGTAACGGATACGAGTAACGGAAACGGAAACGGGAATACCGCTAAGTCGTGCCCATCTCTATTCAGCACACACACACATAAAAAAGTCCCCGAACACTCTCACACACCTTAAAAAATCCCCTCAGCACGCACACATATAAAAAAATTCCCGAACACCCCCCACCCCACCCCACCAAAAAAAACACAAGCATCTACACAACAGTCTGGGTAATACTGTCCAAGTGCTCACTGCTGGTAGTCCTTAAGTTCATTATTAAGTGCAATTAAAGCTCTGGGATAAAAGATGTGTGGTCCGAGTTTTAATTGTTCTGTATCTCCTGTCAGAAGGCAACAGTTCGAAGAGGAAGGGAGTGGTATCAGGAGACAGAGATCTAGTCTTGTGCGCTCCCAGACACATCTGGTGGGGCCACTGTGAGATACAGGAAGCTGGACTAGATGGGCCTTTGGCCTGATCCAGCATGGCTCTTCTTATGTTCTTATGTTCTTATGAAATTATGAGCAGGATGAGTAGGAGTCTCTGTGACTTTATCAAATAGTGAGATCTGAATATGTCATCCGGGGTTGGTAGCTGGAGCCCAGTAATATTCTGGGCAATTTTAATTATTCTCTGTAGAGCTTTTTTATCTGCTACAGAGCTGCTCCCATATCATGAAAACATACCATAGATTAGGACACTCTCAATGGTGCTGTGATAGTAGGACAGAAGTAGATGCTGAGATAAATTCATCTTCCTGAGCATTCTCAGGAAATACAGCCTTTTCTGTGCCTTCTTCACAATCATGTTGGTGTTTGCAGTCCTTGAGAGGTCCTCTGAGATATTTAAAGCTATCAACCCTCTCCACTTCCTCACCATTTATGTACAGTGATAGATGTACATCTCTCTTCCACTTAAAATTAATTATAAGTTCTTTATATCAGTGTTTTTCAACCACTGTTCCGTGGCACAGTAGTGTGCCGTGAGATGTTGCCTGGTGTGCCGTGGGAAAAATTCTTCCTACACCAGCAATGCCCCCCCCCGCATCCCGCTCGCGACCAAGGCAGTGGTGCGGCGCCGGCGAGTCAGAGGAAGGCGGGGCGTCCAGAAAGAAGCCGGCTGCCACAAGGCTTCCTTGGGAGATGTAGTTCCTCCCGCAGGTCTGAGACGCGGTCCTGGGGAGGAGAGCGGACTACCTTTCCCGGCGTGCTTTGCGCGCCGGCGAGGAAAGGCTGGCCGTGGGCAGGGAAGGAGAAGAAATAAGGGAGGAGGAGGGGGAGGAGGAGACTGGAGAGCGAGAGAGTGAGAGAGAGCCGGGAGACCCGTGCAGGCACATTGCGGCGAAGGGCGCTCCAGAAGCCGCTCTTAAAGGTTCTTGGGGTTGGTTCCCCCTCCTCGCTCACCGAACCCCCCTCCCTCCCTCCCCCGCCTCGCACACTCGCTGTTTACCTCCCGAGGGTGGGCACGCGCCCCTGCCGAGCCAGGTAGGAGCACGCGTGCGCACCCCTCTTTTAAGGGTGGGGGGCGGCCGGCCGTTGACAATGGTCATTTTGGGGGGGGGTAAATAAAGGGGAGGACGTGGGAGGCTGAGGAGGGGATTCCTAGGACCCAGGGAGGAGACAGTGATGGGGGGTCCCTTCCGGGCCCTGTGGCTGCCTGGCTGGAAGGAGGCGGGGGGGGGAGAGAAGGGAGGCTTATACTGGAAGGGGTAAAAGATGGGGGTTGGGGGGTCGTATATGAAGAGCCTCCCCCAGCCCCACCTTCCTGGGTTTGCAAGTTCTTCTGAAAAAAAGTGCCAGGAGGAGGGAGGGGGAAGGTGAGGGCAGGCGGACATTTTGATAGGGATGCCTTGGGAGGGCCTGGGCCGGAGGATGGATTTGTTGTTGTTTTTTTTGGGGGGGTGAGAAGTGTGTTTGTGTGTGTGTGATAGGCACAGAGTTAATTTTTTTAACATTTTCTAATGGTGGTGTGCCTCGTGATGTGGTGTGCCTCGTGATTTTTTTCATGAAACAAGTGTGCCTTTGCCCAAAAAAGGTTGAAAAACACTGCTTTATATATCCTGTAGTTAGGTATAATTTTGTTATTGGGAATGTATTTTTTTTAATAAAGAAGATATTTAAATAAAGCAAATCCCATCTCCCCTCAGGGAGAACAACACTCTCTCATCATATAGTAGCTAGGTTTCTTCATATCATCCCTTTCACCGCATGCCTGAGATTTAACTGGGAGCAGAGACAAATTTGTATCCTAATTCACAGAATGACCCAAACCTTTGTTTATATTTTGGACACATTTCCTCTCACTACCTTTGTGAATACACAGCTAAAATGGCGCCAACGCCAAGCCATTTTGTCCTTTTGAAGTAAATCAGTAGCACTGCATTGCTTCAGCCAGACATGGCAGCTTGAGCTGACTGGTCGTCACCCAAGGCTAAATGTGCATACGCACATGTAGAGCTCACGTCTGTACTAGTGCACATAGGGCAAAGTCTAGAGGTACACAGCTGTTCTGTTGGAGTGTGCAAAGGCTTTGCAGAAGAAAACAGGAATTATATTAACATCTTACAACAGCCAGGGCAACCCCAAATTAGTGCTGTGAATCTGTGGGAAATAGAAGAATGACCCCAGGACACCACAATATCACAATATAGTATGTTAGGTTATATAATATAATTGGCCTAACATACTATTGGTGACATAATGTCCCCTGTTGAGTGCACCTTTGTGCATTCTTTATTTTTCTGTGAGATAACAAGATTTATTTGTCCTTTGAAGATAATCCAAAGGATATTGACTATCAAGTATTCAGTAAATATTAAAGAGGGATATTATATATTAACAAAGGAAAGGATCTGCAGTATTAATTTTCTGACAATAAAATCTGTATTAGGCTTTAATTTAATTTACTAGAAGCAATAAAGTCCCAATGTCCTTTGTTTTGGCAGCATGGCATATTATGGAATAATTCAATTAATTGGGTTTTAAGGGGAAAATCAGAATCAAAGTACAGCTGTTGAACCATAGTGGTTCTTTACTCTTTGACATTGTACTGCATAGCTTATCTTCTATTGAATGACAGTATACAAGAAGACAGATTTTTAAACTGGGGGACATTATTTAAAATTAGTTAGATAAAACAAACCCTGTTAATGGTTTCATTACATTTGTATTGCCTCTGTTTGTGTTTGCCCAGAAAGAGGCCCCAGTAGGTTAATCCCAATATCCTTAATCCCACCTAAAATATTCATAGGATTACAGCCCAAATGTGACATACACTTTTAGTTTAAACAAAACTCCCATGTCCTAAGTGTTCTCATTCCAATACCTTAAATAAATTCAAAATTAATTCTAATTTTAAAAGATAAGTAACAGTCTACTCTTATAGTCAAAATGCACTGAATTTTGTACTTTATACTGAGCCATCAGATTAAGGACATACAACCCAAAGCCAGCATAACATCAGGGATGGGTCAGTGAACTATTATGCCAGTGTATCCCTACAACTGACAAAACTGTGCAGCTGAAGGGGTTCAAAATGGGTGGTGCTAGCGGAAAGCAGGGTTAATCTGAGTCCTAAACTAACTCTAGCCTGTAGGCTTGACCGCTGCGTGTGTATTGTTGAACAATCATGCAAGGCAAGTTTCATGAAAATATTCCCCTTGAATTTAAGAGAGAGCCCCTGAGTCCTGACCAACCCCATAACCCAACAAACAAACAAAACCCAAAAACACTGTCCTTGCCAGCTCCTCTCCTGTTCTCACGCAGGAGCTTAGTAGGGTTGCTAGGTCTCAATGCATCTTAGGAAATGGCTAGGCTTTCCCAGATCTGGAGCTGGGAAGGCATCCACCAAGGTAAGCAGCACTGGAGGGACAAAAGAGTTGAACTGTTGCCTGTAAGGTGCCATCCAACCCTGCACACCCATTTCTGGGTTGGTGCCAAGGGCTTATTGGCTCAATAGGAGGGTGTTTTATGTGCACTGTACTTCTGCAGTGTTGGTGCACCAGAAAGCCAGGAATAAGAGGAAGAGACTAAAGAGGGGTCTGTTGGGTGCACATCGTGCACTTGGATCCATCATGTTATTTGGAACAAGACAGGAACAGAGTGCCAACATCAGAAGATGTGAGCACCCTGCTCCACTAGAAACACTACATGGCTTAATAAATCTCCCAGTTGACTGACAATAAGCCTTCCATAAAGCCCAGCCGCGGTGTAGGGTCTAGAAAAGCTTCCCATAGATGTGTGCTGTGAATTCACACAGGGTATGAATCCTAACAAGAATAGTGATTAGAGATGGGCACGACTTAGCGGTATTCCCATTTCCGTTTCCGTTACTCGTATCCGTTACTCTACGGAAACGGTAACGGGAATTACTCCACCAGAATTCGAGCTTGAACCGACGAACGAACAATTTGGTCTGATTTGTCGTGCTCGTTACTTGCATCGCGGCGATCGCGCAATGCCAAGCGGCACAGAAAAAAAGTTTTTAAAAGTTTTAAAAAAAAACCCGATTCCCGGCCCTAAAAGTAGGTGAAAACTGTCTGAGGGCACCTACCAGGCCAGAAGGGTGTTTTATTTGGGGGGGGGGGTTCCCCGCCCCCCTCTCCTTGGCTACTGCTACTGCTGCGCTGCTGGTACCAGGCTGGGAGGGCGCATCCATTTGCCATGCAGTGCGGGGATCCAAAATGGCGACCACAATATTTTTTTTGAAATCGTTGCCCAAAACCCCACCAAAGCACCACAGAAACATGCGAAAATTAGCTATTTTAAATGCTTGAATTTTTACAGTAGCAGCAGTGGGTTTTTCTTGCAAAAAAAAAGTCTCAGTTGATTTTATTTTATTTTATTTTATTTTTTTACACCTGCACATTTGCTCCATGGGAGTAGACCATGCAAATTTTCCACCAATCGCATGGCCACTTGGCCAGGTTGACCACAGAGACTTCTGGGATGTGCCAATCGGGCATAAACAGCCCACTAATCGTAGCCCAAACCCGAACCCTAAGCCTAAGCCTAACCCATACGCCAGTACACTGTCCTTCTAAGTGGGTCAGAGAGGAACCCAGAGGTGCACCCCAATACTCACCCTAACCTCACCTGTAACTAGCCTAACCCTAGCCCTTGCGCTAACCCGTCTTAACCCTAAGCCAGATCTACTTGAATTGCACTACATGCAAGTACGTGAGACACAGCGGGTGCAAAGAGTCTGCCAGTCCGTCACTTGTGGCTCTGGCTGACTCCTGCAGCTCCATCCAGGAGCCCGCTACCCCCTCCCCAAACCAGTACTAATGACAACAAAAAACGAAAAAATGAACCGACTAATTTTTGAGAAATTTCGTGAAAAACGGAAACGAGCCGAAACGGACTGCCTCCGACACAAGACAACTCGAAAACGTCATTTTCCCTAGTCGTGCCCATCTCTAATAGTGATGGTGACAATTGCTGAAGCTGCTCGTCTTATCCTGACATCTTCCTAGCACTTATAGCTGGTTACAACTTGCTAGTTACGAGTTAGGCTACTGATTAGTCAAGTTTTACCCAGATTCTGGGGCCTTTTATATAGATTCTCCTCATTGTCATTCCAGTCAGCTGTCCCAGGAGCACTTCTGCCCTTCCTCTCCACAGAACAAGGTCTCTCATCTCAGGTTTTGGATCCGAAATCTCAGAGGAGGGACACACTGCTCAGCTGGAAACCCTAGAGCATAGGGTTCTTATAGAAGCTCTCTTCAGAAAATCTTTTCTACATGTTCAGAGAAAATGTGAGGAGAAAGTCAAGTCCTCCCTTTTATAGTGACGTGTACTTGCCTCTCTGTTACTGGTTGGCACCTATTCAGCTTTAACCTCTCTCTGTGTCTCTTTCTCTCCGTCTTCCTCTCTCAGAGATTCACGTTAAAATGGTATGGCTAGAAGAAAATAATAACACGACTAAAAACAAAAACAGCTATCAGATAAGACTTAGCCAGAAACTCTGCGATTGGTTTATGCCAAATGCCAATATATGCCAAATCCCTTGGCAAAATGGCAATACGGGGACTACATTCAAATAAGACATGGACATAACAGTGAACCTCCTGTCAGAGAGGTGCAACGATGGACCCAATTATTTTATTTATTTTATTTACAATTTTTTTTAGCCGCCCCACTACCAAGTGGTCTCTGGACGGCAATTACCTCTAGAGCTGCTAAGCACTCCATCACTGGGGGAACTGAAGAGAAATTTTAACAACCACCTGGAAGATATCCTATGATTTGCAAGGGGTGGACTTAATGGTCTTATAGGCCCCTCCCAGCTTCACTGTTCTATGATTCTACAATTAGTTGATCAAAAATGGATTCTCTCTGAAATTTCTCCCTAAGTTCTTCCCTCTTTAAGGCTTTTTCATTCCAATCCTGATTCTGCAGACACAGGCTAAATTCCACCTAAACCAGGCAGCACTATATATGTATAACCCGTGTGGGAAACTAGAAAAATTCAGGTGGCAGTGAGATTGTGGGGAAAGATTACTCTGCAGTAGACATGGGCACGACTTGGTGAAATTGTCGTTTCCGTTTTTGGTTATCGTTTCCGTTACGTAATGGAAACGGTAATGATAATTAAGCCGTCAGAACTCGAACTCGAACCGAAAAAAGAAAAATATGGTCGGGTTTTTCGTTTCCGTTTGTGGCATTGCAGCGATCGCACAATGCGAAGCACAGAAAAAGTTTTAAACGTTTTTTAAAAAAAACCCGACTCCCGTCCAAAAAAGCAGGCGAAAATATGCCTGCCTGAGGCTTTGCCACCTACCAGAGGGGTGATTTCTAGGGGGTCCCCGGCCTCCCCCCCTCTTCTCCTGTCCTGGGCTGCTTGCACCAGGCTTGGGGGGGGTCATCCTCGTCGTCTGTCTCGCTGCATGCCATGCGGTGGGGGGGGAATCCAAAATGGCGACCGCAATTTTTCTTTTGAAATCGTGGTCAAAAAACACACCAAATCACCACAGAAACATGTGAAATTTATTTATTTTAAATGCCTGAATTTTTATAGTAGCAGCAGTGGGTTTTTTATAGCAATAAAACGTCGTATTTATTTTATTTTATTTTATTTTTTATTTTTTTAGACCTGCCCATTTGGGCTGGGCATGGGATGGGACCATGCAAATTTTTTGAACCATTCCACCAATGGCATCGCCAGGTTTTTGACTGACACTTCTGGATGCCGAGGCACCTTCCAGAAACCGCAGTCGGGTGTATGGATGTGGTTGAGGGAGGAGGGCTGGCTGCTGGTGCTGGTGTGATCCGATCGAGATTGAGGAGGGAGGCTGGAGGCTTTAGGATTTAAGTTAGGCAGGCAGGGAGGGAATTGAATTTAGAAAATAATTTCTTTGATTCCCTGCAGCTTTGTCTGCTGAAGGGAATAGCAGTTTATTCTTTATTTCTTCTCTGGCAGTTTGAGGATTTTTTTCTGATATTGGATAAAGGGGGAGGTTCGACTGGGAGTGGGAGGTGTGGATTTATTTTAAAAATATATTATATACTACTATTTATTTTCTATTTTCCCAACTTCAATTTGCTTGAACACACACACACATTTGGGGTGCAAGCCAAGAACAGAACCTCTATCCTTCCTAAGTGATATCCTAACTGCCCACTCGCCCATCCGCCCGTGCCGCCACCCACCTGCGGCCCGCACCGCCGGCCGCCCACTCGCCTGCCCGCGGCCGCCGCCCACCCATGGCCCCCCGACGCCACCACCCACCCGCACCTCCCCCCCGTCCCCCGCCCCGCCTGCTGCCTAGGGCGCAAAAACACCTAGCGCCGGCCCTGATTGTGGGACGCCCCTATGCTCTGGGAAGTCAAATTGCACTAAATTGCGGTGGAAACGACAAACGACAAACAGAAACGACAAATTTTTGAAAAATTTCGCAACAAACGGAAACGAGCCGAAACGGACCCGTTCCAACAAACGAAAACTCGAAACGTCATTTTTTCTGGTCGTTTCCATGTCTACTCTGCAGGTTTGTGATCTCTCTTTTTCCATCTCTTCCTGCCTTTATTAGGAATATTTGGGTTTTCTTTTTTTAACCAGAAGAATGCAGTTGCCTAATACTGAGTTTGTCACTATGGAATAGGAATAGTAATCACACTGGGAACTGGAAGTATGGAAGAAAACTAAACAAGAATAAATGTGACTAAAGAATTCCCCCCCCCCCAGGACAATAGGTCAAGCGACAGTAATGTTGCAATGTTTCCCATTACCAACAATGAGTCAATGGTACTTAATTATACAACATCATGATGTATCCTTTCCCCAAGTAGCATGCCTGATGTGTCTGTCCCCTTATCAAAACTGTGTCTAGGTACAGTTTTGCCCTTTGAATGTAGTAGCACTGATTCTGCTTTAGCATTTTGTTGGCCAATATGGAATGCCACTTGGCTGCCAGCAGTTGCAACAATAAGCACTAAGGATGTGGAGAGGAGTCAAGAACAAAAACAAGCAAAAACCCTCAACCTGACTGAGTTTGGTATGAAGAGCTGCCTCTATGAGCATCAGCGCACACCCCAACATATACACACCCTGACTGGATTTCTTGGCTTCCCACATAAAAACAAAATGGCCACTAAGGCTACTATACCTCCTGGTGCTTCAAGTTAAGCTACCACAAGTTGGCAGTTGCTAACATGGCAGGATTGTAAGGACTTTCTTTCACCTGGATATTTCCCTTAGGAGTTCTACAAACTGACATAAAACCAAGTAAGAAATATCACTGTTGAACACCTCCTAGAAATGTTGCCAGGATCCCTCATAATTTATGTTCTTTCTTTCTTTCTTTCTTTCTTTCTTTCTTTCTTTCTTTCTTTCTTTCTTTCTTTCTTCAGAATCCCACATTACAAGTGCATTCAGAAATGTATTTCCTTTATAGCAGCTTTGAAATAGTCTTCACAGTTTATGTTTATGCCTAAATCTTTGCAGCTGTTCCTGCCTGCAGACTATACTGTGTGTGCCCAGCTATACCAGGGTGCCTGACTGTAGAAGCTGAACACTACAGAATCATTTTGTCATTTCTGCTTTTCTCCACTTAATCCTCTTTTTCTGGCCACGATCCGATGAGTGCCTCCCAAAAAAACAGATGGCAGTAACTGATATGTTTTATAATTGTGGCCAGTTAATAGCTCAGGGAAACAGTGAGATAAGGACTCAGCAAGCCAGACTCCTTGAGGCCAGCTGCTGCTGCTTTAACACTTGTAAATATTAAACAAAAAAAATTTAAATTTCTGTAAATTATTACTCATTTCACTCAGTAAAGTTATATTTCATTATGATAAAATTTGCCCATGTCTGTTTTATCACATGCTTTCCTATCACTTAGATGTCCTATACGTCTTTCAGAGTGTCTTCCAGTTATGGGATTCAAATCCTTCGATCCCTTCAGTTTTTCAAAATGGCTCCATCTTGAAGACACCAACACCACCTCAACTTCTGTGATTCTGTGTATTGAAAAGGTACCTGCTGCAATAGAAATTAAGAGCTCTTAAGAACAGAGAAGTAAAGCAAAACATACCTTTGATCCTTTTGGAGGAGAAACACTTCATCCAATATAAATTGCTCTTTTGTTTGGATTTTGCTTTCATTGTTGTTTGTGTTTAAATCAAAGCCAAGAGAGAGAGAGAGAGAGAGAGAGAGAGAGAGAGAGAGAGAGAGAGAGGAGAGAATGTTAATACACTTCAACAGTATGTAAGGATAATTACTTGCTCTGGTCCACAGTTAGTCCCAAACCTTACAAATATCCCTAACTTGGTCCCTTTGTGAGAGGACAGTACAAATCCCTACTTACAATCTTAGCAAAAACACAGAAGGTTAGCAAAACATAATGTAAAATAAGACTCGCATAAATTATCAAACCATATTTAGGGTCCAAACCTACATCTGGTTATGTGCAGTCTGTTTTGAGAGGAGCCTTGCTTTTCCTTCCTTGCCCTTCAGCACATTATTAACTACAAGTGATTTGAGCTTCTACCAGAGGGGCCCTGTGGGTGTCAGGAATAGACATGGGCATGACTTGGCGAAATTCTCATTTCCGTTACGTAACGGAAACGGTAACGACAATTACGTTGTCGTTCCTGCATCGCAGAACTCAAAGTCACAGAACCGTTTTAAAAATAAAAAAACCCCGAAAAAATGAGGCGAAAATATCCCTGCCTCAGTGTCACCTACCGTTGTCGTTCCCCCCTCTCCTCTCCTGGCAAAGTGCGCAGCGATCACGCCACGATCGCCAAGCGGCACAGAGAAAAAATGTTTTAAAAATAAAAAAAACCCCGATTCCCGGCCAAAAATGAGGCGAAAATATGCCTGCCTGAGGGCACCTTCCAGAGGGGTGGTTTCTGGGGGGGGGTCCCCGGCCTCCCCCCTCTCCTCTCCTGGGCTGTGCATCCTCGTCGTCTCGCCAACTCGCCATGCCATGTGGTGCGGGCGGGGGATCCAAAATGGGGCGACCGCAATATTTATTTTGAAATCGCGTGGTCCAAAAACACACCAAAGCACCACAGAAACATGCAAAAATAGCTATTTTAAAACTGCCTGAATTTTTACAGCAGCAGCAGTGGGTTTTTCTTGCAACAAAACGTCTCCATTGATTTTATTTTATTTTATTTTTATTTTTATTTGTTTACACCTGCGCAATGATGGGCTGGCCATGGGAGTGGACCATGCAAATTTTTGGAGCCATTCCACCAATTGCATGGCCACTTGGCCAGGTTTTGACCGAGACTTCTGGGATGTGCCAGTCGGGAATAAAAAGCCACTAACCCTAGCCCGAACCCTAACCCTAACCCTAACCCTAACCCATACACCAGTACACTGTCCTTCTTAGTGGGTCAGAGAGGCACCCAGAGGTGCACCCCAGTAACTCACCCTAACCTTACCAGTAACCCTAAGCCTAGCCCTTGCGCTAACCCCTAACCCCAAGCCAGATCTGTGTACTCGCATTGCACTACAGCAAGTACACTTCCCTTCTTAGTGAGTCACAGCGGGCGCCCGTAGGGTCCTCTCTCACTTCCTTCCCCAGCCCAAGTGCAGGCAGTGAGTCACAGAGGCACCCGAAAGAGAGGTGCCTCTGCCTGCTGCAACTGCAACTTAATGGTATGCATATCCAATTGGCTATGCATGCCATTTTGTAGCGGGTGAGGAGAGGGCCATGGCGGGCCAGAGGAGGCACCCACCCCAGAGAGGTGCCTCCAGGACAGACGAAAAACCGACAAACGAAACGACAAATTTTTGAAAAATTTCACGAAAAATGGAAACGAGCCGAAACGGGCCGGCTCCGACACACGACAACTCGAAACGTAATTTTTCCTGGTCGTGCCCATCTCTAGTCAGGAACAGTAAATTCTTCTTTTTCCAGCTATGAAGCATATGTATTCAGGTTCATTCCCTGTAGCTATCTGGGGATAGTAGGTCAGATCACAGCAAACAGTATTGGTTAGAGGCACCTCTCCCTCTAATTTTCTGCTGGCACTGGGCAGAGGCCCTGCCCCATAGGCATGGAGTTGCAGCCACGATTTGAACCACATGGGTGGCAGCACTAACTGTGGGAGGCACCAATACAGCAGAACACCAATACAGCACTGTGCACCCATGCAGCTTAGAAAGAATGTTGGTCAGAGGTGTGCAGCCTCTAGAAGGAAAAGCAGCCTCGACAGATACTCGACCATGATTCAACTGCATCAACCAATGTCTCTCATTGCCCACTGCCAACTTTCCTGAGAGGAAGAGACTTTCCATGGTATAGCTCTTAAAACTGTGGCTAGGGTGAACCTAGTCTGACTTCTGACTGAAGTAACCCATTTGACCACCATCTCCAGCTTTTTCAGGAGAAAGGTGAATGCGAAAAACAACTTTGCATTTTAAAATTAGCATCAAGTTATCACTCTGAAAAGCCTTCAGTCCACAAAGTACAGATAAAAATAAGACTATTTTATATATGACCGAAATAAACATAAAGATGAGTTTTGCTTCCAAATTATATCCAAGGCTATTTTATATTTTAATTTTTGGTCAACAATTCTGTAGCTTTTCTCTTAACAGTGAGAATTACAAGAGCTAAAACTAACAGCCTTCTTTTCAAATTAATGTTAGTGTGACTTCTATAGATGGTTTGACAGCTCAGCGAGTTTGGTATCTAATGGGGGTTCAGTTCCCCAAGGAAAAGAGTTAGCTTATATCAGTGGTGGGCGGTGGCAAACCTTCGGCACTCCAGATGTTTTGGACCACAACTCCCAGAATTCCGAGCCTAGATTGCCAATGACAAGGGACTGTGGGAGTTGTGGTCCAAAACATCTGGAGTGCCTAAGGTTTGCCACCACTGGCCTATATAGTCTTGGGCAAGCTGCACAGTCCTACAATGCCACTAGAAGGGAACAGTAACCCACTTCTGAGTAGTCTGTACATGGGAAAAGTTTGCATTTTCAATGCCAGATAATTGTATTCATTAAGGGCTACAAATGAAAAATGAGCAGATTGCATCACAGCCTATTGAACTGAAGAATTTTCTCCTTCCCTGCTGTAAAAAGTTGTAACAGTGCAATCACGAATATGGCTATTAAGAAGCAACTTCATTTATTCATAGGTATGTATACAGAATAGCAACCTCTCAGTTTTATTTTCAGGTGAGTCTCTTTGATTGTTCAGTGACATAATCCTAGTGTGTGAAAAGGCACTACAGCACCACCTGGTGAAGGTTTCAGGATCTCAACTCTGGCATTATAGCTTTTTAAACATACCACCACCAAAGTGTGTGGAGCAAGACGAGAGAAACTTTCCAAGGGACTGATATCTTTTTACCCTGATTGACACTAGTATCCAATACTAGGGTATACACAGTATATATTACTGCTCTTCAGGCATCGAATGTTTTAGTGCAGTAATACCAATGGAATAAACACCAAAAGGACTCCACAAAGCATTTAGCGTGGAACCCAAATCCCTTCTGAATGTAGTTCTTTATCTCATTAGTTTTGTGCTTGTTGTTGTTGGTAATGCAACTAGTTCGCCATGATTCTATATTTGATAAAGGTTGCTTATTGAGGACATGGAAGTATTTAATGTTTTCATTTTCATTTTTAGTCAGTATCTGCTTTCAGACATGACAGTTAGAAAACAGTCTCTTCATAACAATGTTGTGGTTGTCGTGGTGGTTGTGGTTGTTGTTGCCACCATCATCAAGGCACCTCTGGCTTATAGCAACTTTATGAATTAATCTCCAAAATATTCTGCCCTCAACAACCCTGCTAATCTCATGTAGATTGATGTTAGCGATTCCTTTTAGGGAGTCAACCCCACTCGTGTTTTATCTCCTTCTATTTTTGATGCCTCCCACCTTTCCCAGCATTATTTTGTTTTCCATCAAGAACCTTGTGATCAAAGTAGTGCAGCCTCAGTTTCAACAGGTTTTCCTTTGGAGAGGATAGCTCAGTGTTGTTTGATCTGGGACTCACTTGGTGTTTTAGGCAGTCTGGGGTATCCAGAAATTTACATATTAAATGGATCGTCTTTTTCTTGGTCTCCAGTGATGTAGCCATACATTTGATTATTATTTTTTTCTAATTCCTTCATTGATGCTTTTCCAGTCTTTTTCTGATTTCTTGGCTGCAGTCACTCTATTTAGATTGAATCAAGGTATACAAAATCTCTAACTCCCCTGTATTTCATTTTCTTTATAGTCCACGTTTAATGCTTCTGTGGTCATGATTTTTGTCTTCTCAATAGTGATACTATATATTGTTGTTTGTTTGTTTGTTTGTTTGTTTGTTTGTTTGTTTAGTTAGTTAGTTAGTTAGTTAGTTAGTTAGTTAGTTAGTTAGTTAGTTAGTTAGTTATATACCACCCATCTGACAGGAAGCCACTCTGGGTCGTTGTTAGTTCATTTGTTGTCATGTGTTTTTAAGTTGGAGTTGACTTAACAGCAACCCTAATAAGACTTTCAAGATAGGTAAGATGTTTAAGGAGTAGTTTTACCAGTTTCCCACCCCCAAGTGAGTTTCCATGACTGGATGAGGAACTGAACCCAGGCATCCCAAGTTCTAGTTCATCACTCTAGTTGATGAACCACACTGGGTGTTTCCTTGTGCTTTGAAGCATCCTTTTAATCAACCAGCATTGACATGACCAAAATCGTCAAAGGATGTACATGTCCTTCCCCACCCTTTCAATATATTCAACATGCACCAACTTTAAATCTCTTATATCATTATAAGGTGGCAGCGATCATATCCAGGTCCACAACAGTAGCACAAAGGGTTGATTGTTATGGATATGGAAGAATATATGGAACAAGACTGCCTCTCTCAAAGAGAATAACCATTTTAAGCAGATCAGTTCAGTGTGGTGCTTGTCTTAGCACGAGCTGAGACATTTTGACTATAAAATACACATTAGACCGTCGCTTTGGTGCTTTATAATGCAAGGGTTGTAATGAGCAGACATTCATTAATCCCATTTCCTTTTAGCAGAACAATAGATTGACTGTGGCTCTTATAGCTTCTACCTGTCAATCAGTTGAGTTTCCATCATCAGCATTCTTTCCTTACCATTGACCTGTTGCTTCTACTTGGCCTAAAGCCATATAGTAAACCCTTTCGTGCTGTGTAGTTTGATTCAGACAATGTCAATGCGCACACCCCCATGTGCCCTTCCTGCTCGAGCTGAAGGTTGAACATCTTGTTTTTTCATTTGCTCACAACATTTGTTCTCGCAGCTGACCATGGGCAGAAAATTTTGCTTGTGTTCCAGAAAAGGACAGCTGCACCACAAATTACCTTAAAACTCCTTGCTCCAGGGATTAGCCAAGTACAGTGAAGAGTGTGTATCTAAGAAAGTGGAGCTTTTCTTACCATAAACAGGGTTATTAACCTTTTATTTACCAGGGGCATTTATAAGTCCAAAAAGGGAAACCCAATCAGGATGAGTGCCATTAGCTACTTCTAGCTGATAATTTATTCTTTAAAGGAGGCTCCGCTTGCTGTCACAGAGGCTACTGTAGGAGCCTTGCCTCTGTCTCTTGTCTGCTTGTGAAACAGTTATCTCTCCCCCCCCCCAATGTTGCAGGCACCACTGAAGAGCAAAGGGTAGGGTAGGTTCCACTGCCTAAGAGGCAACAGAATGGATCTACGAACACCACACATGTCTTTCTCCTTTCCAGTTGTGAAAGCTGGATATTTGCAGCTGCAAATAAGCATCCCAAATGAGGCTACAAGTTTTAAGCACCATGCTATTGTTCAGAAAAAAGCCATTTATATGGAAAAGTTGCATCAGAAAGGAAGGGTGGCTCCACGGTTGGGTGTCTCCAGCACGCCGGGCCAGTTTGCCCTATTGGGTGAATGAGCACAAGACTGGATGCAAGGATCGCATCCTGTGAGGGGAGGAGGAGGAGGCTTGTATATAACAGGACTCCTCCCCCAAGTGAAGCCTCTTGCTGTTTGAGCATTCCTCACCCACCCACCGCTATTTCTTGGCACTAGCATGAGTCTAACTGCTCACCTTGTGGGGCCCGATAGGAATTTTTGACCCGTTCAAAAATTGGCTGGTTGAGAGCGGGGATTTTTCACGTATTCCCACACTGGTGCTTGGTGGTGGAATTTAGGGATTCTTTCAATAGGTCACACTAGAAGCAGGAAGGAGTGAAAAAGCATCCGGTGAGTCAGAAATAAATATCCATCCCTAGCCCATCTAACCCCAGGACACTGCGGATTGTGAGATTACAGCGTTGGGGAGAGGATGCACAGGGATGCCTCTCTGGACCTGGAGCAACTAGTAGCAAAACTTCAGGACCCAGGGGGTGTTATGCAAATTTACCAGCGCAGGGGGTGGTGTCTAGCAGACTGCGCCACCAAGAGATAGTGACTCACCCTAATCTGCCTGGTTGGAGGGGTCCGGGAGACCCTGGTGTTCCAACCAATGAGATGCATTAAGCCAGGCCCCTCTTAGTGTTATGGTGCTGATATTATGTTCTGAGTTAATATAGTGTGGCCCAGTTAAACCCAACATACTGGTTTGATTTCTGGTTATGGTTTGATTTCTGTTCAGCTTGTAAACCGCCCAGAGTAGCCATGTAGCTAGATGGAGCGGTATATAAATTAAATTAAATAAATAAATAAATAAAGTATTGTCTCGCCTCTCTATTTTGCATGGGAGGGCAAAGGATGAACCATACATAAGTAGTGAGTGGTTCGCATGTTTAAAGTATTGGATTATTTCTTTCCAGACTAGGGCCTACAAAGCAATCCACAACAACAAAAAGTTTTTTTAAAAATAAAACAACTCCTTAAAAACAAATTAAAGACCATTTTAAATAAAGATGTTGAATGTCAACATTCTTTAAAAACAGACCAGGAACTCTAAGGCCTACTTAAAGCGCAGCTAGTGATTAAAAATGGGCAACTGGATTGTTGTTGGACATTAGGAAAGCATGTTTCTGGAATCAGTTGCTCAAGGCACTGTTTGAAAGCCTTAAAAAGCTGAGGCCAGGATAACTAAGAAACTGCACCTAGGAGCCTTGTGGCATAGCGGTGCTAAAACTGTGCTCACAACCCGGGGTTCAATCACAGGTAGCAGACTCATGGTTGACTCAGCCTTCCATCCTTCAGAGGTCGGTAAAATGAGTACCCAGATTGTTGGGGTGGGGGGTGCAATGTGTAGCTTGCATTACTGTAATTAAACTGTAAACCACCCAGAGACTACTTGAAGTGGTATGGGGCTGTATATAAGCAAAACACTTTGCTTTGCTTTCTTGTATGAGCCTGTCTAGAGCATGATGTCTATGATAGAGGCTGTGTTGCATGTCTTAGCCCCTCAGAAGCAACTGTAGACCAATAAGAACACAAGACAAAGCTTCTCTTGCAGGGGCACCTCTCAAGGAATGTCATTCTGGCTTCATCTGTCACAACTTGGACTGCCAATAGTATATGGTTCTGGAGAGGAATGACAAGATGGTGCTTTGAATTCTACACAGAGAAGCCAAGTAGATTAAACTGATGGCTGAACTATACTCTAGTTTAAACTACTTTATGCCTTCCGAGATCAATAATTCCTGCATGAATTACTTAAAAGTCAAAGAGGGGAATAATGGATGAGCAGTGAGAAGAGGGTGGGGAAACACTCCTGATTTTTAAAGGGCCTTACACTAGTTTTCTGCTGAAAATCTTTGACTTCCCTGGATGCAGTTTGCACCCTGAGGTTCTTCGCTGTTCTTCTGAAGAAATGATCAGATAAAGCAAATCTACTGCATCCCTGGAACCCCTCAGTAAGTGGAGATGAGGCATGATTATGGCACATGCCGTTCTGTTATCATTTGTTGTGTATATATATTTTATGAGTCACATAAAATCATGAGACTTTAGTGGGATTCCATAATCTATGACACTCAGTCAAAAGGGACTGTTCAGGACAGAGAGAGTCAATGGTATTGTCTGAATACAAAGGTCTAGAGACCTGTTTGGGAAGCTGCCTTGATGGCTGACAGAAGATACTCCCCACTTTCAAAATGTGACTGGGATTTTTAGAAACTAGTTATACCGCAAATCAGCATAGAATACATCTTTGTAAAGGTTCTCCAGTATTTGCATTACTCAGATGTTATGTGATTGTTTTTTTTAGCTACATGGCATCTATGTAACTGATTTCATTATATTATGTTCTACCTTGATATTTTGCAGTATTTCATAGTTGGCATATGTAAAGAATGTGTACGACATATTGCAAAATCCACATGTTCAATTTTTTTTGCCTTAGATAATTTGTTGCTTTTCATATTCAGTAATGTGTGTAAAGAATGCATTATACAACCTTCCAAGCTGTTGCATTCTTCATCCATATGGACTACGAAATACTACAGAATATCAGAGTTTATATGATTTATAGCCTCCCTCCTCATTATCCTTCTACCACCCTGTTTTCTGCTGTTCCTTCTGAGTGCGAAGGAACCTAGAAGCTGTGCTAGATAGGTGATGCTAGATAGGTGTCATGTCCTTTCTTTTAACTCCACTGCTTAGATCAACAGCTATAGAAATGTAAAAGATCAAGGGACTGAGATAGAAGAAAGAGCACTGTTTGGAAATGCAGCTCTTACAGCCAAAGCCCCGAACAAAAGGCAATTCTGATAAAAAATTTTAAAAGGGTCAAAAGAAGCAAAGGGCAGCTTAAAATAAACACAAAATGCATTGTGCAGGGTAGCATGGCTATTCCTGTTTTTCTAGAGCAGTGGTTCTCAACCTGTGCATCCCCAGATGTTCCTGGACTGCAACTCCCAGAAGTCTTCATCACTAGCTGAGCTGGCTGGCCAGGATTTCTGGGAGTTGCAGTCCAGGAACATCTGGGGACCCACAGGTTGAGAACCACTGCTCTAGAGGAGGAAGAGGAAGAGACAAAGCAACAGTAAAAGTATCTTTATCCTGAGACTGTTTTTGAGCACATCATGAGAAGGGAGGATTCTCTGGAAAAGGCAATAATGCTGCGAAAGGGGGAAGGCAGCAAGTAAAGAGTTAGACCAACTACAAAATGGATTGACTCCCTCAAGGAAGTCGTAGGACTGGGTTGGCAAGAGCAGAGCAGCCCTGTTGAAGACAGGACACCATGGGAGATCACTTGTCCATGGAACTGCCATAGGTTGGGGGCAACTTGTTGGCACTCAGCACCAACAACATACAGTACAGTAGGGAAATGGTTCACACAAGCAAGGTTTAGTAATCAGGTGGTATAAGGGGAGTCTCTCTTTCAAGCAACTCACAGGGCACCTTCAGAGTTGCAGGAAGCCAAGGTGAGAATTCTTGTGATTTGTCATCTGCCAAGGCTAGATGGTGCCAGGATCCTCAATATGTAAATATGGGGTACAAGACTTTCATGCTTGCCTATTCCATCCTTGGAGGAACTGAATGATTAGTCAAGAGAGAAATAATCTGCTTCTTTTCTGCTCGTTGTGACCCTTGCTTTTCAAGGTCAGCATGTAGGCACAGGAAGGCTTGCTTTCACAATCTCTCTCTCCCCACATTTCCTGGACCCTTCGGGATTTGTGAAAACTGAAAATATATTGAATGACCTTTGGGATTAAACAACCTTGCTATAGCAATAAGGGATAATGAGGGAAGGCATGTTGATTGGAATCCAGTAGTTCATCCCAGCACAAGTGCAGCTTTGTACCAGTGGGAGTTACATAAGCATTGCCGTTGGGTCTGTCATTGATGGGGTCTTTTTTCTTATAGTGGTGCTACTTTGTACCTTGGGATAGTCAGCTGAGAAAAGTAGTGAAGTGATAACAGTAATATCTTATCTGTTTAGCTCTTTTTTTAAAACAAAGTTTAAAAGAAAAAAAATCCCCTAGTCATTTTATATTTAAAACATTAGTTTACATTCCTTTAAGTCTGACCATGCATAAAGAATGTCCGTGTCTCACCTCAGCCATAAAATAAACGAATAAAAAGCAAAGTATGCAGCTTACCTTCCCATAGCACTTAAAGCACTATCTAGGCAGTTTGCACATATAGTAATTATGTAGGCTACCAGCAAGCTGGGTACTCATTTTACCAACCTCAGAAGGATGGAAGGCCAAGTGAACCTTGAGCCTCCTACCTGGAATTGAACTACTGGTCATGAGCACAGTTATGGCTGCAGTACAGCAGTTTAACCACTGCACCTGTAGAATAAATAAATAATATTCTTTTGGCTGACTGCCCCTTCAGAAGCTAGCAGTTTACATTGAGTGGTTAACAAATTGAGGTACAATAATAGACTCTAATGTCACAAATGAAACATAGAAAGTAAGAGCCATGAGTCAGTCTGTCTATCTATCTATCTATCTATCTATCTATCTATCTATCTATCTATCTATCTATCTATCTATCTATCTATCTATCTATCTATCTATCTATCTATGTTTTAAATGTTTTTACCTCACCTTTCTCTTTAAAAACACCCAAGTTATAGAAACAGAGCTATGAGACTGCACATATGTTCAACTAAACATCAGAGAACTGCTGGTCTTCCTCCTTAGTATAAGAATAATCACATTCTTCAGTGGCAGGGGGCCTGGACAACACTTTATTTATTGTTTTATTATTTATTTATTAAGATTCTAGACCATCCATTTGATAACCAGGCCACTCTGAGCAATTTACAATAATACATACATATCCATCATTTAAAAAGGATGTAATGCCCAGAATTCGTTCCTCAGCTTCCAGTCGCAGCATTTTTATGGATCATTTTTATGGATATTGCTTGTAGGTGATAATCAACCCTCCATTGTCCCTGAATTGAGCCACTGGTGACAAAAATGTCTCATAAAAAGTTACCCCAAAGAGAATGCTTTGGTATATATTTCATTCACCAAGCAGACGACTACAAGGGTTCTTGCTCAAGCAGTGAGGCTGATGCTGGAAGACTGGACCTCATCCATCATCCCTTCACTAGCAACAAGCAGATGTGTGGTGATAGTGCCTTCTGTGCAGCTGAGAGAGAATGCGATTGACTGTAAAATCAGCAGCATCTCTGGTTCTCAAGACCCTTGTGACAATGTAATTGCACTCATGATGGATAAGAATAAGAAGGGTATGACAGAGATATGGATTCATCCAGTATCAGGATGATGTAAGTTTCCTGGGCTTTGATACAATTCTTTCTCTTATTGACCAACCAAACTCTGCAAGCCTTCCACAAGCTATCTGCAGTCCACAAGGCTTACAAATAAACTCCAAAACAATTTAGTGCATTGAAAGGTCTATTTTCAGACTTGAATCATTCACTGTCATGTTTCTTTTCCTGTTGATGGAGAAAATGTTTTGGACATTCAGGGCAGTCTCCTTGTGGAAGTCGAGCAGCACTGAAAGAGTTAAGAGTTTATTGTGCTTTTGCACTCTTTAGGGGATCATCTTTCAACAATGGCAGTAAAATCAGCATGTCGCTTGAATTTTCTATGGTTGAACCTTGAACGTGAATCATTATACTACAATGTTGTTATTGATTTCAACAGGAAGAGGATTAAGCCCAGAAAATCAGGTTAGGGACCTGAAACTTGACTGAGGAAAATGGAATTTTTCTGGTGCTAAAAACCTCCTATGTTATGTAAAATACATTAATATTGTAGACAAGAGATTTTGCCATTTGGAAAAATATCATTGCTTGTCATTTGAGAAAATACAGTCTGTAGTAGAGTAAAGCGGTAGTTTTCTTAGCAAATGCTCTAATTTTTTTCTCTCTCTAGTACATTAAAAAGTTAGGTGCATCGTGAACATCAAAAAACACATGATCACAAAAAGTATAGGATACCAATTTTTTATCATTTGATATTTTATTTGATATGATATTTTATCATTATTTTTCAAAATAAAATATGTATTTCTAGCATATGTAGTAAATAAATTTACCTGGAAAGTCATATGTAGCCATGCATATATGCTGGAATTTTAAAAAGCCAGTTTTAATGAACTCAGAATAAGGATAAGTAAGGTTGCATAGAAAGAGATTCTAATAAGAAAATGGTTCCAAGAAGAGTGGGAAATTAAAAGAATGAAATTCTAAAGACAGAAGTACAAACAATTCCAACAAGGGGAGACAGCAAAAATAAAAACATTCCAACAAGGGGAGACAGCAAAAAATAAAAAAGGCCACTGCAGCTTCACAAAAGGTTCAGAGAAGAACTGGAAATAAAAAAGACACATATAGGAAGTGGAAAAAAGATCAGGCCACAAAGAAAGAGTACAGAAAAGTAGCAAGGAATTGCAGGGATGACATTAGGAGGGCAAAAGCAGAGAATGACCTGAGGTCAGCTAGAGACACTAAAAGCAACAACAAAAACACCCTTCAGGTATGTGCATAGCAAAAGACAAAGAAAAGAAGCAGGGGCTCTGCTACTTGGTGGAGATGGAAAAATGATAACATATAGCAGTGTTCGCGAACCTATGGCACGGGTGCCAAAGGTGGCACTCAGAGTCCTTTCTGCGGGCACCCAACATCGCCCTTTCATAGCTAACAGTATTCAGATTAAATTGCTGTATTGGCTCTTTGTGAATAATTAGTGGGTTTTGAATCGCAGTTTGGGCATTCCGTCCTTAAAAGGTTCGCCATCACTGACATATAGCAAAGAAAAGGCAAATATGCTGCTCAATTCCTCTTTTAGCTCAGTATTTTCCCAAAGGAGAAACTGTGAAGAGCAAATGGAGGTGATAGGTTTGCAGCTGGATATTGATAAACAAACAGTCAAGGAATGCCTTATTACCTTGAACAGGTTTAGATCTCCAGGACCGGATGAACTGCATTCGAGAGTACTCAAAGAATTGGCTGAATAACTCTCAGAAGCTCTTCCATTAGTATCCAGAAATCTTGGGAAATGGGTAAGGCACCAGATGATGGGAGGAGAGTGAATACTTTTCCTATCTTCAAAAAGGGCAAAAAAGAGGAAGCAGGGAACTACAGACCAGTCAGCCTGACATCAACCCCAGGAAAACTTCTGGAACAGAATATCAAGTGGTAGCTATGCAAACACCTAGAAAATGATCCAGTAATAACTAGAAGTCAACATGAATTTGTCAAGAACAAAGCCTGCAAAACTAATCTGATATCATTTTTTGATTAGGCAACCTCCCTGATAGACAGAGGGAATGTGGTAGACATGGCATATATGGACTTTTGCAAAGCTTTTGACAAAAGTGCCCCATGATGTTGTGATTAGCAAGCTACCTAGTTGTAGAATGGATAGAACAATCGTAAGGTGGATACACTACTGGCTACACATCAGACTCAGAGGATGGTGATTAATGGCTCTTTCACAAAATGGGAAGAGGTAGCAAGTTCAGTGTACCCAAGGGCTCATTCCTGGCCCCTGTGCGCGTCAAGAATTTTATTAATGACCTGGATCAAAGGGTCAGAGAGTGCTAATCAGACTTGCAGTGACACAACAGTGGGTTGAAAAGCTAATACCCTGGAATACAGAAGCAAAATTCAAATACTTTGGATAGGCTTGAGTACTGAGCTGAAAGCAACAGAACAAAATTCAACAGGGATAAATGCCAAGTATTGCATCTAGGAATAAGAAACCAATCCCTTGGTAACAAAATAGTGGATACCTAGCTCAGCAATACCATGAGTGAGAAGGATCTTGGAATTGCCGTAGATCACAAGCTAAATATAAGCCAACAATGGAGTATGGCTACAAAAAAAGAAGGTAAATGCTATTTTAGGTATTTATTTTGAAGAGTTATAGTCTCCAAATCCTGTGAGGTACTAGTTTCCCCCTATTTGACATTGGTTAGGACTCATCTTGAGTACTGGGTCCAATTCTAAACACTGTACTTTAAGAAGGATGCTGACCAACTGGAACATGTTGAGAGAAAGGCAACACAGAAGTTTAGGGGACAGGAAACCAAGCCCTACGAGGAAGGGCTGAAAGAACTGGGCATGTTTAGCTTTGAGAAAAGTAGAGTGAAGGGAAATATGGTAGCACTTTTCAAATACAGTAGGACCCCAATATCCACTGGGGAGCAGTTCCAGGCCTTCCCGTGGATAATGAAAATAGTGGATAAGAAAGACTCCCCCCCCAAAAAAAAACCAACTGTTTTGTGACATTAGCTTGCTTTACAACTGTTGTTTTACGACAATAGCAGGCTGTTTGTGATGGTAGCTTGCTTTGCGGCAGCTGAATTATTTATTTAATTTTTTCACTCTGCCAACCGTGGATAACTGAATCAGTGGTTAATGAATCAGTGGATATGGTGTCCTACTGTACATGATTACTGCAATGCCCTCTACATGGGGTTGCCCTTGACTCTTGTTCGGCGACTACAGCGGGTGCAAAATGCGGCAGCCAGACTGGTGGCGGGTGTGCGTTGTCATGACCACATCAGCCCAGTTCTGGCTCGCCTGCATTGGCTACCCATTGCGTCCCGAATGAGATTCAAGGTCCTGGTTTTAATTTATAAAACCCTCCATGGCCTGGGCCCTGAATACCTGGCAGAGCGAATCTCCCAGCGGTCAACCTCAGCCCGACCAACCCGAATGTCGAGGGTGCACTCTTTGCGGGTGGCCACACCCAGGGAGGCTCAGAAGACGGTCACTCATGGCTGAGCCTTCTCTGTGGCTGGCCCTACTCTATGGAATCATCTCCTGTCTGAGTTGCGCCTTGCACAGTCCCTGCCAGCCTTCAAAAAAGCTTTAAAGACCTTGCTTTTTGGGGAGGCATTTGGTGACAGTTAATTAATCTTTTTTTTCCCCCCTCCACCATCTGCCTTTTATTACTGGTTTGTTTGTTTTTAACGTGTATTGTTTATTGCCCCATGGTAATATTGTTTTTAACTTTTGTATATTGTTTGTTTACGTTTGTTGTGAACCGCCCGGAGTTCCATCCGGAAGACGGGCGGTATATAAGCTTAAATAATAAATTAATAAATAAAAGGCTATCATACAGAGGAGGGGCAGGATCTGTTCTCAATCAACCCAGAATGCAGAAGACACAACAATGGGCTCAAGTGGCTTAGGACCTAGATACCTGAAGGACCGCCTCCTTCCATACGAACCTACCCAGCAATTAAGATCGAGCCATGGGGCCCTCTTGAAAGAGCCATCCCTCAAGGAGTTGAGAGGGATGGCTTGTAGGAACAGGGCCTTCTTGGCAGCTGCCCCCAAGCTATAGAATGCCCTCCCAATTGAGGTCCGCCTGGAGCCAACATTGATGACATTTCGGCACCAGGTAAAAACCTTCCTGTTCCAGAAGTTTTTTAATTGATACAACATAGACTGTGGGTCCTCTGATGGCAATTTTAGTGTAATGATTTTAGTGTAAGGTTTTTATTATTGTTTTAATTATTTATTGATAATTGATGTTTTAACTGTTTTAATTCTTTATTGCAAGCCGCCCAGAGACCTTTGGGTAGTGGGCGACATATAAGTTGTAAAAATAAATAAATAAATAAATAAATAAATAAATAAATAAATAAATAAAGTTACAGCAAGCCAGATTTTGGTTGAATCACAGAGACTAACTGTTAGAGCAGTAGAGCAATGGACCCAATGACCTCTAGAAGTGGTGACTGCTCCAACAATGGAGGCATTCAAGAGAAATTTGGACAACCACTTGGCAGATCTGCTTTGATCTGGATGCCTGCATTGAGCAGGGGATGGAGTCTATGATTCTACCGTATTATTTCCAAAATTCCAAATAATAATGCGCAACTATTTCTAAACTATTTCTCAGTCATTCTTTGCTGTTTTTTTACCCAAATATTGTAAGACTATCATGACAAAATTGGGTGTGAATAATCTGTTTCCTATTGCTTTCTGGTGGAGAACTTAATTTATGAATTAACATAAGAGTAGCCTTGCTGCTTCTAGACAGAAACCCTCTGAATTCACTCGGGCTTCTGGCTTGTTCAAACTCAGGATGAGGTCTACCATTGGGCAACATGAAGAAGCTGCCTCAGTTTACTGATCTCAAAATATTATGAAAGAGCAGGGGATTTTTTTAAAAAAAACCCACACTATTTTATAACTACTTTATTTTTGTTGCCCTAATACGGACTGAGCATTTGCAGAATGTTTTGGCTCATGTACGCACAAATTTGGCTAGATTTACACCTTGGCTTTTGGGGTATGCACTAGAGATGGGCACGACTTAGCGGTATTCCCGTTTCCGTTTCCGTTACTCGTATCCGTTACTCTACGGAAACGGAAACGGGAATTACTCCGCCAGAATTCGAGCTCGAACCGACGAACGAACAATTTGGTCTGATTTGTCGTGCTCGTTACTTGCATCGCGCAATGCCAAGCGGCACAGAAAAAAAGTTTTTAAAAGTTAAAAAAAAAACCCAATTCCCGGCCCTAAAAGTAGGCGAAAACTGTCTGAGGGCACCTACCAGGCCAGAAGGGTGTTTTATTTGGGGGGGGGTTTCCCCGCCCCCCTCTCCTTGGCTATTGCTACTGCTGCGCTGCTGGTACCAGGCTGGGAGGGCGCATCCATTTGCCATGCAGTGCGGGGGATCCAAAATGGCGACCGCAATATTTTTTTTGAAATCGTTGCCCAAAACCCCACCAAAGCACCACAGAAACATGCGAAAAATAGCTATTTTAAATGCTTGAATTTTTACAGTAGCAGCAGTGGGTTTTTCTTGCAAAAAAAGTCTCCGTTGATTTTATTTTATTTTATTTTATTTTATTTTTTTACACCTGCGCATTCGCAATGATGGGCTCGCCCATGGGAGTGGACCATGCAAAGTTTTGGAGCCATTCCACCAATCGCATGGCCAGGTTTTGCTGACTGTACCAGGCTGGGAGGGCGCATCCATTTGCCATGCAGTGCGGGGGATCCAAAATGGCGACCGCAATATTTTTTTTGAAATCGTTGCCCAAAACCCCACCAAAGCACCACAGAAACATGTGAAAATTAGCTATTTTAAATGCTTGAATTTTTACAGTAGCAGCAGTGGGTTTTTCTTGCAAAAAAAAGTCTCCGTTGATTTTATTTTATTTTATTTTTTTTACACCTGCACATTTGCAATGATGGGCTCGCCCATGGGAGTAGACCATGCAAATTTTCCACCAATTGCATGGCCACTTGGCCAGGTTGACCACAGAGACTTCTGGGATGTGCCAATCGGGCATAAACAGCCCACTAATCATAGCCCAAACCCGAACCCTAAGCCTAACCCATACGCCAGTACACTGTCCTTCTAAGTGGGTCAGAGAGGCACCCAGAGGTGCACCCCAATACTCACCCTAACCTCACCCATAACTAGCCTAACCCTAGCCGTTCCGCTAACCCGTCTTAACGCTAAGCCAGATCTACTTGCATTGCACTACATGCAAGTACGTGAGACACAGCGGGTGCAAAGAGTCTGCCAGTCCGTCACTTGTGGCTCTGGCTGACTCCTGCAGCTCCCTCCAGGAGCCCGCTACCCCCTCCCCAAACCAGTACTAACGACAACGAAAAAATGAAAAAACGAACCGACTAATTTTTGCAAATTTTCGCGAAAAACGGAACCGAGCCGAAACGGAACCGGCCCGACTAACGACAACTCGAAAAAAAAATTTTTCAAGTCGTGCCCATCTCTAGTATGCACCATTTACGTAGTCAGGTCAGATTGGTTCTGTAGTAGTTGATTACTTTCCAGTGTATATCAGGCAGATGCTGTTTCTAAAAGGAACACCAGCAATATGTTGCAAAAGAGTACCTTATGGGTTGGCCAATTGAAGTTTCAGAGGGAACGAGTTGTCCAACTTTCCTGCTGGAACGATCTTGCATAGGTCCTATGAATATTATGGTCATCAAAATAAGGAAAATGCTTCCTCTACCTGGTGGTAAGCCCTCTCCCCATTAATAAAGGACCAAACTGTACTGAAGCCAAAATCTACTGGTATTCCTGAAATGTAGAGAGGCCTGCCTTTGGGACTGAAGGATCATACCTGCAAATGAAGGTCATGTTAGGTGCTGAATAGGATAACCAAACAAAGGAAACTGATAGCGGAGCATGGAATGTGTGAGAAGTTGCTGTGATAGTCACACACTTTTCAGCACTTGAGAAACTCCGTGCTCAAAAGAAGGATTATCTGAAACATGCAGCTTTGCTTTTATTGGTAATGTGGTATCTCCAGGTCTAATGCAACAATTCTGCCTACCTATAGTATTGTGGGTTTCGTTGATACACAGCAGCAGCACATAGGTACAAGAGGTGTGAAAGACAGCCAGAACAGAGTAGCATGAGGACTACAATATGTGACATACATCTGCTAATGGTGTTGGTGTTGGAGTGAAGCATCTCCCTGTGCTCTAGTCCTCTTTTGAGGTTAGTCTAGAGCAGTGGTTCTCAACATGTGGGTCTGCAGATGTTCCGGGACTGCAACTCCCAGAAGCCTCTACAATTCGCTGTAATGGAAGGGGTTTCTGGGAGTAACAGTCCAGGAATATCTGGGGACCCACAAGTTGAGAACCACTGGTCTAGAGAATCACTGGGCAGTCCTTGAACCAAATGAAGTAAAGTCTTGGGAAGGGAACAACATTTTAAATTCAAACTCTAATATAGTGAATGATCATCAGGCAGCAGATTCCTTATCTTTTTTAAAAAAAATGTATGTGTATAAAAATAACAGCAGGCTGATCTCTTTGTGTTTAAATCTGGGCTATATTCTTTGTAGATTGATTTGGCATTTGATGATAAATACAGGGTCTAGAAACTGGTGCTTTAAAGCATATATACTCTAAACTGGATTTGGCACTAGACATGCACCTGGCAACACTTCCAGTCTGTTCCCAGGCACCTCTTGCTGAAATAATAATCTGAGCAGGATTTACACTAAGTCCTCATATTAAAAGCACATCTTAAATGTTTTGGAGGAGGATTTACTTAAACTGCATCTTGCACCAACCATTATCTTGCAAATGTTTTTGAGACTTAATTTGAACTTCAAATGACATATTAACCAAAATAGACTGGATGAGCAATAAGCGAGCCTCAGACTTTACTTGGTAAATCTCTAACTCAGCTAGGCTTTCAGTTGCCTGAAACTATCTAGATCATAATTTAATAGTTTCAAAGGAGAGGAGGAGTAATTTGCCAAAGTGTAACAGGAGATGAGTCCTCAACGACACATTGATTAAAATAGCTACTGGGAAAATGTCTTGGATTTATCTAGGCATTGGTAGCAAGATGACTTTGGCTTGATGCATGAAGGTTAGTACAACAGGGGAAAAGTTAGTGTGGTGGTTTCACACCTCTGATAGGATATTAAACACCTCCACAAGAATAACCTCCCCTATCTATCACCCATAGATAGATAGATAGATAGATAGAGAGAGAGAGAGAGAGAGAGAGAGAGAGAGAGAGAGAGAGAGAGAGAGAGAGAGAGAGAGAGAGAGAGAGAGAGAGAGAGAGAGACTTATTGTTATTGTACATTGTACAACAAAATCAATCCCAAGTACAAATATAACTAAAAAAGAATTTAAACTCAAACACCCATCCACCATAATTCCCATGAATTACACTCAAATTTTAGCAGCATTCAAAATGATTATAGCTCTTGGATAAAAACTATTTTTGATATCTTCGTTCTTGTTTTAATTGTCCTATAGCTCCTGCCTGAAGGCAGTAATGCAAACAGACAGTGTCCGGGGTGGGATGTAAAAAGGGAGTCAAGAGTGAATGTTAATCAAACGAACATTTACTTATGCAGCATTTGGCTACCATCAGTGCTCAGACTTTTCCCCAGGGTGTTGCCTATTGAAATATCTTTGTAAATCATCAAGGTGTTATTGCCATTGCTCCCTTCTTTTAATTGGCACTTGAGTACACTCAACCTCTGAATAACCTCTGAGTAACACAACTTCCAAGGAAGGCAGATTCAGATGTCGAGAAAAGGTGGTAGTATCTTGAAGGTCTTACACTAGTTTCTAGATTAACTCTGAATGGTGCGCTAGAGGACAATTTATACTAAGGCTAAATGATAAAGATGTTGGTCAAAGACATCATTATAATTCTAGCTTGCTTTCGGAATGGGTGGATCCATCAAGCCCATTGTTACTGAGAGTCACATTTTGCCAGAGCTAAGCTTATGCTGGCACAATTCTGTGCCCATCCTCACCAAGCCATCTACAGATCTGGCAGCTGGGGAGGGGGGAGTCTCCTGCCAATAATTCCATTGATTCTAGGCTGCTGTTGAAAGTGGCTTTCATTACACATAATGTTTTTTATTATGTTGGGTGCTGTGAATAGCAGTTCCCCTTCATTGTTCTCTTGCACTCCAGGGGACTGAGTTCCTGGCATTTGTCTATGGGCAGCAGTAATTTCAGAATTGGCTTCAGTTCCAATCCCCAAGGGAAGGGATGTCTTTTTAATAAACAACTCCAGTCTGGGCTTAGATTCTTTTAGTCGAGGTGTCTGGCTGTAAGTGATGGTTGTCCTCTTGCTCTTTGTAATGCTCCTTCTTTCCCATGAATGCTTGCAATGGCAGCACCACAGCTGCCTAGGGGTGAGAGCCATGGGAACTGTCAGGTATCTGGGGTGCTAGGAAGTTACCAGTGAAAGAGCTGAATTTGGTTCTGGCATGGGTGATGCCCCTCTTCCCTGGCTGTTGCCTGTCACCTTCAACATACTGGGCTACAGAGTCCCCTGCCTCCAACTATGAAGAGTGGAAAACCACCCAAGGGTTCCAGCCAGTGGTTGGCCTTTGGATCCCAAGTTAGCTCCACCACAGCACCAGTTCCTCCCTGGATGCAGTGGGCAGCATCCACCCGGGAAGCACTTGGCTGGATGGCCATCTGTCTGGAGTCCTGTGATAGGGGTTCCTGCATGGCAGGGGGTTGGACTAGATGGCCCTTGAGGTCTCTTCCAACTCTATGATTCTATGATTCACTGCAGCAGGAAATAACACCTTAGGTCTTGGGGGTCCTAGTGTTGTCCAGGGGATTAAAAGGAAGGTCCCAAAATCTGAAGGCCCCAGAATTCTGCCAAAGAACTTATTGGAGAAGTCTTGGATTTGAAGTCAAAACCAAAAACAAACGGCACACTCTCAGTCTCAAATTCTGGGGACTACACGTGTAATCCCATCCCCAGGCTCCAAATGGCACCTACCCTGTGTCTCTCATCCCCTCTTACAATAAATTCCTAAAGGGCCTTTTGCATCATGTAGAAGCCATGCCATTTTTGAAACAGCTGTCCAGAGCAAAAAAAAGCAAGCAAACAAAAAACACCTATATGAGGAGCAAACATGGAAAAACGTAGAGAACATGGTGGGCCTTTTGAAATGGAATCCTTTTGCAATTGCAGGGGTGGAGTACAGGAGTGCTTGGTGTCCAGGAGGACTCTGTTGACTCACAAGCTTCATTCTTCCCATCCTTGGTCTAGGCAATAACTTCTATATATGAGTTCACCCATTGCCCTGTTGGAGGCACTTGACCATTTCTAAGGTTTAAGGTGCAAAGCCGGCTATCAAAGGATCAGTGTTGTGGCATCATAAGAACCTACCATGTAGCCAAGGAACCAAATTGTGAAGAAGCAAGCTTCATCTCCTTGGGTTTTTTTCTCCTTCCAAAAATAGCAATAGATTTGTCATGGCAATTGTTGCTTGACCCATGCCCTTTCAGGATTAGCTTCAGTAGCGGCTATGGTGAAAACCATGGCAGCTGATGTGGCTTTGTAGACTGAGACTCTATGATGCACCTGTAAGAGATATTCGCTTCAATTCTGAGGATGTCATCATTGGTTCTTTGCCAATTCAGACATGGTTGTAAAAATGAGAGAAGGAACTTTTTGAGCTGTGGTAGCTAGAATGTGGAGTAGATGCCCGAGACAAATTTATCTAGCTCATTGTTTGCCTGTTCTTAGGACTACAGTATATTATTCCAGTGGCCTTATTATTTGTTAGAGCAATTTTCATCTGCTATTAATTGTGTGTTTTAGGTCATTGTTTTGGATCATGTTGTACTTTTGATTACTCATCTATTTTCCTTTTGAATGGAACATTTACCATCGTCAGTGTCGCAGAAAGACAAAGCTTGGTAAGTTATCTGTAAAAAGTTGTTACTTATAATTGGTAAAGTTCCAAAGGTATTTCATTGCCATTCATGGTTCAATTTTTCTGACCCTCCAAGTATTTGAAGCTGGTTCCATGTCTGTACACATATAGGTTGTGCAAAACTATAGTGTCTCATGCTGATGGCATATTGGTTCTGAATTGCTGAACCACCAGTTCAAGGCAACCACATCCCAGGCACCTTGAAGGTTCCTTTATATTGAAATACAGGTAAAACAATGCCACTCGTGATTTGGTTTGGGAGGCTTGGAGAAGTAGTGTCTCCTTTCTTGTACATATTGTAGCTCTGATAACCTCACCTGGCTTTATTAGACCTGACAAACTAGTATTGTACAAGAATGGGGGACACTATATCTTAGAGCCCCTGAACCAAATAATTACTGCCTAGAAGAGCAAGTATGTATGAAGAGACCATTTGAAAAAAAGTTGATACATTGTAGAAGTATAAATGCACTTATTTGATATCACTGAATAAGCTTCAGACGATGTTGCTTTAAAAGCCATGGCAAATTTATGAATGAAACTGTGGAAAGAGGATTTAAAAAGAGCTCTGCAGCAAGTGTTCAGAGGCCTGGATGTAGCCTGCCACCAGGGTAGCATGAAATCATTGGGTAATTACACTATAGCCAAGGTGGATTAGTGTACGATAAAATATATAGGGCTGCATTATTTTTATTTATATAACAGATGGATCTTAGAAAGAGACTTTAAAAAACATGTATGCAACACCATGTCATTATTGACAGAGGATTTAGAGGTATTACAACACAGCTGAACCAAAAATTAGGAAACCTCATCATTCTGCCCCTTTTCCCCATCAAGGAGAAGTAAGCTGAGGCAAAAATGTTTTAATGATATGCATTCCGCTCTAACATATCTATGGAGATATATAACCATAGATAGGAGCACTGTGACATTTTCCTACATTCAAATATAGGAACCTACGGCTCTCATTAGTGGGAGTCTCTAGGCTCTAATGATATCATCTCTGTAAAAATTGACTGATTGAGAAGCTGAAACAGAGAATTCACAGTGTGAGTTAGCAAAACAATAATGTTATATTATTTTCCTAATTAAGGGATGACCCCTATGGTGGATAGCACAGTCTTAGTAGTTCCTTTAAGATTAAAAAACAATTTATAGGTAAATCAATTGGCTAATGTTTCTGACTTTGAAGCTAGTTCACATGTAGCTTGTGATACTCTTGCTGTGTTCTAAAAATTGCTAGCCACATTTACCAGTTTTGTTTATTAAATGAAAAATAACGAACAGTAGTAGCATCGTGAGGGCCAAATGGGATGACACAAAAACCATGATCAAGCTTGTGAGTTCACAAGACTAGATACAAAGCAAAGTGTTCTGCTTATATATACCGCCCTGTACCACTTCAAATAATCTCTGGGTGGTTTACAGTTTTCATTACAGTATGCAGGCTACACATTGCCCCCCCACCCCCCGCCAGCAAGCTGGGTACTCATTTTACCGACCTCAGAAGGATGGAAGGCTGAGTCAACCACGAGCCTGCTACCTGGGATTGAACCCTAGGTTGTGAGCACAGTTTTAGCTGCAGTACAGGCATTTAACCACTGCACCATGAGGATTCAAAATGGATTCAAGGAAGTTGCCTTATAATAAGTCAGGTGCTTGGTAAGCTGCCAGTGCTGAATGGGAGCAGCTCTCCAGGCTTTTAGATGAGATTTTGCAGGTATGTGCAGAGATGCAGGGGACTGAAATTTAGACTTTTTCCATGTGAAGGATGATCTCTATTGCTGAACTATGCTCTCTCACCTCACCCAATTCTGCCATTTTAAATACTTGCCAAACAGGATGGAGAAGATTTGATGTTGCCTTGTTTAAGAACAGCTATGGGTGTACTGTAATCTGATAGGTATTTGTCCTATGGTTTGGTCCAGGCTGGGGATGGGCTGGTTTGCTAATTGTTTCCAATGACCACACTATTGTGAAACAGCTTCTGTACCTGTACCTTTTTGCATCCCTGTCAGAAAATACTTTTTTTTCCTTTTTGATGCAGATAGGATCATTTCTGCGGTTTGACTGCAATATGTGTGATAACCGCTCAGAGTAACCTTCATGCTAGATAAAAAGGTAAAGGTTCCCTTTGCATATGCGTGCTAGTCGTGTCTGACTCTGGGGGCGGTACTTATCTCCATATCCAAGCCAAAGAGCCAGTGTTGTGCAAGTCCATGGCCATGTGGCTGGCTTGGCGGCAAGGAAACCATCTCATTTTTATGGTGACACCTATTTATCTATTTGCATTTACATGCTTTCAAACTGCTAGGTTGGCAGGAGCTGGGATTAACAGCAGGAGCTAAGTCTGCTGTGTGGCGCCTGGAATTTGAATGGCTGAGCTGTCGAACTTGTAGCCAACAGTTTCCAGTGCTCTAGCCCACTGAGCCACCACACCCCACTTCAGGCTAGAAGGTATGGCATAAAAATCTAATAAATGAATGAATAAAATAACAAATGAATAAATTGCTGGGATCAAACCAAAATAGCCAACTTAAGCTGCCCCTTTGCGTAACCTGCATAACAGTCTTGAGAAATGGAAAGCTTCCTTCCCACTCACCTGCTGAGGAGAAAGGAAGTTTTCTATTTCTTTTTAATTGTTGCTTACACATCACTAATACTTTGAAATGTTTTTTATATTAGCATTTTTATAAAAACTAGAAACAATAAGTATACATATATTTAAAAAACAATTAAGCCAGTACAGTAATGTATATTTTAAAATAGTAGCTAAAATAAATATTAAAACACATTTAAAACAACAGAGCACAATAATCAATTAAAAACCCTTCTCAATCCACCCGCCATTAAAGAAAAGCCTGTCTTAAGTGAAAAGATCTTTGCCTGCCTGTGGAAGCATACATATTGGGACCACCCTAGCTTCCTATAGGAGGAACTTCCAGAGTTGGGGAGCAGTGACAAGGAAAGCCTTCTCCCATGCCCCCACCAATCACACCTCTGAAGGCGTTGGGACTGAGAGCAAGGTCTCCCCTGACTATCTTAATTCCCAGTCAGGGTCATAGTGGGACATGCATACTTTTAAATATCTGGGCCCCCAGCCGTTTAGGGCTATTTAGGTTAAAACCCACCACTTTTAATTGTGCCCAGAAATGGAGCAGCAACCAGTGGAGCTGCTGTAATAGTGAATATGATATTCCCTGTAACCAGCCCCAGTTAACAATCTGGCTGCAGCATTTTGGACCCTCTGGAGTTTCCAAACGCTGTCCAAAGACAGCCCCATGTAAAGTGTATTACAGTAATCCAAACAAGATGTAACTAGGGCATGTGTCATTATGGCCAGATCAGACCTTTCAAGAAATGGGGGCAGCTAGCACACTAGTTTTAACTCTGCAGCAGCAGTCCTGCTCACAGCTGAAACCTGGACATCCAGGCTAAGAGATGAATTGAGGAACACCCCCAGCTGCATGCCTGTGTTTTCACAGAGAGAGTAACCTCATCTAGTTTTCAGAGAGAGTGTAGCCCTCGTCCCACTTGCTGCCCTCTACGGTGCCTTGATTTTCAGGGGCATCATGGACGTTCTGCAGAAGCTTTTCTGAGTAGGCAGAAAGGGTAGTAGTGTGAGATTTGACCCTGAAAATCCATTTTCTGGGTTCTTGAAACTGGGAGTAGGGGTTGTGGAGGCTCCATTGTTTCCTCACTACTCTTGACAGCCACCATTATTGTTTGAGTTGTGAGTCAAATTATTTCCCATTACTGATCCTCATATTGCAAGAACAATGCAAGATAGACTACTTTGCTCATCAAGCTAAAAAGCAAAGCAAAGTGTTCTGTCTATATACCACCTCATAGTGCTTAAAGCACCCTCTGGGCCAGTTTACTGTTTATTTATGCAGGCTACACAATGCCCCTGAAAGCTGGATACTAATCTTACCAAACTCATAAGGATAGAAGGCTGAGTCAACCACAAGCCGACTACCTGGGGTTGAACCCCAGGTTGGGAGCACAGTTACAACTGCGGTACAGCAGCTTAACCACTGCACCACACAGCTTCTGTTTAAAAACACCACATTTTAGCAGGATAATGGCATACTGGTTTATACAGTATGCTGAGGCCACATCTAACTAAACCCCAGACCTTCAGGAGAAGTATGTACAGTATTGCATCCCTTCAAGATAGACAGAAGCTTTTCCAAGGACATTGCTCTTCGCACAGAGATTGAAGACCATGACTATTAGGGCTTGATGAAAGTGTCTATTTCAGAATAGGGCTTGTCTGTCTTCTCTCCTCTATAGGAACATAGGAGGCAAGAAGTCAACAGTACAGCTCCCAATAGGGAATAGGGCTTAGATAACACAGCTGTGGGATTAGGAAATGGAGATCAAGAGCAGGAGTGCACTTTAAGCTTCTTTTGTCATTAAAACACAAAATGTGGAACAAATTGTATTTTGAAGATCAAATTCATAAAACAGCTAAATTTATTTGTATTTCAGTCTCTCCTAACAGGAAGATAATGAGGAAAACAAAGGAACATTGGATCTATGTATATGCTTAAATATTAATCATTCTCAACATACAGCATGCTTATATCAAATCAAACAGTCCTCTCAACCATCTGCCACTGTTAGCAGTGGCTGGAGTTTGTAATACTACTATCCAGTATGACATGAATCAAACTTAGATCAGACCAGGTATAAATTAATGTCTTGGTTGAAAACTGATATATTTTAATTTCATAACATGGGCATACTGTACTTAATTAAACATTTCTGTACTATCTTTCAAGAGTAAATTTGACAAACCTAGACGGTAGTAAGCACTGCATCCTCTTAACTAGACAAACATTTGCATGCCACATAAGGTATTTTAATATAATCCTTCATGGGTGTGTGCATGGGATGTGAAAATAGTCACAAAGATTCATCTTCATAATGTCAAAATGGCCAGATGTAAGTATTTAGCAAGTATTTAGCAAATGAACTTCAATGCGGAATCTAAGATCTCTGTGGAAAGTTGTATCTCATATTCATAACTTAGTAATCTCAGAAGCGTCATAGCACATTTTAGCCATGTTACAAATACAGTACAAATTTTGAAATTTTTCATTCATTGTTGGCTAGGCTTAGGCAACTACCAGAGAAACAGTTTAGGAACTGGTGGATAGACATGAAACATTTTGTTTCCGTATATCAGTGATATATATGATCATGAAATATGATTTTGGTAACGGCTCTCAGACACCAATACTATGTTACAGAATCAGGGTTTGAATTTTACGAGACCAAAAAAAGTATCTTTAGAAGACATGGTTTTTATTTCGCATTGTAAAATATGACTGTTTATGATGCACATTTCCAGAGGACAAGTAATACAAATGGCTTAAAAAAATTTAAAAAAACCCAACACCATCCCTTTGTTAACTGACTTAAAAAAATCACACCATAAAATCACATTGTAAAAATTCAGTCAAGGGTTGTGTTACACTGTATATATGAAGTATATAAATATATAGAAGTAATGTATTGTTAAATCTATCACTTTAAAGCAAGGATAGAAAACTAATTGTATGAAAATAGGTCTTCCTATTGTTCACATATTGATAAATGTGAATAACATGCAGAGTATGTAAAATGAATAACAAACAGTATGACCACTGCCTTTTTAAAAATAATGACAAGAAGCAAAACTTAGCAACAGGGATTCTCCAAATGGTCAAATCCATCCGTTATTTATAGGAGTCTGGTTTGCACATCACCAGATTATAAGCAACGGCCAGAATCCTACTGATGATTTATATTCACATAAGGGAAACTGTGTAAGTCATGGAGCCAATTAGCTGTTGATTTACAGGATCCTGGTTGGAAATGCCTATGTTGACTTCTTGACTTGCAACAGTTAACTACTGAGATTTACAGGGACTGCAGCATAAAGCTAAAATAGGACTACAGTGTAAAAATGTATTATTATTTATTTGTTTGTTTCATTTATATACCACACTATCTTCCTACAGGAACTCTAGGCGGTTCACAAGATAAAAGCACAAGTTAAAGAACAGTATAATCAAAAAGCGGGGGGAAACCCTCAGCAGGATGGGGCAAGGATGTGCGAGGGGGAAGAAAAGAGAAAAAAAGAAAAGAAAAGAAATTAGAGGTCGCCATATGCCTCCTTAAAAAGCATAGTTTTTAAAGCCTTTTTAAAAACAATAGCTTGTGGGTCCCTCTGTTTAGTACAGTTTTAGAGATGTAACACTTTGGGGGAAAACAGGTGAGTGTCACACTTCCAATGTGATATGCTTCAGAAAGGAAACTATTTTGCAAATAAGGTACAGGGAAAAAAGTTTTTTTTCCACTCATTAAATTGATACATTTCCTTAATTTTCTATACTGTTTAAAGACATATTTACAGCTAATACTTAAACTGGGTAACCTCAGGTATTTGATCTATCTCTCATAGAAAATACGTTTTTGCATAAAAACATCACAAACTATTTTTAAAAGATCATATATCATACCAGGGAACATTTTTCTATATACAGTTATCAATAAATGAAAATATTTCCCTGATAAACATGCCAGTTGTTGTACCATTTGCCTCGGGCTCTCCTTCTCAGCATGTATTTATACTGATATCTTTCTTACTCTTTACTGTGGCGAGCACCCGGTTTGTAACTCATGCTGTGATATATTGAAGGTTTTATGCCACCTGAAAATGGTTTCCCTTAAGTGGTACTATAGTTGAGACAGAATTCATCAGGCTTCCAGAGAAGCCAGTGTCATTGTGTCTCAAAAGTCACTTTGAACAGCATTCCCTTCTCTTTTGTCAAGTTGGCACATTCTGTAAGCTCTTAAAATTAAGAACAAGGACCGAATCAAGTGCCTCTGTGTGTATGTGTGAATGTGTGTGAGAGAAAGAAACTAATAAATGCCTAGCTATAAAAATGTTAAGGGCGGAAAGTAGTAAGAGAGCACTGTATGCCCCAGAATTCTATAAACTATAAGATGTGTATCCTGCAACACATGCCAGTCTCCTCAAAATGGAATGGCTTGGATTTATTTTTGGGGGCCTAGCAGAATGCATCCCCCCATCACAGGCCAACAGGAATTATGTTCAACAGCTTGTTTGCAACTAGATCTAGATCAGGGCCTTCTTTCCTTTAAAAAAAAGGCTCTACAGTGGTTGATCTATTACAGTCAACCACATCTGTACATTTAACAGTTTCTGTAACAGAGTTGTCATAAAATGTGTTGGATTAACAAGATAACATAGCAATAGCTTCCATGAACAATAGAATGTGAACTTCTTAAATTCTCTGGCCATCGTCACTATTGCCATGGTGTTCTGAATTCCCTCATCATGTATTACACTGCTGTCCAAGAAGACTACCTGCACTTTGCATGCAGAAAGCAGCCGAGCACATTGCATGAACCAATCCCCAGAATACTGAATGAGTTCAGTCATGAAAGATTATGTTTTCCAATTACCATTGCAGAAAATCCAGCTGGATAAGCAAAACTGATCAGAACATGGTGGTTTTTATTCAAATGTACAGAATGCTGTAGTTGTTCCCTCTAAATACTGACAGCTACATCGGCAAAGGGTGATAGAGAAATTTTCTATATTCATGTTTCTGGCACTAAGATTACTTTCTTTGAACGACTTTGGGCACACTGACTTCTTTTACAATGTCGATTCATGACCACTGGCAAGAACAGTCTGTGGGTTCTTGAATGGTGTAGCTGACCCAGGTTGAATTGCTACTGCAGTACAGCTGCACATTGCGTCTGTGCAGCCCAAGTTCCCGGCAGCATTTGCAGAACCTTGCATAGGCATTAATGTTATAGTTATAGATGCTTGCAGAAGGGCATTTTCCATCACAGGAAACAATGTTTACCTGGAAATAAGCATAAAGCCCTAATTTTAATCAAGCAAGTATATTAAAAAATATATCATTCCCAACCAAGGACACTGTGAACATTTGTGGTAATAGAGGACAATTAATAGTGGATGACTGCTCGTAGGTATGCACATGGCAAAAACTTTCATGTTTGTTTCACTCCAGGTTCTTTGAGGCAGTCTGTATGTCTCTTCCATTTCTGTGTTTTCAGTAGAGGCCCTTCCACTTAACATGTTATTTCTGTGCCTGTCTTCCCATTTGTTTACTGTCAGGCAGCAGAGATACTGTTTTACGGCCACAACCAACATGTAACCAATAACCATGGGTGTTTTCTCCATGTCCCCTATTGCACCAGACTGGAAAGTGGCAGCTTTCTGTGCCTCTCTCTCAAGCATTCTTCTCGCTTCTTACTCCAGAAATGCCCATGCCATTTCCTTGCTTCATGGTCCTCTTGTGTTGCCCACCTCCTCTCAGGCTACTGCTCCCTGCCCCATACATGATTAGCCAGCACATGAGGCGGCAGGAGGGAGAAGGGCACCCCAAGTGCAGCAAGGCCAAAGGGACTGCCACAGCATCCCTTCCTTTCTGCAAGGTAGCAGCAGCACCTGCCTGGCTCTTTGTTTCCAGCCACAGCCCAGACAGGAGAGATAATGTCCTCCACCTTTTCCTTTTTTGCCTCCTCTGCCTCTGCCTCACACTCATTTTATCCACTGGCAACAACAGCAGGAGAACTGGAGAAGTCAACCTATCTCCCATCAGCCAGGTTGGTTATGCAACACTCTGCTGCTGAGATCAGTTGCGATAGAGAGGGTACACAAACTCCCATTAATCTCTTGAAAGAAAAGAGTTCTCCTCTTCACTGTGTTCTCTGAACAATCTAGCCTTTTAACTAACAATAATTGTTATCATTTCAAAATCCCCACTCTCTCCAGACATTATAATTGGCTGCTCACAGCAGCCTTCATGAAACTGTTCCATAAAACTTCCTCAGTGATTTAACACACAGTGTTAAGGTAAAGATTACATGAATGAGAGAAACATGGAGAAAACATGAAACTTCTGTGTATTTCTCTCCCGCTACCATGGATAATTTGTTTTTCAAAAGCTCTTTTCCAGAAAGGCATGAAAGCAGCTCCTTTTCCATATTTGCCCCCATCCGTGGTAACACAAAAGTCCCACTCCTAATTCTGGATCCTTTACCTACCGGTGTGTTACTTCGACAATCATTCTTGCGTATTGTCATCCGAACAGTTACTTTCTTACAGAACTTTCCATCTTCTTTGCCTGTGAAGAATGAATGGATGTGAAAATTTAAATTCAATGTTTTTACAAATTTCTGAAAAGAAACAAAAACATCCAGTAGACATACATCACTAACATAATAAAATTTGGGGGGGGGGGGGGCGCTATTGATGGTGTTACATTTCTGGCATGTAAATTTTTCTACATGTAATGTAGAGTATCAACAGTCTAAAATGCAGATTTTAAGCCAGTACACCGGTCATTATAATGAACAGAACTTGAACCAGTGACATGTTTGGGAAGCAACAGTTGAAACTCATTTTCTTTGGTTATAGAAAATTTAATTCCAAATAATTTTTTGGAATCCTTAGTGATTTTAACTATTATTTGCAAGAATTCAAAGTATAATCTAAGGTCCTTAAGTCTTTGAGACATTTACTGAAAAGTTCTCTCATGCAATATAGATGTGTCTGCCCCAAAGAGTCAATGTACAATATCAAAGTCAAAAGGAACATTTATACCTTATTCCTAAAGCTGGAATAGCAATGGTGAAGGTAACCTAACTTAAATGAACTCAATATAATTAATCTGGTATTGGGCACTTCAATCCATGTGGTATGTGTAGTCCCATACTGATACCAAGAACATCGGACATAGACATACGCTTGGGTAGCGATGCCATTAGGTTTCATGACAACTAGCTCTCATAGGGCCTTTTTACACGACCCCTAAGATCCGCTGGCCACTTAAATTTGGACCAGAGATCTTAGGGGTTCCTCGCTCTTCCTCTGTCCCCACCCCCCTCCGCACTTCCTGGTTGCTGGCTGCCTGAGGGAGAAAAAAGAAAGGAAAGGATGCCGGTTTACCTCCGTTTTGTTCCCGGCAGCATTCAGATCTCTTAAAGGGGCGGGGCGCAAAAAAAGAACAAACAGAAGCCAGGAGAGCCCCGCACTCACTGTCCTTACACCGGATCAAATATTTGTCACATCCAAAAAGCAGGTACAAGAAAACTGCTCTGGGTCGCGCTAAAGTGGGCGGGGTCGCACTTAATTGTCTGCAAAGTCCTGAGCTGGTGGGTAAACATTTTTAAGGTCCGGACCTTGCAGCCATTTGCGTCAGAGCTTAGGGGTCGTGTATAAACGCCCTTAAAGGAAGGAGCCTCTCGGAAGCATCCACAGTGTTGTCTAATGTGGATGCCCCACTCCCAATACCATAATCAGAATAGCCACAGAGGCAAAAGGCACCAGTGCAGCACAGAATAGGCAGAGTGAAACACTGAAACACTTCCTTATGATTTTAAATTCATTTCGTACTCTACATCCAAGCTCATTCTTCCCAACAGTAATCAATTATTTCATGGAAGAATTTCAGATGGAAAAAACAGGCAAGCAGCATGAGAGGCTTGACCTGTTTCATCTCCCACCTCCAGGACAGCACTGTTGTTATATTGGCACAAAGCCACAAACTATTCTATGCAACACTGCAGGAACATATATCTCTGGGATATAAAGGGGCATGATTGCTGGGTGCCAGTTTGCATGGAAATCAAAGTTTCATTACTTCCTCTGAGTTACACTTCAAGTAATATGCTTAGGAACAGGGCGCCTCAACTTTTCTGTACACTTCTTTAAAAATAACAACAAAAACAAAACAATTTTCTCCCCCAAGTTAGGTCAGGTTTAATTTATATTGCCCAGAACCCTACTCATTTTTGTGCAACGTGACCAAGCTGCTTGGAGCTAATGGATGAGGTGCTAGGCTGCATCTTAGTCAGTTATGTGACCAGGTCTGTGGCAGAAACATGTCAGTATTTTATCATTTAGCCGTGGCAACCCTTACTTGAGCCACTGACTTTTCTGAGATGAAAGCATTTCCTCCAGAAAGAAGGCAAAAACATGATCATTTTGAAGGGAGAAATGCAAAAAGAACCATTCTAGATCAGGCATTCTGTTCATATATGAGCCAATATTAGGTGCCACAAGTATGAAATAAGGTTTATACTGTGTGGCATTTTGCATTCAGAAATGAAGAAAAAATCCTTAATACAGAATAAAATATTTTTGTTCTATTTTGTTTCTATTGAAAGATACATAAAATATTATTTAATTTTTTTTCACAATTGCTACAAAAAGGAAATGGTCTTTTGGGGTTAAACACATGTAGTGGTTGTATGAGGATCACCTAAGCAGTGAATGTACAGTGTCCTCCTGGATTTGCAAAACACGGAAGTGTAAAGGTGTTTTCAGCTGTTTTGGGGGGGGGGAGAATCTAAAATAATTTGAAGGTAGGGTAGGAGAGCTAGATTATTGGGGGGTGGATTTCTTCTATTTTGAAACTGAAGTGCCTGATTACTGTACGCAGCTAGAAAACCGATGGCAGAAACAAGTGTGATAGCTAGTTTATTACTCAAACAGGAAAATATTTTAAGAACTGGTATGTGTGAATATCATAAAAGAATTCCCTGAGTCACCAGAATTTCAAGTTTTGTGATTGGTCTGAAGCATGAGAGTATTTCAAAGTCTGATCATTTCAAATTCAAAAGACTTCCTCAACCATGTATATCCAACACTGATGTTATTTTATGTCTAACCAGGGTACATGTTATGTCTGTATCTGCCTTGAAGGCAGCTGCCTAGTGGGTTTCCATTATGTCACTCAAACATCTGTTTCAACAACACAAAAAGTAAAAGCAAATTGTCATGGAATGAACAAACAAAAGTGTGTGGGTATAAACTCACTGGAACAGTTCTTCACAACCCACTGAATCAATTCCATGACTTCTCTATTCAGAGTATACTTTTGTGCCAGTGTTATTGACATCACCTATCTGGTTCCCCGGAAAGTGTACCTAGTTCCATACATTTCAAAGATTTGGGTATGGAGTACGCCTCCTCATGAGTGTTATTATTTTAGCAATGCATTACAAAAATATTTAGATGTTCGTTCAGCTTGTACCATTGAAGACCCATGAGCCATGCTATTCCCAGAAGTGTTATTTGAACAGTAAGCTTCCACAAAGAAAGTGGTTAGTTTCTAAATTCTACAGAACTACAGAAATTACTGAAATTAACAAAATAGTCATGCATGAAACTAAATATCAGGCAAATGTGTGGCACCAACAGTACATTGTTGGCTAACAACAATGCACTGCCCATACAGTGCAATATAAAAAGATGTGAAAGCAAATCTGAAGAATGAACAAGATACGAAAGCAAATATGAACAGAAAAAAAGCTTATTTCAACCAGATTTTTATGACTTGAGAGTATTATGCTCCTTTTGAGGGAGTACATTGTTGGAAATCAACAATGGTTTGGGCCTATATTTTCCCCTTATGACAGTGATGGCGAACCTTTTAGAGACCGAGTGCCCAAAATGTGATTCAAAACCCACTTATTTTTCATGAAGTGCCAATATGGCAACTTAACCTGAATACAGTGGTACCCCAGGTTACAAAAGCTTCGGGTGCTACCCTTCGGGAAAGGGAGGATCGAAGAGCAGCTTTTTGAATTTCCCGCGGCCATAGTAACCTCCCCAGCCACACAGCTTTTGGGATGCCCAGAGCGGCATGGCTGGAGAGTAAACTGGGGCTATGAACAAGCCCACAAGCTGCTGCCTCCCTTCACCCGGCTCTCTGCACGAAGTGCAGTGACATGCTCCAAGTGAAGGGGAAAGTGTCATGGCTGTGATGGGGAGGTGTTGCATGCCCACAAAAAGGGCTCTGTGTGCCAACTTTGGCACCCATGCCATAGATTCGCCAACACTGCCCTATGGTTTCCAAGAAAATGTACCTGCTTTACAGTTAGCCCTAGGTGTAGGAATGACTGGACTAACAGGGAATGGGAGCAACAGTGATTTTCCAGAACCTAATAAGAATATTACAAATTGAATCCATTATACACAGTAAATAAATGTCAACATTCAACATTTGATAGCTGGTCAGTCAAGCTGGGGCCCAGACTTATAGATTCATCCATGTTCCATGCAATAAGTCTGTTGACAAGATTGTTGATTTTTAAGAATTATTTCTTCAGGGTTTTTTTCCATTTTAGTACAGTCCTCTGTTGTTAGTGATTCTGTAATAATTTTATAAGAGGTAACCAATATACTTTTTAATCAATATTTTGTTGTATTAAATTTAAAACAAATTGCTCCTTTTGTGGCAAAAAAATTGTCTATAGAGTATGTAGTTGTTCTTTAATCAGTTGCTTCATTCTAAATTACACATGATAGTGTCTTATTTTTCATGGTCTGAATCCCAGATTTCTTCCATGGAGTTCAAAGTATTATATATCATCAACTTGCATTGTACATGTACATGCACATAATACTTGGGTATTCCACTTTATCTTTGTATCAAAACTGTAAAGCAATTTTTAGGAGAAATGTCCCATGCCTTGGCAAGGATTTTGGCCAATAGACTAAATTCAACATTACACTGGTGAAACGTTCCTCCTTTCCATCCACATTTCCATTTCATGTTCAAGCCAGCTCTGAAGGGTTTCAGAGACTTCAGATTTGGCTTGGGAGTGCACACGAAGACACTTCTCATATAATTCAGTTGCATCCCATCATTCTGCCAGTGAAATACACCTGTTGATTATTTTCATAAGTTGCTCAATGAAATATTGCAAATTTTAGACACTTCACAATAAATATCAAAGCAAAGGGCTAGGCATTGCATTGGTCATCTGTGCCAATTTGATCCAAAGCATCGCACTAGAAAACATGCAGCACAATGCATTTTTATTGGAGATATCTCCCATTGAGTTCAGTAGGGCTTACTCTTAGGTAAGAGTGCCTATTGTTATATGCCATCATGATGCTTCCTAGTTATGGCAGACCTAACAGAGGATTTGAAGTATTTATTTGTTTATTTATTTATATTTATTTTTAGATTTATAAACCGCAGTGATTTTCCCAAGGGAACTCTGGGTGGTGCACAAACAAAGCAAACAACAATTTGATGCATGGTGTTTTATCGCTGTACCAAAATATAAAGTTTTTTTAATTAATTTATTTTTAAAAAACCAAGACCGCAGTGGAAAACCTGGATGTAAAGTGATTAGAAGCAGCTATTCCAGACCCCACCATGTAAGAGTTGTTTAAAAAGGCGGCTCCTAAGTGTAGCAAAAAAGTAGAAACCCCCAGCGGTGGTTCCAGAAGGATGCATTTCAGGGAGTGTGGCGGAGGATTTTTAAAAGAAAAGACGTGTCTCTGTTAGGACACAATTTTTAGAAGTGGCTTTTCTCACAGCAAAAAGTGCATTTTGGCAGTCATGAGATTTTGGTGTCCAAACTTCAGCCCTCTTGATGTTTTGGACCACAACTCCTAGAATTCCAAGCCTGTATTTCCAATGTCAAAGGACTGTAAGAGTTGTGGTCCAAAACATCTGGAGGGCTGAAGTTTGGACATGCCTGGCTTAAAGGGAAGAGCCTGAAGAAGCTCCATTGAAATTTCCATGCTTGGGACCACTATTTTCAAGTACTTTCATATTACAAATTATTTTTGTCCTGGGGGACCCCCTTTGGAGTTCAATAACTTGGCCCCTTGAACCACAAACCTCTCCAAATTTGAAGTGCTTAAAGGGAAGAGCTTGAGGAAGCTCCACTGTAATTTCCATGCTGCTACATGCCTGGTATCATATTTTCAAGTACATCACATTGCACTTAGAAATGTTTTTTCCTTTGGGCATCCCTTTTAGAGTTTCATAACTTGGCCACCTGAATCCCAAACCTCTCCAAATTTGGATGGGTTAAAGGGGAGAATCCAAGGGAGCTACCCACCAACTTTGGTGCCTCTAGGAACCATGGAAGCCATTTTATAGAATAACAAATTGTTTCATTATGAATTGTTTTGAAAAAATCATTTACAAACAAAATGAAACAAAACACAGGGGAAAACAAAACAAAATGAAATGAAACACAATGTTTCTGTTTCGTGCCCATCCCTCATTCATACAGATGATATAATGGATGTGAAAATATTTCAAATCAAAGAAATTGAGTATCTGGCCAACAACTTTCCAGTTCTTTCCCTGCTCTCATTGGAATAGACCTGGGAGAGTGATTTGCAAATAATATCTGATTAAATAAGTGCTAATGGCAGTAATACAGCCATATATTTAGTTCCTGACAGAAGAAATAAAAGCCTGGTGTATCATGGCCTTACTATAAATGGTCCAAACCCCTTTTAAATACAGATTAAGAGTTATTTGCAATATTAGATTATCACTCTGTGTACATTGTTTCATCATAAACTTTGAACCAAGATTCATTAGTTTAAACAGAATTTATATTATTAATTTTAATTGCATTTTATATTTTGTATACATTTGTTCCACTGGCAGCAGTTCTTTTTGTTGATATTTCTGCTTGTTGTTACTCAGATATTTTAAAAAGCAAATATTCCTTCAAAGACCTTTCTCTTCTATATGCAAATACTGATGCTTTACTTACATGTCTTGCAGCACCCTTCTAGGAATGGCACAATATATCCTCCAACCTGAATAAGTACAAAAAATGAAGAAAATAAAAAGAAAGATAAGATCAGCAATGAATTTTTTTAGAACTACTAATCCATTTTCTATAAGAAAGGTATCACAGTGGTACATTGTATTAAAGAATTAATTCATTCCAAATGTAAGCAAATTTTCCTTTGTACAAATTTCCCATAGGAATACATTGAAAATGGTTAATCCCAAATTCCAACTGTTTTTCTGCTGTACGGATTCGCCCCATAGGCGATTCTGTTAAGCAATTTCCCCCTATCTCCAGATTTTTTTTCCTTTAAGCAGATTTTCTGTTAAACAAACCACTTGTTATATGAGGGTCCTCTGCATTGGAACAGATAATTATGGGAATCGGGAATTATTGGCCGGCCGGTCTGTTCTTTTAAGGAGTCTTAACAGTAGTTAGACTAGGTGGAAACTATCCAATGTTTGTTCCAATCTTTTAAAAAAAGATTTAATTTTTTTAATTAAATGGATACTTCGAAAAATGAACATTGTGGATCTGTACTGTACCATTGAATGGAAAATTCCTAGTACATGCTTTATTGCATTCTCAGAGTGGTGTAGTGTATAGAATGATGGATTGGGATTCTGGAAAACAGAGCTCAAATCCACATGGCCATGGAAACTGACTGGGTGTGGTATGGAACTGGGAAAGCCACTCCTTAAATATCTCACTTACCTTGAAAGCCTGGTTAGGGCTGCTATAAGTCCGTACTGACTTGACAACACAAAACACACATGTGTTTACTAAAAAGGAAGCTTTATGTCACAAAAAGGAAGCTTTATGTCACATCCATACAAGTTGTGACAACATATACTTCAGTTTCTACAGACTTGTCCTGTAATGTCTAGTTGTCTACCTTTCTTTGCTCTCCTGAACACAATATGTATCTGGGAGCATGTAAACAATTATTTTATCTACCACTATGCACCTTCTTTCAAAACAGATTGTTTTTAAAGGCAGAATTTCATAATGCCCCCATGGGGGAATGTCTTGGACTGATCTTTCTCCTAAAGATGACACTTTGTATTTGTTCAAATATGGTTCAAAACACCACTGTAAATCAGGTGCCTGCTTAGATTCTACGCTGATGGAACAAGAACATCAAATAATGCAAACATAATGCTAATAAATGTAAACAAGTGTACCTTGAGCATGAGAAGGAAAACAGAAGGTTCCATTTCATTAAATGTGAAAAGAAAAATATGTATTACAACATAATTTTGCAAGTCAGAGATATTTTACTTTGGGCATTTAATGAAATGGAGTCTCCTAGAGTAACTGAAGAAGGCAGAAGCTGAAATGTTTGGTTTAAAAACTTTTGTCTGTGAATCACTCTTGCAAGTCTATATGTGTATGTACATTTGTACAAATACACATGCATGCACATGTTAAGAAAACATGTTTGCAGGAAAGTCCATACATACACAGAAATGCTATGAAGCAGATGACAGAAACATAGGTAGACAGGCACAGCGCACATTGCAAAAAAGTAAGGTGGGAAATAAATGTTTAGATAAATGTTTGAAAACAACTGTATAAGTGGTTGGTACAACCAAGGTATTCAGGCAGGATGACAACAGGAACTGGGGAGTGATAATGTTATTATGCACATTGATATGTCTCTCTCCAAATCTATAGGAATAAACTGCTAGAAAATATCCACAACTTTGAAGAAATCCATATAAGATCCAGATTTTTCTGGCTGGAGTTGTTTCCATTAGGAGAAAAATGGACATAAGAGGAATGATCAATAAATGACGGAGATATCCTCTGGATGTCCCATGAACTTTCAGTAATTCACCATAGCAAATCTCATATATGAAAAAGTTTGTCACGAAGCAACTCAAGACCAATAAAGCATAAGTTCACCTTAAACAAAATTCTGCCCAAACAGACTAAGGGAGGTATAATAATAAAGCTCGTTCTTAAAGGAGCATGTACACATATGTAATTTTGCCTGCACAACCTAAACAGAAGTGGAATAGCACCACTTGCTTTCATTCATGGTAACTAATCTGGCAAAGGCTTAAGTTTCACATACAGTGATTCTCTAGAGTGTTTTGTGCATTTTCACATTTTCAGAATTAATTAATTAATTTGATTGATTCACTATTCTTAGACAGTTTATACAAAAATAACAAAATAACATAAACAAGAATACAAGTACAGTAAAGCAACAACAAATTAAAATCAACTTCAACAGTTCACAGCATAAAACAAAATCAATATGATAATAAGTAAGCCATCACAGTGTTCAACGTCACATTTAATCTTCACAGTTCTGAACTGCGACCCCTCATTGCCCCCCAAGCCCCGAAATAAGGAGGCGAGACAACTTCCGGTTTGGTACAAACGGGCCACAACTTTATTAACAACTCTTAAACTTAACTGATAAAGTCAGGATCACTGAAGGGGACCTGACACCGTAGTGCAAGCTGGTAACAGGGTGGAACAATTCCACAGCCAATAAGCTCTGTATTCACATTTGGCAAACGAGCTAAATCGGGAGCTCAGCACAGCCCTCGGGATGCCTCCAGTCATCTATAGCTAAATTTGTCCGCTGACATAGCCAATGTGGATAGACTGTTAATGAGGGCTGTGAAGCGCCGTAATGGCGTCAAATTGGCTCACAACTTGAATACGGTTACCAGCAGCACTAACCGCCAAGTTAGTGGCCAATGAGAAAGGAACCCACCCCCGCGGTAAAGAGAATGGGATGGGCGAAAACACATGGCTACTCACAGCCAATCAGAGTAACCACCAAAAATTCCCATCCGGCCCCAAAAGGCGACCAGTTATACTCATTCTCAAACCATAGGGGGGGAGGGTGGGGCCAAAATTCTCGCCGCCGACAACATGGTGGCGAGGGACGGGAGCCATCTTATAGGCTCCCGTCCCCGGGCAAAATAACCCGGATGGGCGCGAAAGTAGCACGCCCAGACCGGGGTTGGGGAGGCAAACGCGCCCCTCCCCCAACAAGTGGGGATCGGAGCTACCCTTGTTGCCATCGTGTTGTAACAATGCAGAGTCCCTCTCTCAATCAGTGATGGCCAGTGACAGAGACATTTCATGTGGAGGTTAAGAATCATTCTGAAATCATGGATGAAAAATGGATGAAAGCACTGACCTTCACACATTCTGTTTCATTGAATGGTGGGCAACTGATGGATGATGTAATTAGAACCGGTCCAAGTGGCGTGTTTTTGCAGTCGTATCTGACACAGTTTGAAATCCAAGTGCTCCCAGGCTATGTAAGCATTTAAAATTATTATCAGGGATATAAGTAGATCAATATTTCCATAAAAGCACATCAATAGTTGAGTTAGAATTTGCACGAGAAAACATGGGTTAACCTGAACTGGTTTATTTACAGGGCTTGATGATGCTACTGTCTTTCCTAACAGATATTTTCTCTCTTCAGAAATCTAATTTCAATTGCATCCTTGAAGTGGATAGTGGTGAAGAAAAATACTTTCACACCAGGTATTGGGAAAATGAAGTTTATGCCCCATTCACCCCACATTGTTTTGCTTATACCCTTCGTACCCTATATGGGACATGGGGATCAACTCCTGCATTTTGAGAGACCCTGAGCACTACTGGCTCCACAGCGTTTTAAAACAATTTTGAAATTGTTTTGGCCTCTAGAAGGTAAAAAGGGCCCTTTTCAGTTGTAAAACTTAGTTAAAACTTCTAAAATATCTCACTTATCTTGAAAACCCCATTAGGGCTACTTCAAGCCAGTTCCGACTTGACAGTACACAACAAGCTAACTAAAAGCTAAACTCAGCACTTGTACTTCATTAACCTGTTACAGTACTTCTCGCTCTACCAAGAAAAAACCACCATAAACAATGATTTACCTTAAAATGTGAAAGAGTTCCATTGCTGAAAGTGTGGATACAAGAGACATTCTTACACATCCCACAACAGGTTCTCAAATCTTTCGGAGGTTCATATATTTGGTGCTGTAAAAGTTAAAAAGCCATTTCAACTATTGTTAAACAGTTTTCTGAAATGCTTTCCAACCTGATACAAAGAAGTATAACAGGCAAAAACGTGGCCAACAACAAACTAAACAGCAACACAGAGAATTGGTCCAACAGTGCCTTATATAGGAGCAGGTTATAATGCTAGTGCTTTATCAAAGCTTGTATCTACACACAATTGTGAAACAACAGATATGGAATACAGAATATCGCTCAGTCATTTAAAAGTACAGTGGTGCCTCGGATAATAACGGTAATTCGTTCTCCAAGGTTAGTTGTTATCCGAAACACGTTGTTATCTGAAGCGCAGTTTCCCATAGGAATGAATGGGAAACCGTTTAATCCATTCTGGAGCCTAGTAAAAAAAGGCACAGACACCTGGTTTTTTGCTCAAAACACTTTAAAAAGTGCACTTTAAAGGTACAGATGCAGTGTCACCTGGGATAACATTTTTACTGATGCATGCTGGAAATTCATTATCTGAGGCAGTCCATAGGGAAAATTCGTTATCCGAGGCAGTCCATAGGAAGATTCGTTATCCAAGGCAGCCCATAGAGAAAATTTGTTCTCCAAGGCAGACCTATACCTAGGAATTGCGATTCGTTATCTGAGGCAGCCAATAGGGAAAATTCGTTATCAGAGGCAGCCCTATACCCGGAAATTTGCAGTTGTTATCCCAATTATTCGTTATCCTGGGTTGTTATCCGAGGTACCATTGTAAATGCTTAAATCCTGCATTATTTATTTTATTCCCCCCCCCCAAAAAAAACCCAACTACAGTAATACCTTGATTTATAAGAACTGTACCTTGGTTTACAACTGTTTTGCAAGATAAGTAAACATTTCCAATCAATTTTGCCTTGATTAATGAACAATGTCTTGCAATATGAACACTGGAGCAGGTCACAGGATCACAAGGAAGCTAATGGTGGTGCACTCTCTCTCTTGCTGCTGGATTCTGGGGAATTGTCTAGAACATTCTGGCAAACCTCCAACGCAGAGGGAGGAGAGAGGAATGGAGGGCTCCTTTGCACCACCCACAAAGGTTTTCAAAGGGGAGTGCAGCTTAGGGTTTTATTTTTTCTTTATATTGTTCTTTAATTTGTTTTAAACATTCTTATTTTTTTAGTCACGGGGCAGCTAGTCAAATGTGCATAGGTCTACAAATTGCACTTTGGTATTGTCCCATTAAAACCACAGAGTAAAACCCAGTTGTTTGTCCCAAGCAGAACAGATTCTGCAGCCATGGTGTGGATGTGGACTTCTAGCCAACTTGTTTGGTGACTTTTGGCATTTTGTGTGTACAGTATGTGGTCTGTGAGGCCCCAGAATTAATCACCTGAGTTTCCATTATTTTAGGGGGAAATCTGCTTTGATATATGAGTGCTTTGGATTCCAAGCATGTTTCTGGAACAGATTATGCTCATAAACCAAGGTATTACTGTAGTTGCAGATGAATCACTTGCAACTATTTACTGTCAAGCTCAGGATTTCTGTATGCATGTGTGTTTTTGTGACATGTACATGAATATGCACATGGAAAAGAAAATATGTGCTAACACATATTAACCCATGGAAGCAGAGCTTTGTAATGAACAAACAGAAATCAAATCACAGTGCAAGTTAAACTTTAATTTTCCTTACATTTTAAAGAGCTCTTCCCTCTAAATATTAACTTGATTATTTACTGAGACTCTTGTTGCTGTGAAAACCCATTTTACATTGTACACTATTTCTACATTTTCGAATTATTCTTGCAGCTATTAGATATAAATATCTACAATCAGTACTTTTGCAGAGCAGATTACAGTGTAACATCATCTGTTCTTAATTTTCACCCCTGTTTTCAAACTCTATTTTTATGTACGGAAACATAATGGAGATTTGATAAGATAAATCATGCAAATACTGATGTCCTATATTCATAACAGAATGCTGTACAGTTTTTCTTCTAATCTGTTCTAATTTCCCAGTGAAAACTGATAGTTTAATTCTTAACTTCTTACAGATTTGCACCTTGCCGCACAATCTACAGTGGAGATATTTAGCTGATAGTACTTGGTAACAGGGTCAATTATGCTTGTGCAGTAGGAAGTGTGGCAAACACCATCAGGTGAGTGTTCAACAATTGACTGTCCTGGGAGAAGAACACCTCTCTCACTGCTCAGACACACTTTGTCTCTCACTGGAATAGATAACCAAAAACAGAAAACAGAAAATTCAGTAAAATTGTGTTAAGAAAAGTCTGTTTCAAATCAAGGAACACAAAGACCTAACAATGCTTTTGACTCTTCACAAGAACCATGGGTCTGTTAAAAAATGAAATGTATGCACCAATATCAACTCGTGGTTCAATGTTGTTATCTGTAATCACATATAACAGTATTAACCATTGCACTGATCCATCAAACATATCTTTTATTGAAAGCTTTCCAAGATTGCTTGGACAGTGATTGGTTATTATTTCCCTTGGGAACTGGTAGAATTAAATAGCGTACGGATATTACACTGGCACTGTCCCTTTAAAAACAGAACTGAACAAGGTGTTGGATAGGCCCCTTTCAGCTTCTTTATTCAATGATTTTCCAGACTCCCTCAAAATGTTTCAGAGAACATTTATCAACTATTATTAATATTTAACATTATTATCTTATCTCTCAGATATTGCATTGCATTGTGTTCTACATTCTGAGTGAAGAAATAACTCATAACAGAGGAGCATAAATTATACATTGGGGAGGAAGCTCAAAGTCTTACTTACCACATTTGTACTGAGTGCAGTGACAAAAATTTTCGGTGCTGTTCTGGAATTGTTCATCTATAATCATTTTCTCTCCCTGTCCATAGAAATAGAAAAGTACCAATATTTTATAAGAAATAATAGCGGATTTTCTTCTATGGCACCCATCAGTGCTAAGGAACATAGTATGGGATGGCCCTTCAGATCTGCTGCACTTGGAACGGTTTGCTTGCTGGTTCATTGATAACAAGTTTGCAGACAGTCCTATAAATTTCATGTTAAAAGTAGGGCACCAAAACATTTCTCGTTAGCAGTGAAGGCCAAATTATACAGCATATAGAAGATTAGAAAACATATAATTACAGGACGAAGTTCCTTAAGGACTGAAAATGTCTGGTTGCCACAGCAGTTTGGTCATAGGGAAATAAGCACATGCTTCATTTGGAAGCATGACTTTTCCAGTTCTGAACTTCTGCCTGAATAATGCCCTTGGAGGGCAGGCTATTTGTAATTATGATTTGGCCCTAAGTGTCATCATGAAGGCTTATTCACAGATATGTATGGCAATATACAGAAGTTCCAAATCATGGTCCTATACATAACAATGAATGCAATTGCTTTCAGAGGGATTTACTTCTGAGTAATATGGGGACGTGGTGGCTTAGTGGGCTACATTGCTGAAACTGTCGGCTGCAAAGTCGGCAGCTTGGCAGCTCAAATCCTGGGTGCCATGCAGCAGAGTGAGCTCCCACTGTCAGCCCCAGTTACTGCCAACCTAGCAGTTCAAAATCATGTAAATGCAAGTAGATAAACAGGTACCGCTGTAAAAAATGGGAAGTTAAGCAATGTTCTTTGCGCAGAAATGCATCCAGCCATGCCAGCCACATGGCCACAGACTTTGCACAACACTGCTTCTTTGGCTTAAAAATTGAGATTTGCACTGCCCCTCAAGTTGGACACAACTAGCATGCATGTGTGGGGAAAACCTTTACCTTTAACACGGTTTAGGAAAAATATGCTAGAAGGTTTAATCTAAGTAACATTTCCTTGCATGTCAAATGTACTAATTTGACTCTGATTGCACGAAAAAGAACAGATCAAAACTGAAATTGATTGAAGCCTTGCTTACTTTATAGAATGGACAACTGTGATGGCTTAATGAATTATAAGCAGACCTCCCATTTTTGCTGAATATTTCAGATACACTCTGTTTATAGAGCAACAGTAGCAAAGTCCATAGCCAAACTTCCATTAGGATTGTGCACCACAATCTGGAAATCATGTAATTGGTGTGTGTGATTGTGTCAGCTGCCTGTCATGTGCTCTGACATGCCCCAGTTGCACACTCAGATGCACATTTGGCTGCATGTCCTGGCTTGTGCAAACCCCCTTATGCATTACACAATAACACTTTGGCCATATTGTCTAGGTGAAAGAAAGCAGAACATGTAACCTTCTGTTATATAACAAAGACACTTAGAACATATTTTAGTAAGATATATTCCTTACCAGTTTACACTGAGGCTTAGGAATTGTGTCACATGCACACTCTAAAATAATAATATAAAAATCATATGATCAGTGTTCTGAAAACTATACATTTTTGTCAAAGGAAATTAAGCACCGGAGAACTATTTTGACTACTTTCCCATGTGATACAGTTCAGATGTCATTAAGGTGCTCCAGTGACCTAGAAGGTCTTGTGGCATCTTAACAATGAACATGTTGCTGCTTTATTTGCCAGATACTTTTGAGGACGCCATCTGATGAAATGGTTACAGTATAACCTTCAAATTGCTAATCAGAGGCATAGCTGTCAATTCCAAAAAGAAGTTGATGGACATTTTGTCGTTAAGATATACTGGATCTGTTTCCCTCCCCCCCTGGGATTGCTCTTCATAGAACTGAAAATAATGGTTTTGACTATACTACACATTGAACACTCTTTCCAAGAGCCGAATTGCTTTATAGTTGTCTTATCAACCATATCTAACATAGTCAGTGGTGGGGAACTGTCCGGGTCACCACACACAAATAACTGGAAGACCAGAGTTTACCACCCCTGGCTACAAGTGGATATACTGTAAAAAGTTTACGCACCCCTCTTAAATGTCAAGTGTCTGTGATGTAAATAAATGAGACAAAGATAAATCATTTCAGAACTGTTTTCTACCTTTAGTGAGACCTATGAACTCTACAACTCAGTTGAACCACAAATTGAAATATTTTAGGTGGAGGAAGGAAAACTAAAAAACTGAAATAATATGGTGGCATATGTGTGCACACCCTTAAACTAATGTACTTTGTTGAAGCACCTTTCGATTTTATTACAGCACTCAAGCCTTTTGGTTATGGGTCTATCAGTATGGCACATCTTGATTTTGGCAATATTTGCCCGCTCTTCTTTGCAATATTGCTCCAAATCTGTCAAACTGCAAGGGCATCTCCTGTGCACTGCCCTCTTCAAATCATCTCACAGATATTCAATCAGATTCAGGTCTGGGCTCTGGATGGGCCATTCCAAAACATTAATCTTCTTCTGGTGAAGCCATTCCTTTGTTAATTTGGATGTATGCTTTGGGTCGTTGTCATGCTGAAAGATGACATTCCTCATCATGTTCAGCTTTCTAGTAGAAACCTGAAGGTTTTGTGCCAATATTGACTGGTTTTTGGAACTCTTCATATTTCCCTCTACCTTGTCTAGCGCCCCTGTCCCAGCTGAATAAAACAGCCCCAAAGCAAGCTTCACTGTGAGTATGGTGTTCTTTTGGTGATGTGCAGTGTTGTTTTTGTGCCAAACATATCTTTTGGAATCATAGCCAGAAAGTTCAACCTTGGTTTCATCAGACCATAACACTTTTCCCCACATACTTTTGGGAGACTTCAGATGTATTTTTTGCAAAATTTAGCTGGGCTTGGATGTTTTTCTTCGTAAGAAAAGGGTTCTGCCTTGCCACTCTACCCATAGCCCAGACACATGAAGAATACTGGATACTATTGCCACATGTACCACACAGCCAGTACATGCCAGATGTTCCTGCAGCTCCTTTAATCTTGCTGTAGACTTCCTGGCAGCCTCCCTGACCAATTTTCTTCTAGTCTTTTTCATCATTTTTGCAGGGACATCCAGTTCCTGATAATGTCACTGTTGTGCCATAGTATCTCCAGTTGATGATGACTGTCTTCACGGTGTTCCATGGTTTTTTAATTGATACAATTTAGATTGTGGGTCTTCTGATGGCAATTTTAGTGTGATGTTTTAGTATAAGGTTTTTATTGTTGTTTTAATTATTTATTGTTGTTTGATGTTTTTAACTGTTTTAATTCCTTGATTGTAAGCCGCCCAGAGACCTTTGGGTAGTGGGCGGCATATAAGTTGTAAAAAAAATAAAAATAAATAAATAAATATTTAATGCCTTGGAAATTCTTCTGTACCCTTCTCCTGACTGATGCCTTTTACCAATGAGATTCCGCTGATGCTTTGGAAGCTCTTTGATGACCATGGTTTCTGCTGTTGGATGTGACTAAGAAAATGTCAGGAAAGACCTACTAGCACAGCTGATCTTTATTTGGGATTCCTCAGAGGCACTTTAAACTCCTTAACGGGAGTTTGAATGTGATTTCTTATTGCTGAGCACAACTACATTCCCAGGTATAAGAGGGTGTGCACACATATGCCACCATATTATTTCACTTTTTTATTTTTCCTTCTTCCACCTAAAATATTTCAGTTTGTGGCTCAACTGAGTTGTACAGTTCATCGGTCTCATTAAAGGTGGAAAAAGTTCTGAAATGATTTAGCTTTGTCGTATTTATTTACATCACAGACACTTGGCATTTTAACAAGGGTGTGTAAACTTTTTGTATCCAATGTATGTAATAAAATTGCAAACCAAGTGCCATTCATTCAGAATAACCTTTCAGTTTTTCCTTCGTACTGCAGCATTCTTGCCTGCCGAGATGTCATTTCTCTGAGCTAGGAGATCTCTAAAATGCCTTCAAAATTTTATACCTTACATTTCAGATTCAACAGTGAAGATTTTATCAGAAACACCATTTTAGCTGTCATCCAGATGTTTTGGAGATGGGAGAGCTCTTTTGCCAGGTCACCAGAGAGAATATTTCAAAACTGTTCAGCACCCCGTGCATCTCCAGAAAAGATATGTCTAGATTGTTACGAATACCATAGCTAGACTACTGATGGCTTAGTCTTTTCCAAATTTTGTATAATACATTCCTCATATTTATATTGTCAGACATATTGGTATACATTAATTAAATGTGATGAAAAGAACTATAATTACCACATCTACGATATGGACAACACTTCTCTGGACTCCATACTTCCACCAAGGACATCCCTAAGACACACTTAAATTGAGGACAACGATAGATTTCACAAACTGGAAATTAAAAGTACAAGAAAAGAAGGAAATTGGCTCAAGGTCATAAAAGAGAATATATTAACAAACTTGATGAGAAGTAACATGCTGAATAAAACATATAATACATTCACTTCTACTGAAACTTAAGCATAGAACTGAGTTATGTACTGTTGGTGGGAAATGTCCATAGTAGGAAGAATCACACCTAGCTTCATCCACTCTGCTTTGGCCCCACCCTCTGCCCTTTGTCCATCCAAATAATGGAATGTGGTGCCTAATATTGGCCCTGTACTACACATTAATTAGAGAGTTAATAACTATGCTTTATCACTGCACAACTGCCTTAAAAGTGCACTTTGAAGATTTAACCATCAATGAACATTTGCTTAAACCACTATTCATGGCACGACAAATCTTTTGATTGTGAGATGATCACTAGAGAAAATGTAGACCAGGGCTGTCCAAACTTTGGCCCTCCAGATGTTTTGGACCACAACTCCCTGAATTCCATGCCTGTATTGTCAATGACAAAGGACTGTGGGAGTTGTGGTCCAAAACATCTGGAGGGCCGAAGTTTGGGCACCATTGATGTAGACAAAACTCACCACACTGGTAAGCAGGGCAACATCTGTCAGTAGTATTGCCATCCACAGTAAGGACCTCTCCTTCTTGACAATCTGGGATTTGGTCAGAGCAAATTCCACATGCTGATTTTAAAAAGAAAGAGATAAAGAACACATATTTAAATTATTTGGAAGTACACATGCAGTGTATCTTTTATCTATCGTTTCTAGCACAAATTCTTTATAACAAGAATAATGAAAGTAAAGTACTGACCAGAAGAAAGCAAAGTGTTCTGCTTATATACCGCCCCGTAATGTCATTCCAGAACAGAAAACTGTTAAATGTTAGAATTTTACAGTACTGTATTGTATTACCATTGGAAGAGATTTTCCTTTTTGCAGAAATTAAGAGGGACCTTTCCTTTACACACTCGTGTTTTGGACTAACTGCTCTTTAAGGCACAAGTCTGCAAGCTAAGGCATTTTGGCTACCTTCTTTTCAACGATGTAGCCGGGACCCATTAACTTAGACACAAAAGGGGTTTTGAGAATTTCAGTGACAACCTTTGAATAATGTTTAGAGATAAGTGTGAGATTCAGGGAGAACAGGACAGTTCTGGATACACTATATATTTAATTGTTCTGTTTTGACAAGAGTTCAGGCTATGATAGGCCACTCTGTCAGTGCTTGAGTCCAACAGGACAAGTACTATCACCGTTAACAATGCTGTACATAAACATGAGAGATGTGGGAGGTGCTGCATGCCTTCTGCGAGTTCCTGAAAAATGAAACTCCTGGCAATAATACTTCCCTTAACACCCTGCCCCAGAGTTAAGGCTGGTCCTTGAACACCAGTCCAGTAGAAACCATGGGAAAACCTGTAGATGACTCAAAATATGTTATAACATACAATAACTTAGAGATCCCAAGAAGACCAAACACACTACAAAGTCAAGTAATGCTTAAGGTAGAATATTTGCTAGACTACAGTTCCCACAATCCCTCATCACATGCCCTGCTGCCTAAAGTAGGAGTCGGCAGCTGATAGCATCTGGAATGCCACATGTTCTCCAACACTGACTTAGTGAGAGTTAAAGCATTTTGTTCATAATTTCTAATCACCTCTGCAACAGAGTTTGACTGTAAGATATAGTAAGATGCCTCAAGTCTTAGAATACTTGATAAATACACTAACTCTACCCATGTGGTTCCATCCCTACTGAGATACAATATGATACAACAGATTGTACTGTGGTAATATCATTGCCCATATTTCTGAGCCCCAACATTGGTCAAGCACAAAGGAAACTGAAGGCCTAGGAGGGCTGCTTGACCGGTTATTTCCCAGCAGTCCCCACGATCCGAAGCAGATACCAGCATGTGCTGATGTAGGCAAGAAGGCCAGAGCAAACAGGATGGCAGATAAACAGGATATCAGGATACATCTGCTCAGGCCCAGAAAAGCTCTTCCTGTCCTTATCAATAATCCCTCACTAGCTAGGGAGCATTTTCCCTCTCACCTATGGAATGTATTTCCTCTGCCATTGTGTACTTGTTTACTGTGTATGGTCTCACAGATAAGGCGTGCATTCCCCTCCCACCGAGAAACGTCCTGCTGTATCTATTGTTCTCTCTGACTAATAAAACACTGGTCGCTCAGGCAGTAGCAGAATCATCAGAAGAATCATCACACGAATCATCATCACACACTCACACACACGCATGCATCCACACATTCATACATCACACAGACATCCATGGAACCCTGACAGAGAGACACAGAAATGCTGCCTGAGCGCCAGATGATTGCACCCCGAAACTCTGTGTCCGTGTGATCCGTAACGCAACAGATGGTGACCCCGATGTGATCCCCCCAAGGCAACAGCAGACGTGATTCCCCCAAGGCAACGGCAGACGTGATTCCCCCAAGACAACACAGACGTGATTCCCAGAAGGCAACGCAGATGCAATCTCCTGTAGCAAGGCAGATGCAGAGGAACCACTAGGCACAAGGACCAGGCTCCAGGCCAGAAGGCACGAATGCGGCTCACCCTCTTCTCCCTATGCCCGTAAAGGGCTTCAAGACGCGTCCAGACATCCTCCAACGGGATCCCAATAGGTGAGATGGGAGTGTTCTTCTCGGTTGAAGAGAGGGCCAGTTAATTTTCAGAGCAAAATAATGTCTTGTGACAGACAAGAAATCCCGATAGAGTCTTGGGAGTCACAACAGCCTCAGGGTTGGGAACCAGCAGTAGGAAGAAAGCTGCAGGCAGAAGCTTTCATGCAGGAGGAGAATTCATGGGAATGCAGGCCAGGAGGAGAATTGGCTTCACTTTTAAGGCCTTTAGAAACCATGGAAGCCATGCCAATAATAGTACAGCCTTTGCCCACAGTCCCTAAGGTGGGATCAGGGGGGCAGGGAAAGATTTACATCAGCCAAGAATTCAGAGCAGAGTCTGGGCAACCCCTGGGTCAGAAACCAGTGGCAGGAAAGGAGATTCAGGCAGAAAATTCCGGGGTTGGCAAGCAGAACGCAGGTGATAAAGCAGAGCAAAAATGGGGACGAATGGAAATGCCCATGTCACTCCTTTCCAGATGCCCCTACCAATAATTTTTCCACCTAGTGACCTGCAGTTAGGAACAGTGTCCCAGAATCAGGAATTGGTTGAGCAAAAAAGGGAACCACAAGGGGATTTAGGAAAGTCAGCAACAGAACATCTGGAAGGGTTAAAATCAATTTTTTCCATCAAGAATAGTCCCAGAAAAGGGAAAAAGAGACTCAAGAAGCAGATCTCATCAAACCCCAGACGCAGGAGGGGAAAAATTTTGTCCTGCCAGAAAACGTACCTCCAAAAGGCAAGGAGATGCCCCAAAGGCAGTCACTTTCTTGCAGCAAAGAGCCAAGCCATGGGGCAGGATTTCCCAGACAAATGCAGAGAGGCCACAATTTTGTCCACGGCTCAGTAACACAAGCCCTGGAATCACTTAAGACTCAGAATTCCATTTCCCAGGGAAGGCACCTCAAGAATCAGAGGCTGCCAGCTTTAGAGCATATGCAGAGTTCAGCCTTGTGCTGAACCAAAGCAGATTTGCCCAGAGAGGGAATTCCAAAGACAGACCCCTTTCCCAAAAGGACAAAGTTAAAGGCCAGCCTTTTGTGCGCTTTGGCAAATGCAGGACACTGTCAGTACAAGTATAGGAGAAAGCCCAATTTTTTTCGAAGATCTGATTCTGTACCTTATTTTTCCTCTTCCTCCAAAAGCCATGGAGAATGCAATGTCCTTTTTCAGAAATCATGAGCAGCCAGAGTCCCCTCACTCTTTCTTTTGCAAGCCACAGGAAAATTTAGGAATCAAAGATGCTTCTCTCTCTCTCTCTCTCTCTCTCTCTCTCTCTCTCTCTCTCTCTCTCTCTCTCTCTCTCTCTCTCTCTCTCTCTCTCTCTCTCTCTCTCTCTCTCTCCCCCTCTCTCTGTCTATTGACTAGAAGCAGCTCAGGGGGAGCGAGGGGAGGTTGTTGGAGAAGAAAGAGTTTGCTGGAGAACGGGAAGTTTGCTGGAAAGCAAAAGGTGTCAGCTGTCAGGAATTGCGAGGAAGATTTCTGGAGATTTCAAGTCCTTTAGAAAGGAAATGTCCCAAATATCTCATCTTTCCACTATTCTCATGGGGTAAAAAGGAATTATATGGGTTTGATTCATCCCACTTACACACAGAAAGCATGCAAGATAACAGGGTAGAAGGAATGGTTATCAGTTTGCCAGTAATTCCTTTAGGAATGTCTTCAGAGGTTTGTATAAACAAAGGTCAGCTTTGAATCAGCTTAATCATTGACTGTCTGTTGTAAGGACAGGACGACAGAGAGAAGACAGGCAGGCTTTCAGAGCTGAAACCAAGATTACAAGTCCCATGTGCCTTACATTTTTTGGGCACAAGCAATCAACAGGGTTTAAAAAGGTATAAAAATCATCACTAATCGTGTTCCTTTTGCCTTCAAAAATTGAGCAGGAAAAACCTTCCTCTCAGGGTATGACTTTCAAATTTGAATCAAAAAAATTAGAAAGGGAGAGAGATCTCCCCCCACAAGGCTTGATTTTAACTATATGTACCCTGAGAGAAAGAGAAATATTTTCACAGGTATGTCCTCCCATGGCACTTCGAAGGTTACCAGCAGAATGATCCCAGAAGAACATTTAAGGAATATTCTCATATTCCACATACATTCCTCATTTTCTCAACTGCAAAGGCTTATGGATTATGGGTAATCTGGGAGCTATTGTTACCATTCATGCCAAGCAGAATTATCTCACCACCAGAAGAAGAATACATTTCCCAGATCCATGAACTTTTAGCAAAAGAACTCTTAAAAGGACTTTCCAGCAAGCAACCATCCAGAGCATTGGAAGCAGAGAGGAAAATAGTTAGGTAGTATTTCACCTTTCCCCCACAAAAATGTAAGCCCCTAGCATAGACAGACCATTCTTACTTACATGTTCTCATGTATTCATGTATTGTATTTGGAAAATATTCACATCATGCAAATTCTTGCCATGCATAGCCACAAAATGTGTTCATGTATTCATGTGTTGCTTACGCTATCGCTTATTGCTGGAGTATTATTGTTAATGCATATATATATGTATGCTAGATATGCCTATGTACCATGTACCTGTTAAGTCTTGGGAGACAATCATGCTTTATTATGCCATTTCATTTATTATTGCAAGTTATGATGAGCTCAAGTCCTATCTCTGAAAGTTAGATGAACATTGGGTGTTGTGTACCTCGGTGGGAGAAAAAATGCAAGCCAGCATTCCAGAGGGGTCCCCACATTGGATAACACATCACAGCCAATGATTTCTGCCATGCCCTAGCTTAGTGCTAGCATAATGAACATGGGGGTGGGAGGAATGTCACCACAGCAACTCTCAGGCACAGCCATAAAGTCACCTCACATTTTAGGGCATAATTCTCACACCTCAGCCCAGATATATGAAGCTTGTCTCGTAGAGACATGTCACTCCCTCCTACATAAGGAGTTGAGTTTCCTCTTGGGCCAAGCAATGAGGCCCCTGGGGCAAATGACCACAGGCTTCCAGCTTTCAGGGCCTGCATGGGTTGAGCACCAGATGAGTGCCTGATTTCTGGTTGGTTTACACCTGTGCCTCCTGACTGGTATGCAAAAAGGGCCACAGCTCTTGCCAGCTTGCTCATATTTAAAAGAAAAGAAAAGGGGAGATGTGGTAATATCATTGCCCATATTTCTGAGCCCCAACATTGGTCAAGCACAAAGGAAACTGAAGGCCTAGGAGGGCTGCTTGACCGGTTATTTCCCAGCAGTCCCCAGGACCGAAGCAGATACCAGCATGTGCTGATGTAGGCAAGAAGGCCAGAGCAAACAGGATGGCAGATAAACAGGATATCAGGATACATCTGCTCAGAGGCCCAGGAAAGCTCTTCCTGTCCTTATCAATAATCCCTCACTAGCTAGGGAGCATTTTCCCTCCCACCTATGGAATGTATTTCCTCTGCCATTGTGTACTTGTTTACTGTGTATGGTCTCACAGATAAGGCGTGCATTCCCCTCCCACCGAGAAACGTCCTGCTGTATCTATTGTTCTCTCTGACTAATAAAACACTGGTCGCTCAGGCAGTAGTAGAATCATCAGAAGAATCATCACACATCATCACACACTCACACACACGCATGCCTCCACACATTCATACATCACACAGACATCCATGGAACCCTGACAGAGAGACACAGAAATGCTGCCTGAGCGCCAGATGATTGCACCCCGAAACTCTGTGTCCGTGTGATCCATAACGCAACATTGTACAAAGCATTCCTGAATGCAATAGAGGCTGCTTTTACAGTCTGGCATGCATATATCTTCTCCTAGCTGTTCTTATTTGCTTACTTATCAATCAGCAATATTAACAGTAGGAATGGAATCTGACATACCACAGATATAGGATACACAGCACGTGCCTTCTACATGGGCAGCAATCAGGGTTTGATCTGCTCGGCAGTTTGGAATCTCTTCCATGGACTCACATTTTGCTGGATCGCATTCTGAAACAAATGCCATCTGGTGTCATAAAATATAAAAATGCTTGGACAGAGAATAATGAGAAAGCAAATTGTGTTGGTGGTAGTAGTGGTGACAACAGTTCCCCAATGCAGCTTAGATGAAATAACACAATATATTTGAATTGAATTGAATCTTGAATCTGCTACAACAGTTTGGAAAAAGATGGATACAACATGGTGGCAGGTAGTCAACCACATGTCCCACACCTTTGATGATATCCACTTAGGCATCCTGGTTTCCCCCATACCTATTTTTATTTCCTTAACTGAACATGTGTATCCCAGCAGCTGGGATTGCTTTAAAGTAAAAGGAAGACTTCTAGTGACTGTCATCTTCACTTGCTTTGGTTACACCCATGTCCATCCATAGGACATGGAGTTGGCAGGACTCTGCAGACCTGCATGTGCAACTTGTACAGTCCATCTTGTACAGTAACCAAGAATAGGATGGAGTGGAGAAATGGGATCCTCTGTTGCTTCTATCTGACAGGATAAAGGGAGAAGCAATGTTTAGGAATTCCAGCAAAGATAGAAAAAACAAAGCAAAACAAAATGTGTGTTTTCATGTCCTTCAAGAAATGAAGGAAATGCTGGGGTAAATACGGACACATCTTTGGTTGTACGTGATAAAGTGTTGTGACAGAGAGCCCATGTGCCTATAGGTGCTAATCCAGGAATGAGAGAGTAAATTTTTGTGTTATAATTTGGAGGGAAAGTATTTACATTTGAAAGGATAGCACCCTGGAGTAAAGAAAGCTGGAAAGCATTTAAGATGGAAAATGAGTTTGGAACCTGGGAAACAGATTTCTATTGATATATTAAATTAATCATTCACATGGTTTGGTGTCCGTGTGTTGGAGTTCACATGTAACTTCTATCTTATACTCAGTATTTGTCATTCATGAAACATACCGTGTGAGAGCACCCAGAACAGTTTTTCAAATTTTCACATGTACCTTGAGGTCCCAAATGGTTAGATACCCTTGGTCTAGTACTTGCCCTCTGTATCTGCTGGATCCTAAATATTACACTATTACAGTTTCTTCAGTCTTGACTCTGGAAGCAACGGGTCAAGTATCAGGTCATGAAAAAAAAAAAACAATGTATAGGATTACAGAATATGAACGAGAACTTCCCAGAGAAAAGGCTTGTTCTGTTTGCTATCTTCACAATTCCTTTCTCTGTTGCAGCCGAATATGATGCAGACTCAATTTAGCTCTCACATTTAAGTAAGTTTTGAAAAATCAGCATGAAGTGCCAGCAAAATCTTCATCTTCTTCACATGATCTTGACACACCAGATTTCTTCAACAGCTGCCATCATGAAATGCAGTTCCAGTTCCTTCCCGGATGCTCCAAGCTTCTATGATATAACTGTCTCTGTCCTGCATGTGGTTTGTGGGCTCTAGGATGGGCAGGGTAAGGAAGGGATAGCTGCAGGGGTTCCTGCTTAGACTACCCATGTTTTGTGTGTAGTGGATGCAGAACACTGAGGCTTTTTCTGAAAGTACTTGGAAAATGCAAAATCTAAATGGATGGTTGTGCCTTACTGCTTTGAATGAGGTTTTGGTGTTGCTTCTGTTTGCTACCTTTTTAGTGATGGTGTCTGTTTAATTCTTTTCTCATTTTATACTTACTCTTTTTAGCTTGTCTATTTTAATGATGAAAGCTGTGATAAGAATATGCTGTTTCTCCCATTTGACAGGCCTTTTTTCATGGCCAATATTTTAGCCCCTAAAGCCTGGATTCTTTCCCAACAAAGAATAGTGGGTGGGATAAACAATCCTCTTTCAAGATAACAAGACTAATCTTTCCAATTTGTGTGAGCTTTTAAAAATCTGGGATAGCTTGGGGTCATTAATTTATGAATTGAGGTAGATTAGTTATGAATATGGGATTAATAACTTTTAAGAACTTTTCAGAAATCATATCTCAAACATTCTTCACTTAAACCTCCACTAATTTGGCACGCAGCAAGAGCAGACTATCTGCTACAAGTGTCTGTTACAAATCTAATGCTGATTCAAAGCCAGTTTAAAAGTTATAATTGATTGATTGTCATGCCACATTTTAGAACTGCCTTGTAAAATGCTGATCCGCTACACCACACAACATCATCACTGCATTCTCACACAGCTACACTGAAGCTCAAATATCCCAAAGGACAGAGCTCTTTGGGATATATCTTCATCAGATACTTGGATGTTTTCATTCAATACTTACCACATATATAATTAGGACAGCAAGAATCATCCTGGTAATAGGTTGCCAATTTTTCCAGATCTTTGCATTCAGGAACAGTTGTTTCACACAGGCTCTGATTACAAACTTTTAAAATATAAAGACAGGCAAATAAGCAACATTAGAAAAAATCACTGAATGTAGTTGTACATTAATTCCATTGGTAAACATTACTTAAAATGATACTATTTTCTCAGCCCTTTCAAAAGAAAGTCCTACCAGCTTACTAGCCATGCTTGTAAAGGATTGTGGGAGCTGAATTCCAAAATAGTAACTTTTCTGAACTCTTTGTAGGAGATCCCTTAGGTCTTCATATCTTAAATTGCCCTGCTACTACTTAAGTTTTAATAAGATCGTACTATGTGATTCCATTATAAAAATGCTTATCTGAACCTCAGTCACACTGTTTTAATTGTGCTTAATTATCACTTAGATTGTCCTTCCTCCAGAATCCACAGAATCTCCATTTCTTGGCCTTGTGTTTTTTGGTATAAATATTTGTCAAAATATTCAATTTATGACTCTGCAGAAAACCACAATAAAACATGTAAAAAAGGTTTGTGACAAGTCATTCTGTTGTTGTTAGCCTGTTTTAAAATACAGAAGTGGTATCTGGGGACACAAAAGTGAATCTTGACCTCCCCCCCCCCGTTTCTAAAATAATGAAACATAACTACAAAACACGTAAGTAAAGACACTTACTACATATTTTTTGGTGGCAACAGGATTGATCATCTGGAACAAGAAGGGCCACTTCCCCAAAACGCTGGCATTCCAAGTCGTGACTAACTGAACAGTTGTATTCCGCAGGAGCAATAATTTCATTGTCAACACATTTATGCATGCAGCAACCACTTGGAGAGGTCTTCCAAGACTCACCCACTGCATGGGGCACTCCGAAGCTGTCTGTACAAGCTGAATTGTTGCAAAAACAAGATTAATTTTTTTAAAAAATTAAATACTATCTGTTGTGTTTTTGGCACTGTTATAGCTGGGATATCACACTACATGCACCTTTATACTGTATCTATTATCTTTCATTTTGCAAGAGCTTTTCTCAATGTAGCCTACGGGGGGAAAGCAACAATATTTCTGGCTTATATGCACACTGTTTAGATTATGGTAATGCGACAGAGTGAAATAAGGTACATCAAATAACAATTGCATTATTAACAGTGGTCACAATCTTTCAAAAGGCTGGTTAGGATTGATATTCTGCCAATAGTTAGTGCCAGTTACACTACTCAGTTAGTCACCAAGGAGTTTCTATTAATGAGATTGTGTCTGTCTCAGCTGAACATATTGCTGTTGCTGTTATGTGCTATCAAGCAGTTTCCACATTACGTCAGTGACTATGAATCAGTGACCTCCAATATGTCTGATCCTTAGCAGCTCTAATCAGCTCTTCTAAATTCTAAGCTATGAAATCAACTCATTTCATTTCGGGCCTTCCTCTTTTCCTACTGCCTTTTCCTATTGCCTTCATCTTTTCGTAGTATTATTGTTTTTGGCTGACCATACAAGGGACCAGTGTCTCCTCCACTTTTCAGACCTACTGCATGGGGCTCTGTCTTGCACACACCAGCTTCTTTCAGGGCCTATAGGACTTTTTAACAGGAAGAGACTTTCATTCCTACTTCTTTTGGGGAGGGGGAGTCTCCACAGGCCTCATACAGACCAGGAGAGGAAATACTTAACTAAATTGCTCCCATATTCTCTAGGTGCCATGAGAGGCCCTTTATTTTTAAATAAATTGGGAGAGGGAGTGGAGTCAGCCTTCTAAGGTCCAGAGGGAGGCATCTGCTGACTCTGGGCCTTTTTAAATTGCCCGCCACGGTCTTAGACAAGTCTCTAGACTGCAACACTCTTTATGAAGGTTTTCAGTTCAGAAGTCTCTTAAGAGTCAGTCGTATCCATACTGTACACTATATACCTACTCATATGTATCTGTATCTGGGAGTTATCCCTGATTATAAGAAGGCTAGCATGAATACAGATTTTATGGAACTATCTCCCTAGAGAGATAAAGACTGTGGAGCCCATCTCGGCCTTTAAGAAACTATTAAAAACCTGGTTATTTAAGGCCACTTTCTACGATTGCTGAGGTTGCTTGTTTGTCTGTTTGCTGCCCCTCCCAGAGTTCCTTATGGGAAAATTGGGCAGTTTAAAAATGCAATAAATAAATAAATAAATAAATAAATAAATAAATAAATAAATAAATAAATAAATAAATGTGTGTGAGAGAGGGGGGGAAACAGATAGATACTTACCACATTTTTCCTCTGGGATGCAAACAGCAGAATGAAGACGGTGGAGAATTGTTCCTTCTGCGCACACACACCCTTCTGTCATTATTGAGCAAGAGTCTCTATCCCGAGGTACCACATCCACACTCTGACACGTACTTGGAGAATCACAGGCCGATATACATGACTTGTGGGAGAAACCGTCTGGACACGGGAAGGCTATAAGAAAACAATGTATTTAATGTAATAGTTCTTGTTTATAAGGGAAGGACATCAGTTCCTACTGTAAGGGGACTCAGGCAAAAATCATTGCCATGTGAAATTCTAAATGACAAAACTGTAGTATATGATTAATATTTGACTTCTCCCCTTTTCCCCCATAGATCTCTTTTTTCAACTTCTTTTCCATATAATTCCACACATAATGAACCACAGAAAAGGCCATTTAGTCCAAAACCCTCCTTGATGCCAGAAGTTGGAGCTCGCACAAATTCCAGAAATAGCTCTGTGAAGATTCTCAGTCATCCAGGTGAGTTTATCTGGAAGTTGAGTCATGGCTACTGGACTTCTTTTTGAGAGATAGAAACGTTTCACTGATCATCCAAACAGACTGATGAAGCTGTTTGGATGAGCAGCGAAACATTTCTATCTCTCAAAAAGAAGTCCAGTAGCCATGACTCAACTTCCAGATCCAGAAATAGCTGTTCAGCCTCTGCTTGAATTCCAATCCAGTAAGGAAAAAAACACAACCACCATCACTTGCTGGATTCTATTTTCAAATTGCCCATGCTCTCATCTCATCCAAAGTCTTGTCTTTCTCTAATACAGTAACTCCCTGCCCTTTCGCAGTTCATATACTATGGTCCCGGTATATCATGGGACTGCAGTATATGAAACAAAGCCCCCCTGGAGTAAGGTGGATGGGCCTGTTTCAGGCCTCCTGTACTTACCCCAGGCCTGGCGCTGCCCAGAACGGGCGTCTGACGGGCTTCTGGGGCCTGTCGGAGGCCCCAAAAGTGACTTCCGGTGAACCAGAAGTGACTTCTGGATCACCAGAAAGCACTTCTGAGGCCTTCAACAGACTTCTGGGGCTTGTTGGAAGCCACAGAAGTGCTTTCTGGCGAACCAGAAGTGACTTCCGGTAAACCGGAAGTGATTTCCGGATCACTGGAAAGCACTTCTGAGATCTCCGACAGGTTCCAGAAGTCCATTCGGGGCAGCACCAGGCCTCAGATAAGTACAAGGGCCCCATATAGACCCCCCCCCGGCGCCACCTGACCCGGCAACCACATATCGCAGATTATCATGGGTCAGGTTGGGTTCCTAACCGGGGGGTTACTGTAGAAGCACATTAGCTCTAGTCTTATTCAAAAAGTAAATGATCAAGTGTATGAATGGATATGCAATGAACACACGGGATCAATTTCCATACAAATTCATATGCTGCACTGCCTGTTCACCCTTCCGTAGCATACACTATATGTCTTAGGGTCAACAGCCTCATATTTAAACAAAGTACTTACAGCAATAATTGGAACTCCTCCATTCTATGCAGACATTAAATTTGTTACACATGGCAACATAAGCAGCCAGTGCTATACATGGATTCTGAATATATTCTGTGTCTTGTACCCACAAATCACAAAAGGAATCTGGAGAAACCTGAATACAGAGACAAAGTTGTTATATTTGACATACTGACTGAGACCCGGAAGATTAGTACAACTAACAATGCTAACCTATCATACACACAAAAAGACTGTATTCTATACAGTTTGAAATAAAGGAAGATGTGATATAGCTTAATGTGCATCACTGCATCAGAAATCGGTCTGAAAATGCATCAGTTTTTTGCCTTAAGCAAGCAACTTTCAGCCTCAGATATTATAGAATGAAAAACAATGCTAATATTTTCCATGGTTGCTCTCTTTTAATAAAAGTATCATTTAATAAATGTATGCCTTTTCTTTAAAGAGGGCACAAGGTAATTAGAAAAGATCCCCTTCCATAAATTATCAATTCAAAATCACATTTACATTTTACATATTATTTAATGCTGGTACACTAAAATAGCAACTGAGAAAAAATGCAGTAAATTATTACACCACTTGGAATGAGAGGAAATATTTTAATAAAGAGAGATCGAAACGTTTCACTGCTCATCCAAGCAGCTTCGTCAGAGACTGACGTAGCTGCTTGGATAGGTAGTGAAACATTTTAATCTCTCAAGAAAAGAGGTCCAGTTGCCATGACTCAACTTCCAGATAACCTCACCTGGATGGCTGAGAATCTTCACAGAAATATAGAGAGATGTAATTTACAAGATCCAATATACTTTGATTCAGGACATCTTCAGAAACACTTTATAAAACAAAACCTTTAGCATCTTCCTAATATTCAGTTTGCAAACAGCATACAGCACAGAGCCTCAAGATGTAAATTTGAGCTGCAGTTTCATAGGATAAGATCTGAACAATCTGCTTTTGATAGCTGTGGGAAAAGCACCTCCAAGATGCCAGTAGGTGTGCATGTAGCAAGCAGACTTTGGAGATGGGTCATTTGATGCTGCACCATCTTTGCAGTGTTGCTACACACCTTAATACATCCATATTTTGTTGAACTTTCTATTAGTTCCCCTTTATAGTATGGGTTAAAGTGCCCATACTATAACATGACTATGGTACATTCTGCACACTACTTTAATAGACAGAAAAATCCACCCTGCCCCAAGCAGGAAATAGTCAAAGTTGTCCGTAGGGAAAATCCAACCTGCTAAATCAAAGACAGTTCAGTCCTGAAATGCAGTACTGATATTTTTTTCCTATTAGTAATCAATATGATTCAAACAGATTATCAAAATATAACATACATGAGGGTGGCAGCTACTGAATGTCTGGTTCATCAACATATTTAAACAAGGTGAACAGTCCGTGACTGAACAGTTTGTTTCATAGGTTCTTGGTTCTCCGATATACTTCAGTGTGTTTGGCACCTGCCAGCTATCGGTAAAAGTAACTGAAGAATCCACACTGCCCAAAACAGTCATGTTGGGTAGCATAAGGTCATTGGCTGAGTTTCCATCACAGAAACCTGCAAAAAAAAGAACATGGCAGAAGACAGATAACCTCTGTGCACTATTTCTCGCAGCACGTTACAACGAGCAATTAATGCCCTTTAAAAGTAACTTTTGACAGAGACCATTGCTCATCATTATACCTCAAAAGTAGCTTGGTATATCTGTTCATCCCATTACTCTGAAAAAAGGAACTTGATCAACCCATGTTACCCTAATGCTACTAGTTATTTGACTATGTTATAAATAACAATACTTATTAAAAGCTCTTGAAACAGTGGGGCTTACTAAAATAGGTATTTATTTATTTTGTTTGTTTGAAACATACATGTTTTTAGGGTTTCAGCATAAATATAATTAGGAGCCAAATGAAAAACTATGTTTTATTCTTTCATATCTTAAAGTCTACAGCATTTAACTCAGAGAAATTCTTTTACTTCAACTATCTCTTCTCTTTAGGAGAACTACTGTTTCCGAGTCTTGAAACCTGACTATCACTGATATTTTACACCGCAGCTACACACATTTGCCCTTTCCAGAACTTGGCAAGCTAGCCCCTGGAATGAAGGGCTTTGCGACCAAGTCGTCCAGCAACGATGATTCAAGTGTCAAAATGAAGATTTATGTCAATTGATATTACGCTTTCCAGAGCCATGTACCTATCATATCATCAAAGGTTACAAGTTCCAAAAGGAATGAAGCCATGTGCACATACCAGGCAGGGTTAAAAGTAATTCCACCATAACCTTTATTAATCTTTTTTTTAAAAGACTGCTTTTAGATTAATAATGTTCAGCCCCAAAATAATGAATAAATATAAGTGAACAGTAAGGATATAAAAGAGTTTACATTTTTTAGAGCAGGGAAGGGCAATTCTCTGGGCATTTCACCCCAAGAAGGTTCAGAAGGGAGATAAAATATCTCTCCACTCTGGGATGGTGCATGTGTTTTGTCTCCATAATGACCCAAGCTTAATCATTTTTATCTTCACAGAAGAGATTTAAAATAAAAGTGTCGCACAAAACTAGTACTGCCTAACTGATGGGCGCTGGGCAGTCACTGGACGACTCAGTAGTAAGAAGTCCTCCATTCAAATAAGGGAGAGAAGCCTTGGGGATCAGGGAAGGCAGCAGTGGGAAGGAATCCTCGGAGGGATCCAGAACTATCTGTAGAAGCCAGGAGGCTAGACTGCAGGTTGGTAACTTAACCTCATCCTGAAAATGTCCAAAGATGTGCAAGTGCCCACCCTCCAGGAGAAACCTAAAAGTTTGGGGTTATCATCTCCAAACCCCAGGGGTCTTCCAGAAGGGTCTCACTGCCCCTCTCAAGAAAGGCCCAGGAAAATTAGTGAGTGGTAGCAGCTACTGAAGAGTGACAGAAGCCCATATCATACTTCTGAGGCAATATAATTTGTACATTCATTTTTTAAAAGAATAACATTACAACTTCATTTTCCTATAAATTAATGCTTATTCCACAAAAGGTTTACAGAGTTCAGTTACTGCGAAAGCTTTTCAGTGTAATTTTAAGATTTCTGCATTTTTTCCAATCACTATGGTATTTAACAATATGTCCTATAGAGGAGAAATTGTAAATTGCAGAATTTTAAATGCCCATCATCATCCTTGGCTTCACTTCATTTTGCTTATAACACTCTTCCATTTTCTTCTAGTCATGAAGGTGGGGAATTGGGAGGGGCCTCACAAGTGGAGTAGCCTAGGGCAGTGTTGACGAATCTATGGCACAGGTACCAAAGGTGGCATACGGAGCCCTTTCTGTGGGCATGCTACATTGCCCCTTCACAGCCATGGTACTACTTACCCCCTCTGCTTGGAGCAAGCCACTGTGCTCCATGCAGAGAGCCAGGCGAAGGGGAGAGAGTGGTTTGTGGGCTCCTTTGTAGCCCCAGTTTGGATTGGAATTACTAAGTCTCTTTAGTGTGCATGTCATAAGTTTATCAATGAGCAAATGTAGGGCATTTTCTTCCTTTACAAAACATAGCATTGCAGTCTTGCTTACCACACAGTCCCATTGGCTTTGGATCACTGGTTGCATTAAGTTCTACCACCATCAACCCAGTGGTGTGAAACCACTGTATTCTAATATTTGTTGGGGTTTCAATAATGTACATGAAGCCAGTATCCTCAATTTTAAATCCATATTTTCTAATCGTAGGCCATGCATATCTTGAGTTGACAGCTATCTGAAAAATATACAAACACATATTAAAGCAAATACATAACACAATAATTCTATAACATCAAAACATTTGTGATGATATTTCTGTGGCTCGTTTTAATCTAGCACAGTCTAATGAAGACTAGTACAGCTTGTTTCCTTGTTTTCCAATCCAAACTGGGGCTACAAAGGAGCCCACAAACCAGGAAACAAACAGATATTGATTAAACATTCACCTTTCAGTGCTTAGTGATGAACTGTCTTTTCAATGAAGTTATAAAAACTGCTGTAAACATGTAACTAAAGGCAAATGACAGTATCATATGCACGGTTGCACACTGAAAATACTGTATAGAAAGCATTCTCCTCCTTTCAGTGGGCAGTTATCCAGGATATGTGGATACAGTATTTCAGCTTAAATAGATTAACGCTGCTTTAAGCAAGTTACTTAAGAAATATGTAATCCTGCTCCACATTACTATCTGCTAAAAATGTAATTAATAAAAGTCTGTCTTCATGGTATAATCTACCAGTTTTAAACATCAGAGGCCTATTTACTTGTGCTACAAGCTATTTGGAAACTTGGGTTACTCAAGTCACAATCCTCAACACAGTTATGTGCAAGTAAATGCCAGAAACCTAAAGCAAGAAACAATACTTAAGGAAGAATTAAACATTACCTTTCTATTTAAGCGGTCAATGACAATCCGGTTAGACATATATGTTAAATTCAGCACCACCAGACACAGCTTAGTAGAAGTTAAAATGCCCTGTATATTTTGTAAAAATTAAACAGTATTAGTTTATACCATGGTGCAAGCACTGGTCATCTCCCAGACCAATTATTCAAATGTTCTCCCCATGAGGTTTCCCTTGAGACTGACTCCGAGACTGCAGTAGGTCCAGCATGTGGCGGCCAGTCTGGTGACTGGTGTGAGCAAATTTGATCACACCACTCCAGTTCTGACCCATTTCCACTAGTAATTACCCATTGCACCCTGCATCAGGTTCAAGGTTTTGACAAGTATAATGCCCTCCAAGGGACTTGTTTGAGTATCTCTCCCCAATGTCATATGCCTGACCCACCAGATCATCCTACACTAGGCTCCTCCATGTAGCCACCCCAAGGGAGGCCTAGAAGTCCTCGACAAGAGTCAAAGCTTCCCTGTGGTGGCACTAACGACCTTATGGAACCAGCTCCCAGAGGAGTTTACACCTGGCTTCCTCCCTGTTGCCTTTTAGGAGGCAACTCAAAACATTGCTTTTCAGGGAGGCCTTGGCTGGCTGACTGTTCACCTCCTGTCTTAGTATTATTGGGCACTATTTGGTTTTTTTATGTTGTTGGTATTTTAATGTTACTGTTTGTTTGCTTAATATATGTTTAATTTGTTGTTAAACCATCCAAAATAGTGCTTCTGTACTAATCTGAAAGTATATTAATTAAAGAAATAAATAGAATGAGTAAATAAATAAATTTTATTCCACACTTAATTACTATAGTAGTTTATGAAGCAACTTTGTATAAAGTTAAATACTATATTGCAGGTAAAAACAATACAACACACAGCGGTTATGTAAGTTTTGCATCTTAACTGTGACACATCTAAATTTAACAGAAAATATTTAAGCTATTTTTGAGAATATCAAAGAACAGCATGAGGATGAGCAAATCAGAAAATATAAATTTCAACACTCCTATCTTCATTGCTTCCATATCCTGTGGCCTTGAGTAGGACTGGAGGCCTCAATTGTCCATTCCATACATGATTAATTAATTGGACAAAGCATTACAGTTTACAGACAAAACAATCCAACAGCACACACATGCAGCAGGACTCAGTAAGTGATCCTGCAGTACAACACAGTATAGCATTATAAAATAACTCTAAAAACCTCAACAAAAATTCCCATGATTTCTCACCTCATGAGTACTTCTGCAATCAGCAACATGAACACTTATTGTTTCATCTTGTGTCTGAGTGACAACATAAGATGCTTCCTTAAATAAAGTCAGATGATGTCCATCAAAAGTGATAATGCTTAGATCAGAGAAGAGTGTGCATTGACCTGATCAAACACAATAAGGACAATAAGGACAGTAAGAAAAGCAGAACATTTTTTTGCTGAGTAAATTCATTTTATAAAATGGACAAATTGCAGAAAAAAAACACTATGCCAAAAATTTAACTGGGAAAAGCCACATACCTGTATGGACAGGCAATAAGAAGGCAGCCTTTCATGGGACCAGATATGTGGCTGGTTTTACAGCAATCACAAGGCAGGTCATGCAAAGACGAGCGATTAAGAACATAAGAACATAAGAACATAAGAAGAGCCATGCTGGATCAGGCCAAAGGCCCATCTAGTCCAGCTTCCTGTATCTCACAGCGGCCCCACCAGATGCGTTTGGGAGCGCATGAGACTAGATATCTGTCTCCTGATACCACTCCCCTGCATCTGGCCCTTGAAGTACCCTGGTTTCTCCATCATGGTTTGTTACCTGTGATGGACTTTTCCTCCAGGAATCTGTCCAATCCCCTTTTGAAGGCATCCAGGCCAGATGCCATCACCCCTCACCGATGTTTAAAATATTTTGCCCAATTTGTTACTATCTGAAAAGCATCTTCAATGAACAGAAGAGTTTCTTCCATTACCCAACAAAGTGGACTTTTTTTTTTTTGTGGAAAGGGGAGGAGAGAGGATTAATGCTGGTTTACCCTTCTTCCTGTAGCACAATATTATGTGCCATTATAGAGGGTTTCCAAGCCCTTAAAGCTATAGAGATAACAGCTAATGAATGCACCTTGTGACCTCCTTCTGTCCATGGGGACATCCAATGGGCAGAAACAAATTCACAAACACTCTGTATCCAACACATCATGCTTCTTATGCACAACCCCACAGGACATATTCATATATATAGTTTTTGTACCAGAAAACAATCTCTCTACCATTATTGCTCTTTCAGTCTTTAACAGATCCATGCTCTGTCACTTGCTAGCTGTCCCCAAATTGAGTTAATTAAATTCCTTGCACTTGAAAATAAATACTTGGTGTCATGAGATCATTTCTGTTCTTGTGTCTTTATCCTGTGTAACTGAGTTCTGTTTGTTTAGTCTACTTGGTTATCAAACTATGGAAAAACAATCCCATCAGATGCTGCTGCTGTTAATGCTCAGCTTTTTTTACGAAACTGGTATCTAAAAATCTTTTGTATTTATGGCATGCAAGCAATTCATCATTCTTAAATAAATGCCACCATCTGTTCCTATTACATAATGTTGTTATTTTTCTCCAGGCTTAATATAATTTCGAAATAAACAAAGTATGAGTAAAACTTACATGCACATTCCCATTTTGGACAACATTTGTCTCCATTTATCTGAACAGCAAGTCCAAGAAATCCACAACTGGGTTGGGTTGCATTATATGGACAGTTTTGTGATTTATTAACTTGGATCAGTTGTCCATCTAAGCAAATGTGTTTTATGCATTCATCCTCAGTGATTGGCTAAGACATATTTCAAAAAAACAGGTTACTATTCTTATCAAAATAACATTCAATAAAACCATATTTACAGACAATGGTAAGGGACTCTGTATTCCAAGATACAGAGTGCTCAAAGTCAAGTTTCAATATCAACATCCTTGAAAAATATCCAATGCAAGAAATGTCTAATAAATTAGAATAAAAAAACAGTAAAAACTAGAAAGTGGGATATTTATGAAAAATAAGAAATTTGACCACAGCATGTGTTTCAAGTTATATTCTGCTGTTGTTTTGGCAGGTCTCTAGCACAAGGATGATAAAAATTATTAATTATATTCCTTCATCAAACAATTCTATACATGAACAATGACATTAAGAAGCTGAGTAAAGAGAAATATTGCAAGTCACATCAAGTTGCAATAAACAGGATGAAGTCTAGATATCTTTGTTACAGACAACTAAGAGGTTGATCTGACTTTAAACCCACTATTTTGGAACATACTTGTCATTAATTAACTTTTAAAATAGTTGTGCTAACCAATATTTAAAATGGTGTTGGAAAACCGTCTTCACATTAATGACCATCAACAGAAGGGTTCATTTATTAAAGGCTCCCTTGCCACTCCCATCCTGAGGCTCCCAAAGAGTTCCCCATGTCAGAAGAGACTGGAGTTGGAAATGGAATAAGAAACTTTTAATTAATAGCAACTGCTTGCAGCTGATGACATCAGAAGATTATTTTGCAAAACAAAATGTTGGCCAGTATGAGAAAATCTAAGGGAGCTGAAAATAATAATATAAATTAATTTATAACTCCCCCTCACTCATAATGCTCTGTTTAGTCACAACAGCAAACACAAACCTCCTCCATTTATAATCTACTTTCCCTGAAAATCACACCTGTAGTTAAGGCACTAGAATATACCTCTTCTTTTTTTTATTATTCATACTCTTTTTTCCAACAGTAGTCCGATACTACCCATTCTCTGGCAAAGACCACTGCAGAGTAAAGTAATACCCACTTCACTGCTATTTCCTTCCCTGATAGTTAACCAAACCCTAAGCCCAGCATGACTCCAACATCTGGATAAAAATAGAATACAACATAGGGAGGGGTTTGTGTGGGAAAAACATTTTACTAATTACAACCAGTGGTAAGACTCAAGTGATGAGCTGCATGCTGGAATACAGAATAAACTAAAACACACATAACCAATTCCTCACAGTTAACAGTATTTAGCTTCTGGGGATTTTTATTTTTCTTATGTTTTTGCAATCAGCAAATATATAAATTGTCCATAGTGCTTCTGAACATTCATCCCACCCCTCTAGGTCTACATCATCCTAAAATTTGTCAGCCCCCTTTGTTGAGGTGAATTTCTGGTTACAGGCTGAATTACAGAGGTAAAAAATACAAAATGTTTCCTTCCTAGTAGTATAGATGTCAACTTTTCACCTGTTTTGAAGATAATAACTAAGATTCAAAGATGCAAGTGAATGTGAGAGTACAAGTGTCATGATTTTTCCATCTTTGTTTTTTGGGAAAGAAATTAAGAAAGTTAACAGGTCATTTGCAGTCACCTACTTCCAGATATGGTTCAAGCTACCCTTATGAGCCTTCTGGGTTCATGAACATCACTATGCATTCTAGCAGTAAACTGTACGGTTTGAATAGTGCTGTATGAAGTATTTCCTTTCTATCAGTCCTAAATTTCCCACTGTATATATTTTAGAGTTGGGCATGAACCAGAAAACCCATGGTTCGGGTTCGTCTGGTTCAGGCCCATCCTTGGTCCGGTCCGGTTCGGGTTAGTATGAATTTTTTTTAAAAAAAATCATACAAACCCAAACTGATTTGAATCGGTTTGGGTTCTTACCGGTGGCGCTGTCATCGCCGCGGGGAAGATCCGTAAAGAGACCCCTGTTCCCACCTCAGTGTGTGGAGGCAAGAAGAGGGGTCTCTGTCAGCCAAGACCGGGACCCTCCTTAGACCGCCCTCCCCCGCGGGGAAGATCCCTTTAGAGACAGCCCCGGTCCTGCCGGGCGGTCCACTCTAGACCGTCATCGCCAGTAGGGAAGAACGAAATGAACCTAACTGAACTAATTTTTTCTGGTTTGGTTCAGTTCTAAAATCACTCTGGGGTTTGTTATTCGTTTCGTTACCTAACAAAACAAATAACAAATAACAATAACAAAACAAACTTTATATATATATATATATATATAAAATCATAGGTAACGGAGGAAAAATAGTGGAGATACTCACTACACATATTGGCAATGTTGCTGTTTCTTTCGATGGCATGAAAAGGGATGTTGTAACTCCACTTTCAACCACAGTTACTCCAGGAGAATATTCTGTAGCTGAATAATCAACTGATTTTGTAGATAAATTGGTGGGAACTGGTATGGTTACTGTAGCGTTTGGATGTACTGGTAGCATCACTAAAGAGTCTATTGAAGATGCAGGGACTTTTGCTACAGATGGACTCTTGGATACTGTAGCTTGGAAAATGGAAGTAGGTGAACGTTTGGAGGTCAAACGTGATATAGGTAACTTTGTAACCAATGTTTGTCTGTCAGTTGCTTGTACTCCAGATGTGATGCTCTTTGCTTCTGGAGGAACAGAAGACACTGAATATAAGGATGTTGTGAAAGATTCTCTTATTCCTGCTGTTTTCTCTGCTAATGATTCAGTGATACTCTGTGTTGTAAGACCACTTATTCTTAGAGGTGCTGATTCTGTTGTAGTTGTTAAATGTGGGGTAGCTGGTGTAACTTTGACAACAGGTAACACTGAAGTATAAGAAACAGTGGAAAGTGGCACTTGCTTAGACAAAACTGAAATCTTTGTAATGTTTCTGCTTGTTGGTGTGACAGGTGTGGATACTATTGGCATTAAAAATGCCCCCTCTAGTGTGTCTGTCTGACTGACAGCAGATGTTTCTGGTGCTTCTAATGTATACAATGAAGGAGATGTTGACTCTGATACAGGAAGTAAAGTGCTTAGTGATAAGAATGTTTTAGAAGTAGTCAATACTTGCTTTGTGGTAGGTAAGTCTGTTTTTGATTGTTCAGTATGAGAAAACTCTGCTACGTGCTCCTCTCCGGCAAATAATGGCAAATGAGCTTCACGAGTAGAAGACAACGGTTTTCCACCCACAGTAAAGTTGGTAGCTATTTTGGTTGATGTTAAAAATGTTGTCTGATGAAGGCTTGTATCACTTTTGGGTGCTTCAGTTACTTCTTTGCCACTTGTTAAAGGAATTTTTGCTGAAAATGCAGAAGTAAGTCCAGTAGAAGGAACAACTGGTAGTGAAGAAGTCTGGAGTAGAGAGGACGCAGCAAGTTTGGCTTCTGACTCAGTAGTGCTAAAAGTACTTTTGAGTGGAATACCAGTCCTTCCTGCCTCAACAGGAACATGGTAAGCAGTAGTTGTAGCTTTTGTTGTTAAGTAAGCTTTAGAAGCTGGTGAAGACCCATGTTTTTCTCCTGTAAAATATGGAATAGTAGTTTCTTCTTTCAAAACAAAAGAAATCCTTTCCACTGGAGAAACAGAAAAGGTAGCCTTAGGGGTTATAGGTGATTTCACCATCTCAGTTGGTTCTTCTGCAATGGTTGCTATCTCAGGTATCTTTTGTGTTAAAGTATATGGGGAAACTGTTGCCTTTGCCAGGTAACGTGTGCCAGAAAGTGTTTCTAGAGGAAGAGAAACAGGAGAGAAGGTTGATACTCGTTTAGTTGATGTGAATTCTTTGACAGCTGATGGCTGGCTGCTAAATTTAGTATATGGGGATGAAGTAGCACTGGTACTACCAAAAGCCTCCATAACTGCCAACTCTGGAGTTGATCTTGAGGTTATTGTGCTTCGTGGCGCTGTTGTAATGGGCAACAATGAAAACAATGATGTAGTTTTTGATGTGGTTGGAGGCAGGGTAGCAGATAGGGTTACCTGAGCTTCATCTGATGAAGGCATAGAACCAGTGACCTTCTTTGACAATGTTGCTGCAGAAATTGACACTGGCAGTGACGTAGTGGAAGACTTTCTTGTAGGTATACTAGTGGTTTTTTCTGATTCCATAGTGTCAAAAAGTGCTGCTATTCTTTCTGTAGCTGCCGTAGCATGCAGAATAAAAGGATATCCAGTTGCTTGAACATATTCAATCTTTTTAGTTACCCCTGGAACCTGGACAACCAAGGCTGTAACTGCTTGTGTAAAATCAGTTTTTGTTGTTTCTGGTTTTTCTGTAGCACCAAGATAATCTGGCACAACACTAATCTTTGTAGTTTTCAGAGACAAAGATGGTTTGTATTCTGCAGATGTTTTATGGGAAACTGAAGTGAGTGTTTTTAATTCTGAGGGAGTGGTCCTTTTAGAGCTGATCTGTGTAGGCAAAGGTGTGACTCTTGTGTCATGAGATGACACTGGAGAAGTATATAAAGCTGATACAGACTCTGTTACGCTTGACGGTATAAATGGCGAATACTCACTTGTCAGTTCAGTTTGTAAAAGTTCTTTTGAGTCTATTGAAGTTGGAGACATTGTACCAGGTAATTTAGTGTGTGTGGAAGAAAGCATGTCAGGTTTTGAGACAGTAGGTAAATACGGAAAAAAATATGAATGTGGTGTGTGTGTAACGCTTGATGTTTGTACCATTCCTTTTTTAACAGTAGAAAACAGCATGCTTTGGTCTGTGGGGATTTTGGTGGTAGACTGTGTAAGTACTTGAGGTACTGGAGTAAGCATGGTCTTAATTCCTTCTTCAACTAAAGGAACTGTAATTTTTGTTGTTTCCGAAGGAACTGCCCTAACAGTTGGTCTTGGTGTTGATGAAATAGTAAATAAAGGAGAAAATGAAGTTAGAGTGACATTGGCAACCATTACAGATGGTTGACTTACACTCAGTTTTGTTCTGTCCAAAGTTGTAGTTTGATTCGCTGTAGGCAAATGTGAGGATAGTTCAAAAACCGGCAATGTGGCTTTGGTAGAAAAATGACTTATTCTTTCAGGTCGTAAAGTTCCCAGTAAAAAGGTTTTGCCTTCTGTAATAATGTCTGGTTTCCTTTCCGTCTCCTTTGTGGGAAAACTATCAGTACCTATTACTTTTATTTCTGATACTCTGCTCGTTGTGGCAGGTAATCTAAAATCTGGAATGACAGATAGAATCATAATAGTAGTATGAATTTTGCTTTCTGCTTCAGTGACTACAGATGTTAAAGTGGCTGAAGATACTGTGCTACTCGTTTGTTTACTAGGCATAGTGCCTGTATCTATAGTAGTTGTTGACAGAGCAACATCAGCTATGGATGGGAAGCTAACATTCAACGCTAGCTGTGAAAACACTGGAATTGTACTTTCATCAAAGGCTGTATGGGTTGAAATATTTTTTGTTGTAGCTGTTGTTAAAACTGTAATATTTGGCAACAGAGGAGTAGAAAATTTAGCTTCTGGGAATTCATGGGTTGTTTCTCTGCCTGTTGATGCTAGACTTGGAGTAGAAGATACTTTTTCACTCAGAATTGCTGTAGAGGCTTGATGAGCGACAGAAGTTGTATGGGTCTTGAAAGTGGACAGTGGAATCTGCACATCTGCCGTAGGTTCAATGCCTGAAATAATTTAGAAAAAACAAAGTATTTCCAGAACCCACAATAATTTGCAGACTTATAAATAGGAACTAAAAGGAATACATATAAGTTATTTGAAGGATGACTTTGTATGTCTAGAATGAGATAATGAGTCTTCACAGATAACAGGACCAGAAGCTTTCCATAAAACAGTTTCTCATTCCCAGTTAGTTATTTTTCCTAAGCAATATTTTTCTGTAACTGGACCGATCAGAAGAAAAACAATAAAACTCAAGAGTGACCTTGATGGTTGCATATTGAAATTGGATTGTAGATATTTAGATTCAGACCCAACTAAACTATGAAATTCACCTAGTAAGACTGCTCAGCATCATAGGCTCACTGTGAAATAAAAATGACCTGACCTTATGTATTTCATTTTATTGCAGGAAGGATGGGATATACTATAAATACAGTAAATTAATATAGTGATTTCCATACAAACGTTCTCTAAGATCTCTTGGAAGTCTACCTGTGACTGAAGACTATATCTAAGGAGTATAGTTAGGCCTAAATCACAACAGAGGTAAATTTAATTATCAGTTACAATGGGAATATGCCCATCAGCAATGCTTCAAATTTCCATATAAAATACAAATAAAGATCATAACCTGGAAAAACAGGCTATCTGTTGCAACATCTTTCTAATCATAAGCAGGAGGTGATTGCTTAAGACTAGGGAGGGGAAGATGGAGCTCAGAACCCTCTGACACACACACAGCCAATGCATTGCCTTTCTCTGTGTCAGCACAGATCTGAGCTCCAACAAGGAAGCAACAAGGATGTCATCTTTGCTTGCTCCATGGTGCTGGCCATGGGAGGCGAGATGATGCCTGTCCCTGCACAGCTCTTGATTGGCCAGCACCACAGAGCAAGCAAAGATAATGTCACAGCCTGATTCCTGGTTGGAGTTTAACCCCGCATGAGCCCAGAGAAAAGCAAGACAATTGGCTGTGTGTATGTCAGAGGGCTCCAAGTGTCCCATCCCTACTTAACACTACATTTTGATTTTTCATGAAATGTAATACACAAATTGTTTTTTACGTACAGTCTGCAAAGTAGACACATCTCTGAGTGACCTCATCCAGGACCATATTCAAAGGACACATAGGAACACATCCTTCTACTCTACAAGAGAAAATAATCAGTATTGATCATTTACACAAACAGCACATTGAGCTGAAACAAAAGAAGAAACAGCTCAAATCACCAATGTAATAGTTGAGCTTCTACCTGCTTGTAATCTGGCTTGCTACCCCACTGAAGCCACATTTTTTAATGATTTGAAGATTACATGCTAAATTTCCAAATCATTAAAGATATGGAAACTTCAGATTATTGTTCCCATTTCTCTCATTAGCTCACACAGTGAGGTTGACACAATATGCCATCCTGCTGAGCTGAGCTAATTCATAAACGATGTGGCATAGTCTTTGGAACAAATTGTGTATGCTTGTCCAATGATGACTACTTCAATTTAGAACTGGCAGAAAGCCTTTACATACTTGGGCATGTTCCTTGTTTGTTTATAACCAACGCTAACAGCCCAACAGAGCTCTGCTAAGAATTGGCCTTGCATGGGAAAGCAAAAGACAAGAACAAAAGTGATTGGTGAGTTACTTGTATGGAACGAATATGACCAAGGACCTAGGATCTCAAGGGAGAGATTTCAGAATCTCACAGGGCAATGCAAATTATTAAAAATATGTTTAATGGCACAATTCTAAGAATATCTACACAGAAGTCTTATTACTTATGAAAGGAAACTAGGGTCTCAAGTAAATGCATATAAGATTGACATCTGTATTAATTTTCATATTTCCTGTATCAAGTATTTGAGGAGTGCAACAGTTGCTCTTACAGAAGATGTCTGAAGAGTGAAAAAAGGCCTTTATTTTCCTCCACTACATTATCACTTTTCTCAGTTTAAATTTTGATATAGTGAACTGTGTTTGAGCTACTAAAATATTTAGTAAATCATAGGAAGATGGAAAATTGAAGCTGCCTAAGAAAGATGATTTTTAAACAAAAAATTGTAATTTAGCAAATAAAAACATAGGATCATATCTTATATATAGGATCATATATAGGCCACTTCATATATGAAGTGGCCTAAAAGGTCATCATATACTACCCTCTCCTCAGTGCAAGAATTCAAGTTAAAGTGTATTTGACAGATGGCTAACTTCTCCTGGAATGCCTGCAGCATTGGAGTACTCACCACTTCCTGTTAATTGCATTTCTCTGGCTCCTCTTTCTAAACAAAGATTCTCTAAGCAATATTAATAAATTCACAATATTAAAATACAGAGATCTTGCAATCTTGAGTCCTTCTTCCATAATACAGTACATAGAGACAATTCACATTGGGAATCAATTTTTGGTAAAATATTTCTCCTCTGTAAGTACTGGAAAACACCTGTCAGGCCTTGATTTCTTGATTAACACCCCCAGAATTCTGGCAGTGGTATTTCCTCATGAATTCTGGGAGCTGAAGTCCAAGAAATATGAAAATCCCATACCTACCACACACATAAATAAGTAGAGATGGGGCAAATTTAAAATTGCTAATTTGTTGATTGGTATTCATCAAACACAATGACCCCAACAAATACAAATTGACAATTTTTCAGTGATTTCTGAATCATCAGTTCATCAACCCCTTTTTGAGGCCTATTGCCATCTGCACTGTTGCCACTTTGTGGGGGAGGTCTTTGGAGGTGCATAACTTAGATGCCTGACACCAAAATTTTACTAAACTTGCAGGGATTGTAGAGAAGAGACAGAGGAAGCTCCACTGTGATAGGGGTTCTTTCGGATGAGATGAACTAACAAATCAGTTCGTCAGGAAAAATTCATAAATTCATGATTTGTTGATTGATTGTTGATGAATTAAAAATCACAACAAATTGTGATTTTTCTGATTTGCCTCAATCTCTGCACATATATCTACATATTCTGAGTCATAATAGTGGACTGAAGTATAAATGAATGGTAAATAAGTAAACAAACATGGATGTTGAAACTTCAGAGCACTAGTGAAGCCAACAATGAAATGTGAAGTAAATTCCTACCCGCAAAAAAAGTAATGTTCCTGTGGAGGGACTTCAGTCACCCTGAAACTAGGAACCTGAAGAGCTGTGCAAGCCACTTGGGGCTGGAGTTCAGAAGTGAAGGAGTGTCACCTGTTTCATCCCCTCACTCATTTTCCTAATATGCCATACATCTTGCAGGTCTGGCAGCGGTAAGTTATTTCTCTGTACATAGGAGGGACTGGGATAGCGTTCTAAGCAGTAGGGAAAGTGGCTTTTATTCCTTCTTAAGTGTCAAAGTTTTGTGTGTATATTTTGGGAAGGTAGAAATAATCACAAGGCATTCACCCCCTCCAAACCTAATCTCCGCTTCAGAATGATTAATATAAGCTGTGAGGGGGTTGAACATGCAAGTGCTCTATTTTCATTCTGCCTCTGCATTTTCTTTTTCAGGCAACACCCTTCCATTATTTACATTGCCTAAAAGTTCTCACGCAGTGGTAGCCTGACTTGAAGTGATACACCCAAAATATCTTTTGATATAAGAACAGCCATGCTGGGTCGAACCAAAAGCCCCTCATTCTTTTCACGCTGCTCAACAAGATATTTACACAAAGCCCACGAGAAGAACATAAGGGCAAAAGCTCCATTTTACTTGGTTTTTCGGTTCCTCACTCTCTTTGCCATCCATGTTGTACAGGGCCTTAATGCCCACAAGTTGTTGCCAGGCCATTAAAACAAAATATTTTGCTTTTAAATTTAAAACACAAATATTGCTGCATATCCAAATAATCCTCCAAGCACGCAGAAGCTTTTTTCTTAGATGATAGTCTTCGACTTCTAAAGAGTTAGCCCTGTGAGATTAGTATTGGAGGGAAATATATTATGAAAGCTATAAACCCATTAAAATACTTACTTCGGTACAGCCTGACAGTGTTCTGCCAAAGGATCTCTGCATGTTTTGAAACATGGGCTTGTACAAACATCATAGCGCCACTCGCATGTTGAGTGGGTTACAGAGGTTAACTCGGTGTCTATAAATAGAAGACACAGAATTTTTATTTTCATGCATACATGTGTTCTGTGTTCTAATTTTTCTTATAGGCTTCAATACATTTCACATTTGAAATGACCTTTGTTCAGGACAAAGACCTTCACATCTGTTGAGTTATGCCATATATCTGTTCAAATTATACTAATTATGTCTCAATGTGTCTATATTTGCATATATTAGTTTAAAGTAGCATATGAAAATATAATGCAAATTTCTTCCAGAGACTTGTGCTCCATGTCTTCCTTTGTGATGCTGCATCAGGGGTCATCCTACTTGCTTAGGGAGCAGTTTGCCCTACATCTCTCCACCTTTAACTTCCCCTTTAGCTTTTCCGTTTCATATCTCCCTGTCTCTGCTGTCTGAAATAGCTACCTTATATTGCCTAATGATATGTCCTGCCTTGATACTATATGACCTCTGGATTACTAAGGCCGTATGACAGCAAAGCAAAATTTATCACAAGAAGCAAGTGTCATTTCCAACGATTCCAGAAAACACTGCAGAAATATAGGGAATCCTGGAGCTTCTTCTTAAAATATCTCAGAAGGTCATGGGTACAACTGCCAATGAGTTTCCACACATGTCCTCACACTGGACTTTACTGAACAAGTTTATGTCTCTGCGTGATCCAGCACAAAGTTGTTTGATGTTTGTCTCAGTTGGAAGGAATGTTTTCGTATTACAAACACAGCAACGGAGGTTGCTGATGCTATTTATTTATAGTATACAGCAATAGCAGTTGAGTTTCAAGTGCCTCTGAACAAACTCAACCTTTTTCTTTTTTTTTTCTTTTTTTTTTAAATGTACACTTATAGTGGTTAAATTCCTAAAGCCCCCTCCCTAAAAACTGGTTGCCTGCTCTTAGGTGACTGAAAATGTGGTATACATGATGCAATATAAAAGCAGCTGGCATGATAACGGAGATCTCAAAACATAAGAAAATATACTCTTTCCTATAATGGCATTATTGAAACCCACAATGGACCTTAGGTCCTTCACATTGGTACAAACCTGAGGAAGAGGTATTTAATGCATGAAAGCTTGTTTATTGCATTTTTTAAGTGGTCTACAAAGGTATTGCCTAGTTTTGCCTGCGTATTTTATTTTGCTTGGGTCACATGGCTACCCTTTACCATAATGGACAGAATCCCCTGCTCTTTCTGATAAGTGGGAGAAGGGGTGAATGAAACCTTTATTAATTATATATTATCTTATGTTATAATAATTAAAATAATGTGCTGATGTTAGCTGATTATTATTCACTTATAATCAATATTCATATAATAAAAAGACAGAAATTATGAAAGCTAATTAGCCAATTTGGCCCCATCCATACACTGGTCAAGCTTCCTCAGAAATGTGACTCCTGAGCTACTAATCAACATGAAAATTGGCCTTCAGTCATATTAAGGTTGCCCAGACTTATTTCTACCGTGCAAGCAAAGATACCACTCACGTTGCAAGCAAAGATACCACAGTTGTGACAATATTTCAGCTAAAATATTTTAAATGTCCCATGCATCCTTAATCACAGTCTCTTCTTTCTTTTAGCCACCATCAAACTTCCTATGAGGAAGATAAAATTTCAGCAACCTTGTTCACTCACCTCAGCAAAATAATATGAGATGCTTCTTGCCACCCCTGAAGAGGCATGTTTATTGAGACACTTAGAGTCATACTTATTACCATAAATACTTTGTAGTAGCTAGCAGATAATAAATCAAGTTACTCTTAAACCAAGGTATTACTATATTTTGTTACATGGTATTCACCAGTGCAGCAGTTGCACCAGCAGATCCAGTTGTACTGGCACTCCTGAGAGCAACTGCTACTGGGAGGCCGTGCCAGCATAAGAGGGTTCTTCTACCTGCTACAAACCCGCACTAGCATGGGTTCAGTCTGGATTGCACTGAAATTACATTTTCTTCTGAGCCATGCTGTTTCATTCACTGCATGAGCCTCATCACCGATTTTCACATCAGGTATCTTGGTATTGATATGCAACACCAGGATTCTGTTATGCTCTTAGTGACATAGCCATCACTTTACTGCTTTGCACAAAACTAGACCTGTTTGCTTCTAAAGAATTATCATGACACTTCAAAGAAACTTTATTCTTTCTAATAAAGTTTAGTCATCATCTGTTTTCTGTCCAATGAATGGCTGAATTCTAAATGGATTAGGGAATTATGTTTCGTACAATCATCATAATAGATCATAGGACAATAATGTTGTAATTATTGATCCCAATGTCAACTTAATTGCCACATTTTAGCCATAACTGTATTACTGCACAACAGTGTATTCCTATATATTTATGGGAGGGACATGAGCCCCACTAGGTTGCATAAAGTTAAGTGTATGTAAGATTGTAGCCTAATATACCAATATAGTACAGCATATACTGTACTGTATTAAAGCAAGAGGTGCCTTTTAAAATTGGGATATGGTGTCAGAGGCCATACATTTAAATATCTCACTCCACTCTAATAAAATAGGCCCCCTGAAATGCTCACGACATAGCTGCTAGTGATATGTATGGAACATCCACTGCTGATAATGACAAATGGGTCATTGTCTACATTGCCAGTCATTTTTGTGACACATTCACTATTGTTTGCTTACTTTGCAGGAAAATGTGAGGCCACTCTGATCCCTTTTCATCCTTGGGATACGGATTTGTTTGCCTGCTTGTTTGCCTGTCATGTGTTATCCTGATCTTTCAGCCACTTTAGCAAAACCCGATTCAGTGGCTTGCCTTATGCCTCAGCTGCGGAAGAACATTGTGTTCTTCTAAGTGAGCTGCCCCTGCTCTCTCTCATGAAGATTTTCACATACAGTCATATTCACCGTGGAGGTCCCTGGATTGTGCTTAATAAGTCATGATGCACCCTAGTAGAAGACGCCAAGAGATAAATATGAACTATCAACGCTAATCAGTGGTGGCTATGTATATCTAATAGATTATTTAAAAATTCCAAGGATATTTTTTAAAATAGAGAGTTTATATCAACAAAGTCCTAGGGCAGTGTTGGCGAATCTGTGGCATGGGTGCCAAAGGTGGCACGTGGAGCCCTTTCTGTGGGAATGCAACATCACCCTCTCACAAGCCACTACACTTCCCTCTCCGCTTGCAGCACGCCACCGTGCACCATGCAGAGAGCCGGGCAAAGCGAAGCAATGATTTGTGGGCTCCTTCATAGTCTCTGTTTACTCTCCAGCCATGTCACTTTGGGGATACCCACAGTGGCATGGATGGAGAGTAAACTGGGGTTATGAATGAGCCTACAAGCTGTCACCACTCTTCCCTGGCTTTCCTGATGGGATGCTATTATTTAGGAAAGTGAGGGTCGAAGAGCAGGTTTTTGAATTTCCTGCAGTCACGGTGAGAGTGCTGTGGCTGCAGGAAATTCAAAAGTCTGCTCTTCAATCCTTAGTTTCCCAAAGGGTAGCACCTCTGCTCTTCTATCCTTGCTTTTTCCAAAGAGTAGCACCCTTCAGGAAAGCTAGGATTGAAGATCAGATTTTTGAATTTTCCATGGCCTACAGCAAGGGTGCTGTGGCCATGGGAAATTCAAAAGCCTGCTCTTCGATCCTTGCTTTCCCAAAGGGTAGCATCCAAAGCATTTGTATTCAGGTTAAATTGCCATATTGGCACTTTGCAAAAAATAAGTGGGTTTTGAATCACAGTTTGGGCGCTCGGTCTCTGAAAGATTTGCCATCATTGTCCTAGGGCAGTGATGGTGAACCTTTTAGCGACTGAGTGCCCAAACTGAAATTCAAAACCCACTATATATTTTTTTCCAAGTGCCAATAAAGTAATTCACCCTATATACAGGTAGCTATGAAGGGGCAATGTCGGGTGCCCAGAGAAAGGGCTCTGAGTGCCACCTTTGGCACCCGTGCCATAGGTTCGCCATCACTGTCCTAGGGCATCCCACAGCCTGATAGGTAAAGGGCCAAAAATAAATACCTGAATACCATATTCTGTATCTGGTGATGAAACCACAGCCTCACCATCCCTCTTCTGGTTTTAGTATCTGAAACTTGAAGACTGTAGCACATCTGGATAATGGGTTTCCTTCAAGAATGTTTGAAGCTTTTCATATACCAAAGTTTCAAGCACCTTACCCAAGAAAGGGATATTTGTGGTGGGGTGATAGTGGTCAACCACTTTGGTCCGGATGGGTAATCTTATAAATTTGGGAAGGCAAATTGGATGTTTTGTGGGAGAAAATGACAATCTTGCATGTAATCTAACACTGGGTTTCAGGGAGAAGGGGGCTTCATGGCTTAACATAATTATGCCTAGCCACTAACCTATTAGTAAAATCCTTTTAAAACTGAAACAAAAAAAGAATGTGACATTTTAAAGATCATTATTATGTGTGAGAGACTCTGGAAATATTAGTAATGGAAAAATACTAGTTGCAAAAATCATACAGGTATTTGTGCATGATTTCTGTAACTTGCTGCAGCTTACTGATGAGATATTCAATGCATCTCAGTTGTGCAGTTGGCTTGTGTAATCATGATACAATCCTGGCACCTCATCATTTAGTTTAAATTAGATGCATCCTGACATCTCATCAATTAGTTTAAATTAGCCACGTCAACCTTACACAAACACAAACAGGATTCTGACCAAAATATACCTACATTTCCTATTTTGCTTCAGGCTTCCTATACAATAAATGTCTTCACCTTAGTTTGACTATTTGGAAGGAAGGAAGGAAGGAAGGAAGAGAGAGAGAGAGAGAGAGAGAGAGAGAGAGAGAGAGAGAGAGAGAGAGAGAGAGAGAACAATAATACTTCCCATCTGTCACAAATACTGCGATAATTTGGCTAGCTTAGTGAATTCAGTACCTGGCTGCATAGCCAGAGATTGGGGGTTCAAGTCCCCTTTGTGCATCCCAGGAGATGAGCTATCCTATGGAGCTTTGGATGAGCTCCACAGTCGGGGATGAGGGGGGTAGAAGAATAGAAGGCCGAACCACTTCCGTGTACTCTTTACTTAGACAATGCTGGAAATGGTCACCATAAGTCAGAACTGATTTCTTGTTAAGGAAAACTGTGACTCATAGAAGCATAGAATCATAGAACAGTGATGTTGGAAGGGGCCTAGAAGGCCATCAAGTCCAATCCCCCTGCTCCATGCAGGAATACGAATCAAAGGATATCTGCCAGGTGGTTGCCCAAATTACTCTTGAATGTCTCTAGTGTTGAAGCACTCACCACCTCTTGAGGTAATTGGTTCCTTTAAAAACCATTAATGTCATTCATATTTTGACAGATATAATCTGCCACTGGAGTTATTATTTTTCAGGGAATAGTCCTAGTAAATAATAGTATATTGTAACTCTACATGAGTAGGATACAGTACCCATTGAATTGACTATGTACTGTTTTGATTATTTGTACACAAAATAATTTGAGGAACAGGGAAGTGTATATTCTGTACTTATAATTTTAGTGATAAATAGAAATGGCAATCCAAATAGCTGTAGCAAGAATACAATTATACACTAATAGAAATGTACAGAGAAGTAAATTCCATTACTGTTACTTCTTTCAAGCACTATTATACATACTAGTATACATTCAAGCACTAGTACTCCCCCCCCCACCCTTTTGACGCCTCTTGCTGAGGGTTTTCCCTCTTATTGTTTTGGCTCCATTTGATCATACTCTGTGCTGTACTGTTGTTTTTAATTTTGCTGTAAACCGCCCTGAGTTCCTCTGGAAGACGAGCGGTATAAAAATGAAATGAAATGAAATGAAATGAAATAAATAAATAGTATACATACTAGAAGCTAGTGCCCTTATTTTGTGAACTGCGAATTTCACATAACCTTTGTCAATAAAATATCTACTATAGAGGTTATTTCATCTTTAAAAATGTATGTGTGGAGGGGTGATGTTCATTTTCCATATTCATTTGTCACTATCTTGTGTACTTGTGCTTGTATTTTTGTATTATGTATTTCCATTTTCTTTTTAACTTGACTTGGCTTTAATGTTTTTTATATTCTCTTCATAGTGGAGCTGTTTCATCCTTTTCCTTTTATTATTGTATACCGTATATTGTTCACCGTCCTGAGTTCCTTTTGGGGAAATTGGGCGGTATATAAATAAATAAATAAATAAATAAATAAATAAATTTTTGGATATGCTTCATAGGGCATGAAGGCTTGTCAATGTATTTCTGCGCAAAGGGGTTTAAATGATCCATTATATTATTCCCAATATTTATAATCAGAAATAGCAATTCCCATTTGGAAAGGTTCTGATCTAATAGGCAAAGTATGAATGATAGTCAGCATGAAACCCAATCTGCCTTTGCCTCTGCACTCTAGAACTGGTGTAACTTTTCCATTAACTTAAACAAATGCTGCTGTATTTTTAGACCATGTAATTGCCGTGCATCAGCAAGCAGAGCCTGGTGGAAAAAAACACTGTAGAAAGATTCAACCCCTATGTTTCTTTGCTTATAAAACTCTGAAACCCAAGTCCTCGGATGTGGTGATTAATGAAATGCCTCATGACCATTTGATATGATCCCACTTGGTGAGGTAAATTGTTTTAGTTCTCCACTGGCATACATAGGATTCTTTGGCATGACTGGAAGGCAAAGACTTCACACACTTTAAAAAGATACACTATTCTCTGCTAATGCAGCACTAGGAAAGGATATTATAGATATTAACCTCTTCTTTTCTCCTTAAAGATAAAATAATATGAGTTTTTTGTTTTATTCAGGCTACTGATCGTATTTTCAAAGCTTTATATTTTAATAAGTGCATTAGCTCCATACACTCTGCAGTTCAAAAACTTTCAACCACAATATGATTGAAGGAATTTGTCAGGAGGTAACAAGCATTTAGCAATGACAAAATCTGTCATTTTTGTGAAGCCGGAGTGTGCCAGCCAACAGCTGCAGTATAGCCTCATCTTAACATGCCCCCACAGATTTACAATGCTGCTATTAACACTTTAATTTAGTAGTTGGCTAGCAGTGAATTCTTCAAGACATGCAGTTGGCCCCTTTTGTCACCCAAATGAACAGAATGGTAAATGTACAATTTCCCTGCATAAAATGTACCATTTCTCATAGCATTTTCGGTTATCCCTTCTGTTTAAAAAAAGAGAATACACTATTGTTGTATTAATAAACTGAACAAAACTGCAGGACCATTTCAGGAAATGTAGAGCACTTCTCACCTGCTGAGCTAGATTCTGAGTTGTTTGCTTTGTGCTAGCTAGGAGATGACCCTGGACAAGAATATAGTTGGAGATTGTGAATCCATGTTTAATACTTTATACTTAAAAAGTTTCACCGATGGACTAATATACCGGCCTGGTGGACAGCCAATCGCATTTCCTTGTCTTTTCTAAAATAAGCTCTTTTGTTTTTCATTTGTTTTTATTTTGAATTGCTAAATGGTTTTGGTTTACAATATGTGTTTATTTGTTCTTTTTATTATTATGATTATTATTATTATTTATGTCATGTTAATTTTTATTGATAAGTGTTTATTTACTATTTTAAATTGTTTAATGTATTTTCTTGTATTTTGCTTGTTTGTAAACCGCCCAGAGTAGCTTTTCGCTAGATGGTTGCGGTATATAAATCAAATAAATAAATAAATAATAAATAAATAAATAATTGCTGTGGGTGCATCTGAAGTAAATGTTTATATTATTATGATGAATGCCTTTCAGCTTGTGCAGTCTAATATAGTTATTTTACATCAGCATTCAGTACCATCAACCACTATCTGAGCTGTCCATCAAAGTTCAGGCTAGGCGGCATTGAATTGTGCTAGTTTGGTCTTACCTTGAAGGTAGAATTAGTGCAGCAGTTGACTATGTGGGCACTGGGCCATAAGAGTTCATAAGTTTCCATCCTCTTCCTATGCTATTTAAATTTATCCAAAGCCATTGTTCTTTGGAGCTTGTTGCATACAATGCCATTAATATACAAAGCAAACATGTCTCTCCCTTTCTTTCCCACTAAAACCCATGGAAACATTGGATAAACTTAATTTGAAAATAATTTTCCAAGACTGTTACTGTCTACAAGGCTGAGGTTTAGTCCAGGAAAGATGACAGAGCAAAAGGTTACCAGTTTACTCTGATGCTGTCATACAGACATGAAGGGTTTAACTGATGTTTGAGATATGGCAGTGCTTCCTTTGAGGACAATGCACTATCTGACATGAGGACAAGATCAACCTCTGTAACTATGAGACACTAAATTCCTCCAAAGATGTGCAAGTGTCAGTTATTACATCATAGAGATGCAATTAAGACATCCGGCAGAGACAGAGAATATGTAGAGCAAATTTTAAGAAATCAATTAATTGGAGTTAGCATGACCCATTTTTCTGTTAACAACAATAGCAATAATAAATACCAATTAGGCTTTTCTCCTTCAATCCCTCTGCTTCAGGCTGCTAGTAAAACTAAAAAATAGCTATCTCCACCCTACAGTTTTAATGCAACAGTTAGTAATTAACATATATTACTTGGCATAATAGTATAAATGGATGCATGTATTAATGTATACCTTTACAATCTAAAGGACCATGACATGAATACTTTAGTACAGGTATGTCAATAAACAAATACCTGCTGTAGCTACCTTAATAATGCATTTAAGGTTTACAACACATGAATTTAATAAGAATTATAGCAAAGAACTTTTCAGAATGTAGCCATCCCAATTCATAATTGATGTACTCACCTATAATTTTAAAAAGACTTGAAAGTCTGAAGGCCTCAGAGTGACGATATTTAACAACATCCACAGATGACGCTGAAATGTGGATGAAGGCTCCAGGCACGGCAAACGACTCAAAGGAACTGTATCCCGAGAGCCATGTGTTTTTGTGGATAGCAAATGTTGATCTATTCTGAAAACTTTCATTTCGTTCCCACTTCGAAAGAACCAGGGTATTGTTAGAAACTAAAGAAAGAAAGTAATTTGGTCTGTCAGCTGCTTCAAATGAAACCAGGCTTGGATCTGAAAAACAAGTAGTGACAACAAAATATTACTACTTAAGCCATGGAGAGTTTACAGAGATTAGCCTCAGGTCCACTGAAGTACATTTTGATGATTTGCCTGTGTAACTAGACTCAGTCATGTACAGTTTAGCCCCAAATTACCTATTGTGTCAGATATTACATTATTGTGGCTTTAAAAAGAATCACTTTCAGTGCATCAGTTCTGTTCAAATAATTTTAACTCTATACAATAAATGGCATTTAACCTATTTTTTGTGGGAGATTAAATCTCTTTCATGTTCCTCAATACACCACAAATGCCCCATCGTGACTTTTCATGAAAATAAGAAAGCAAAATGCAAATAAATAAATAAATAAATAAATAAATAAATAAATAAATAAATAAATAAATAAATAAATAAGGCGCTTAAGGGGGGATATGATTGAGACATACAAAATAATGCAGGGTATGAGTAAAGTGGATAGAGGGAAGCTCTTCTCTCTCTCCCAAAATACCAGAACTAGGGGACATACACTCAAATTGAGGGCTGGGAGAGTAAGAACTGACAAAAGAAAATATTTTTTCACCCAGCGCGTTGTAAGTCTATGGAACTCCCTGCCACAGGATGAGGTGATGGCATCTGGCCTGGATGCCTTCAAAAGGGGATTGGACAGATTCCTGGAGGAAAAGTCCATCACAGGTTACAAACCATGATGGAGAAACCAGGGTACTTCAAGGGCCAGATGCAGGGGAGTGGTATCAGGAGACAGATATCTAGTCTCATGCGCTCCCAAACGCATCTGGTGGGGCCGCTGTGAGATACAGGAAGCTGGACTAGATGGGCCTTTGGCCTGATCCAGCATGGCTCTTCTTATGTTCTTATGTTCTTAAATAAATAAATAAATAAATAAATAAATAAAATCCCTGTATGGTCTTGTTTTTTAGTCTACATTAATTGATCACTGTGTCCAAGGAAAACATGTCAAATACTGTATTACAGAGACCTTTCGGTAGTGGGTGGCATATAAAAAGCAAAAAGCAAAGCAAAGTGTTCTGCTTATATACCGCCCCATACCACTACAAGTAGTCTCTGGGCGGTTTACAATTTTGATTACAGTGTGCAGGCTACACATTGCCCCCCCAGCAAGCTGGGTACTCATTTTACCGACCTCGGAAGGATGGAAGGCTGAGTGAACCTTGAGCCTGCTACCGGGGATTGAACCCAGGTCGTGAGCACAGTTTTACCTGCAGTACAGGCATTTAACCACTGCGCCACGAGGCTCATAAACTGTATGAATAGATAGATATAGATAGATAGATAGATAGATAGATACAGCACTCTGTGTTTGGCACTAGGTTTCATTCTTAAATTTTCAAAAACCTCCCTAAAAGTCATCACTCTGGTTTTCATAGATCTTATTGTAGTGCAATAATCAGTAAAGGGGTGACAAAACCTAAACACTAATGTGCATCTGTTGTTCCAAATACAGTTTCACTGTACATTTAGTTTGTTCAGAGTAGCCATAAAACAACTGTCTGCCTTAGGGCTGCGTAATGTTTTCTTTAAAAGTCCTGCAGGCAGAAAAATAATCTCCAGTAAACAGATGTTATATGATACACTGCTCATTACTCTGGAAAAACATCTCATTTTCCAAGATAACACTTATTTACTGGATGAATCACAACTGCACCGGGATAATTTTTGGATATTTTCTCACATCTATGTTAACAACAGGAAAATAACCAGTACCTACAAAAATTACTGATATGTACAGCTTGTTGGAATGTCACTAGGATACCGAAAGAACTGGTAACCCTCAAGGGATATGAGCTTCAAGAAGGATTCATGAACTGAGCAGAACATATCAGTCAACACTTCTCATGATCAAATTCTTGCATACAAATGGGAATGTGTGTTTGCCACCTCCTCCCTCTTGGCACGACAACATTCACACAGAACTTGCATATGTAAAACTAAACACGCACAGATTAATTTCATGTACATTCTGTTCCCTCATCCTGATTTCAGCAATAAATCAAGCAAATGGGACCTTTATTCACTAAAAGTTAGACCCATAGGTCGTATTAAAATATCCCACTTACAACATGTTTGTTTTAGGACATTGGAGGCAGATAGGGCATGCCAACTGGACAGTCATATTATTGAAGCCCTCCATATGAATGGGCTGGAATAAGAACATCACTCACTGTTTTTTCTCAGAAAGAGCGGTGTTTTCCATTAGGAAATTAAGTGACTGAAGAAAAAGTAAATGCTTCTCAGGAAAAAAAAGATAATAAACAAGGATTTTTTTCATCAACTATTGTTCACCCTCTAGAATTTTTCATATACAGTATATTTTTCTGTGATGTTTACTACACCACAAATATTCTATTAGCAACTTTTCTATTTCTTTAAGAACGTTTTTCTATCATTCTAAAATCATTATTAAATTTCATTCAGGGACCATTTCTCACATTCTCACATTTCTTCTTTCCTTTATTTTTAAAATAATGCTATGGACAATGGCATAAAATATATCTCTGATGTGCTGTCAAACACAAACAACTGAATTACACAGGCAGATAATAGCCAGGTAATGTATCAGAATTATGTCTCAATTCATTCACCCATTACTCAGATGTATTCCTTGTACTGGCATCCAGTTGTTCACCTAAACACACTGTATGAAGGTAGTATGAAAAAACTAAAAGTAGTTATATTGGAAACCTTGCTATGAGTAATTCAAAACACCTTTACTTAAACAGGGTCTTGCTACTTGCTAACTAAGTATACCATGAACTTGGATGACCTAAGCACTTGAACCTCACTAATTCTACTGCCAACTTCCAGATTTCTTCACAAAATATTCTACCGCTATTTCTGCTGCAGCAACTGTTAAGAATGCTGGATCTAAAATGCTGTTGTTCTGAAAGCTAAAGCATCAGACTATTTATAAATCAGCAATCAACCTGTGTGTTTTTTTTAAAGAACACTATGTGGAGAACTCAGCAGGCAGCTTTCTTCTTGAGAACCTCCTGAAAACTGTAGAGGAAGGTTCAGCCTTCAGTCTTTTAAACCTAGGTTATGGTCTAGGTCAGTGTTGGCGAACCTATGGCAAGGGTGCCAAAGGTGGCACTCAGAGACCTTTTTGTGGGCACCTGACATCGTCCCTTCACAGCCACTCAGGTTAAATTGTTATATTGGCACTTTGCAAATAATTAGTGGGTTTTGAATTGCAGTTTGGGCACTCAGTCTCTAAAAGGTTCACCATCACTGCTCTAGGTAGAAGACCCCTCTGTCTTGTCAGTACATGAGACTATAGGTCCTGCCTGATTGAATCAGAAAATCTAGTCTATCTTTCTATTGCCTAAATTAGCCAGCCAGATATATCTGAATGGGCACAGGTCAGGCACAGAACTATGGTTTTCCTGTTGCTTACACCCAGCATCTGGTATTGAGAAGTAAAATGTTCCTGATTCAGACATCAGTTGCTGTAGGTTTCTAGCTATGTCTCACTGACAATGCATTTACCATGAGCTTTGGGCTTATACAGCCCTGATGTCAGCATGAAGTTCACTGCTTCCCCAGGAGCAAAGGCATCTCTTCTTGCTGGAAAAACAGAACCATCCAGTAGTTTGGCACCAAGTGCAACTTTTCTGTCCAAGTAGCTGACCAGCATGTAGGGACCCTTTCCCAGAGCTAAAATGAGAAGGCAAGGTTATATTTCCTGTTGAGTGCCACAAATGCTTGCATCTCACATGTTTATTCATCTGTAGTGCAGTGACACAGATAACAGCAACTAAATGCCGTAGAAAGAATATGTTTCGTTGAAGCTATATGAATAAATAGGATTTTGTTTTAGAAATGCATTCTTAATCATATCCTCCTCACCTATCAAAGTGAAAAGTAATAATTATATTAAGGTTTTCCTCTATTTTAATCCCCCATCTTCAAGCAGAATAAGCCAAACATCATAACTCCTATTCAGCCCAATTATTAAAGTGGGCAGTTACAAGCCACAAAGAGGACTATGAAGATGAGAAAGGCCACGAAAATACAATATGCAAGGGGAGGAGTGTACTTTTAGACAAGACTCCTTCCTAGTTCACAAAAGCAGTTCAGAGCCAGTGACTGTGCAAGTGGCAAAACTGCCACAATAAGATGGCAAAAGTGAGTAGAGTTCATGCACGTGCCCTGTGGCAGCCAGAATTGTCATTAGCATGGTAGAAAGCAAACATTAAGCCTAAAAGGAGAACAGACTTGAAAATTGGCCATTTTATTTCTGAACCAAGTGCCTCTCTAGAATCTTTCAAACCAGAAATGGGCAAGATATGACCATACATATTGAGGTACTGCAACCCTACCACCCTTCCTCATTGGCTATACCACATCAGAGGCTAGACAAGTCAAAGTACAGTGCGACAACATTTAGAAGACCATGAGTGATCCACCCATCTTAAAGAATTATGAGAAAACCCACTCATAGTTAATCCATGGTGGGAATGTTGAATAATTTCTTTCAGGTAATTTTCTTGTGATAATCAATCCTTCATGTTAACCAAAACATACTTTTACAGAAGCCTTCTTACATGTTATAACAAACTGAAACCTGGTACACAGACATTCACTAAAAAGTAATGCAAATATTTTATGATGCACCATACTGGCGGAAGATTTACTAAAGTGATTTTTTTTAAAAAAAAAGAGACTGAAGTTGAGATAAATAAGAATCATAAACAAGTAATCAAGGGAGTATCCTACTAACTTTAAATGAATTCAAATACCCGGGGCCAGATGAGCTGCATACAAGGATATTAAAGGAGCTCTCTATAATGTTCTTGAAATCATAGAGGATCAATGAAGTGTCAGTGCCAGATGATGCGAGAAGTGGTAATGTTGTCCCTATCTTCAGTAAAGGCAAAAAGGAGGAACCAGGGAGCTACACACTGGTCAGCCTAACAGAGAAAATTCCGGCGCAGATTATAAAGCAGTCACTGTTCAAGTACCTTGAAAGCAATGTAGGAATAACTAGAAGCTATCATGGATTTTTCAAGAACAAATCCTGCCAGACTATTCCAGTTTCTTGATTGGGTTACCTCCCTGGTAAACGGGAATGTTGTAGAAGTAATATATCTTCACTTCAACAAAGTCTTTGACAAAGTGCCCCATCACATTCTGATTAGCAAGCTAACTAGCTGTGGGATGAATAGAAGAACTCATAAGTGGATAGACAGTTGGTTACAATCAAAGAGTGCTTATCAATGGTTTCTTCTCAAACAAGTAAGAGTACCACAAGGCTCTTTTCTGGCCACAGTGTACTTCAGCATTTTTATTAATGCCTTGGATGAGAGAGTTCAGGGAATACTTATAAAATTTACAGATGACATAACATTGGGTGGAATAACTAATACATGTACCTTTAAGACAAGATCAAAATTTAAAAAAATTAATAAGGTTATGCACTGAGCTGAAAAATACAGAATGAAATCCAACAGTGATAATTATATTTCACATAGGAGGGGAAAAACAAATGTACAGCTACAACAGGCATGTCCAAACTTTGGCCCTCCAGATGTTTTGGACCACAGCTCCCACAGTTCTTTGTCATTGGCAGTCTAAGCTTAGAATTCTGGGAGTTGTGGTCCAAAACATCTGGAGTGCCAAAGTTTGGACATGCCTGAGGTACAAGATGGGGAAAACTTGGTTCAGTGAGAAGAATCTTGGAATTGTTTTATATCAAAAGCTGAATATGGATGTGATGTGACTGCAAAAAAGACAAATGCTATTTTCTCATCTATGAAGTATTATCTCACATATCTTCAGCACTGCTTGGGCTTCATCTAGAATACAATGTCCAGTTCTGGATAGTACAGTTTAAGAAGGATGCCAAAAATTTGGAGCAAATTCAGAGGGAATAGAAACCAAGCCCTATGAGGAAAAACTGAAAGCACTAGGCATGATTGGCCTTGCAAAAAGAAGAGTGAGAGGATATATGATATCAAATTTCAAATACTCGAAAGGCAGTCATACAGAGGAAGGACAGGATCTGTTCTTGATCATCCCAGAGCACAGTACATGCCATGACAGGATCAAGCTACAAGAAGCCAAGTTTAGGCTGACTATGAGGGAAACTATCTAAACCAGGCATGTCCAAACTTTGGCCCTCCAGATGTTTTGGACCACAACTCCCACAGTCATTTGCCATTAGAAATACAGGCTTGGAATTCTGGGAGTTGTGGTCCAAAACATCAGGAGGGCCAAAGTTTGGACATGCCTGATCTAAACTGCAAAAGCAGTACAACAACAGAACCAATTACTTCAGGAAATGGTGAGAGCTCCGTTGCTGGAGGCAGGCAAGAGAAAATTGGACAGCCATCTGACATATCTCCTTTGATCTGGATTCCTGCAGTCAGTAGACTCGATGGCCTTATAGATGTCTCCCAACTCAATTACTGTGTTATTCTATGACCCTATGATAATCTTTGGACTCCTCTCTAACCTTTGGGTAAGATGTTAGGCAACAGGCATTCATAAACACTAACTTTTAAGAATTAAACTGCCAGTCTGAAAGGTCTCTGCTGATGTTGAAGACAAGATCTCTGCGACAAGAAGGAGAGGCACTGAGAAACTAAGCAGTGCACTAGAGGCATGCTATATAGCAAAACCAAAAGATAAAGCATTCATAAAAACATCTAAACTAAGAGCATGTTAGAAGGTAAACCTTAAGTTTAAAAATGAATGTGATGGATTGAAACTGTATTTCTTCATTCTTCCAATGGAAGATGACTTTCTTGAAGGAAGGACTCTTTCTGTTAGAGAAAGGGGAGTTTCAGATCGAATTCAATATATTCAGTTGATGCTGATATTAACCCAATGTAAACTACAATTTCTGGGTTACAGATACACTCTACTTACTGCTCTTCAGTGGAAGAATAAAAATGGATCCTTACTTGCTATCCCTTCCTCTTCCTCAGTGAACATAAGGAGGTTATACTTAACACTTATCTGGGACATCACAAAATAGGACCCCAGGCACGTTCCTTTCCAATGATGTTATTGTGTCCATTATATGCTTAAAATAATCCTTAAATTATGACAAGGTTTGGAACATCTTAAAAGGGTTGAAAACTATAGTAACTTTAATCTGACTTTATATTATCCCTTTGAGCTTTTAATATGGTTCATGCATTATTAAAATGCAGAAAGCTAAGTAGAGAAATACGGAATATCAAAGGCAAGCAGTTTCAAGATGATTTGTCATGTAACTTTACTGTATAAGAAAATGTGAGTTCCCCACATGGTGTAGTAGAAAGAGTGACAAGGACTAAGAAGACCTATGCTCAGCTATGGAGGCTCATTGGGGATGTAGAACTTGAAAGCCCTGTTAGTGTTGCTATAAGTCTATTCTGACCTGACGGCACATAACACACGAGAAAATATGCACAGAGAAAGTAGAATTATAAAACGATCTCTGCCAATCTCTTACAATCACAGTGGATCTGAATAGGAAATGTAATTTTAAAAAAATGGAAGAGAGGAGACTGACAATTACCATAACTTGCAAGCTATCACCCTCCTGTGGTTCTTCAGAAAAATACAAAAATGTCATCACTTACCAAAAATTACATTTTAATAAATTCCAAAGAAGTAGCTGAGTTTGTTCAGCATTTGAGAAAAGTCAAGGAAAAAAGATAGAGCAAAATGGCAGTTTATTTCAGTGTGAACTTCCATGAATTAAAATCTACCTTTTAATCCACAAAAGTTTACACTGATAGGAATCTGTTAAGTGCCACAATATTTTGGTTTTTCCCTTCTCTTTTTAATTTTTTCCCCCTCCCCTTTAAATGTGCTAACATGAATTTTCATATTTTTCTTCTTCTGTGATTGAGGAAATGCAAATAGTAGTGACTAACAGCTCTGAAATATGGCATCATGATGCGACAGTACTTAAAGGAGTGAAATATGGTTGCAAAAACTGGCAAGAAACAAGATAAAAATAATCAGAGCAAAGAAAGTGCCCAGATGTTGGAATTGGCCATAAATGATCAACCCTGGAGTTCATTGGAAGGACAAATTTTGAAGCTGAGGCTCCAGTACTTTGGACACCTCTTGAGGAGAGAGGACTCCTTGGAAAAGTGCCTGATGTTGGGAAAGATTGAAGGCAAAAGGAAAAGAGGACGGCAGAGAATGAGATGGTTGGATGGTGTTATCGATGCAACCAATATGGATTTCACCAAACTCCGGGAGGCAGTGGAAGACAGAAGGGCCTGACGCGCTCTGGTCCATGGGGTCACGAAGAGTCGGACACAACTAAACGACTGAACGACAACGATTGCCTGTTATATGATCACATTAGGAATAGCATATCTTGCCAAAGGTGTAGCCTTGACCCTCTGATGGTGGTACTTTTTGTAAGCATGGAAAATTCTGGGGTAACACAATAAATGATGGGAAGAAACAACCATAAGAGTGGCTAAGATAGTGATTAGTTGTATTGTTTCCTTACCATCATACATCTCACAGCTTGGCACCATCACCTAAAATATTGTTCAGAATGTGAGCTACTTGAAACAATTTCCAAACACAGAGCATCAGATATTCTTGTCTTGTCTACAACTCTCAGAAGGCCTGATCCTTGGCTAGTGCTGGCTTTGGGGAGTTGTAGCCAACAAACATCTGTGGCTATTTGAGAGACCACTTGGTGTGTGTGTGTTGTGTCCATTACAGTCGTGACTGACTTTTCGTGGACTACATATCCATGGAGTTTTCTTGGCAGGAATACTGGAGTGGCTTGCCAGTTCCTACTCCTGGTGCCTACAGCACCTGGTGTTCTCTGGTGGTCGCCCATCCAAGTACTAACCAGGCTCAACCCTGCTTAGCTTCTGAAATCAGGCAAGATTGGATGTGCTTAAGGCATCTAGGCAGCGTACTAGGCAGTGGTCTGAGGTGCTAAATAATTTTGTGAATCAGCCTGCCCAGACCATTCTTAAGTAGCAAGTGTGCTATTTAATTTCAGAAGTTATGAGACTTATATGTTTAATTTTTAAAAAAGATAATGTATACTGTTTCAATAAATTAATAAAGTTGTTTCTTAAATAGTGTCCACAGAAAACACATCACTATTTCATTAAGTGCTTACCTTTATTGATATATTCACAATCATAAGCTAAAGAGGAACAAAAGTGAACAGTTAGCTGTATGGAATACAAATAGCAATTAGACGTCACATGCATATATAATAGGTATACAAACATACTTGAGCCTCATTCAAAATGGGAAATGAAATTTAAAAAGTCACAATGAACTCAAAAATTGTGTTTGTTGGACTTTTTGGTAATGTCATAAATTGCATACTGCAGACTACTAGATCTGACACAGAAACAAAAAATAATCTGCTATAAGTGGATGATTATCCTTCTATGACCTCTAGTGGATAAGAATTAACTTGCTGTCCTTTCTATAATACACAATGGTATATGAAGTTTCAGTGTGCAAAAACATTGTTTGTAATAGAAATAATTTAAAAATAAATAAACTATCCAAATGAATTATCACAAAGAAAGCAGACTGCAGGACATCAGTTGATTTTTTTCAAAGACTTTTCCAATTTTTCCAAATTGTTTAAAAAAAAAAGCTTGGACTCCCTTACTTCTGAAGCAAGGATTATTGCTCATGCTTCAACGGATGTTTGCTGGAAGTCTCTTAGTTATATGAAATCCATTTTTTCTAACTGCAAGTGTTTAGGAATTGGTTATGATTATTTAGTAGATACAGAAAACCCCCCTCTTTATAGTACTTCCTCTTATTAGAGACAATAAAAGCATATTTACGGATATGAAGGAAAGTTATATATGATTCTGATTGTGCTGTTATAAATGGATATTACTGTTGTAACATCATTTGTATCATATGGCCTATGAACCAAAAAGTTATGTCAAATAGTTTAAAATCAGATATAAATGTGGAACACACAAGCAAGGTGGTGATAATCAGGGACATAAACAACAAGGAAATGGTATTAATATTAATTTAAAGGATTCACTGTTAAGTTAAATCAACTACAAAGCACAGTCTGGTTATCATACTTACGACATAATCTAGGGGATCTCCAGTCGACCATAACTCCTTGTTGACAGCACTGATGTGCATAAGCTGAGACACTAGTACAGAAACATTCACAATCCCCTCCCTGATTACAACCACATGTGTCTGTCAAACAATTAGAGTAATACCAGGTGACATCAACCTGAAGAAGATAAAAATAATTATTTCTGTAATGTACCATTGCTTGCTAAAAAAAACTAGCATCAGTGTTTTCAACACAGGCTCATTTTTCAAAGTCACAATTAAAACATCTCAATTAAAATGTGAATTTCATTCTAACAGGACATGGCATCCAGTATTTATTATTTTGTTATTTGATGATAGTTTAGCAGGGATATGTGCCTAGGATGCTGAGTTCCACATGTTCATAGCAATATTTCCAAACATTCTCATAACGGCAGTAGAGATAAGACACTTTCCGTGACTTTCTTATCTTGTTGTGGCTTCTTGTGCCTGCCAAGCAAGTCCAGAAGCCTCAAAGTACACCGTTCTGTGTCAGTTAATCATGCTATACCGTTGCGCAATGAACTTTAGCAGAACTGATCGCAGCAGCCATAGGTTATTTCATGGTAACTGCTACAGATTGTTCTATGCTGACTCCCTTCCCTTCCATTTTAAAAAAATGGCATTGGGTGGTAACTGCTGCCACAATACCCAGGTACTCTAGGGTCATGTGCCAAACTGCATTCAAGAAACAAAAAACAAATACTTATGAAGTGATGGCTCTACAATACACTTCAAAATATTCCTTGGTTCCCTAGTGATTGGCCTTTGTGGAATGTGAGGCTGCAGGTCAGACAGGATGACGTGATGATCATGTATCTTTAGATTAGCAGGTGGGCAGTTAGTGCTAGGACAGTGTTGGTGAACCTATGGCATGGGCGCCAAAGGTGGCACTTGAAGCCCTTTCTGTAGGCAACCGACATTGGCCCTTCACAGCCACCTGCATTCAGTTTGAACTGCTGTATTGGCATTTTGGGAAAAATTAGTGGGTTTTGAATCACTGTTTGGACACTTGGTCTCTAAAAGGTTCACCATCACTGTACTTGGATCTGTGACACCGCACCACTGGTCTGTCTCCACTAGAGGATGCTGCTGTTGCTGCTGCTGCTCCTGTGCTGTCTAGCTATAAGCATTGCTTTAAGCAATATCACAGACAATCTTAGAGGACATCCCACACACAATGCCTGGTGCTCAGGGGAATATGGTGAACAAGTAAAGTGAAAGAGGAAGGAGGGGCAGTAATGAAAAAAGGAGAGGGGGAGGAGTACCACCAGAGGAAGCTGTGCTGAACCATCTATTTCAGGCATTGGGGAAAGGATTAAAACAATTGTGGAATATGGCAATCCTTGCTGTCACGGATCACCATAGTCTGGCATTTACCAGTTCACACAATGGCCTTCTTGAAATTTCAGATCAATCCACTGTCACTATGAAGTCTGGAAAATGAGTCATAGCTACTGAACTTCTTTTGTTTTTCTTGAGAGATAAATTTTTCGCTGCTCATCCAAACAGCTTCATCAGTCTGAATACAGCTAGTGCAAGTACTAGCTGTATTCAGACTGATGAAGCTGCTTGGATGAGCAGTGAAACATTTATCTCTCAAGAAAAAAAAAGAAGTCCAGTAGCCATGACTCAGCTTCAAGATAAACTCACCTGGATGACTAAGAATCTTCACAGACATACGTCACTATGAAGTCTCACAAAAGATAACTTGGACTTCCAAGACCATCTTATCTAGGTACTGGAGAGAATGGAATTATTGCCACACACCTTAAAAGCTTCCTTCCTACTATAATATATGTGTACAAACATCAAATCTGGATGTTTATGCTGTTTTCAGTGTGGTACGTGGAGGCATGAAAAATGAGTAAGCCAGTAAGGACTTTTTTTTCAATAAGGAGAGTACTTTAATGACACAATAAATGTGGCATGGAAGATTTTTTTTTCAAAGTATTACAGAATAAATTAAAGAAAAAAAACAAAAGGAAAAAATCCTGTGGCACCTTAAAGATGTCTTCTTTGAGTCTTTTGTTTTGTTTTGTTTTTCTTTCATTTTGCCTGGAATTCTTGAAAAAACTACCCCCTCCAAAATAAATTAACTTTTCCCCCACTCACCACTGGATGGCAAGATTCAAACACTTCACTTAATAGTATTCCACATTCCTTCTTGGCAAACAGTTCTCTGAGTGGATTTAAAATGCATGGATGCTGAATGTCAGAGCTGTCGACACACTGGATACAAAAATAAAAGTCAAATGCTCAAGGAGGACAATAGAGCAAGAAACTGAAGAAGTATGTACACGTAGTTAAATATGGCAAATGATTTTTCATGAATTATTTACCTCTGTTGCAGTCCAGCTACTCCCAAACTCTTGGGCGTTGGTCAACTCAAAATTTTCTGGAGTCCTCATTTCATTTATGGTTTTAGCGTCAAAATTCCCACATAAGCCAGTTAGCTCACCCTAGAAAGGAGGAAAAATTAACATAGTCAGTTAACAGCATAGATATATAAAAGGTCAAGAAGGAAGAACTGCTGCTCATAGAGACAGAGACCACTGCAAGATGGGAAGGCAAAGCATTCTGGCCATTTAAAAGGCCTCAGATACAATATGATGAATTCCCACACCAGCAATCCCATACATGGACTCAGAGTTCCTAACGACCACACTTTACTTGCAATCAGGCTGCAAGGATAATTGACCAAAGACAAATAATATTTTTGGGCCTAAATCCAATGCTCTGCTAGCTCAACCAAGACCTGTACTAATACAGTTGCTCTGGATTTATCTGCTGTCCAAGCAGCAATGCAAAAGACAGTGTCCATACAGAGTCCCTCACAGAATCAGATGCTCAGTGGAGAACTGTTGGATTCTACCATTGTATCATCTAAGCAGTTAATACTGCATTATAAACCTATGGCCCACAAAAGGCACTTTGCATCTTTGAAGATTGGATTAAAGTTCACAAAAGCTCACACAAAAATAAACTTGTCAGTCTTAAAGGTGTTAAAATACATTTATTTTCCTCTTTTTTCCTTCTGGTTTTTAGTGAAAGACTATGAAAATGTTTGAGTCTAAATACATAACTGTTCCCAGGTACTTCATACAAAAATAGTATCACCCAGATAACATCTCTGTTTCGCTGGAGTACCACGGAAACATTCCAATTTTATCATAATATATTCCATGATTGAGATGAACATTACCTTGTTGTGGTCAATTTACTGTAGTTTCAGCTATGAACATAACATTACTGTGTTTTATCCCAAATAGATCAATGCTTATTCAATCACTTACAACAATCTTTCAGTTTAAGCTTCTCAGATAACTCTGCCTAATATACTAACCCAAGGCACTAAAAGACCCAGTATAACAAATACAAAGCAAATGTCTTTTAATATGCCAGTCTTTCAGTGGAAGACTTAAATGCAATCTTAAATTTCTCCAATTGAATTCAAAAAGTACTTCTAAGTAAATACGTAGCTGTAGCGTGAATATACCAAGCCCACAATAGTAGAAGGCTTACCTGCCAGTGAGGCCCTGTTTCCACATGAACAGTTGTCCTTTGATCCCACATTATTGTGATGTGTTCATTAGGAAAATATACAATTGTAAAAAATCCAGCCTTCCATATAAATATTTGTTGTAGTTTGTCTATATAACTCGATGGACTCTGCAGTAAATGATGACAACAATAGTAACAGTGAATGTAAGGATGTGGATGATAATCAGGCAATGTGCAGATGATTTTCAACAGACTACATATAAACTCTCAGAACAATCTAGGAAAAGGGTACACTTAAAATAGTTTTGAAAAAAAAATAGTACATAAAATTGGTAATTTTTGCTTTATGTGCCATTTTTATCTCCCTTGACAAATACCAAATACATCCACTTTATTATACCTGCTGCTGTTGACCTGTCAACAAGCAAACAAGACCACAAAATGGCTCTATAATACATCTATATTTGATAGACAGCTAGGTGTCCTAGTATGTGAACTTCAGGTAAACAGACTGATCAGGAGACAAAAAATGTGATTAATAGATATAACATGGACATTTCTTTGTTACTCCTCCTAGAATGCCTAACCAGCAGGGTTGGTAGCTATGTTGGCAGTAAGATCCTGGGAGTTTTAGTTCCAAATCAGTAACTTTCCCAGGATCTTCAGAAAGACAAGCACTACTCAATCTAGCAGCCTGCTCCTCCATTAGTGCACCACCAACTGGTATGCAGAAATAGATTGCTACTCCAGGAAGAAGTAGGTAGCTTAAGTAGAAGACAAACTGCATTTCTCTATATAAATAAAACTACTGACTTGGGCCTTTAAAATATAAAAAAAATGGTTGCATAGTTTCTCATCTAAATGAAGAGGAGTGTCTCAACACATTAGTTAAAAATGTGAGCTGTGAATTTTTTTCTACTGCTTGAGAGTAAAAATACAAATGCTTTTTCCTCAGCACTAATATTAGGGCAAAAAATGTTTCACGTATGGAACTTATATTCTGCATAAATACGTAGTTTGCTGCATGCAAAAAAAAATGCTTCAGTGAATTTTCACAAAACATCTAAATAAAATATATTTAAAATCTCTCATAATCCCACACAGCCAGGAGAGAAATTTTGAAAGGATCTAATCTAACCTGTATGAACAAATTAATGAAAGTTTGGTCTCCCTGCTCTAGACATGCACAGTTCAGTGCTCAGATTTATGCAGTGTTGTTTACATATTCATCTCCTTAGTACTTTTATCACGGAGGCCCACCTGTTCCATCCTGTGCCTCTCGTGAGATTCCTTGTTTTTTTTAACTGACTGACTTACTTTCCTTCCAACTGTTCTTCTCTGGCTCATAATATTTGGATTCTTTCTTAATCTCTGAATTTTATATTCTTGTTTTGTTTTATCTATGCTTTATCTGTTCTTATGGAGGGGGCTTTTTGTTTTGTTTTGCTTGAAATTTCTGTTCAAGGCTATTATAGACATTTCTGTAATCAAGACACAATGAACTGATTCCCAGCTTGATTTTCAGCTTAAGCACATTCTTTCCTTTTATTAGATAGACCACCTTTCAAAATTCTTAGTTTCTCCAGATACAAGTCAGGTTCTGGACTTTTTGTTTAAGCCGTTGTGAAGTTCCACAAAGATCTGACATTTGTCCTATATTACATCTGTATACATTTGCAGCTTAATTCATAAGCATTTACATAAGAACATAAACATAGAATCATAGAATCATAGAGTTGGAAGAGAGAACTCTCAGGGCCATCCGGTTCAACCCCCTGCCATGCAGGAACCCCAATCACAGGACTCCCCACAGGTGGCCATCCAGACTCTGCTTAAAAACCTCCAAAGAAGGAGACTCCACCACCCTCCATGGCAGCATATTCCACTGCCAAACAGCTCTGTCGTGAAGTTCTTCCTAATGGAAGAAATGGAATCTCTTTTCTTGTACTTTGAAACCATTGCCCCAAGTCCTAGTCTCTGAAGCCATGGCAAACAAACCTGCTCCCTCTTCAATAAGACATCCTTTCAAATATTTAAACAAAGCTATCATTCCACCCCCAACCTTCTTTTTGAAAGGCTAAACATTCCCAGTTCCCTAAGCCGTTCCTCATAAGACATTTCTTCCAGACCTTCAACCATCCTGGTCATCTGAATTTATTTTTCTGCCTGTTGTCCTCATTTGGACAAGCCTTCCATCTTCTAAAAGAGCTTTGCTTGCTTTTGATCACTTCCTGAACAGCTCCTGTAAGCCACATCAGAGTCCTCTTGGACCTGGCAGTGCCCTTTTCCCTTTTGGGTATGCATTTCAACTGGGCCTCTGTTATGTTTTTTGTGAGCAGCCTCCATGACTCTTGGAGTGTCTGGATTCTCTCAGTTTTCCCTTTCAGCTTCTTTTTTACTAGTTTCCTCATCTTTGGGATATTTCCTTTTTGAAAATTGAAGGTCTCTGTGTTAGATTGTATCAATGATTTGCAGTCAATGATTAAGTTAAAAGTAATTGCATTGTGATCACTGTTCCCTTTAGCTTATGGCAATCACTAATGTTTGTTTTGTGCCCTTTTGTGATTTGTTGTTTTTGTTAGTATTTGTTATGCCTCTTGCCGGATTATTTTACTCTTGTACTTTTTTTCTCCCCCTCTCTTTGTTGTGTATTATTTGAGTGAATTATGATGGTTTTAATTGTTTGTGTTGCTCTGATTGTAAACCGCCCAGAGTTCCTTTGGGAAAATCAGCGCAATATATAAACTTAAAAATAAATAAATAAAAAATAAATATAGATGATAAGCATCTACACACTCAAATCTATAGACTGTTTCTTCTACTTGGCTGGAGCTTACCGGATCTCCAGTGTCATCATCAAATATTATGAACGATTTCCCAATGTTAATAGAAATATACTTCCTGCAAATTATTCCAGTATTAAAGCAATTAATATTTTCTGTGATGATTGAAAATCCTGTAAATGAGGAACTCTGCAGAAAGAAAACAAAACAAGTGATTCAAACTCACAAATACGTCATGAAGCAAACCAGGTACATTTACTTGCCTTTTTCAACCCACATTTGCTATCTTGATCCCTTACTCCTTCTGAAAAAGGAAAAATGCATACTGTATTTTATATTAGGTAGATATAGTAGGTGGGAGTCTGCTATACAATCAGTGACTGGTGACAAATCAGTAATTTGCTTAAACACCTACAAGTGATTTTGTCCCAAATATAAATAAATTTGTAGATTTTGATAAATTCTTCAAAAATAGACTAAAACAGAATTCTTCCATGACATCAGCCCAATTCAATAGTTTTTCACGGCACAAAGACCATGTTGTCTCTAACTGCTACTAAGCTGTTAAAATAAGGCAGCTTTCAAAGGAAAGTAGCAACCTGAATGTGAAAAAAAATTATGGGTTTTGGAAAATTCTTATAAAATATAGCACTCAAAGTTCCACATATCATTAGGAATACATGCTGCTTGTTGCTGGTTGTGACTACATGAGCAGATAGTACAAGTTACAGCCATTTTTTTTCTCCAGGGTCACTTGTAATCTTCACCATTAAGGGAACAGTGCCCTCTCCCTGAACCCCTCTAGAAAAAAATAGAACTGTGTGAGATTTCTTCCCTGAAATATAAAGTGGCTTTTTATTTCCTTTTAGAGACAGCCAGGAACCACCAATTCAGTGGTTTGTGCTGGTTTGTTTACCACTGCAAAAGGTGTTTGGCAGTTCAGTTCCCCCCCCCCCTTCACCAGGCAGTGCCTCTAAGTGTGTGTCTGCCAGCGGTGACAGGACACCAAACCACTGAACATCCATTGTGGCAGTGAAAGAACCAGCATAAATCTGGGAGTTGAGTCATGGCTACTGGACTTCTTTTCTGAGAGATAGAAACGTTTCGCTGTTCATCCAAACAGCTTCATCGGTCTGGCCGATGAAGCTGTTTGGATGAACAGCGAAACAGACCGATGAAGCTGTTTGGATGAACAGCGAAACGTTTCTATCTCTCAGAAAAGAAGTCCAGTAGCCATGACTCAACTCCCAGATAAACGCACCTGGATGACTGAGAATCTTCACAGACAACCAGCATAAATCAATGATCTGGCAGTTTGTACCCATCTATTTCCTTCATATCCAAGGGAAAAGTGTTTGCAATGGCAAACAGTTAAGACTGAATGTAAATGTCGTAGCACTGAAGTCAATCCCTGAAGTCAACTGTTAAGGAAACCAGCATGAAGAAGAATTTTTAATATGTAAATTTTAATATGACAGGTTAACAATCCACATTATCAGTTCTGTTTATTAATAAACATACCAAGAGCATGTAACCATATTATTTGTTTGTTTGTTTGTTTGTTTGTTTGTTGAACTTATATCCCACCCATCTTCCCAGAGGGAACTCTGGGCGGGATATAAGTTCAGAGAGGGAACTCTGATTGTGGCCAAAGGGCACAATCTTATTGGAGAGTTATACCAGCATAAGTGGAATAAATAGTGATGGCAAATAGCTACTAACTAGCAAGTTGTCACTCTTATTCCTGGTCATGTGCCAAATGCATGACTTGGAACATGATCAGTGACAACTCATTAACCAGTGGCAGTTTACCACTGTGACTTATACCATTAAATTTAAATCAGTGTAAGTCACTATAATATTAATTTTATTTTTATTTTTATTTTATTGTGCTACTATTTTATGGTTTTATTGTAAGAATTGTTTGAATTTGTTAATTGTTGTAAACCGCCCAGAGTGACCTCGCTGCCAGATGGGCAGTATAAAAATCCAATAAATAAATAAATAAATAAATAAATAAATAAATAAATAAATCCCTAATAGGATTCTAGCCGAACTCAGTGTTCAAATTCGTATTGCTTAGTGCAGTTAATCACTCTAGAACAGACCCAGTGATATGGAACACCATAAATCCATTGATACAGATGGGCCTAATCTAGCTGGAACTTACTTTAAGCATAAGTTGCAGTAAGAGTAGATCATTTGTATCACTAGATCCCAAAAACGGATTAACTCACTAAACCCTCATTGATTCAATAGGACTATTCTAGTGCAATTTATTACACTAAACAATAGAGTTTTGGTTATTATGTCACTATATGAACAGAGGTGTTATGTTTTTGCAGGCCTAATAATTAAATCTCAAACAGAAGCTTATCTTCCTAAAAAGATTTAGTTCTTATTCCTCTCAATCTTCAGATCTTTAGATATTAATTACATAGGTGTTACCAAAGTCATAATCCAGAAAAAAATATGTATACTTAAAGCATTTCTCAATGTTTACCTTAACCAGGTAAACCTTACAATTTCCAACATAATCAAAGGAAAGTCCATCGAAAGTCCTGTAATGGCGATCTCCATATGCAGTACACATTGATGGGCAAGGGTGGAAAGTACATTCAAACGAACCATGATGACAGACACTGAAAAACAAGAACATGAATAACAATGGTAACTAAAGTCTAGCATGCCTTCTTGCGACCACCTATGAAAGCAAAATGCAAAAACATAATCCTGTAGGCTACTGACACTTCTTCTGATTCTCATACACAAAGCTCTTCATACACAAAGCTCTTCAACATGCATTCTACAAGAGATGGACTCAAATTAATTCATGGCGCTTTGTACAAAACATATCATGCAGCACCACAGGTGCCATGCACCCTCTCCTCCCACCCTCCAGCTGGCTGGCCCACTCACCTTTCACTCAGACAAGGAGGTGGCATGCAGATTATCCCTGGGCAGCTGCTGAGTAGTCAGCTGCCAGAGGAGGCAGAGAAGGGCAGCCTGGGCTCCTTCCCTGACTACAGAGCTGCCAAAGGAGGAGGACTCCAGCAGCACACAACGAAACATGAGTGGGCAGACCAGCCAGCTAGGGGTTGGGAAGAGGGGAGGCATGGCATTTGTGGTGCCGTGCAGTGAGCTTCCTATGAAGCAGCATGAATTAAATCTGTACCCATCTCTACATTCTGCCTATATGCTGCAATTAAAAGAGAGGATCCATAAACAGAAAGCAGCATTTGCATACCTGTTAAGCATGAGTACTCTGGATATTTACTCTCAGTTATGAACTTCATGAAATGCTGCCATAGCAGACTCTAATAGTACCATGGTGTCTCACTTTGAGGAGAATGGTAGATTTGACTAAATTGACAATAACACATGCTGTAAGTTGCTCAATAAGCCAGGAACCTTTTACAGTGTACAGACCTTCTTTGTTATAAACTTGGCATACTATTTACCAAAGCTGATTAGCTTCATATGGTTCACACAAGCAAATTCTTTTGACAGAAACAGCACACTTAAGTCAACAATAGTAGTCAGCCCAGAGATCTGAGATCTAAATGTGTCAATTGTCTGGAAAGATTTTAAAAAATATGTTATCCAGAATCTCTTTCAATATTTTCACCATTGCACAGCTCCCTGTGGAAGCTGCCACTGTGATCTGATCAAGGTACTTGTTGTTAGCAAGATCTGAAAATATTTACGAAATCAACACAAAATATCCCAAACATGAGGTGTTAAGCAAGAAGTGTTTAAATTCACATGTACATTTGGCAAAAATATAGGCCAGTATTTTATTTGTTTTCATTGAGAAGAAAATGCCCCCATCACACTACCCTGGAATCACACTGTATGAAAGTGTTCCTACTTACACATGGAGGCTGCTTATTAATCATTAGGCTAACAGCTTGTACAACGGCACAGCTTGTGCAAATGGTATATTCCTGTGTTTCCTACACTAGTGAATCTTTCTGCCCAATGGGAGTTGACCCATAATTTTTACCCAGAGAAAGAAAGCTCCTTTCTCACAGTAACAGAGTGAAAACACATGGAATAATGATAAGTGCAACTCTGCTTCTTTCAATATCATGTTATTAAAGTAGTTCAGCATTTATTTGAATTATGAACTATGGTACATGTGACACTGGACAGTAACAAATACTTTTATGTTACAATACTTACCACGATCATGCTGTAAAACATATTGAACTGAAGTCTATAAGCAAGGCCTGATAGAGATTTCTTACACATTGGTGAATAAGAATTGGAAATATATACTGTGCTAAAGACAAAGAAAGGGGGGGAGTCAACGCTAACTAATTGCCTAATTGTCAGCTTGCACTGTATGCAGTTGAGTGCCATGTTTAGATTTTTCAGGTAACGTGTTTTTCAGTTCGAACATTAATGTGGAAAAATAGTTTCCTTGTAGCTTCAGAATTACTACAAGCCCTTAGTAAAGGGGATTTTTTTTAAAAAAAATGTGTTCAAACACTCAGTGAAAGTTGCAAATGTAAAGGCTTTGGGGAACAAGGGTAATAACCCAGGATCACTTTACCTTCCTGCCAAGTAGAGGTGGCTTGTAAGTCGCTCCATCAGGCGGCCAAAAGGCTACAAAAGTCTTCTAGAGCAGATACTGAGGACCTGACAAGAGGCAGAGGCAGTCAGTCAGCACAAGGCTGGAGTGGGCAAAGACATCCAGACAAGGCATTGACTAGTGCTGACTGGAACAGCCTGTGGAGTTACCTAGGCTCACCGGTAACCAGCATGGAATAAATCGGGGTTGGGTTGATTACATGATTTCCAGATACTGTTAGACTGTGATTCTCATCAGGCATAAGCCAGCATGGCCAGCAGAATCCTGGGAACTACAATACAACAGCACCTGGATGGGCTGTGCTTTGCCCTCTTCTGCAGTGAAGAGACCAAATGGATTAATGGCAAGAGAGAGAGAGAGAGTTGGGTGGAGACATAAGGACACTGACTGTTTCCATGATAATGATGTCTCATTTCCTGGTTGATGACTTTTATTGTGGCTGGAACATTAGGTGGTGTTACAGAACCATAATACCTTGGCAGTGGGCTTGGACACTGATGAAAGCAAACGTAGGTTAGGATCTTCCTCGTGTTAACTGTTAACTAATGGTTTGTAGAGCTTATAGATACTGGACTACAGCATGTCCACTTGTGAGCTCAGGTTAAATGTTGAAAAAACTTTCTGAAAAATTGTTGTACAAGAAGATTGTTTGTGATTTTCATCAGAACAATTGCAAACACACAGATCACTGGAAAATCAGAGATGCAATTTAAATACTCTTTCTTTAGGAAATAATGTTATAGTATACTTATGATTTTTCTTTTAAAAAACACTTGATGGAAAGGAGAAAGAGACTAGAAATGAAAATTCATCTGGGGTACACAGTTTATGTTTATCTTTGGGCCAAACTGCAAGTAAATGTAAACAACTTAGAGTTCCCGTGTGGAAGGTGGGTGTTAAATAAATAAATAAATAAATAAATAAATAAATAAATAAATAAATAAATAAATAAACCACATGCTAATGTGAACTTCTATTAATTTTCTGTAAAACAGCAGGACAGCTTTGGCAGGAAATAATCTGATGTGAACTGAAGGAGGGTGAGTAAAAGAGAATGGTTTTCTTTACTCTTCCCCCACACCAAATCCCTCTAATGACCTCTTTCCTGCATGACTTAAAATCTGTACTTGCAGGGAAGAAGAGGGCATTTCCTCCTCAGTCATAACACTGATGAACATTTATTCCCCGCTATTGCTCTCCTTCATTTCCTAAACTATTGTCTAGAGCCACTAAAGGCTACTGTATTTTAAAGTATTTCAATAAAAATTAAAATTACTCAACAGGATATAAATATTAAAAGAAAACAACAAATGGGGAAACAAAACAATGCAAAGCCATCATTATTACAGATGGGACAAATAATTATATATATAGATATATATATAATACTGTAGTATGCACTCACCAGGTATGGCAAGAAGAAATTACTTTGTCCCCAGGGAAATATTCCTTGCCTTTCCAAGAACACGGACATTCCTCTGGTTTGAAACATCCATCTCCATGTTTAACAAAGCTACAAAAACATTAAGCAGATATTCAGCGCAAATTGCAATAGTTTATTTATACAAAATATAGTTCCCATAGGTGGCAGGGTCCAGTACTGACCTGGGTCCCAGTATAAGGTCCAGTGAGGCCTTGCCACTCAGAGAAAATGACCACCACATGCTCAGGATGGAACTTAAGATTCACCTAGTTGATTACAAGTATCCTTATTCAACCAACCAGGAGTACTGGCCAAAGGAGATCAGGATGACTGAGTAGTATGGCTATCATGTTCAAATGTTAATAAATGGGGATGAATAAAAGGTGGAAATATGCATCCCTTCATTGGGGTCTCCACGAATATAAAGGGGCAAATATTAAACAAATCAGCAATATTTGTCAAATATCACTATTTGTTTTTTTATTTGTCCCCATTTCTAATTCTAACCAACAGACAATAAAAATAATTTTAAACTTATATATAAAAGTTTTAAGATTTTAAAAAAGAAACGACCTTGTACACGTCACTTAGAATGAAATATTGTTGCGTTAGATTGGGCTTATTCCCAGATACCTAAATATAGGTTGTTAGCGATGTTTTGTTCCGTAATGCCTACTTTTAATTAAATTGGAACAGATTTCCAGTATAGATCTTTGCTCTTTGTTCCTCCCTGACACAAACTACCCTGTAGCAATAGCAAGAGAAGTGTAACTACAGTTTACTTATCTGCCTATTAGGATTGGAAGGTTGTTTTCACATGTTTACAAGCTCCATTTTTTTTAAAAAAAAGGGAGAAATGAAATCCCTTCTTCCCCCAGCATTCTCCTACAGAAGACTGGTTCATAGAATCATAGAGTTGGAAGAGACCTCAAGGGCCATCCAGTCCAACCCCCTGCCATGCAGGAACCCCATCACAATATTTTCGACAGATGGCCATCCAGCCTCTGCTTAAAAACCTCGAAAGAAGGAGACTCCACCACCCTCTGTGGCAACATATTCCACTGCCAAACAGCTCTAACTGTCATGAAGTTCTTCCTAATGTTCAAATGGAATCTCTTTTCCTGTAGTTTGAAACCATTGCCCCGAGTCCTAGTCTCTGAAGCCATGAAAAACAAACCTGTTCCCTCTTCAATATGACATCCTTTCAGATATTTAAACATAGCTATTATATAGCTGGAAGAATAAACTAGACTAGGAGAAAAAAAACTGCAGACAAGACAGTGAACAGTCAACCACAACTGCTAGATGACTGCTGCTCAAAAAAGCAAACAGAACCTTTTAACAAGTGGCTGGCATTCTTTACTCTTTGGGGCCATGCCTTGACAGAAGTGAAACCAAAAATGTCCTAGAACTTTTTTTAAAATAAAAAGTGAATATCGTAAATTGAACAGTGTGCAAATACACCAGATTCTTTACTGTATGCATGCTTTTTTAAAACATAACTGTTTGGGTTCTCCAATTATTTCACTAAGAAAAACAATAAAAACTTCAAAAACTATGATTAATTTTATATTTCATAATTTTATTTAAAGTACATGAAACATTTTGCCGACTCTGTCATTCCAAAGATTCCATCTGTTGCCTGGATGGATAATGAATGACAAGACTGAAAATTCCCACTGTTTAAAACTACCAACTAAATAGGCCACATTCAGAAACAAAGAGCATCCCTTTGACAAAGCCAAAGTGCAAGTTTCATCTTTGTAACATTATCCTGCATAAAACAAGCGCTAACAGCTTTCTCTCTTGAAAAGCCAAACAGTCAGATTGATTTCAATGATCTAAGAAATTTTATAAAAACAAAATGCCATTTAGATGACAAATGACTTGTTCTTTTAAAAAAAACTATGTACTGCATTATTTCTAAATGTCAATGTTTGATATGCTGCCTACAGATAAACTGAAATGACACACCTGCTCCCAGATCCTATAATTCAGCCAGACATGTTTTAATTTCTCTGGCATCTTAATAATCTGCCATGTTGGCATCTTCAAATAGAATCACTGGCTGATACTGACATACTCATGAATGCAGATGCACTCATGAGATCTATATAGTTCCATTAATATATTTCACCTACATCTATCACCAAAGGGACACTTTCCACATTTTTAAGAAGACAATAAGACATTCTTGCTTCTTTGATCTTAACAACTAGAGCATCTGGAACAGTCCTGTATTGATACAGCAGTAGACTAAAGTATGAGAATTGAAACACACCATTTTCCACATACACAGAAACATGTACCAATAATGGGCTACTGGCATTAGCTCCTCCTGGCCAGAGAAAATACAACACTATAATGTTATCTTTAAACTAAATCTATTTTTTACTTAAAGGATTTGTAATACGTATTTGTTGCATCTAATTATTGGTTTATGCCATGGTGATCCTGTGAATGTTGATCCTAAACTATTTAAATAAGTATTTAAGAGGAAATTGTAGATATTGCAAATTAATTAACCAATAAGAATTGTACAACTTTACCTTCGTTAAAATTCTCTTTGAGCAGATTCCTGGGTGTGTGTGTGTGTGTGTGTGTGTGTGTGTGTGTGTGTCTTCTTTCTTTCTTTCTTTCTTTCTTTCTTTCTTTCTTTCTTTCTTTCTTTCTTTCTTTCTTTCTTTCTTTCTTTCTTTCTTTCTTTCTAGCAACAGGTAAGTTGTATCCATCCAATTTGATTCATTTTATTCTTTTGACATACATTATATGAAAGGATCATTGTCTTTGGGTTCTTTCCAGACTATTAGCAAATTAAAATTTGTATCATAAATGTATGTGTTGCTGTATGGATTAGTAAATAGGTGGCTCTCCAGGTGCAACTTCCGTCTACAATAGGTGCAACTTCCGTCTACAATAGCACGCACAGTAAATGGTAAAAGATGCTAACAATTGTCATCCAGCAATTGCTATCATAGGTTAACAGGAACATTAAAGTTATTATTTTAAGAGTATGGCAATAATGGTATTTAAGATAAAAATGCTTTTACTCTCACAAAAAGTACTCTAATTTGTGAGCAGATTTATGCAATCTCCAAATACATATAACACTGCCCATTTAACATTTTTGTGATTTTTTATTGATCATGAATTACTCTTGTATCAGCTCAACCTTAGCAAAAGACACCAAATGAGATACTATACAAATAACTCACAATGGTGGATTTGTAGTAAATTCTATTTATGACTATGCCATTTTACAACTCATCTGACAGAATCCTGTTAGTATAATGTAATGAGGTGTAATCCAAATAAGGTGCCAGAAACATTTGATTTATGGTGAATAAAAGCTTTCTACACTCTTCCTTTTAAGATCTCAAGGCTTCATAAGGCCCCCTTTTGCTCTGGGATGACTCTGGGAGCCTTGAGATGGTTGGACAGAGAGCCTTTAGTAGTTTAAAAAAAAAAACACCTGCTGCTGTTTTGCTGGTGGTGCTCCAAATCCCAGCAGTGGTGAGCCTCAGGTCCTGAAATGGAGGTGGGGGAGGAAGCTTTTGAGTGCTTTAAATTAAAAACTCTTTATGACTTCCTATGCTATTTGCTGCTTGTGTTAGTTGCACTAGTTTCTCTGCAACCATAAGTAAAAGATACATATATTAGCAAAACAATGCTGCCTTTTATCTTCTGCTAGTGATATCTTCTACTAAACTATCTTCTACTAAACGAGGAACTTACTTATTGATACATTTCAAAGAATAAGATAATCCTGGGCAAAAACATGCTGCAAATGATTTAGTATTACATTTGGAAGTACTTTTTGTACTCTGTTTGTTGTGTGCATACCTGGGTTAAACTTTGTAGTGCATGAGTTCTGTATCGTGCATATTTGAAATATAAAATAATCAAAACCAAAAGAAGCTCTAGTTCACTTCAGAGACTATAAAAGGGTACTGCTGTCACAATAGGTGCCTTCAAAACTGCATTCCTTGTATGCTACTACTTCCCTAATCATTTTGGGCCATTGATAAGAGACATTCTTGCATTCCATTAAAATCATTATTTTCACTGTGTAAATTAGAAAGTGATGATTTTTCTTTTCTTGTCCTTTTTAAAAGAAACCTTTCAGGAATTCATTTAAGCTTCTTATATGTTACTTGATCAGGTATGCCACCTGCTATTACAACAAGAAGCATTTTTTTGTTTTGTTTGAGGGAAAGAAAAATATGTTCATAGATGCTGCAGATGTTCATTATTATTGCAAGATTTCATTTTCAAACAAATACTACTTATGACTTCAAGAATCAGGAGGACTGAAAATTGGTGGAAATGATGCCAGCGGTAGTAGCTGTTGTCACATCTTGTGAACCGCACATGCCCCCTTAATCAGCAAGGTATCTGTTCCATCATGTCTGGATACCTGGATTGCTGAAGTAAATTAAAAAACTGTGGATAGCACAGTTCAACAAAACAAGAGCAAAGTTCAGTAACACAAGCTCATTTCAGAGTGGGCTGTGAGATCCTAGTTCAGTTGTGTCCAAACTCTGGCCGTCCAGATGTTTCAGACCACAACTCCCATGGTCCTTTGTCATTGGCCATACAGGCTTAGAATTCTGGGAGTTATGGTCTAAAACATCTGGAAGGCTGAAGTTTGTACACCCCTGTCCTAGTTTGTATAATAGAACATATATGGTGCTAAAGCCATTCTAAATCAAGTATTTTTACACATTAGTTTCCACAGGTGTACATACAGTCCCTTGTAACTGTGCTTCAAGAGTACAATACTTACATACATTTAACTTTGCCCCCTTGAAAACTGCAATCACAGAACTATGTTTCCAAACCATGCCAACTGCTGTCTCAGAGGGTAGATATATGAATGATACCAGGCATCTAAGACTTTGCATTTGCAGAGCAGGTGAGATAGAGGATGTTGTTCACTATTTACTCTACTGTCAGCTTTATGAAAATCCTAGGGGAAATTTCCTGGAAAACATCTTGGCTACCCCAAAGGTGGAGAGCCCCGAAGCAAAGGTGGGCAGGGTACCCTTGGACTGTGACCCACACCTTACCTATAGAATAACGATCTTTTCTAAAGCCACCAGAAACATCCAGATTAATTTCCTGAGAGTCATCACAGTTAACTGTGCAGGAGATTCCTTAATATGAAGGGGTACCTGTGTCTCTTTTACTTTCCCCCTCCCCAGTTTTTCTGTAAAAGTGGCCATACACTGGACCTCTTCGTGGATAAGTCCTTCATTTTATGATTGTGATTTTTTAAAATCTGACTATATTTGTAACTTACCAAGTGTGACAGCTTTTAGCCATTACAATAAACTGACTGACTCACTGACTTGTTCCTGTGCAAATAAATGTGACCTACACAGCAACTGAGTATAACAGTCATTTCAGAATAAGTGAGCAGCCTTACATAGTACTAAACTTACCAAAAATACCAATACACTACAACACACTAGGGCAGTGGTGGCAAACCTTTGGCACTCCAGATGTTTTGGACCACAACTCCCAGAATTCCCAGCCTGTATTGCCAATAACAAAGGACTGTGGGATTTGTGGTCCAAAACATCTTGAGTGCTGAAGGTTTGCCACCACAGCACTAGGGCAAGGATATGGGTACTAGATTTATACTGGCATAACAAGAAAGAATAAAGTTTGTTTTTTACTTACCCGTGAGGACAAGTGCATCCTGAAAAACAGGCAAGATGTGATGACAGAGTAAGGTTGAGTAGTTCATTTTCACATGTTCTTTCCCTGCCAAGTTCCATCGTGAGTGGATTACTACAGTTTACATAGATCTGCCCATCTGGGCAGTTGTGAACTGAGAAAAAAAAGAATGCATAGGTGTGTTAATATCTCATTTTGATTACTAATATCTACAGTCCTTTCCTCTTTTCTAAGACCTATTGATAGATCCCTCTATCTTGTATTTATGTGGAAATGTTACATCAGCCTTAATTCTATGCACCTTATTTCTTATCACATATCAACTTTAAAAAAATAATAACACTGCAGAACCCACTCCTTGGTTTATGGTATCTATATTGCTATTAGAGATGGGCACGAATAAAAAAAAATGGTGTTTGTCGTTTGTCGTTTAGGGGGGCCGTTCCTGTTTGTTTCCGTTTTTTGTGAATTTTTGCAAAAAATCGTTTTCATTTTCATTCGTTTCGTTACCATTTCATTACCATTTATTTCAATTTTTTGTGATTTTTTTTAGCATTTAAAGCAGTTCAATGTATTGCCGTAACGAAAACGAAACGGACGACAACATTTCTGGTGTTTCTGTTCGTTTCGTTTCATTTTAGAGACAAAATTCATTTGTCATTTCGTTATGTAACGAAATGAAAAAACAAAAACGGAAACGGAAAATTGTTCGTTTCGTGCCCATCTCTAATTGCTATCACTTATATCGGTGGTCCCCAACCCCCGGTCCGCGGACCGGTGCCGGTCCGTGGACCGGTCGGCACCGGGCCGCCTGGGGAGGCCGGGGAGGCTCCTCCCCTTTTCCTCCGCCGCCCTCCTCCTCCTCCTCTTCTCTCCCGCGGGCGGCCGGTGAGCCCCCCCACGCGCACGCACCGCTGCCGCAGCGTGGGGGCCCCCTCGGTTGGAAGAGGAGGTGGGTGCCCCTCCTCCTCCTCCCCCGGGGCGCGCGCCCTTTGGCCCCTCCCTGCGGCCGCGCTCCAGGGCGGAGCCTCCCCGCTGCTGCCGCCGCCGGACCGCACCTGTGTTCGGGGCGGGCGGGGGGGGCGTCGCGGGCCGGCCCGGATGTTTTCCCCGCCGCCGCCGCGCCTGTGTTGGGGGCGGGCGGGGAGGCGTCGCTGGCCGGCCCAGGTGTTTTCGCCGCCGCCACCGCGTCTGTGTTGGGGGCGGGTGGGAGGGGAGCATCGCTGGCCGGCCCGGGTGTTTTCGCCGCCGCCGCCGCGCCTGTGTTGGGGGCGGGCGGGGGGAGCGTCGCTGGCCGGCCCAGGTGTTTTCCCTGCCGCCGCCGCGCCTGTGTTGGGGGCGGGCGGGGGGAGCGTCGCTGGCCGGCCCGGGTGTTTTCCCTGCTGCCGCCGCGCCTGTGTTGGGGGCGGGCGGGGGGAGCGTCGCTGGCCGGCCCGGGTGTTTTCGCCGCCGCCGCCGCGCCTGTGTTGGGAGCGGGCGGGGGGGCGTCGTCGCTGGCCGGCCCGGGTGTTTTCCCTGCTGCCGCCGCGCCTGTGTTGGGGGCGGGCGGGGGGGCGTCGCGGGCCGGCCCGGATGTTTTCCCCGCTGCCGCCGCGCCTGTGTTGGGGGCGGGCGGGGAGGCGTCGCTGGCCGGCCCGGGTGTTTTCCCTGCCGCCGCCACGCCTGTGTTGGGGGCGGTCGGGGGGGGGGGGGGGGGTCACGGGCCAGCCCGGATGTTTTCCCCGCCGCCGCCGCGCCTGCGTTGGGGGCGGGCGAGGAGGCGCCGCGGGCCGGCCCGGATGTTTTCCCCGCCGCCGCCGCGCCTGTGTTGGGGGCGGGCGGGGGGGAGCGTCACTGGCCGGCCCGGGTGTTTTCGCCGCCGCTGCCGCGCCTGTGTTGGGGGCGGGCGGGGGGGGAGCGTCACTGGCCGGCCCGGGTGTTTTCGCCGCCGCCGCCGCGCCTGTGTTGGGGGCAAGTGGGGGGAGCGTCGCTGGCCAGCCCGGGTGTTTTCGCCGTCGCTGCCGCCACAGCGACCCCCCCGCTGTCGCCCCCGCCGCCGCCGCCCCGCCGCCGCGCCCCCCCACGGGCGGGCCAGGGAAAGGTTATCGGGGATTTACCGGTCCACGGTGATAAAAAGGTTGGGGAGCACTGACTTATATTACATGACGTTGCATTACATTTACTGAACAATATCTATCTATATGTGTCATAAAGTTGATTCTGACTTATGGTGACCCCTTCCAGGTTTTCTAGGCATAGAGTACTCAGAAGTGGTTTACCATTCCCTTCTGCTGAGGGTGTTCTGGGACAATTTAGCTTGCCCAGTACTACACAGGTTGGTTGTTCTCCTGGGAAGCAGAGTAGGGAAGAAAACACCTGATCTCTGGCTATACAGCCAAGTAGCTAAATTATGGAACTATACAGCCAATTATGCTATGCTATGCTATGCTATGCAACATTAGTTGATAGCCTGCAGTAGGCCACAAGTAGAGTAGTAAATAAATCAGTGGGGACTTGATGGGTCAACATCTGTGTAATTTACATTGATTCAACAGAGCTACTCTACCTGTGATTTACTACAGAATTTCAACATCTGTATTGTAACAATGCCATATTAACCACCCAGAGTCTCAAGCAGTTTTAGCTACCATTTCAATTTTTCAGCCCCAATCTGTTTCAAGCTTGGTACATGTTATCCCCCAATGCACGCATGGTTGAGACGCTGTAGGGATCCTGAGATACATGCATAGATAATCTTCACTTTACATACCAGTGTCTCCTTCCTCACAGTTCATTATTCCATCTTCACAATGGCTGGAAAAAAATAAGTTCTGTTAAGAACATAGTTATATTTAGAACCTTTTGCAAGAACGATTAAGGAAGTAGTCAAGGATTTTTTTTAAAAAAATGCACTTGTACAAAATGCTATTTTCCCCAGATCTCTCTCTTTTTAGTACTGTTCTGTTAAATTCTTGGACTGTTTTTTTCACGGCTGTTTAAATGATAATTTGAGGACGGACACAAATAGACCTTTGAGAAGATTAAACAAAGGTTACCAAAGAAGTGGTGTCACAGGCAATGCAACCTATAATTCCTCCGTTGCTGCCAGGTTGGTCTAGGAAACTAATGGAGCTCCCAACTCCAGATTCAGACTGAATATAGTACTCCTTGACTTCCATAACTACATCAGTGTTGATTTAAAAAAACATGTTAAACGTAGCACATACATGACACCTATGTTCTATAAATTTAGCCAAGTTTGTATAAATTTAGCCAAGTTTGTTTTCACCAAAGTTCTGGAGAGCTATGAAGGAGGAAGAAATTTTGGAATTATGTAATAAATAGTGTATAGATGGTATACACCAACAAGTACAAAAACATGTGGCTTTACTGCTACTATCTGTATTCACTGGTGAAAAGAAAGGGCTACTACATCAAGATTTGATACTGCGCCTTTTTCGCAGCAGCAAGATTAAAAATTGCTTATAAATGCAACTTGCTAATTCTTGATACTACACTTGATTTTAAAAGATCCAGAAGTTAGCCCTCATAAATAAACACACACACACACACACACACACACACACACACACAAATTAAGATATGCAAATCAAAAAGATGAATTCACAACAGTTTAGCAACAATTTATTCAATATGTGTATATCTATACTTTAGTGCACATTTTGGCTCCCCATGTAACCACCTTCATTTTTGGAGAAACACATTTTAAACACTTGGAACTTGATTTTCCTGCCAGAATGCATCTTCAGTGGGAAGAAGTGATTGTGCTTAATATAATTATTGTTCAGCTTTGTCTGCTATTGTGATTTTAGTTGCTCTGTTTTTTAAAAAGATTGTTGTTAAATAAAAACTTCTTAACATTAAAGAAAAGAAGGGGAGGGAGGGGAGAAGAGAAGGAGAGAAGAGGAAGGAAAAGATAAAATAAGATAAGATAAGATTAGATTAGATTAGACTAGATTAGACTAGATTAGATTAGATGTGTTAGAGAACACAATTCCCAACTCAATGCAGCTATGGAAAGCTGAAATGCAAGTGATTTTTAGGCTTGTATCTTTTACTGTTCTTGTTACTATACTGTAGTGAATTCACATGTTGTTTTTTTGCCTTGACTATATAGGGAATTTTACAAGACTCACATGACTAATATTCAGGTAAAGAGGTATGCAGCTACATAGTGGATTAAGATCTTTAGCACACATGTTAACTGGTCCACATTTTACGGTGAGTTATATTTAGGGTAGCCACTTACACAAACACTAAAAAAACAGAAATCCATTTCCAAAAGATGCAGAACAAAAGAAAATACAGATTTTCAGGTATATATGCTGTTTTATATGCAGGCAGATGCTTATGATTGTAACTAGTATAAATACAAATTCAGGGTGTTTTACCACAATGGAAATCTCTCCCATCAGTAGAAGTAGTTCCTTTTTTGCTTCATGGAAGAGGACCCAACTCTATGTGGCCACAGAAAACTGAAATGCAAGAGCCTTTCAATGTTGTAACTCTTACCAAATACAGTGTTACCCTGGATTACAAATGCTTCAGGTTATGAAAGACTCAGATTACAAAAAGATATTATTAGAAACGAGGATGCCTTGGGTTAAGAAAATTTTCAATGTTACAGGTACCACTGTATTTATTTTTCCTGCTACTCTATTTAGCAGAAGCCACACAAATGTACAACATGACATGAGAAATTAGCCAAAATGTGGATATAACTTACCACTTTCCCAGTGATGTGATTATGTTTTCTCCAGGTGGGTAGTCAGTGCCCTGAAAATAGCAGGGACACTCATTTCTATAAAGGAAAAATAAATAGATTGTGTTAAAAATTGCAGCATTTGATGAAGAAAAACTAAGCAAAACATAGACCTTCAAAATGATAACAACATATATTGACAAATATCTTGTCTGCCACTAAACAACATGATAATACACAAGGGTAACTTCACTAGGCACTATGCCTAGACAACAAAGATTGTATATGTGCAATTCCTGTTGTTACCTATTGTGTAATGTACCAGAGGAATTGTTTCATGAATAACACTTCCACCCAGGTGCTATTACAGCCACCCTTGTGTGTGTGTGTGTTGCATTGTTACAGTCGTGACCAACTCTTTGTGAGTTGTCCTCACAAAGAGTTGGTCACGACTATAACAATGTCCTCATGTCCAAGGAGTTTTCTTGGCAGGAATACTGGAGTGGCTTGCCCATTCCTACTCCAGGCGCCTACAGCACCTGGTATTCCCTGGTGGTCTCCCATCCAAGTACTAATCAGGGCCGACCCTGCTTAGCTTCCGAAATTAGGTGAGATCCCTTCTGTAACACTAAATCGCACAAGCACAGCTGCACAAGAAAAATTTAGCAAGAGTCTAAGATCTTGTTGCTTAGCATAGAAAGTCACACTATAATTGGCTCACTGGATTATTATGGATTTGGTGCTACTGATTTAAATTAAGTGCATAAGTGCCACTTAATTAAATGAAGTTGCAAGTACAGTAGGCCCATTTGTAAATGAATTTAAATAGGACTTGACCCACCAAAATCCCTACTGATTCAATGGACCTACTGTGCAACTCATTACACTAAGCAGTAGAATTTCAGTCACTGAATTTTAATATATTGCTCCCCAGCTTGCATATTGAATGGCATTCCTTCGCTAACACAATTCTCAGTATAGACAAGCAAAATGGTTTGCCCATGTACACAGTACAGCACATCAGGCTATTTTCCTTTCACCAAGAACAATAAAATCACAAAGTGCCTTTTTTAGACATTCCAGCGAATGAAAACATACTAATAATATTCTACTAAATTATGCATTCTACCAGATTTTTCAAGATAATGGATATAATGATCATTAGAAAAATACATCTATTTTCTTCTTTATTTTTAGTGGGATGGATATGAAAAGTTTTAACCACATTAACTGTTTTCATTAACTGCTAATCAGTAGTACCATTAAATAATCAATTCATTATTAGAAAAAGTAAAATCACAATTTATCTAGATATATTGTTTAGAAAACTACCTGAACATTTGACTAATGGCATGGATATAATTGTTTATGAAATAAATGATGAACCAGTAACCTGAATGACAGCATCTTGGAATTATACTCTATTTTAGACTTGTGGAAGAACTGTTAGAAGTGGTTTCTACTCCACATGGGTCAGTGAACTCCGTACTGTGCATCCAAGGGACCAAGAGGCTGACATTTTGAAACTGGTTGGTGAATATGTTTCTGCAGTTGCTGCTTATATAATCTTCTGTCTCTTGAGCTACGTTGTTCATTTTGCGTGGGAATATTTGGTCATGTTCTGATAATGTCTCAGATCTGGAAACATATACTAGCAAAGCAATAAGGTCAGCACAACAAATATTACCTACCGTTGCACGCATCTGTCAGTTTTGATGTTCAGATACATTCCAGGTGGACAGGTGCAACCTTCAACACAATCATCACCGCATGTCTCTGGCACGGAGACTGTTTGGCAAGTTCTACCACAGGTAGATACACAGACACTGTACTCCATTGTATCTCCACATGAAAGAGCTACTCAAATGAAACAGATCACTCATATTACAAGCCAAGTGCATAAAAAACAATCCACTCTCAAAAGTCTGGAACGTTTCTCATCCCACACACTGTGGGGTAGGATTAAGTGGAAATACATTCTTATTGAAAAGTAATTCCCGTGGTGTTTAGAGAACGTACTCATTGCAAAGACTGCAACCTTGAATATGATCTATTTAGTGCGAAATATGACATTTTTGATCTAGAAATATAAAGTAGCTATGCTTCTTGGCACAAAATTAAAAGTCTACAATATTTAATATATCCAAAAATCAGAGCGAACATGAATCCTTTTTCTGTTAACATCCTTCTCAAGTTCATTTCACATAGCTAAAGCTCCATAAAGTTTGCCTTCCAAAATGCTGTTAAGCTTTCTAACTCTACTTTTATAAGTAAAACAGGTAAAAATAGGATACTTTTAAAAATTAAATAAGAACAGACTGAATCCAAGAGGAGGAATGATTATTTCCAACCGCAAAGTCCAATCTGTAGCAAAAGTGATCCCAAATCTGAAGTTTTCCCATTTCCACAAGACTTTCAACAAGTTTTTTTCTCAATATCTTTCTACAGCCCAAGAAGACAAGAAGATCTGACAGAACAGCACTGGTATATTTTCTCGTTCTGCTTATGGTTCTTTGGATCCAAATAAATGAATTCAATTTAGATATGCATCAGGCTCCTCTGAATTTTGAGTTGAAATATAAATATTTTCAAAACCCTCCACGGCTTGGGCCTTGAATACCTGTTGGAGTGTATCACCCAGAGGTCAGCTGGCCAGGCCCACTCGAATGTCGCAGGCATGCTCACTCAGGGTGCCCACTCCCAGGGAGGCGCGGAGGTCGACTACGCGCAATCGCGCCTTCTTTGTTGTAGGCCCCTCATTATGGAACCACCTCCCGAGTGAGCTGCGCCTTGCACAGTCCCTGCCCACCTTCAGAAAGGCTCTGAAAACCTTGTTTCTCAGGGAGGCATATGGCAACCTTTAATTTAATTTATTCTATTTAATTTATCAAACTTTTTTTCCTTCTCTTCTCCCACCCACTGCTCCATCTTGCAAGGATTTCCCCTTTTTGTATTGTAATGCTTTTAACTTGTAAACCGCCCAGAGTTCCATATTGGAAGATGGGTGGTATAAAAATAAAATACAATACAATACAATACAATACAATACAATACAATACAATACAATACAATACAATACACATGATGGGGGGAAAGCCCCAAACAACTAGTTGCAAATTAGCTTTAGGATGCAAACTAACTTACCACATTCAGGGACATGACTGCGAAAGTCTACCTCCACTCCATATCTGTGGCACAGATGAGCATAATGGGACAGAATGGAGCACATGCAAATATGCCCACATTTACAAGTATCTTGTCTACACTGTTCAAAATAGGGAAGAGGGCTCAGATAGGAAAAGCATGGGGCAAAGAGTTCTTTCGTCATGATGCTGCACACTTCTGTGGCATAAGCGGCTGTTAAAAGTAAGAGATAGAAATAATTGTGTTTTAGTTAGAAATTCTCTACCTTTAGTAGCATTGAGAAGTTTCCCCCTCCCCCCAATTCCTTTTTGTACTTCTTAGATTCTGGCCATGAACAAGCCACAATGAATAGAAGAATGATTTGGGTATTTACAAGAGTAAATTCTGTTCTGTTTGTTTCTAAAGAATTGCCAATTAACAAGGAGCATCAATACTTACCTTCTCTTCTTTGTACAGAAAATTTGTGTGCTTATATTTACAGGCTGGTCAGGTATGATAATGATTTCTTTGCTTATGGAAAGATTTCAACATTTCCTCCAGAAAGGATTTCTCAAAGATCTCAAAAGATGTAATATAAAACCTCCACAATAATTAAGTATGAACTAGATTTTTACCAGCTATGCAGTTAGGAACATGAATTGTTCCTAGCTGGCTGAATGAATTAGTACAGCTGCTTTAAAATGGTTTACATAAGTAAAATAGAAGTATAATATATAAAATTGTTGTGAAAAACACTGAGACTTTCCTTAATAGAAAAAGACATTTCAACTGCTATGGCAGAATACCAAAAGTAGTATGCCATCTTGGCGTAAAAAGGACCCAGCGCCTTAGTTGAGTGTTTAACCAAGAACTATATTTTAGTTTAGAATTACCTTCTCAAATTTAATTTAAGATGCACCATCTCAAAAGATAGATAGATAGATAGATAGATAGATAGATAGATAGAGAGAGAGAGAGAGAGAGAGAGAGAGAGAGAGAGAGAGAGAGACTGAAACAATCCCATGAAGAATATCTAGGTGAAATATCTGCACACTCACCTGCTTGTAGATGGATATCACATGGATCCACTGGTGAATTACCCTGCTCAGAAACACAGGCTGATGAAGTTTTCCAGGAATTTCCAAAAAGCTGAGGGGTACTTTCTGGCACTCCAACTGGAGATCTTTTTACCCCAATATTGTTTTTACCAAAATCAAGTAACATTGTGAGATAAAGAACAGGCAGTTGGTTAGAAAGCCACCTCCACTTCTATTAGAAAACAAGAAACACACACACACACACACACACACACACACACACACACACACACACACACACACACACACACACACACACACACACACACACACTTTTGTCTTTAAGGGGTCAAGAGAGCCTGTTAATAGGTCTTCTCCATAATATTTAATAGTTACACAGTATTTTGAAGGCTCTTCTAGTTACTAATCATCTCAATAGGTTCAGCCAGTGTTCTATGATTAACCAAGATCAGTCACAGATGGGAATATTTCCAGAATGTAGAAGTGCGTGGTTAGGCTGGTTGGCTAACTGGGGCAGCCTGAAAGTTGCTCCATGATTTCAACCTGCTAAAACTGAATTTCATTCAAACCAAGAGCAATAAGATAGGGCTAAGGTCCTCATAGACACAGACTCAGTTGTCAAAGTTTAATTTGGATCAGGTACTTAAAATAATGGGAACACTGAGATGGGATCATCTCTGAGCCTCTGAACCATGTTTTAAGTCACGTGCACAAACACTCCTTTCTCCTCGTCCCCATGTCGTGCCCCTCCCATGTCCTGCTTCTTCTTGCACTTCTAGTTTAATATAACTTTTCATGGAGTTATATCACAGTTGTTCTAATGCATGAACAGAAAAACTAGGACTGAAAATTGTGGGTTAGAAGAACTGGACAACATGACATCTTTTCCAAATGCACTGTATGTGCAAAAAATGATTAATGTCCCTTTAGACTAGGTTATCACGAAATCAACTTCAGTTGGGGACTATAGACTAAATGCTAGAATGATACACCCACACATCGTTCTTCCTTTAACACTGGGTGTCGGGGGGGGCATTCTCTGAAATGTCTACAAACTACCCCCCGCCCGCTTCCAAGTCTATAAGACTATTTCTTTCTTCCTGTTGCTTCGCTAGCCACCTTTCCCCTCCCCTCCATTTTTCTATTGCTCTTCCAAGACAGATGTGTACAGATGTTGCTTCATACTACATAGTTAAAAGAACACAGTCATAAATTGTAAGTATTTTTTCTTCTGTTGTTTTCAAAAAACAAGAAGCATCCAGATTGATCATTTGGGCTTTTTCCAGACGTGGGAGTGAGACTGTGCAGATCTCTGTACCCTTTTCTTTGCAAAAGAAAAGGAATAACCACATTCCAAAAACCTCCAGTAATATACTACACAATCTTAGTGCTTTTTTCAAAAGCAGTTCTATAAGAGCTGATACTTGTATCTAAGGGCCTTTTTACACGACCCCTAAGATCCGCTGGCCACTCAAATTCGGACCAGAGATCTTAGGGGTTCGTCGCTCTTCCTGTGTCCCCACCCCCCTCCGCACTTCCTGGCTGCTGGCTGCGTGAGGGGAGGGAGAAAAAGAGAAAGAAAAGCATGCCTCTCGCCTCGTTCTGCCTCTCGTCTCTGTAAAAGTAGCTCTTAAAGGGGCGGGAGCCAAAAAACAACAAACAGAAGCAAGGAGAGCCCCGCACTCACTATCCTTACACCAGATCAAATAATTTTCACCTCCAAAGAGCAGGTATGTGAAAGCTGCGCTGGGACGCGCTAAAGTGGGCGGGGTCACACTTAATTTCCTGTTAACTCCTGAGCAGGTGGGTAAACATTTTTAAGCTCCGGAGCTGGGAGACATTTGCCCCAGAGTTTAGGGGTCATGTATAAACGCCCAGAGGCTACTTTACAGTATTTCAAAATGAATTTAGCAATACATTGTTCCAAATAATGTTCTGTATAGGCATACTGCTCTTATTGAACAATACAGTAATAAATGTTTCATTCTTTGTCAATCTGCTTCTTGTTCAGGACGTTTTCAAGAAATACAAGCTTTGCATCATAAAAGGTGTGTCATGTAATATATCTTTCTGAGATTAAAAAATAATAATTTTACTAATATTAATTATTCAGATCTATATGCCACAAACACATTTCAGTTATTATTCAAACAAAATGCATTTGGATTATCCGTATTGACCATGATACTTGTTTTGTAAAAATGATAATGATACATACAAAAAGTCATCTTGAGTATTTCCATTGAATGTCCCACACAGCCCTACAGTATCATCCTTCCATCTCGCATCAACTTCAAGATAGAGCCTCAAACCCTCCCGGTCGTAAAGAATCTTTAATCCAATATATGACTTCACTTGCAAAAATACAGAGGAAAGTTTCTTTACTTCAAAAGAATCTAGAAAATAAATATTAAAGAAGTGTGATAATCATAATTAAAACGTTGTTAAAAGATTGGTAGTTTGGCTCACTTGATGTTTCCAATGTTTGGGAAGATTGGCCCTTCTCTGAGCTGTGCCCAAATGTCACCAACATTTGATTTTACGCACAATATGACCTTTTCTAAACTTTTACAGTGTAAGGTTTAGGATCATGGAAGGTGTGTTGTCATAATAATTCCACACCCTCATTTGAGCAAGTATGAAAACAGTATATTAGGCCTTACCAGATTTTCAATAAGGCAACCTGGATTTTGGATTAGGAATCTATTTTCACAAAACACATCTGAAAATAATTTAATTTATTCATGTTCATGCTTACTTAAACTAAGTGGTGTTTGTCAAGCACTAAAACAATCATTCCATGTATGATGCTTAGCATTTCTAAATGTGATATTAAAAACAGTCACTTATTATGAGATTATATACAGAATGGGGGAAAGGGCCTGGAGCAATAAATCTAGCATGGGCATAACTTTAGGACCTTGGTAAATACACATAATTTAATACAGAGTGGCCAAAAACCTGTTAGTGGCACTGGCTAGCATAACTTCATCTGCATAAATTTCAGAAATGAATTGCTACAATTTAATAGATTGATATGGGCATTTCCTGTTGCATTTGGAATGTAGTCGCAATGCTTATGCTGACTTCTTAATTTGCAACAATTCATATCAGGATTCTAGCCAACATTTCAAGACTTCCAAGTTTTTTCAAGCATAGCAAAGTTTTTCTCCCTTACCATCAATATAAGGCAGATTAACTTTGTACTGATCATATATCAAAACATCTCCTGAATGGCTCAGTGTAACTTGACTCTTGGTATCTTGATTGAGAATAAGACTGACTGACTGGATACACGCTCCATCTTGATTCTAGAAATAAAAATAGCATCTTAAAATAATTTGGTAAAGTTCATATAATATGTCATTGCATAGATAACAATAACATCCACTTTCAGGTGCTCATGTATTATAAGGACAACATAAGAATTATCAATAGCTGTTTACTGTGGTCTATCTTGACACATTCACAGAACAATGGGCATATAAAGAGGAAATCTGAGAGCCAACAAATTTTATTTATTTATTTATTTATTTATTTATTTATTTATTTATTTATTTATTTATTTATTTATTTTATTTGCTTTGCTTTTTATACCATACCATCTGGCCGATGGTCACTCTGTGTGGTTTACAAAAGTTCGTACATGGACAAAACAATGAATAATAAAATTAAACAATATACAATGTATAGACTGAAATAAAAACTAACCAATCAAACATAATTAAATCTGACAGCATGTAGTATGCATACTACTGCTAGAGAGGTATCTGTGAAGATTCTCAGTCATCCAGGTGAGGTTATCTGGAAGTTGAGTCATGGCAACTGGACTTCTTTTCTTGTGACTGACAAAGATGATTGGATGAGTTGTGAAACGTTTTGATCTCAGAAGAAAAGAAGTCCAGTTGCCATGACTCAACTTCTAGACACTGATAGCAAGATTTGGAGCTGGCAATAGGTCATCAGATTATCAACCTTGAATGTGGGGAAACCTGAGTCAATTCCATGTTCATTCATGAAAACCTATCTTAGGCAAGCTTGCAAGGCAAAATCCAAAGAATCAAAACAAAAAGAAAAGACGGAAACATGTGGCAAGTCACTGTTCGATCTACCAACATTGTTCTGATGCTACAAAACTCCTCTGAAATTCTCGGGGGGGGGGGATTTTGGATGAAGTTAAGAATGAATTTTGGATGAAATAAAGTCATGATAAGGCACCAATGCTGAGGACAAAACAGTGGGATGTGACCACATCCATGTGTTAAATATAATAGATTCCTCCCCAAGGGATAATCAGGAAAGATACAAAACAAAATTTTCTGTTCTTTCTTCTGTTTGGAAGCATCAACTGCATAAAAATATAGACTTTCTCTATACCCCTTATACTCCTTATTCTATTTATGTGTCCTTATAGTATTCCACATCTCGGAGTCTATCTGGGAAGTAAGGTGACCAGTAGGTACTACCTTAACAACCCTCTGTTTCAAGAGATGCTCAATGTTATGGGTTTTTGCATGCCCATAACATTGTTTTTAACAATAAAAATGAAGCAGCAGCACTGAAGTTGGTTATTAGCATTCAGGTAGCCGATGGTAAGAGCTGCCTAGATGCCCTAAGCACATCTGATCTCGCCTGATCTCAGAAGCAAAGCAGGGTCAGGCCTGGTTAGTACTTGGATGAGCGACCACCAGGGAATACCAGGTGCTGTAGACGTCTGGAGTAGGAACTGGCAAAACCACTCCAGTATTCCTGCCAAGAAACTCCATGGACATGGAGTTATGAAGAGTCGGTCATGACTGTAACGATACAACACAACACAGCCGATGGTAAAGGCATCCAGGTCCCCTGCTCATGATTCCACCACCACTGTGCACTCTTTCATAAAATTATACTTATTGCTTTTCAACTTGCAGCTAGACTGTATAAGTGAATTAGAATTCAGAAGATATTGAAAATCTGATTCTGCCTCTTCCCCTTTTTGAAAGAGAGTATTGTTCAAGGGGGTACCCTAATAGAGACAAGAAGCCTTTAGACCCATGGAGCTGCTGTTACAGAAACACTCTCTCTCTCTCTCTCTCTCTCTCTCTCTCTCTCTCACTCACTCACTCTCTCTCTCACACACACACACACACACACACACACACAATCTGTTCCACTGAATTGTTCCTTTTATAACATTGATCCAAGTAACCATCAGCAGCTACTTTCTTGTGAAATCAGCCTCACTCACTAATCACTTAAAAGAAATTTCTGTATTAAAACTTTATCTCATCATAACCAGCTAGAAGATCTAGTGATGCTGTCACATGAAACTCAGAGAAAGTTAAACTCTAATAATTGCCAGCTAAATATTACATCCTGCCAAACTCGCTTGTATGATGATTATTTGTCACCAAGTATAAGGCTCTAAATGACTCTGCTCTTTGTCATTCAAGGGACCAACGTTTCTTCAAGTTACTTTTTTCATAATCTCAGTGAATATAAGAACTGTAATAATTTCAAATAAGGGATTATTAACATCTTTGCAAAATTTCAGGTCTTGGAAAAAATAAGATCTGAAATAATGTTATTCAAGGCTAATTTTTAAAACTCAAACCATACATCTTCTTATCATAAAATATGACATTTCTGCTTTAAGATATTCAAGTGGTCATTTTCATAAATAATAACTCAAACCGGTGTTTATTTGTTTGTTTGTTTTTACTCAGCCTTTCTCCTAAAATGGATTAAACAGGACTTAGAACAGCCTATTAAAAAGTACACAGTATAAAAGCTAAAAAAATTATTACAGTATTAAACAAATATATTAATAGTTTACTGATAAAAGAAATACATTAAAAACAAAACAAAAAAACAAAACAGTTCCATTTAAAAAGCTCTTGAATAGTCAGTAACTACAGCCTATCTCAAGAGAAAAGGCTTTGCCTGCTTTTATAATTACAGGAAATTTATTTCTCCTGCTATTGTGGGAGGGAGTTATGGAGTCTGGGAGCAACAACAGAGAAGTCACCATACACACCCATGCACAAAAAAATTAAAGATACAAAACCACAACCTACTTCATCCAATGCATATACACATAATAAATGATCGAAACCCATCCTTGACAAGAATACTTCACTCTTACAAGCCCTTGGTGGCTGGAAGATATATACGTGCTTCAGAAAACCCCACATAATTTCAAGTAATTACTAATACACAACAAATCATACTGCATTGACACAAACATGGGTACTAAGCCTGCTACAAACCCAGATGTCAACTCTGCCCCCACACTTCCAACAAAATAACAGAACCTAACAATGTCAGATGGTACTTTTATTTGTTCCCCTGTTATTTATGCCATCTTTTACCAACAATGTTCATCTGCATTCTCCATAAGACAAACAGAGCAGTTTCTATGAAGAAGAACTAATTGATACAAATCAGACATCAGGAACACAGAAACCTGTTTCATATCATTTTAATTTACTTGAACATTCTGCATAAGAGCTACAATTTGCGAGTTTGGAAAAGAGAAACTATAAGACAACAATCCAGTGACCACTCAGATATTAAATGTAACCACAATAATTTATTTATTTAAAATATTTTCCCCACCTTTCTCCTAGGAAAGGACCCAAGTTCAGTACTCATTGTATCTCCCAGATATATTTTCCTCCTAGTTACCACATCCATCATAAAAACTTCAAAGGTAATCAGAGATTCTCATTAAATGTTGTTCTTCCTATCACTTATAGCTAGAGGTAAATTAACCACTTACCATTGTAGTTGTTTACAGAACAAAACTATCAAAGAGCGGTCTTAAAAGGCCTTACTAGAACAAAGCTTCAATAGAAAAGATCTCACTATTAAATGAAAGCCATCACCAGGTGTAAAATACCACACTGATTTACAAAAAGTGCAGCTTATGTCTAGTAGCCAACCAACCTGTACAAATTTGCCATGTAATATCACTCTTATGTCTGAGGAAGTACATTTAGATCTATAACTTATTTTATTGTTTTGGGTTTTGCCTGATAAGCTTTCACACACCAACACAACTCCTTCTTCTAAAACTGTGTCTAGTCAAACATTCTGATACAGCCATTACTCAGGAAGCTCAAGGTTATAGATCTACAAGGCTATAAGAATATTTTCCATGCAGATGCTGTAAGCCAGAAACCATTCAGCAGTGAGCAGCACACACCCCATTACCCTTCAGATCTCTTGATCTGAAACCATCAATAAATGTTCAGTCTTACCTGTCCACATGGAGCATTTTGCAGAATCACAGCAAATTTTCCAGAGGTATGGCTTTTTGCAAGAATATACTGGCAAGTAGCTTCAAAAGTATACTTGTGCCCATCAAATGTTGTGAAGTGCATATCTCCAGAAACTGAACATTCAGCTAAAAACAGAAATAATTTTAATGCACTACAAAAAAAATCTAACTGCAATGCATGATCAAATTTCTGCCAAATTATAGAACAAATAACATATACAGTGAAAACAATCAATGTTGAAGCATGTGAGAATTTTTGGATGCCATGCATGGGTACATATTTCAAAAGGTTCACTTAGGAAGGGTTATCCTAAAGCAAGGAAATTATTTTTTCTAGGTTATCGAACAAGAGCCAAAAGTTACAGATTCTCTGACCAGTTTGATAATATAACAATCAGCAGGTCAGCTAATTTCTGTGAGAATGAAATTTGGTCACATATCCATGCTAATAATGAAGTTTTTCTGCCTATATCTAATGAGAGTCAGGAATGTAGAACTGAAGCTAAGAAAAAAACAAAATGGTGTTGTTTTAAAGGAGAATAGAACATGTAGTGAGTCTGAGGAACAATTTATCGGACGATTTATCCAGCTATCGTCCAGTTGCCATTGTTCCCTTCCTGGGCAAGGCTGTCGAGAGGGTGGCTGCTGTCAGGCTTCAGTCATATCTGGTGGTAAATCATATCCTGGACCCCTTCCAGTCTGGATTCAGACCTCTTCGCGGAACCGAGACTGCCCTGGTCGCTCTGCAGGATGACCTCCTCAGGGAGGCCGACAGGGGGAGTTCCTCCCTGTTGGTTCTCCTTGACCTCTAAGCTGTCTTTGATACCGTCGACCACGGTAACCTACTGGTCCGGCTTGCAGAGGCAGGAATTGGTGGTAAGGCCTTGGCCTGGCTCCGTTCCTTCCTTGGCGGCCGGACTCAGCGGGTTCAGCTGGGTGATGTCTTGTCGGCTCCTTGGACTCTCCCTTGTGGGGTGCCCCAGGGGTCAGCAATCTCACCCATGCTGTTCAATGTTTACATGAGGCCGCTGGGGGAGGTCATCAGGAGATTTGGAGTTCGCTGTCATCAGTACGCTGATGACACGCAGCTCTATCTCTCCTTTTCGTCATCTGCAGTGGAGGCAGTTCGCTCCCTCAATCTGTGTCTGGAGGCTGTTCTGGAATGGACCAGAGATAACCGGCTCAAGCTGAATCCGGAGAAGACGGAGGTTCTGTTCTTCGGGGTGCTCTCGTCTGGGTACAATGGCCCCCTCCCTATGCTGGGGGGTGTCTCCCTCCAGCCTACAGACAGGGCCAGGAATCTGGGCGTGGTCCTGGATTCAGCCCTCTCCCTGGAAGCCCAGGTGATGGCTGTCTCCAGGGCCGCTTTTTTCCATCTCCACAGGATCGCCCAGATCTGCCAGTATCTTGATGACTCCTCCCTGAGGACAGTCATGCAGGCCCTGGTGATCTCGAGGATCGACTATTGCAATGCCCTCTACATGGGGTTGCCCTTGACCCTGGTCCGGAGGTTACAGCGGGTGCAAAATGCGGCGGCTAGGCTGGTGGTGGGTGCCCGTAGATACGAGCACATCACCCCAGTCCTGGCTGGCCTACATTGGCTTCCCGTTGTCCTCCGAATCAGGTTCAAGGTCCTGGTTTTGATTTTCAAACCCTCCACGGCCTGGGACCAGAGTACCTGGCGGAGCGTATCTCCCAAAGGACAACTGGGTCCAGACGCACGAGACTGGCGCAGGCGCGCTCACTGAGGGTGGCCACACCCAGAGAGGCACGGAAATCGTGCACGCGAGACCGCGCCTTCTCCGTGGTGGGCCCCTTGCTCTGATATCATCTTCCCAGTGAGCTGCGCCTGTTGGAGTCCCTGCCCGCCTTTAAGAAGACCCACCTCTTTAGAGAGGCCTTTGGCGACCTTTTCGGTTAGTCTGGTTTGTTGTTGTTGTTGTTGTTGTTGTTGTTTTTACGCCCGGGCCCTGCCTCCATCTTGCCTCATTTTTGTTCTGTGCCTTATTACTTGTTTTTATTGTTGTAAGCCACCCAGAGTTCCCTTTGGGAAGATGGGCAGGATACAAGTCTAATAAATAAATAAATAAATAAATAAATAAGAGTTGGTTCCTAGGAGATCACAAAGATCAAATTTAGGTGTTCCACCTGACAGATTTACTGTTACAAATTTAAACCTTGTAACAAGTGAGGCTGAAAGCTAGGAACACATGTTAAAGTTGCCACATTCCCAGCAGGAGAAATAGAAAGAAGCTATGCTTGCTGAGTATAATTCTTTAAAGGAGCACAAGGTATTTTTACCAGTAAAACTGCCAGAAAATCAGCATGTTGTAGGTTGCAGATGGGTTTACAAATTAAAAACTTTATCTTACAATACTTTGAAGTATAAGGCATGATTAGTGGCACAAGGGTTTACTCAAAAACAGTATGAAATTTTTGATCAAGTATTTGCACCAACTGTTAAAAGTGAAGCATTTAGATTTGCTTTAGCTATAGCAAGTTCAAAGAAATATGTAGTACATCATATATTTCCACTGCTTATTTAAATGCTAGTCTTGAAGAAAATATTTTTATGAGGCAGATGCCAAGTTTTGAATTGAAAAATCCAAATGTAGTGTTCAAAGTTCAAAGTTAGAACAATTAGGTTTCAAGAGGGGTATTGCTAATCCTTGCCTATATGTAAAACATCAAGATAATGCTGAATTGTTTTTATTAGTTTTTGTATATGTAACTTGGTTTATGAAACAACTTTAAAGAATTCAAGTTAAAACATCTAGGTCCGATCAGAAATTATCTGGTGTAGAAGTAGAAAATGATAGTGAAGGAAATTTTCTATTATGCCAAAGTCAAAAGATAAAAAAAAATTAGTTGAGTCAGGGATGGAAAATTGCAATGCAATTTTTTTGCAATGCAATACACCTATGATGTTCTGAGTTGGTATGGTTTGAACTGTTGTTAAAATATATGAATGTTAAAGTATTTACAACTATCATACTGTATTGTGATAATGAAGCTTGTATACAGTTAGCTACGGAGCATAGGATGAAGAACAGAGGCAAACATATCTCTATAAGATTTTACAATGTAAAAGAAGCTATAAATCAAAAGTTTATTGACTTGCAATATTGTCCCAGTAGTAACAATTTGTCAGATATTTTCACTAAGCCTTTATGTGCTGAAATACATATGTACCGATGTAATCAAATAGGTTTGTACAATATGTAAACTTTAAAGAGCTACGTAAAAATATGTTTCCAAAACAATTTGCCTAATGTAGGTCAGTGAACTGTGATACTATGTCAGGTCACTCTGTTCCTAGCTTTCTTTGCATACCCTGTTACACTGCTAGACCTGTTCTAAGTCAGGTTATGCCTCTATGTATGTTCTGTGTTTTTTCTCTGTATGTTATGCTATGCTGTGGATTTATATTGTTTGCCATTTAGTGCCTATTTCCTTTAATACATTTAAGTTCAAGTTTTACTTATAACTTGGCTGTGTTGAGTCATTGTGTTTCTCTGGGATTTTCAACTGGAACTCTGCTAGCTCTTACATACTCAGTAAAGAGTCAAGAGTACGCATATCGTGACTAGAGATGGGCACGACTTGAAAAAAAAAATTTTTCGAGTTGTCGTTAGTCGGGCCGGTCCCGTTTCGGCTCGTTTCCGGTTTTCGCGAAAATTCGCAAAAATTAGTCGGTTCGTTTTTTCGTTTTTTCGTTGTCGTTAGTACTGGTTTTTTTGGGGGGGAGCGGGCTCCTGGAGGCACCTCTGTGGGGTGGGTGCCTCCTCTGGCCCGCTATAAAGGGAAAGTGGGCTCCTGGAGGCACCCGTGGGTGCCTCCTGCCACTAGGAAGGGGAAGCAGGCTCCAAGAGACCCCTCTACATGGGGGTCTCCCCTCCTCACCTGCTGCTGCTGCAAAATGCTATGCAATAGCCATATGGATATTGCATAACATAATGTGCAGACAGTGAGACCAGTGTGAGAGTGATAGCGTCATGCCTTCCCTGCACAAGGCTCCCGCACCACCATGTCTCACACAGAAGGGAATTGTACTTGCTGCGTGTAGTGCAATGCAAGCAAGTAGATCTGGCTTTAAGGTGGCTTAGTGCAATGGCTAGGGTTAGGCTAGTGACGGGTAAGGTTACGGTGGGCTAGTGGGTTGCACCTCTGGGTGCCTCTCTGACCCACTAAGAAGACAGTCTGTGACATATGGGTACGGAGTCAAGGGTTAGGGTTAGGGCTAGGGCAGGTTTTAGGGGGCTTTTTGGCACATCCCAGAAGTCTCCATGGCCAAGTGGCCATGCGACTGGTGGGATGGCTCCAAAAATTTGCATGGTTGTCCACTCCCACATGGCTGGCCACTCGGCCAGCCCATCATTGCGCAGGTGTAAAAAATAAATAAAAAAAAATGGAGGACAGAGGAGGAGAGGAGAGACATTTTGTTGCAAGAAAAAACCCACTGCTACTGTGAAAAATCTGGCAGTTTATAAATTTTCACGTGTTTCTGTTGTGCTTGTGTGTTTTTGGACCACGATTTCAAAAACAATATTGCGTTCGCCGCCCCATTTTGGATCCCCCGCCCGCACCGCATGGCATGGCGAAATGGCGACTCGAGTCCGGCTGCCCAGGACGGGGGGGAGGCGGGAACCCCCCCCTCCAGAAACCACCCCTCCGGTAGGTGCCCTGCGCCCTTAGTCAAGCAGGCATTTTTCCGCCTGCTTTTTTGGCCCGGGAATGGGTGGGGGGAGAGTTTAAAAGTTTTTTCCTGTGCCGTCCGTGCCGCTTGCTTGCGCTTTAATTGCGGGCGGGTGGCGGCGAGACTGGGCTTTTTGCTGGCTGCGAGCCTGCGGCGAGTCCCACCAGAGCAGCCCAGGACGGGGGATGAGGGGGGAGGCCGGGGACCTCCAGAAACAACCCCTCTGGTAGGTGCCCTGAGGCACGGCAGGCATTTTTCCGCCTGCTTTTTGGCCGGGAACCGGGTTTTTTTAACTTTTAAAAACTTTTTTTCTGTGCCGCGTGGCATCGCGCAATCGCGCGATGCAAGGAACGAGCACGACAAATCAGACCAAAATTGTTCGTTCGTCGGTTCGAGCTCGAAGTCTGGCGGAGTAATTCCCGTTACCGTTTCCGTAGAGTAACGGAACCGAGTAACGGAAACGGAAACGGGAATACCGCTAAGTCGTGCCCATCTCTAATCGTGACACATTGAGATAAAACATTCTATAAAAGATCTGTAGAGATAACTTCAAAAGTGCTCATTACTGTCTAAAATCGCTTTAATTTTTCTCTTTATTGCATTTTCTCTTAATTTCTTAACTTTTCAATTGTGCATTTATTAAACAGACTGCTAAATGTTTTTAAAGGCCAGTTAAATAGTTTTAAAGTGGTAAATATACAATAAAATGTTGATGGATAGCTGAGAACGTTTCTATCACTGGCAAGAAATTAACACTAATGTCCTAACTCATATATAAAGTGGTTTTGAATGAAATGGTAACATACCTGGACAGGTAAGATTCGTGCAAATCCATTTTCCTCCAACACATGTACTGAAAAAGAAACAATTATTTCTATTTTAAATCTACTAACACAGAGATGAAAGAAACCTGAGAACCTAAGCTGTTGGAATGTGAAGATTCTCAGTCATCCAGGTGAGTTTATCTGGAAGTTGAGTCATGGCTACTGGACTTCTTTTTGAGAGAGAGAAACGTTTTGCTGCTCATCCAAACAGCTTCATCAGTCTGATGAAGATTGATGAAACTGGTTGGATGAGCAGCAAAAGGTTTCTATCTCTCAAAAAGAAGTCCAGTAGCCATGACTCAGCTTCCAGACTAAGGTGTTGGAAAACAGCCAAAGAATCCATATGTTGAAAGCATCTATGAATGAACTTTACTATGAGAAGCTACCTGTGAGGAGTCAGAAATCAGGGCTATGATCAGTATATTCTGTAGATGAATAAACCGAGTATTGGTTCTAAAGCAGACTAGATCGATTAGAAAATAGGACTTGTTAGTCACAACTAACTTATGTTCCACTATTTCATGGAATTACACTCTATATAAAATGAAGCAATGCTACTAATGTTGGAACACTGAGTGCAACAAGATAAAGGAAATGAATGGCTCCTTCCAGATCTGTGACAGGGCAGGGCAGGTCCAAACTGCTGCTTAACCCACACAAAGTGAAGACTACATATACTTAGGCAAAATGGGGGAAAGTGAAGATTGGGAATGGGCATGAACCAAAAAACAAACTACAAAATTTGTCTGATTGGTTTGGGTTTAATCAAAGCTGACGAACTAAACCAACAAAGCTTTAATATGGTTTTTTTTTTGCTTTGGTGGATCGGTTTTGCTCATTTTTCTCCACTCTTTACCCCACAGTTTGCTCCCTGCTCCCCTCAACCCTTACCTGGTTCTGCCGCCACCTCTTCTTCCATCGCCATCCCGGGGGCAGCAATGTGCCATTCTGGGAGCCTGGGCACTGCCTTTTGTGCATGTGCTAAGGTCCCATCTGATCACCCTGTTTGACTTGGTATGGCTGGTATATCTGCAGAGCATGCACAGTGGGCCTGTCTTCCAGAAGGGAAACTGGAACACTGTCTATGAAGATGGCAGTGGCACAAGAGAAGGAGTAGGAGGAGGAGCACAAGGTAAGGAGGCAACGTGGGCTGTCGGAAGGGAGTTGGGAGGGGGGATTAGTTTTCCTTCCTCCAGGAATGAACTTTTTAAAAATCATGTTTGTTTTTTTAAAAAAATAGATATAAGTTCAGAAAGTTTTTGGTTTGTGTCCATCCCTAGTGAACATTTTCCACACGCTGTGTCAGAAAGTGTTCATCCACAGACTAGAAAAATAAGGAAGTAGTAGCTCCTATAAGTAAATGGACAAATGAACTGTTCTGGGTGCTATAAAAAAGACCATTTCTGGTTTCTGAGGCATTTCCTTCATTGTCATCATACTTTTAAAGCATCAAACACAGAGTGGAAGAATCTAGGAGACTCTTCAGGTTTCCAGCCTATACTCTGCAAACATGAAAGACAATAGAAATCCTAAATAAAACTCCATATGTAGACCAACACAGCAATTTCTGCTAATTAAAGACTTCCCCCTCTTGTCTTGTGGCCCCACAGTTTCCTAATAAAGAAAGGGATTGCTCGAGAACTGTGGGGACCTTGGGGGGGGGATATTTAATTTCCAAACACTTGCCACACTTGATGACATCGCCAGCCTTACACCATGTAACCTACAAAAGTAAGATTTCATGCAATGCATTTTATATAATGCAAATGCTACTGAAGAGAAAACATACTGAGATTGGTACTAACCAGTTGTTGCATTCTTCATAAACCACAGCACCAGATCTGTGCAGAGTTCCATGGTAATCACAGGGGCATTCACTAGGTCTTACACATAATCTGTTTTCATAAATAAGTCCTAAATTGGTACATTCAATAAAAAATTAGTTAATCACAACATTATTAGGAGTTGCAACTCAACATCAATCCTACTTATTCCAAAGTGAATCCTTTTTAATTCAGTGAGATGTACTATCTATTTATTTAGGACTGCATACTTGTAACTGATCTGGGAGTTGAGTCATGGCTACTGGACTTCTTTTTTGAGAGATAGAAACGTTTCGCTGTTCATCCAAACAGCTTCATCGGTCTGAATGCAGCTGGTGCAAACCCTGACTCTTATAGGCAGCTTTGACCTCTAGTCACCCTGGCCTCACTTAGGCTCATCAGATGAACTAAATAGGCTCGTTAGGGAGACAATGGTATCCTTAGCCTTGAGGTGAACCATGGCTTAAGGTGCTGAAACCTATCAAGAAAGGGTCGTTAATGGGTCGTTAGCTGTGGCCTTGGTGGTAAAGGCTTTTTGATTTGTCTTGGTAGTGTTTGGTAGCTGTTTGGATGAACAGCGAAACGTTTCTATCTCTCAAAAAAGAAGTCCAGTAGCCATGACTCAACTCCCAGATAAACGCACCTGGATGACTGAGAATCTTCACAGACTTGTAACTGAATTAGGTTAAATTAAGACATACTGTATCAGCTATATATAAAGTTCTCCTGGTTAGAATTCACAGCATTGCAGCAAGCATATTTAAATTGCGACATCTCACTTCAACTGATCTCATAAATCAGGCATGTCCAAACTTCGGCCCTCCAGATGTTTTGGACAGCACAATCCTTTGCTGTTGGCAATCTAATCTTAGAATTCTGGGAGTTGTGGCCCAAAACATCAGGAGGGCCGAAGTTTGGACATGCCTGTCATAAATGATACCACCTTTCCATTTCTTGATTTTTAGATACTGAGAAAATAGAAATCTCAATTCTTGTTTTGTATACGTCTTATAATTACCTAAAGATTTTACAGCTATATTAAACAATGCCAGGGAGTATAAATCCCTTCAGATTATTTCCAGCCTAATCAAATTAGAGCACCAACAAATTAGTTCCTTTCAATGGGAAACAGGGAGTTTAATTGCTAACTGAAACATCAATAAGGGGGGGGGACAACAGTGCAACATTAAGAGGTAAGGGTTAGGATAAATTCTTTCACCTGCTTTGCCCACCAGCAGTTCAGACACTCTCATATTAAACTGCTTCAACCTGCCTCCAATCCATAGCAAATCTTTTTCATTCCCACATGAGTTAAAATTCTACCCACAATACAAGTTTTGCATAAATGGTTAGGCTGTGTGTCTGATTGCTGCATCCTGTAGATTGCAAGAAAGCCATTCCTACATTTAGAAAGGCCATGTGATGTGACAAAATCCTATGCATTACCATCTGGACAGTAACACCCATCGACACAAGGAAGCTCACTACCAACACAGTGATTCTTCTGCAGACATGAAACTGGGCAACAGTCAATACATTCATGGTAGATAAGGTGCTCCTCACAATTAACAACTAAAATGAAAGAGATGGAGACATGTTAAAAATGTGAACAGCAAAAAATGTAAGGTTTTAAATTTATTTTAAACATCTGGTATAGTGAATTCTATGCTGAAGTTTCTGCAACACAGCTTACTATGGATTCATTCAATCAATCATTCATTCATTCAGCTTTTATACCACCCACCTAGCTAGCAAAGCTACTCATTTTCAAATTTTGGCTGATTAAATTGAAGACCATCTGCCGAAGACATCCCACAAAGTATTCCAGATATTAGGGATGCAATTCTTCCCACTGTGCCTGTTATTTTGACAGATAGTTCAAAGGATTTTTTTGTCCTACCCACATACTTCAGTCCCAAACACTACACAGAACCAGTGTGCAAGTATACATATTGTGAAGTGTAGTTCCACCTTTCAGGTTACTTGAGATATAGTTCTTATGTGACTTGTAATGCAGAGATAAAGAGAGAACATTTCACACAGAGAGTCATTGTCATCAAGGGGCATGAAGCTTTGTATCATCAATATGCAGATGACACCTTGCTCTGTATCTCCTTTTCACCAACAGCAGTGGATGCTGTTCTGTCCCTGGAGCACTGCCTGGATGCTGTTCTGGAATGGATGAGTGCCAAAAGGCTAAGGTTGAACCTGGACAAGGTGGAAGTCCTTTGAGTAGGACCCCCAGCGTCTCCGGTTTGGGAAGCTCCTTTTCCCTTGGGGGAGTGACTCTCTCTGTGAAGGATGGGGTCCTTAGCTTGGGCATCCAATCGGACCCAATGCTCACCATGGAAACCCAGGTCCACCTGTGCTGGACTGCCCGGCTGCAGATCTTCCTTGATGTTGGGGCTCTTACTATGCTGGACCCTGCATTCGTAATCTCAGGATTAGACTACTGCAGTGCATTCCACATGGGGCTGCCAATGAGGTTAGTGTAGAAGCTAAAGCTGGTGCAGAATAAAGCAGCCAGGTTGTTAACAGGAACTAAAAGATTCCAGCATATTATTCCTGTTCTGGCTGCTCTGCAATAACTGCCAATAAGCTCCCGCATTGACCTCAAAGTTCTGATGTTAACATACAAAGCTGTAAATGGTTTGGGACCTTGTTATCTCTCAGAGAGGCTTCTTCCAAACAGAACAGCCCAGACCACTCACTCCTCCCAAGGTGGACATCTGAGGGTGCCTACAATGAAGGAGGCCCATGAAACATCAACCAGAAATCGAACCTTCTCGGTGATAGCCCCTCAGTTGTGGAATAAACTGCCCACTGAAATAAGGTCAGCTCCCACACTCAATAACTTTAAATGGCTATTAAAAACATGGCTTTACAGAGTAGCTTTCCCAGAAACTTTAACCTATAATATTTAGGAATCTCTCCCTCCACCTATTGTTATGTGCCTTTTATTTTCTCGACTGCTGTAGTTTAACTGTTAACTTTGTTTATTTGTATTATAATTACATTGATTATGTGGGTTTTTGTTATTTTGTATTTGATGTGTGTGTGTGTGTGTGTGTGTGTGTGTGTGTGTGTGTGTGTGTGTGTGTGTGTGTGTGTGTGTTATAATTTGTATTCTTCACCTTGTAAACCACCCAGGGTAGCCTTTGGGCTAGATGGCTATATAAATCTAATAAATAATTAAATAAATAAATAAATAAATAAATAAATAAATAAATAAATAAATAAATAAATACAGGACCTGGTGTGTGGTTCCCATGCAGGCCTATTATACCTACAAACTGACAGGGTGGAGTTAGAGGGACTAATGCAATCCCCAAAGCTTCCTGGGCTTAGAAAATGGGCTCTAAATTCCCAGGAGATGCTCACCACTTTCCACATACTCAGAAGGCCCTTTATGTTCAATGATGTTCTAGATTCATCCATCTTGCATTTAATGCAGAATTATAAATTATAGGAAAAAATGTAAAGGTAATACTCATGTCTGCTCTTTGTTTGACATATATACTTGGGTTATTTTAAGGAGAAGGTGGAGTAAAATACTTTACTATATTTAAATAAATACTTGCTCTCACGTTATATTACTTTAAATTCAGTGGCATGTTCTTTCATGATACGGCTTTATTTTCTTCCTGTTGCTTCCTCGTTCAGTTTATTCAAGATGCATTGACAGCCATTCACAAGTTTGAGTTTGCATTCAATATATGCAAAGAAATTAAAGAAACAAAGATGAAGGTAACAGAGATTAGGCAGAATCTGTAGGACAGCTATTACTTCATTGCCTACCACATTGCTCAAACTGTGCCCGCCACTCATGGAGAGGTTTTCCTGCTTGAGCACAAGTTCTTGCATATTCAGTCAATGCTCGGCACCAGGTTGCATTATCAGCTCCTGACCTTCAAAACAATGAAATTGATAGAAGCTTATTTTCCTTCCTACTATAATACAGACAGAGAAACAGAGCTTCATACTGTATATGTAATCAAGATCTTCAGTGTCCCAGCATGCTCCCAAATTAGACATGGGCACGACTTGGCGAAATTGTCGTTTCCGTTTTCGGATATCGTTTCCGTTACGTAACGGAAACGGTAACAACAATTAAGCTTTCAGAACTCGAACTCGAACCGAAAAAAGAAAAATTGGGTCTGATTTGTCATTGTCGTTCCTGGCATCGCGCGGCGATCGCGCGATGCCAAGCGGCACAGAAAAAAGTTTTAAAAATAAAAAAAAAATTCCCGTCCAAAAAAGCAGGCGAAAATATGCCTGCCTGAGGGCACCTACCAGAGGGGTGGTTTCTGGGGGGGGTCCCCAGCCTTTCCCCCCCTCCTGTCCTGGGCTGCTGGTACCGGGCTGGGAGGGGGCATCCTCGGCGTCTCCATTTGCCATGCGGTGCGGGGGGGATCCAAAATGGCGTCCGCAATATTTTTTTTGAAATCGTGGTCCAAAAAACCACCAAAGCACCACAGAAACATGCGAAAATTAGCTATTTTAAATGCTTGAATTTTTACAGTAGCAGCAGTGGGTTTTTTATAGCAGTAAAAGGTCGCACTGATTTTATTTAATTTTATTTTTATTTTTATTTTTTTACACCTGCGCAATGATGGGCTGGCCATGGGATGGGACATGCAATTTTTTGGACCCATTCTACCAATCGCATGGCCAGGTTTTGACTGACACTTCTGGATGTGCAAGAGGGCATAAAAAGGCAAGGCACTCCCAGAAGAGTCGCAGTCCGGGCTTGGATATGGGTGGGAGAGGGCTGTGTGTAGCTGGCTGCTGTGCTAGTTTCGATTTCGCGGAGCCTTTAGATTTCAGTTAGGCAGGCAGGGAGGGAATTGATTCAATTGAATTTTTAGGAAATAATAATAATTCCTTTCATTCTCTGTCTGCTGTGGGGAATAGCAACGCAGTTTATTCTTTTTTTTTTTCTCCTGCAGTTTGTTAGGATTTCTTTTCTGATAGTGCTTCAAAGGGGGGGAGGTTTGAGTGGGAGGGGAGGTGTGGATTTATTTTAAAAATTTCATTTGCTTGGTGGCAAGCAAGCCAAGGTCCTTTTATACCCTGCCTGCAGCTCTGCTGTGGGTGCACTGCCCACTTTGTTTGCAATAAAAATTGCAATTGCTTCATTCAATGCAGTCTTGTGCAGCCTTCATTCAATGCAGTCTTGTGCAGCAAGTCAGTTTAAAGTGTTTTCCGCCTGCTCTGGGTCATTGCGGGACCCGCGCCCGCCGCCCGCGCGCCCGTGCGCCCGCCCCTCCCCCCTCCCCCCCTGCCGCTGCCGCCGCCCACCCATGGCCACCCCGCCACCCCGCCCACCACCTAGGGCGCAAAAACACCTAGCGCCGGCAGGACGCCACTCGCTGGGACCTCAAATCGCGCAAATTCACGGCGGTAACGACAAACGACACGACGAAACGACAAATTTTTTAAAAAATTCGCGAAAAACGGAAACGAGCCGAAATGGACCCGTCCCGAAAAACGACAACTCGGAAAAAAAATTCTGGTCGTGCCCATCTCTATCCCAAATCTTTAAAAGCTGTAATATTTTCCACTTTCATTCCCCTTCCTAGCATGGGTCTGTATGAATGCACAGATATATACAATATACTCTTGTTCTGGTTTCACAGTGTTTTCATACAGAGCCCAATGAAGTTACTGTATCTTCTCCCAGTAAACTAAAGAAAAGGAGGTTTGAGTAAGAAGGCTAGTCACTTAAATGTGACCTCCCTCTGGCAAAATAGAGGAAAGAAATGTTTAATCCACCACCTGTACAGATTATTGATAGTAGAGTAGGGTGTTCACATCAGAGCTTTAGAAGAGACCAAATTGCTACTAATTAACAAAATGTCACTTTGATTCCTTGGTACAACATGAAATGCCACATGACATGCAAGCAGAACCACAATTTTCAACAAATCACCACTGCAGTTTACAGAATTACACATCTGCTGGTGGAAATCCATCACAAATCTACTGTGTATATTTTATTTATTTATCTGGCCATGTGGCCACTTTGGGCAGCTTACAGCAAAAAACAACAACTATCATAATTTTGAGTTGGCACCCTGCAAAACAGAGGCACTACCATGAGGCACTACAACAATTCCACTAAGGTAGGCTACAGTTAAGCTTGCAAGAACCCTTATGTATGTCTATCTGGAATTATTTACATGTACCTCAGATCATACACATGTACCTCTCATTATATACACATGAGCAAACTGCTAATTCTGGCATTCTTGACACTGGATACTCACATGCAGAGGTCATTTGTGCAACTGGCCATGAAAGGAAATGGGCTGACAAAGTCATGGCATTCTTTGAAAGGGGGCCAGAGAAGCATGCTGCATAGTACATACGCCCTCTGAAAATACAGAAGGGATTTAGATTAAGGAAGTGGCTTCAAAAACAGCAAAACAATGAACAAGTGTATTATTTAAAGAAACCAGATCTGATAGAGTTAAACATCTTGCCTTTGAATCAACAATGTTTCCTATTTGATCAATGAAATGCCCACTTGGACCAAAAGGCACTGCTAAATACAACATAATTCATAAGCAGAACCACAATAATTTTCATAAATGGGGGAGGTTGATTTTTAATGATCCCCATTTTCTGCTTCAGTTGTTTGTGCTACATGTCAATTCTGTGCAAGATTGCCTTGGGGCACCCAGGTCACAGAAAGCAAAATGGTGGCAAAGAACGTCCCATTCTATAAGAGCATGGTTTAATTTGTACAACAGAAGTTGAGGTCTAAGATGGTGTCCATCATTGATAACCACCACCTCCAACAGATAATGGTACTTCATACCAGCCTAATTTCTATTTTGATTTTTAATTATATGCAGTATAAAAGAAATGCATGCTTTTATGTGTACCAAATGCATATGTATTACATCTACACACAAAGTGTTCATCCCGTCTTTGCTCACTGGCCAGAATCCAACTGAATACTGTATTTATTCCAGCATAAGTCCAACAGTGCGCATCTCACTGGTGAATTACCATTTCTTTTGAAGGTGACACTTTTATTTCTTCTTGCAAAGTAAGTCACATGACCAGTATGTGGTAAGAAGCCCAATTTTTGCAACTAGTAGCCATTTGCCAGTGGACTTACACTGGTGGCCACATGTAATAGGACCCAGCCACCATTTAAGTTACCAGAGACATATATTCTCCTCTACGAACCCTGACAAAGCAGTTTTCTTCTCATCTTCTATGAAGAAAATGTGAAAAGAACATTGTATGGGCCGAGTTTTGGATATGATATGTTTTTTCTGATCCAAAACTGAAACATAATACCCCTACAGTAGCAGAAGCATAATGAATTTTATTTGTTATTGTAGACAGTTGCTTATGCAAACAAAAGCTCTTTTTCAGATTTCAGTACAAGCAAGAAAACATTCTCTGATTAAACTCTGGTACTAGTCATTGTAGGGATCCACAGACTCCAGGGTTTGAATGCTAAAAAAACAAGCTCTGAATAATATTAAAGAATGAAATTAGACAATGTATTAAAAATGCATGATAAGAAATGGATTTCATAAACTAAACTTGAGCCCTTTCCTTTGAAAAAGAGCATGCAATTTGGAGGTGGAGACAGAATCTGCAGTGAGCAGATTGAGCACATGGGCACAGACATAGGTCAACATAAAAATTGATACCTGCTAAACATTTTAAAAAATCAGAATTTTTCTTTCAATTAATTTTTTTACATTCATAATCCTGCCTACCTGTAAAAATGCTTGAGTTTGAATCAGGCAAGGTGGCTCATAATTAAAAGAGGCATCCCTGGAGAGGATATTTTCTTGTGGAAGATTCTCTCTCCAGCTTTCTACAAACTCTTCAATGTCCTCTGTAATTTTTCCTATGGCAAAGTGCAAATACATCAATGCTGAAGATTCATACTGTAAATAACTGTTCATTTCTTAAAGTTCTGCCCAACAGTTTTTAGGCTCTCTAAATTTGAGATACAGAATATTCACGTTAATTCTAAGTCAGATGAAGATTTCATTTTGCATATTACTGTGTTGAAATCATTAAAGAATATGTTAAAACCACTCTTTTCATTGAGGGCTTCTATCAAATGCTGACAGATTGCTTAGTCTTCCTTAATTTGAAGCATAAAGTCAACCAGATTCTTGGGCAGTGGTGCTAGCTAGTGACACTAGTGAGGGGCACAGTAAAATTGTCATATTTCTTTTGTTTTGGGATTTTTGGGGACTGAAATTTTCTTCCATGTTTATGGAAGGAAAGCCCCTGACAGCCTGCTCATGTCATATTTTCCACAAATGTGCTTCCTGGCACTCTAAAAGCCCTTAAAAACCTCTTAAAACTACTGTACTTTAAAAAAACAGAGGTAGGGCAAGAGAGAATCAATTTACTCCAAACGCAGGCAGGAATGCATGGGAAAAGAGAAAACAACACAAAAATATACAAAAGCATCATTAAATGAGATCTGCACAATCACAACTATCCAGCCTTCCAAGACAGAAATAGAAAGCAATGCTTTAACAACCAGTGGCCTAGTTGGACCACTCAAGTTCTAGATTTCCTGCCACTCTTGCAGAATATCTTCAGAAACTACGGGGGGGGGGGAGGGGGGAGGAAATCCTCTATCTACAATTAATTCAATTTATAACTTAGGAAAGATCAATGCATTATTAAACTGTTAACGCATTAAGGATTGACACACTTTAGTATGCATCAGCATTAAAAACAACTGTTATTAGAGATAACACCTGTTTTTATGTTGACATTTATGTTAGAATGTCTCATTACACTTTTATTATTGTTGTGTCGTTACAGTCATGACCGATTTCGTGTCCATGGAGTTTTCTTGGCAGGAATACTGGAGTGGCTTGCCAGTTCTTACTCCAGGTGCCTATAGCACCTGGTGGTCACCCATCCAAGTACTACCCAGGCCTGACCTTGCTTAACTTCTGAGATCAGGTGAGATTAGATGTGCTTAGGGCATCTAGGCATTAGTTACCAGTAAACTGTGCACAACTGTCTTTTTTCTGTCTCACTTAAACCTTTAATTAAATCTTCAGGTACCCTTCATTACAGTTAAATTTTAATGTATCTGTACCTATATACTATTGAGGTGTCTACTGCCTGTACCTAGGCACGACCTCAAATAACAGACATAAACTGACTATAATATACTGCAGGGGACTGGACAGAGTACTCACCATAACTAGTGGCCAGCTCATCTTGCAGAACGGCATTGTTGTTACCACATAATCCATGGGTTTTGCCCACATAGTCAGGAGCCATTTTAATATAAACAGCAGATATACCATCCCAAGCCAGAGAGAATGCATGATGATGTCTAACAATTACATATCCAGCTAGTCTTTGGATGTACAAGTTCCCTATGGTAGAGGGCAACTGGATTCTAGAAAGCAAAATAAATATTGCCATGAAAGAAAAAGGGAAAAACTCATTGTATTCCAATTCAGACATTAGTAAAATAATTATTGTAATGATTTTTCTAACAATTACAATGTCTCCCTTTTGAATTTTAAGCATAGCCCTGTTTTCATTTGCAAATGAATCAATCAAGCAACCAAAAATCCAACCAAGCAACCAATCAATCAATCACATAGTCCCATGGGTTCTTAGATGCTCTCAAAACATGATAAAACTGTTGAGCACCTCTCTTCTCGGAGATCTTGTAATGAACATAAGAACATAAGAACAGCCATGCTGGATCAGGCCAAAGGCCCATCTAGTCCAGCTTCCTGTATCTCACAGTGGGTCCGCCTAATGGCTCTGGGAGCACACGGGACTAGATATCTGTCTCCTGATACCACTGCCCTGCATTTGGCCCTTGAAGTACCCCGGTTTTAAGCCTGGAGATTATACATCTCCATCATGGTTTGTAACCTGTGATTGACTTCTCCAGGAATCTGTCCAATCCCCTTTTGAAGGCATCAAGGCCAGATGCCATCACCACATGCAGTGGCACGGAGTGCCACACATAGTCAGGAGCCATTTTAATATAAACAGGACTTATACCGAGGAAAGCATAAATGTAGAGCTGTCACTTGCTGTTTTTCCTCCCTCGTCATTCTAAAGTTGGGAATAGTGCACTGGACTATTTTGGAGCTTCCAAATCAAAGCAACTTTGATTCCCAAGAGGACTCAGGGCCCACAGGTATGTTATGTTGGAGCTGGCATAGATGTTTTCCCTCACAACATACTATCTGAAACAAACTCACAGGACTTTGGATGTACTGTATATCAACATTATTTCATTCCTCTTTCTACTCAGGATTGCTCTACTCATCCTCAAAGAATTATAAATGTGAATGCTAGTAAATCTAATTTAGCATCCCCTCCATGTCTATGGATTCGGAGTGGCCATATGGCCAGATGGGTGGAGTGACTAATTAAGAAATGGTATTAGGACTCAATAAGGGTGGTTATAACTGAACAGACAAAAATGATAGGACATGTTAAAAATCACTGCAGAATATGTTAATATACTTATAAATTACCTCATTCCTTTATAGGTGACCTCACTACTTAATCTAATTTCTCCATCTCCAAAAAAGTATAAACTTATGGATCGTTTACAGGTATAGGGAGAAGATATGCATGTGGGATCATTATGAACCTGCAAAGAAAAGGATAAATTAATATTTCATTAACAGTGGAACTGATTGCTGCAGTGCATTGCATGGCAACAAGTTCAAACAAAAAATGAATGCCTTGTATATGAGTGTTGTGTCACATATTTTCAATTCCCTTTGAGTTTTCCATGAGCTGTGTTCCTGAAGGTCACATGCAACCTTCAGTGTGAATATAAGTGCTTTCCAGACAATCCCCTCCCTCTCCTCACCAAAAACACTTCCAAAGCTTGAGAAATCCTTCATGGATCATTAGACATTGCTACCAATAATTAAAATCAGCACCCTTCATCTCCTATTCACACATTTTACCTACTCTTGAACCCACTAGGCTTTTAAGAGCAATATTCCTTTAATTTCTTCCTACATTCTTTGGAAACATGCTGAGACGCTGCCTGTTCTAATGATGCCAGCAGCCTAACTCACTTAGAATGTCAGTTCACAGTATTCATTTTCCAGTCTTATTTCTAGACCCAAGATAAGTTTTCTCTGTATTTTGTTGTGTGTTATTCCTTGTTAACCGCCCTGAGTTCCTATCTGGGAAAATCTGGCAGTATATAAATATAAATATAAATAAATAAATAAATGTCACACAGTAGCTGAAATCCTGTTGCTTGACATAGTTAAACTAGAGTAAGGCCATTGAATCTGAGGATTTAGTAAGTCTGTGACAATTCTCTCCTGATGTCTGTGACAATTCTCAGTCATCCAGGTTAGGTTATCTGGAAGCTGAGTCTTGGCAACTGGGCTTCTTTTCTTGTGAGATCGAAATATTTTGCTACTCATCCAAGCAGCTTTGTCAGTCTGAGGAAAATTACTGGTGAGGCCTCCAATTTATAATTCACCTTGATTTCACATCACCCTGGACTGAACAGGCTCATTAGGTGGACAGTGGCCTGAACAGGCTCATTAGGTGGACAATGGCGTGAACAGGCTCGTTAATGTACTGTAAAATGGCCTGGAGTGCATGAAGGTCCCACCTATGCAGCCTTTCCTAACGCCCATTAAGTATGGGTCATTAGTTGTGGCATTCCTGGTGGAGGTGTGAAGTGATTCTGATTTGTCTGGGGGTGAGTAGTGAAACATTTCAATATCACAAGAAAAGAAGTCCAGTTGCCATGACCCAACTTCCAGAAACCCTCCAGGTTTCATTGTTCCATTGATCCAAACAGGCCTCCTCTAACTGTAATTTAGTTCAGCATAGCAAACTGCAAACTGAATCAATGGAACTTACAGTGGAGTTAACTCAACAAATCCTCACTGATTCAGTGAACTCCCTCTAGTTGTGAGTTACTTTGCTGAGCAAAATGATTTCAGCCAGTGTTTCATCGTCTTTAGAAAAGAATACATTCACATTCATTTTGAATGAGTTGTATTTTATTTGAACTTTTATCTCTCACTTGTATAGAGAAGCTCTGCTCATCCAATTCATTCTGTCTGACAAGAGAGTAGGTTGATTTCCCAGAGAAAAAGTAGTAGAGTCCATCAAAGGTTTCATAATGGTATTGTCCCCATGTCCGGCAAATGTTGTCTCGCTCTGCTCCTGTGTTGAGTACTGTGGTAAGGTAGAAAAAGGGGAAGGGGGATTTAACAATTCAGGAGCAGCATATCTTGAAAACGTTCACATTGCTTCTGAAGGGAGTGATGATGGTAAACATGTATCCCAAAAGGCAGAGGGAAATGGACGTAAGAAGTCAATGTACATCTTTCTACTTTGCAATAAGTTGTAAACATGGCAAACTACAGTACACTTAGGGCGTTTATACACGACCCCTAAGCTGCGCTGCAAATGGCTCCCAGCTCCGGAGCTTAGAAATGTTTCCCCACCAGCTCCGGAGTTTGCAGACAATTAAGTGCGACCCTGCCCACTTTAGCGCGACCCAGCGCACTTTTCTTGTACCTTCTCTCTGGAAGTGAAAAATATTTGATGCGGATAAGAGTGCCAGGCTCTCCTCACTTGTCTGTTGTTTTTTTGCCTCCCGCCCCTTTAAGAGCCCCTTGAGAAGGAACCAGGAAGTAACGGGGCTCGTGGCAACTTCGACCGGCACCGGCAGGTTAGTAAAGGCTTCTTTTGTCCTTTTTTTTCCCTCCCTCCCCTCACGCCGACAGGAGCAGGAAGTGCTGAGGGGTGGGGACGCAGGAACAGAAACGAACCCCCAAGATCTCTGGTCCGAATTTAAGGGACCAGTGGATCTTAGGGGTCGTGTGAAAAGGCCCTTAAATGTCTGTTAGGAAACTGCATCTGGTTTGGAAAGCCCAGTTTAGAATCCTAGGTCAAGCCAAATAAAATGTGGGGTAAATAAATATATTTTCCACTCACCTATCTGACATCTTGATCCAGTTGCATTGTATCGACTACAATCACACATCTGCCAATGTACACACTCGCCACCATTAAAGCATGTAAATGCATCTGAATTTGAAAAAGAAGAAGTGCATAATTACTCTTATCTCAAGTCACATACAGTTCTAAGTGAATGAGCTTAGACTTCAATTGTACTGTATTTAGTCATTTCATATATGACCACTTTCTATTAATATCTATCACATTGGGCTTTGGATGCAACAAAAAGCAGTCAAGTGGAGAAATAATACTGGAATGCAGTTTGTTGTCCAACAAGGCAAATTAAGAGCACTCATTTCAGTAGCAATTCATCATTAGGAGGATCACCAATGTTGGCAATACACATTCAAATAAGAAAGACTTCCCCATCAAGTATGCTTTTAAAAATATTTTTAAAAACATTTAAGGGTGTCTACTTTTTAATCTCATTATCAATGGAAGTCAAGATATTAAATATTTAAATAAATGAGCTCAGGGAAAAACCATGGGATATGTAGATTAAAAAGATGTGGAGTGTCTCTTGTTGCCCACGCTGTATAGCAAATGTAGTGACATTCAGCTTAACCTCTAGTTAGAGAAACACACCAAGCGTGCTTTCTGTAAAACATCTGACAAACGTCCATCTTTTATGAACAGAAGGCATGCTCTTGTGAACATTAAAATTCCATTTCATATCTTTCATATTTTGCACAGATTCCAGGCAGTAGCAGGACACAGTTCTGAACATTTATTGCCATTGAATAAATAAGAATAAGGTTTAGGTTCTTTCTCAATGCTCTTGAGAATGGCCAGGTCCTATTATTCAGAAATCTGGTAAATGCTGTAAGACTTAAAATACTTAAAATATGTTTAAGTGTAGTTATTGCTGGTACTATTATTAAGTCAATGGGCTCTATCACACATCCTTTAAAATGCTGATTAAATTTCAAGATAGAGCTGGGAGTTGAGTCATGGCTACTGGACTTCTTTTTTGAGAGATAGAAACGTTTCGCTGTTCATCCAAACAGCTTCATTGGTCTGAAGACCGATGAAGCTGTTTGGATGAAGCAGACCGATGAAGCTGTTTGGATGAACAGCGAAACTTTTCTATCTCTCAAAAAAGAAGTCCAGTAGCCATGACTCAACTCCCAGTTAAACGAACCTGGATGACTGAGAATCTTCACAGACGTTCAAGATAGAGCGTTTCCAAAAATCTTGTCTCCACGGACACTAGGCATTAAAAAAAACCCAGTCATGCCCCCTTTGGAAAGTTTTCCAAGACCTACCAGAGACATTGGGGATTTTTTGCTCCAGTAAAAAATGTGAGCCAGAAGCCTGTGGGAGCCTGCATATGATCCGGTTTTCTGCCTCCGCACCCCCAGCCCTGACCAGCTCGTCCTGGGACTCGTCAGTGCTTTTTTTAAAACAAAATATTATTTCCCCTCCCCCCAGTACTGATCAGCTGGCCTTCGGGCTGTCAGCACTTTTTTTTAATTTTAATTTTTTTTCTAGCACCAACCAACTCGTCCTTGGGCTCGTCAGCACTTTTTTAAAAAAAATTATTTTCCCTTCCCCCCCAGCCTTCGGGCTATCAGCGCTGTTTTATTATTATTATTATTATTATTATTATTATTATTATTATTATTATTATTATTATTATTATTATTATTATTATTATTATTATTATTCTAACACCACCTGCTGGCCTTGGGGCTGGTCTGCACTTTTTAAAAAAATCCTTGTACGTGAGAACGGAGATTCCCCCAGGTGAGATAGCGGCCAATAATATGAATATTCCTCAGATGGGTTTGTCAGTTTCTTGTATGTATGAAACACGTCCATCATTAATCAGCTGGCAAGCGACATGGAGACAGACTTTGGGAACTGCAGCTCAATAACCTATTATATTTCAAAGGCTGTTCTGCATCTAGCATCCATTTTATTAATGGATTGCTTATGAAACTTGTCCCCAGACCGGCTTCTTCAGGTGCCCAGTTTGTGATGCCAGCTCTAGAGTAGTACTGTTAATGGAACTAGTGAGCCATAAGATTCCTTCTGCTAGATGCCATTACAAGTTTCTGTTCTACATTTGGGAGTTTTGTACATGGCACTTTTTTTTTAACCTTCAGGATTTTTTTAACACTATCCTTTCCTACCGCCATGCTGCATGACAATGACACAGATTATTTTTTTCTAAATAACAGCAGCAAACTACTGTTACTGTGACATTAGCTATTATTCAGTAACTTAATATTAATTTGGGCCACAATACATTAGAAAGCGAGTGTCCACACATATACGCATACACCTGCTTGATCATTAGGATCTGCTAGAGAATTTCTCCGTTTCTCATTCCTGGGAGCAGTACATCTAAACGATGATGGCACCCATCTCTATTACTCATTTTCACCAGATAACAAAAAAACAATCAATACACTTGGCACTGCCATGTTAAAAAATAGATTGGCTGAAGGTACATTATCTGATATGAAAGCCTAAAAAGACAGAAGTGCTACTGCTTCACAGAAAATCTAGCTCAGGGATTAGGATTCTGCCTGGTCTGAAAGGAGTGGTGTTTCCCTGAAAATTCAGGTGCATAATCAGGGATTATTGCTTGACCCTGCCCTCTTCCCAGGCTACGAGATGGAAATGGTAGAGAGCTGTGCTTTTGCAAAACACTGGCCGAAATTCTATTGCTTAGAAGCCACATAAGAAGAATAAACCCATTAGTGGAGGTTTAGTGAGTCAGCTCCTCCTTAGGTTCCATTGATTCACAGAAGCATACTTTAATTGCAACTCACTACTCAAAAGTAAGTACTGTAAGTAGAGTAGGCCCATTTGAATCAATGGAACTTGTTTCAAGGAGTTGACTTACCAAATCCCCATTGATGGTGGGGATTTGGTGACAAGGGTGACTTGCTATGCTAAGTAACAAGCTTCCACCCATCGTTTAGTTCAGTGATTGTAGCTTTTTGTGAATCATTTAACAACAACCATCCATGTCTCCATTAGATTACATCTTGACTCCTACTGTGTACCCTATTTGAAAAGGCATTCAGAACCTTCAGCTGGTGCAAAATGCAGCAGCTAACTGAATACACAGTTTTGAGGTCATATTACCCTGGTACTGAAACAGATTGGATACCAATGGTCACAAATATCTTACTGGTCTAATTCTAAATATATGTATCAACTACTGAATTGTTAAAAAGCTTGGGGCTTAACAACTTTAAGTACAGGAATCTGAGGTCATAGCAGAAGCACCTATTATGACCTTGTCAAGATGTTAAGATTTTCAAGAGATGGGATGGCCTCTCTTGTGTTGCTCTCAGGTTATAGAGCACACTTCACTAATCAGACTAACAATTAGTTCCCACTGGCGCTTTTTTTTCTGGAAATGTGGAAAGATGTGTGTTTTTACATCTTTTTCAATTGTTCTGTTGCTTATTGTGATGATATTTAATAAACTGTACAGTTTAGTGATGCTTGTTTAACACCTGGAAGTCTGTGAGAAATGCAGAACAAAGGTAGGAAGATAGTTTGTTCAGTTGTTGTACTTCAGACTAGCCACCGAATGCCTTTTTCTGGATTCAGTATAATGTAGCTTCTTATATTTGATGTGGTGGTCTCACTGATCCCAGTATTAGCAGCTGCTTTCTTCTTCTTCTTCTTCTTCTTCTTCTTCTTCTTCTTCTTCTTCTTCTTCTTCTTCTTCTTCTTCTTCTTCTTCTTCTCGTCCTCCTCGTCCTTAGAACAGTTTTAAAAATGGCCGTCCACCTAGTCTTGAGGCTTAGTGATCCTGGCTTGTTTTGGGATCTTTTTGAGTGTGAGTTCTCTTGAAACTAATAACTCTACTTGAGTGTCTTGAGTTTAACATCTACACACACTAGACCAATTTTAAATTTAAACCAACTTTTATTTGATATTTAATTTGAATTATATATTTTGTTCTTTTGTTGTTGTTGTTCACCACCCAGAGTAACCACTGGTCAGAAGGACAGTCTAGAAGTCTAGTAAACAAATTATTTTTAAATTTATTAGTGGGGAGTTGAGAGGGGAGTCTTTAATGTCTGGAAGTCACTGACAAGAGTCTCAAAGATTCTAAAGGTCTGGAAGCATCAGAATGTTCAGTTACGCATAAAAGGCTGCAACTGATGGCACTATCAACCTTATTTACATGGAGCTGTGCCAGCAGGATTTCAGCCATCAAGTCTGGCTACGAATCAACTTCTACCAGCAAATAATAATAATAATAATAATAATAATAATAATAATAATAATAATAATAATAATAATAATAATAATAATAATAATAATAATAATAATAATAATAATAATAATAGTGCGCTGGAAGTAACAAAAGACCAGATGAGACTACCTTGATCCCCTGGAGCAAAGGCCGATGTTTAACGTGGGATGCCACATGTCCAAATACATTTGCCACGTCCCACGTACAAAACACCAGCATCGAAGCCGGGTCCGCAGCAGCAACGGCCAAACAATTAAAAAGACAAAAATACGAAGATATGGCAACAGGAATTGACTTTGTCCCTGTAGCCATCGAAACATCTGGAGTCTGGGGAGAATATTGAGCCTAGTCCAGGAAATAGGTCGCAGGATAGCCATTACGTCTCAAGACGACCGAGCACCTCTGTTCCTGAGGGAACAGCTCTCAATTGCTGTCCAAAGAGGGAATGCCTGCTGTGTGCTTGGCACTCTAGGCCAGCTGACTAAATAATGGGGCTTCTTAGTGAAGTGATTTTAACCAGTATAATAAAATAAATTTAAATAAATAAATAAATAAATAAATAAATAAATAAATAAATAAATAAATAAATAAATAATAATAATAATAATAATAATAATAATAATAATAATAATAATAATAATAATAATAATAATTGGTAAAGCCAATATCCCTGAGGTTCACACTTCTAGAATTCCTTTAGTATATACATCATTCTTGGAGCTGTGGCAGAGAGACTTACACACAAAAACACTATTCTTATCCGTATAGAACAACACATAAGTTTAAGTTCCATTCCATTATGTCCTGCTGTTACTACGTACTTATGGCAACCCTAACAGGGTTTTCAAGGTAAATAAGACATTCAGTGAGTGGTACGTTTCTGGGGCATGGGAAGCCAGTTTAGCCATGTTCTATACAACATGCCTAAGACTTATCCCAGTAGGGCTGTGATATACAGCTGTCGTGATTGAAAAACAAAGTAAGCTTACTCGGTTCACAGATTTTGCTGCGAAACTTTCTTTCCCGGGGAGAAGGCAGTGTGGTAGATGAAGAGTTATAAACTGATGTCCCAAACTCCTGCACAGAAAGAATATTAGTTCAGCAAACACACACACATATGAGAGAAAGAGAAAGAGAGAGAGAGAATAAAGGCAATGCACTTAATTTTGCTAGCATAACCAACTGCAATTTGCCATCTGTTTTATTTCCCCCTAGATTTCAAGCCTCCCTAGGGATCCCTTAAATCAATCAAGCTCAAAAATGACCCATCAATCCTGATGCAGTCAAGCCAAAAATTAGTCACCATTCTCAAGGGCAAAATGAACCCTTACTTTAGATCTATATTGGGAATGAGACAAAGGAATAGCAAAACCTGCAAAGAAGTTTAGCACACCAAGATAAGATACTATGGCACTAGAAGGCATTCTGAATCTAGACAGAAATGAAGCTTTGTTTTTAACTTACATCAGAAGCAACAAGAGAAGATAGTATCTCATTACTGGCAAAGTGTTTTGAAAAGTTTCATTGCATGGGGTGGCTGAGGCGCATGGCGGGTGTGTTCACTTTTTCTTTCCCTCATAAACACCTAACAGATCCAGATACAGAGACTGTAGGCTTCATCTGCTGGTAAGTGATTACTGTTAGTTGCATCCTCTGGTTCCCCCATTATCCTCCACAAGCTACTCTCCTGCACATTGTTGTCCATACCTAATGTCATCCTGGGTGAGAATTACCAGCTGTATAACTACTAGTAGTCAGGATGCTCCCAGCAGTTAATCTTCTCATTATTGAGACAACAAGACTTCTTCAGTGTTGCAAAGCCTGTGACATGCAGTATGTGTGGTGTTCCAAACTGGAGCTTGTGTCAAGGAGGATACTGTATCTGCTGCCTTGCTATCTCCTGAACTACTATCTGAGGCACAGGTTGGCAAACCCATATCTATCTTTTTTGTTTCAAAATTCTTCTCCTTCCTAGACAGAGCCTACACATCGTATTTTCAGGCCTAATACTGGTTTGTAACAGGGGTCCCCTCACACACATACCATGAGCTACCTAAGAATTCTACGAAATTAAAGTTGCCACATGTCTGCTTTTGGCCAGGTATACCAAAAGCGAGCACAATGGGGTTCAAACTCACATTTCCCACTTTCCAAACCTATTCCGAATCACTGAAGCCTCATGCTGTCCGTGTCGTAGCTGTGGTTCCCCTTTGTTCTGTCCCTAGGCTACTTCTTTGGCTACCTTCACTGTGAGCCTTGAAAAAGCATTTTGCACCTTTTCAGATACAGGACATGCTTTATACCTTTCCATGGCATGACACTGAGGTGGGTTGCAAGCATGCTCAGAGTCACAGGCGTGTGGTGTCCGAGTCTCTGTGCCGCCTGGGACTGAAGCTCTTTTATTAGGGGTAGTCAACAACATCACATGGGAAGGGGGAGTGAAGCATTAACATAGAAGAGGCTACCTGACAGTGGTGAGGGAGAGAGAGCTTATCTAAGGGTCACAGGCAGCTGTTTGTCCCACAACCCCCTCTCACAGGCTTTCTGGCTGACCTGAGGGGAGATACAGACCAAGCTGGCTTCCTGTCTATGAGGGTAACTATGGAATTCATTTCCTTCCATCCGGGGCCTCCTCGTTCAGATAGAGAGGTTTAATGATTCCCAAAGGCCTTGCCCATGCAGGCAGCTGGGGCCATGATTCTCCCCAGGGGGGATTTCTCTACAACAGGACATGCTATATGCCTTTCCATGCCATGGAGATGTTCCTATGTATCCCCCTCACCAAGAATCATAGCACCTAAAAACCACTGGTATAGCAATGTCCCATTGTAACCTGAGGATGGGCATTTTCTACTTGTTACTGTTATTAATGGCTGCATGACTTCAATACCATGCATGTTGCTTTAGTTAATTAAATATGGAGTGTTCCACTTACATCTGCTGAGTATACCTACTCAGATATTCCGAGTGGGTGATTTAGGATCAACAGTGTAAGGAAGGCAACAAAAGAAGCTGTTAACATTCCCTAGTTCCATTTCATAAAAGCAATTATTTGGCTTTATCAGCAGTCGATCAGTAGTTTGTAGCTGAACAGAATGCTTTCCTCTCTATAGAACATTTCCAGAAACAAAGAAGGGAAAGAACGAAGATAATCTGATTTGCTTTCGGAATCTTATCTGTACAAGGCAGAAAGCTCAAGAGCCTTGGTCTTTGCAAAAACAAACAAACAAACAAACAAAAAAACCACAAAAAACTGTCCACTGTCCAACAGATCTGCTGTAAAACTATAATTTTCCTTACTCTAAAGACAGCTTTGCAGCAGTTGATTTTATTGGAATCATCCTTTATTTATGCAAAGCTCTATAACTCACATAAAAAACCCTAACCAATTCCTGAATTATATTGGCACACAATTTGAATGTATACAAAGCAATTTTATATTATAAAATTATAATAAACCTTATAATAGACATTTCCATCATGACAGGGCCTGATAAAATAATAAAATTTTACAAATCATATAAATCTTATAAAATAAACATGCTTTGGCATCTGTTTAACTCAAGCATGTTGCATCTCATTTTCTCTACACTGTTTTCATGAACATCTGCCCTGGCAGAATTTCAAGGAGAAATAAATATTCAAATGAGTTTGTAAATTTAAAAGAAATGTCTTTGTCCACTTCATGACCAACACTAACTGCATTCTATTAGTTCCCAAAGACAAGTGAGTTTGAACAGGTTAACTTGTGCTGTAACAGGGACACTTTCAGAGCAAACCATTTCCTGAATCTTCTGACTTTTATTACAACCCCAGGCAGGAATCCACCAGCCAGAGTCATGAACATCAAACATTCAAAAAGCATTCTGAACACACATCTTTAGTTTTAACAGGTGAAGAAAAGAAAGACCTAACATAATGCTATGTGTTCCCGTGTCTCTACTATTACTGATAAACTAATCCAGTACAAGAATAAAAGCAAAATGCTCTCGCACAGCAACCATGGCTGGGCAATGTGGCACCAAATAGCTAAATCAACAAATCTCCCGTTGTCATTGCAACAACTGCATGAAGGCAAACACAGAGCTGAGCTAATCAGTCAAGCACATGTCCTAGCAATCTTAAAACACAAGCTTTAAAAAAATGAGTCCATAAGGTGAGTGGGTGCTCTCTCTGGCCTTACCTGCTTTCCCAGGGTGCTAGGATCTCCTTTCTGTGGTGCTGCACTGCTATCGTTCCTAAGAAGGCAAAGAACAAGGCTGGGTTTGTTCAGCAGAGGTAATCTGTACCTTTCTTACTCATGCAGAACTCAGAGAAGCTGCAGCTGTACTGAAACTGAGGCTCCCAGGCTGAACCAGGAGGTTTTTTAATGTGCTCATACAAGGCAAAGTATTTTGAAGGAGTTCCCTCTGGTTCTTGATGCTCCTGGCAGTGTGGATTTGCATTACCTTTGGTTGCTTTAATCATTAATTGCTACCCCCTGCTCTTTTTGCATTTTCGTGTTGCCTTTTCCTCCTTCTATTGCCCAATACTTGTAAACTGGGAGGTATAAACACTTATCAAAGATATTCATAGCCACCCTTGGTCAGGATAGGATGTAAAATATTACAAATGAAGAGCGTTTAGCTTATTTTAAATTCAATAGGGATACTAGCATGGATCTATATACGCAAGGAGGCATTTCTCTGTTCTCTATGGCTCCAGATCACTTTCTTCAGTTATGAACCCCATTTCTCACTCAGAAAAGGAAGGCATTCTTGTTCTTTAGAAATGCTTTCATTCATGACTATTTACTTCTGTCCCCAGGCATCATCCACAGAAAAAAAAGGGGAGTACTCCCCACCCTCAATTATTTGACAAAGAACAACAAATGCATTCATTACCAGAGGCAACTTGGGGTAGGAGTGTAGAGGTGCCTCACTCTACAAATTTTGGGCCATCTATATTCGAGAAGTGAACATGAAGGAGGCCAGTGCCACTTCCTCACAATATTGTACCACATTGTGCCAAAAATGTTTTCCAATGCTTACATCAAGCAATGTTTGTGCACCTTTTGCAGTTATATTAAGCACCCCACACTGACAAACACTTATTACAAAGAAATACAATCTCAGTCCACTTCCAAGATCAAACTTTCATGGATTACAATCCACCTCCTTACATGATTCACATTTTGCCTTTCTCCTCCCCATGCCTCTGAATTCAAGGGAATCTACCCCTGTGTGTGCATTATTGGTGGATGGACAGACTGACGGATGGACTGAAAATATTTCTAATCTGCCTTTCACCCCCAAAAGGAATCAAGGTGGCTGCATTACACATTGCACTGGAGAAGGGTTTAAGAGGCCATGAGTCATCACTTATCAAAGTCAAGGTAAGCTTCTTTGTTGCAAAAGACCAACAGGACTCCCCCTCTGGGGCCAGATTTTGATGAAATTGTCTTATCTTGAAACACTCGCTCACACCTTTCCGGATTTCCCTTCATTGTATGGGCTGGCACAGTGATAAAGATTCCTGTCCTAAACTTAGACAGGCATCCCCGTGTCGCTCAAAAGGGATTCAAGCTCGGAGGCTGTGGGTGTGCCGGCTCAGACCTGCACCGATGCGACGGAAGGGCGACCCAAGGGGGTGGCGGGGGGGGGGCATACATTCCCTCCCGTCTTTGGCAACTCAGTGCCCGCCGAGAGGGTCCCGCCGAGCCTTGGCGAAGACTGATCCCCCACACACACGCCCCGCGAGGACCACACCTGCTCCCCACGCCTCTCACCTGGCCGCGTCCGGGGCCCCACTCGGGAACGGCTGCGCCACCGCGCTCCACCACAGCAAGGCTGCCGAAATAGAGAGGTAAATAAAAGAGGAGCTTAAGTGGAGGCACGAGAGGCCACCCCACGCACACACCCACCCACACCCACACCGAGGTCCTTCGGGACCACCGAGGCTCCTTCCTGGACGCGCCCGCGCTTCCCGGAGCTCACCGTGGGGGATCCAGAGGGAGAACCGCCACGCGGCGCGCCCGAAGCGCCCCAGCTCCATGCGCGCAGGAAGCGCCCCGCGGGCTCCCCCGGTGAAGCGGCGGCCGCGGCGGTGGGAAAGAAGGCGCTCCCTCGGGCCAAGGGACGTCTCCGCGGTGCCGCTGCGGGACGCGGACTGGGAGGCGAGGGGTGGTCCCACCGATGGGCGCGCCTCGCTCCCCTTCCAAACCCGCCCCACCACCACCACCACCACCACCTCCCGCCGCCGCCGCGCCACCCAGACCTTTGACGCTGGGGACACCTGCCGTCATTCGCCTAACGGAGGCCTCTCCGGAGGCATCCCCTCCCCTCCTCCTCTTCGCCACCCGACGAAAGCGCCACCTTGGACAACAGGGTTTGCGAGGGGGACGGGGCCCATTGGCCGGGAAACCTCCCTCCTCGGTGGATTTCCCTGGTGGGAAAGACCCAACTGTCCACGGCCAAGAAAACCACCCGGTCTTTCCCGGAGATACACGAACACTTCTCACCCCCGAGCTTTCGCACGCATGGGTCATATCTATCTATACCTATGAGCACTTATGTACCATTGCGGCCCTATTTGTTTACTGAAAAGTATATCCCGCTGTGTTCAACCAGGCTTCTCTGCGACTGTATCAATTGTAAAAGTGTTCTGCTTATAACATACTAGTATACATGCTAGTATGGCCCACAGAACTCGGGTAGGAGTTTGCTTACAATTTCATAGGGTTAGTGTGGATCCATTACCTGCTTCTCAGAGCACAAGAGGGGTATGCAAAAGCTGAATACAGTGGGATGTTTATTTCCGAGTCAAAATAAACAGGATCACACTTTAAAAATGCAGGCGAGATTAGAGTGTTCCCGCATAGTCAAGAAGCACCAAACAAAAATAAGAACAAATGATTTGTGGCCTTGTGAATTTTATTCCCCAATGTCAACTTCTGTAGTTGACTTCCTCAGATACCAGTGGAAAGTTGAGCCAGGAGCTTAAATACTAGCACACATTGCAGGGGTGGGGACTCAAGTGAAGAACAAGGCAAGCAAAGAAAGCTCCAAGTGACAACAGCATTGTTACAAGTAATCAACTAGCATAATTGCAGTGTAAATCTGTTGGTCCTGAAAGCACCACAAAACGTTTGCTTTTATTTATATTTTTCCTTCTTTTAGTGGCACTGTTCAATGAGCTGATCTTGAATTATTTATGTCTCATAACAAGGATATGCAAATGAGTTTGTGTCACAAAACAATGCAGAAATGCAGCTCTTTTACATGTAATATGCATATGTATCTGCTATTGACTGTATTTCCTTATGGAAGTCCAACAAAAGAGACCCACAAAAATTACAGTGTCCTATCAGGAGTCCTCACGAAACCAATATTGCCCATCATTTGAAGAACATAGTGATGGCCAGTCCCTCTGAAGAAACTTGAAGGTATTTTTTTTATCTAGTTTAAGAAAATATGAAACAGTTCTGGCACTTTTACCTCAGGGCAAATACTGCTTAATATATTTGGACAAATTTCTGAGTAGCCATGCGTAAGATTGGGACTAGTCTTAAAAAGAAGTGAATGTATTATTTTTTAAAAAACATTTTTCACATTTGCAAAAACAAATATCTCAATGAGGGTCTGAAATATTACCTCAAGGAGGTGTGCTGTATCCTATTTATGACTGTTTAAAAATCATGATTGAATTTTAGTGGTTTCAGTAGAGAATATCTACATTTGCCACTTATAAATCTTAATTATAGCTCTACAGTTTTTAAAAGGATAGCCCTTCAAAGTTTCTATAGTTTCCATTGTTTAAATTAGGGACTATCTCTCATTTGTTCCCTCCTCCTCCTCCTCCTCCTCCTCTTCTTCTTCTTCTTCTTCTTCTTCTTCTTCTTCTTCTTCTTCTTCTTCTTCTTCTTCTTCTTCTTCTTCTTCTTCTTTTCCTTCATGTTGCATGAGCTTTCTTTTCATTCTTGACTGCTTTATCTCTTTTCCTTCTTTTCTGGTCCCTTTTCTCTACCACTTGCCATATACTCACTCCCTGTCCTCAACAATCCTATAACAGAAGGTTCAAAAGCTGCCAAACGCCAGGTGAAAATTTGTGTCAGATAAAAAGAGCCTCTTTTTTCCCCTGAGTGCTTTAAGAAGTCTGTTAACAGCAAGTAATTAAATAGATCCCATTCTCCTCTTTGTAATTAGTCCCAATGTATTATATTTCCAGTTGCAACAAGTGATTCATTTCAGTAAGAGGAGGATGATACAGCAATGACGTCTTTAGTAAGAATTCTCTTCCCATGTATCTACTAAGGGGGAAATGGAAATTAGAAAAGTGGATGGTTTCTCGTTCACTCCATGGGCAGAGTTTATTTCAATTCATTTTTATGGAATTTACAAATCAAAATTTCTTTCCCATGAATTGGTTTATATGCCTCACATTAAAAGTCAACACTGGGCTGTTGTTCAATAAATATGCAGCAAGATTGCGTGCTATGTTTTTCTGTAGCAGAATAACATGGTTACTCCACCCACCCATCTCCGCCATCATCTAACCCCTGCAGCTGAATGCAAGGGAAGAACAGGTGTAAACAAGTAAAACCAATAATGAGTTGACAGAATTGGGGAGAAGGAATCACACGTTTCCCAATGTGTGATTCCAATCAAAAATCTCATGCTGTTAAGGCAATTATGGCAACTCCTTTCAGGGGTTTCCAGGTAGGGAATACTCAGGAGTACATAAGAACATAAGAAGACCCATGCTGGCTCAGGCCAAAGGCGCCTCTAGTCCAGCTTCCTTTACCTCATAGTGACCCCACCAGATGCGTCTGGGAGCGCACGAGATTAGATATCTGTCTCCTGATACCACTCCCCTGCATCTGGCCCTTGAAGTACCCCGGTTTTAAGCCTGGAGATGACACATCTCCATCATGGTTTGTAACCTGTGATGGACTTTTCCACCAGGAATCTGTCCAATCCCTTTTTGAAGGCATCCAGGCCAGATGCCATCACCACATCCTGTGGCAGGGAGTTCCACATACTAAAAACACGCTGGGTAAAAAAATAGTTTACCATTCTTTTCTTCTCGGGGGTGCCTGGGGACTGTACAGCTTGCCCAAGATCACACAGGCTGGATCTACTCCCAGGAGGCTATACCAACCTATGGTCCCACATCCATATATATAAACCACTGAACTATTCAGTCAGTTTTAAACTGACGGCTGATACTTCACGTCCCTCTCGCTGCAGTTCGCGGCCCCGCTGGAGACCGGTTCGAAGGAACGTAACCTCACGTCCTTGTGGGGTCAATCCGAGTTAGAAGGAACGTAACCTCATGTCCTTGTGGGGTCAATCCGAGTTCAAAGGAACATAACCTCATGTCCTTGTGGGGTCAATCCGAGTTCACCCTGACCACGCCCCCTGAACTGCTGTCCAAGCGGGGTGAGAGATTCCCATCCTGGAGCTCGGGAATCTTTTCAATCCACTTCTTGATCCATGTTGAAAACCGATTTCAACACGGAGGCAAGTTCACCTCGGCTCGAGGAAGGACGTGAAGTAACCACATTAGAAAAGCACTACTTTCCCGAAACAAAAGTATTACCTACAGAAGGAAAGCTCTCCCCCTACCCTAAAACTGACCTGTTGGCATGCAAAAAATATTTATTTATTTATTTATTTATTTATTTATTTATTTATTTATTTATTTATTGCCTGAACCCTGCTCCAACCCCAGCAAAATTATAGCCTTGGGTTTTCCCACCAATAACTCTACTAGTTTCAGGTTACTGCTGCAGGTTTTCTTTATTTGGTTTGGAGCTTTCAACAGAAGTTCCTTGTCACCCTCCCACACTCCGGGGGGACTGAGTTTCCTGCTGTGATCCTTGGAAAGAGTCAATTGTGTACTGGTCTCAGTTCCTGTCACTCGGGTCAATGGAGTACCAGGGCTAAACAGAACCAGTCCAAGGCCAGACTTGGAGCCCTTTAAGCAGGGCTGGGGAGGGCAGCTAGCACTACACATTGGCTGCTCTCCTGCTCCTCAAGGTGCCTCATTCTCCCCCAAAATTGGCACTTGCACTGGGGTGAGTTGGGCACAACAGGAAATGTTATGCACCTTAGGCACCACAGAAATGGTTGGAGGGAAACCTTCTCTGAAGCTGGTATCGGCGAGGTTCTTCTCCCCCTGCCTTGTCTTCTGGGGACAGGGAAGTTGCTTGCTGATTCCTTCCAGGGTCATTCTCTTGCACCAAGGTCACCTCAACCCCAGGTAAAAGAGGGGATCCAGATCCTCCATGACAGAGCCCAATGTCTTCTCCTTCTCTGTTGACTCCTTGCCAGCAGTCAGCGGGCCAGAAGACCCGAAATCTTCTTCCTGTCCTCCTTTAACCCCACTGAAGGCCTTCCTCTCATCCTGCTAGGTACTTCTGTCAGAAAATTGGAACTCAGAGTCATCCAAAGAAGCTAACAGATGGAAGATCCAAAGGGAAGTATACAATACTTCCCTTTATCTAAAGGGAAGTATTGTTTCACACATGGCCTAGTAAAACTGTGGACTTCTAGGCCAGGGGTCCTCAACCTAAGGCCCTGGGGCCAGATGCGGCCCCCCAAGGTCCTGAATCCGGCCCCTGGGACCAATTGCAACCCCCCACTTACCCCTTGTTTTGTGAGCAAGCCAGCCTCCGCAGCTGCTTTTGGACTGTGATCCGGCCCCCAGTGGTGTCTGGGTGGTGGTGGACCGGCCCGCTGGTTGAAAACTTTGAGGACCCCTGTTCTAGGCCATGAAAGGTCGTGGTGGCTGCCAACTTGGATGACGTTTAAAAGCATTGGGTAAATTCATTGTGACCAGGGCTCGCTGTGGCTGCTAGTCATGATGGATATATCACCCTGGTAATACCAGAGGGCGTACATGCACCTGTATGTCTGTCACTAAGCAGCTTAAATAGGAAGATGCTGCTCTATTCATGTCCTGTCTGTAGTCTTCTCATATACAAGTGGATTGCTCCTGGATGAAGAGAACCCTAAATTAGACAGGCCTCATCCAGCAGGGCTTTTAAAGTGCTTTCTAATGGCCTGGGTGGGGGAATCAACACCAGCTGCAGCTATCTAGCTATACAGACATTGAGTTTATTGCCTGGAAGGATTTGGAATTATTTCTCGCATGAGCCACACATCAGAATTAAATTTACTGTCACTAGTTTCAAGGCACAGCAGGACCATTGTCACAGTTTCTGGCATAATATCAAACTGGTAAGCTCCATAGACAAGGATGGTTATTATTTGATCTCTCTCTCTCTCTCTCTCTCTCTCTCTCTCTCTCTCTCTCTCTCTCTCTCTCTCTCTCTCTGTGTGTGTGTGTGTGTGTGTGTGTGTGTGTGTGTGTGTGTGCACGTGTGTGCATGTGTGAGTCTATGGGGAGAGAGAGAGGCGCATCCTCCCACCCACGTACACATACACACATAGTTGCTTGGGAAATCAGGTGTTTGCCCTAGAACTTAGTGATGGAAATAGTGATCAACATTATCAGAGCAAAACACAGAATCATGGAACTAAAAGGTATCCCGGTTGATACAGGAGATTACCAGAGCATCCCTGACAGGTGGCCACTCAGCCTCTGATTAAAACCCTTCAGTAAAGAAGACTCTGATCATTTTCTGAGAAATCCATTCCACTATTGAACAGCTCATGCCATCAGGAAGTTCTTCACCAGGTCCACCTTGAAAAAACCCTTCTTGTCATTTTAATCTATTACAGTACTCATGCTTGGCTACATGCACTAGGCGCTGGGGTGTGGACACAGAGGCATCTACAGCAGAAGGGCTCAGCATGTTATTTTATACCACAGTGGCACCTTGCTGCAGGAAAAGAGCTTCTGGCAGTTCTGTTCTGTATGTTAAGGTTAGTAGTCCCGAGTGGCAAAAACACACTAGCGGTTTTCAAAATCAACAACATAACACTGTTTGGCAGTGTTTCATTATTTGAACAAAACGAAAACAAAACAAAACAGAAGTGGTCTTCTCTTCTGCTAGGGGAGGGTATGCACAGAATGGATGTATATGTTCAGATGTGTGATTTCTGGTGCCCCAGGATGAACTGGCTACCTAGAAATCAAAAGAGAACAGCAGCTCCGAAGGGCAGCTATGAAGGAAAGAGAAAATATTCTGAAGTACAAAGATGTCTTGCTGGAGACCAAGGCATATGCCATGCAGATTACTGTGGACAGGGAAGAATGTTAATGAGGTGGTGGAGGACATTGGTTGGAATGTGGTGCTGGAGAGGAACTTGTGGGCCACAAACAAATCAAGCCTGAATTCTCAACAGAACCTAAAATGACTGAACTGAGGCTTTTGTACTTGACATGTCTCATTAAAGGTTCTTAGCATTACTGGAGAAGACAGAGATGCTAAGAAAAGCTGAAGGCAGTACAAAAATATGCAAGATCAGACCTTAGCAGGATTGACTAAGGGCGTTTATACACGACCCCTAAACTCCGGGGTAAATGGCTCCCAGCTCCAGAGATTAAAAATGTTTACCCACCAGCTCCGGAGTTAACAGGAAATTAAGTGCGACCCTGTCCACTTTAGCGCGTCCCAGCGCAGCTTTCAGGTACCTGCTTTTTGGATGTGACAAATATTTGATCCGGTGTAAGGATAGTGAGTGCGGGGCTCTCCTGGCTTCTGTTTGTTCTTTTTTTGCACCCCGCCCCTTTAAGAGATCTAATGCTGCCGGGAACAAAACGGAGGTAAACCGGCATTCTTTTCTTTCTTTTTTCTCCCTCCCTCACACAGCCAGCAACCAGGAAGTGCGGAGGGGGGTGGGGACAGAGGAAGAGCGAGGAACCCCTAAGATCTCTGGTCCGAATTTAAGTGGCCAGCGGATCTTAGGGGTCGTGTAAAAAGGCCGTAAGTAAAGGAAACTGCAGCCTTTAGTTTGTAAGACCCAATGAGGACTATGAATTACAGGGCCTTTGGAAGGCCATTAATGTTGAGTTATCTAGTCATTTAGAAATGGTTTGATGGTACATAACAACAGTATAACTCTGGCTTTGGATCTTATGAAATATATGCCTTGCTGTCTATGTTCTCTCTTCTGTGAGTATACATACCAGTTAATGGAATATTAGAGAGGCATTTTTAGAGGTACATTTTCACCTCATTGGTATGATTTATTAAGAAACATAACCATTTCTTTCTGTTTTTATCCCAAGTCTCCAGGTGAACAGCTTTTGCTTTTAAATTCTCAGGGACCTTGAGTAGCATATTAATTTATTATTTGACATTCCACCTTATGAATCTCAGTTTGCTCTCTGGTTTGTAATTGTGTTCCTTTTCAGAATCCTGAAAACAGATACCACACCTTTCTTCAGCTGGTTTGTTCGGTATGTTAATCCTATAATATTTCTTGTGAATAGTCATTTCACGTATCCATTTAAATATTTCAAAGCCATTCTCTGTCTTTATGGATCTCAGAGCCATGTATAAAAATGCAATAGAAGTATCCTACAGATATAATAAAAAACAATACACTGACTTTCTTGTTCTTCTGATCATTATCATGACCAAAACAAGAAAAGCGGACATATCAAGTGAGCCAATTAAAACGCTACAGCAAGCAAAGAGAGTTTGAGCTCGCACCAAGATGCATGCGATGTCAGCACACCATTGAGGAAGGTATTCAACAGTCAGGATAACATATCGTTGAAGGCTCTCCTTCTTAAGATAATCAGAGCATATAAAAACCCATCTATTCCAGCATTTCTTTCTTCCAGTGGAACTAGATGACTAGAAGCCTTCATGTAGGATATGACAGCAATCTTATTTAGGTTCCACAGATCCTACAAAAATATACATATAACTAATATGAGTGATAGATTTATCCTTCTTGGATTTGTTTACTCCACATTACAAACCACGTAAACTGATAGCTATCATATCTTGTAGTAGCAAATACTATGGTTTGACTACAATTTGTGTGAAAGAGAAAAGTTTCTTCATTCAGTTTAATTGTAGGACACCCAACAACATTCCATAATATCTGTCTTCGTATCAGACATACCTTTATGAGTGTCTGTTATGTATCTTCCATTGTATTTCTTGTACAATGGTACCTCTACTTATGAGTTTAATCTGTTCTGAATCCATGTTCATAAGTCGAACAACTCATAAGTAGAGCAGCTGTATCTTAAAAATTTTTTAAAAAATTAAAAAATGTAAGTAGAGCAGCAGACTGCATCTAAAATTTGTAAGGCAGCAGTTAAAATGTCAATGGTTTTCTGCTCTTAAGTTGAATTTCTTGTAAGGAGAGCTGCTCATAGGTAGAGGTGGCACTGTATTTCTTTCCTCCTAGGAGAATTCCTTTGGTTCTTTGATCATTTTGGAGTCAAATGTAGTGACATATTTGGGGAAGAGAATACCGTCATGATTTTAAAACATAGGCAGGTTGAATACAGAGACAAGTACTCCTATAGATGTTTGACTTCCAAACCTGGGGTTTTAAAGGTAAGCACTATTATCTTGAATTAGATTTCAGGCAAAAATCAAATCAAAGCAAAATATTTTGTCTGGAATTCTTGCACACACTAACATGGCTACCTCGCACAAAACTATAACTTGAATTAGGTTTGGCAGCAAGCAGCCTGCTACCAGCAAGACAAAGAAACAGTGTCTATATCAGGAGCCTAAACAGCAAAAGCCAGAGTCTCTACGGAATCAAGAGGTGTTTCCTTGTCTGCATTGCAATTTTGAACACTGACAGATACCTGTGTAAAGGAGGGGTGAGCAAAGTTCTCCCCGTACCCCTAAAATTTTAGTTATTTTGCCATATTTGGGCCCCAGCACACCTGGCTGCTCACATACCTCCATATTTATTTATTTATTTATTTATTTATTTATTTATATTTTAATTGGGAGAGTTTTTGAGGCTGTATGAGTTAGTTAATGAGAAAGGGGGTGGGTTATTTGGGGAACCTGAAGCTATTATCCTCTGTGGATCTCTGTACTTAGCTAAAAGGAATTTAACCATGCATTCAAAATTGTGTAACATTTAATGGGAGTGGGTGCTCTGAGACTGTATCACCCAGGAAGCACAGAGGAGAACTGAACTCCTGAACCATGACTCCACAGATAGGGGCTCCATCTCACTGAGCTATCCAGCTGACATAATTTGGAAAAGCCTGTTCTAAATATATTATGGGAGGGAGTGGTGCACAGGAACAAGTTCAGTCCTCTAGGCCTGGGTGTGTGAGACCCTCAGACCTCTTGAAGTTATCTACCCAGTGGTTTCAAGAATGCAACCCTAAAGCTAACATGTTTTAATAAGAATGTGTAGGCCACTGAACTTGGACAACATTGCTGAGAACAAGTGCCTAGCATTCTACTGCACTCACAGAAGGAAAAATGCCTAAGTCTTGGCAACAAATTGACCCTCGTTTATAAGATGTTTCTTTAAGAAACATCTAAAAACATGGTTATTTAAGAAGGCTTCCCTGGGCACTAATCTATTCTATTAATGATTCGCTATGGTGTATTTCTATTTTTTCATTTTGTCTCTAGCCCATCTTGCTCCTGTTTGATGCTTTGATATATATTGCTTATTAAGTTATTATGTTTTTACTTATTGGATTGTTTATCTATTGTACTATTTGTTGGTTTGATATCTGTTCAATTTTGTAAACTGCCCAGAGTAGCCATGTAGCTAGATGGAGCAGTATATAAATTAAGTAAGCAAGTAAGTAAGTAAGTAAGTAAATAAGTCAGTCAGTCAGTCAGTCAATAAATAAATAAATAAGTAAATAAATAAATAAATAAATAAATAAATAAATAAATAAATAAATAAATAAAAAGGTGCTGATTGCATTCAAGATCACGGCTCCAGTCACCCAAAGGATGCTGGCCAATGTCTTCACAAGGATGCTTCAGAACGGGCAGACTCTTCTTCATGGGCTAGTAGCAGAAGCCACATGGACTCTCAACACCAGCAGAGCAGTACTAAGGAATATTCCTTTCACTTTAATCCGATCCCAATTGGCTATACCTAGTGGATTCACAGCCCCAAGCCCTGAATGAAGGACATGGGTTTTCTGCATCAACCCCACCCCTCACGGGTCAAACAGGAACAAGTATGTTTCCAAAAAGAGACAAATGGGGAGGAGGTGTGAGTGGGTGTGAATGACCTCTGTCCCTTTGTTTGAAGGACTGGGGTGTGAAACCCAATCCTCTGCTTCAGATGCAGCTTTATAATAACAGTCCTGCTGCTTCTTGCCTTCTGGAAGAAAGATGTGTGTGGGCATAAATCATCTTGCCAGGAACTTTACATCATCAAACTCCAATCGTGCCATGTTTGGGCTTGTACTTGCTTTGAAGAAGTGGATACTATCCATAAAAGCTTGCAATGATTTTTTATTAGTGGTCTATAAAGTTATCACCTATTGCCTAATCTTGGAACTTGAGACTGTCCCTCGGGAATGCTTAGGAGTTGTAGACTTGGCTTAATTCATTTTTAGCTGGAATAACTTGAGAAGTGTTTTCTACAGTTGATCATCTCTCTGTAGAGACAAATTTATTTGCATTATTTAGAATGGGATGGCTGGCAACCACTAGGTAAGTGAGCAGAAAGTATATGTAAGTTGCCAGGAAATCTAAATGAAATCATGAAAATCTAGGGGTAAGGATCAAAAGGTCCCATAGGTTCACTCATGTGCACTGGGAATAAGAGTCCCTTTTGTCTCATACCAGTCTCTCGATCCCTTTGCCAACCAAGAGTATATGCGCAATCCCTCCTGTGGAAATCCAGAGGGAATTTAAAGCGCTTGATATTTACTCACAGTTTCGCTCAAGGCATTTTAAAGTGTGCCCGTGGAACCAGTAGGATATGTGTGTGCGCGCTTTAAGAAAAGTGTCACACGATGCTGCAGGAGTTCGACAAAGGAGCAATGCCGAAGTGGGCGACACCAAATGCGACCCACCTCCCGCGTGCGCGCAAACTCCGGGCGACCTCGCGGCGGGTCGTCGGGCGCTGAAGCCGCGCCGCGCCCCCTAGCGCCGGTCCCCAAGGCCTGCGCTCCAACCCGTGCCCGGCGCCTGCGGGAACCGGGGTGGAAGGAAGGGAAGAAGCACCTGCGGCCGGCGCGCGTCCCGGGAGAAGGCGGCACAGCGAAAGAGAGGCGCCCTCCCTCTGGCCATGGAGCGGAAAGTGGCCCGGGAATTCAGGCACAAGGTGAGCCCCCCCCACACACACACACACTTGCGCTGCCTTGGCGAGGCTTTCGATGTCCCCGGGAACCTGCTGCCCTGCCCTTGGCTCGCTCGACGCCGACGCCGCCGAGGAAGAAGAAGAAGGGAGGGTGACATTTTGCAGGGACTATGGACTCTCGGTGTCAGTTAACCCGGACCGGGCAGGCGGGAGGGCGAGGAAAGAGGAGGCTGAGACGTTTCTTTTCAGCGGGACCGAGCGGGGGAGAGGATCGTTTCGTTTTTGTTTCTGAACCTCCCAGGGGCCCGAGGTGTGTTTGTGGAGGGGGGTTAGGATAACATTTCCTGCCCGAGGAAGGAATCAGCCGATCCTGAGATCAGTGGCTCTTGCCCTCGGTTGCGTTCTCTCCCCGCTTCCCTCCGCGGACTGGACCCGGCGTCCAGAGGGGGTCTCGAAACGGGGACACAGGAGCTCTCGGCAGAGTCATATCCCAGTTGGGAGCTGTTCCCTCGCTTAATTTTTTAGAAAATAATAATAATAATAATAATAATAATAATAATAATAATAATAATAATAATAATAATAATAATAATAATAATAATAATAATAATAATTGTGGACGATTTCACCCACAAACATCGTGCAACGTTTCAAAAAGTATTCTTCCTTCTCTTCTCTCTTTTCTGTTGTGTTTTAAGCACTTCTTTGTCAGCCACCAAGAACTTTGGCAGGGTTGGTTGTGTTGCGTAATAGCTCTTTTGTTCTTTTTTTCTTCAAAAAAAAAAAAAAAAACAACAACATTAATTAGGTGCTGGGATTTTATTGTTACTTTTATCCCCCAAGATACAACTACGATGTTTTTGAAACATTATTTGAACAATGTATTCTCAAAGGCTTAAAATGCATATGTTAGCAGGTTGAGAGTCATTTGCAGGAAGATATGTCTTAGATTTTATATCAGCGATATATGGACCTAAAATCCAGATGGTAGTTCACACAGAATAGACAACCGAATAGATTGCTGGATGGTGAGACATTGTAAATGTGAATCCCTGGGTCAATCACATTGATTCAATAGAACTGCTCCAGGTGTGTCTCCCTGTAGGGTTTTTGGCTATGGTGTAGGTATATAAAGAAACAAGGGAAATGAACACTAATAGTTAAAATTAAACAGTGCTGAACTGAAGGCTTAAGCGTTTTTTCGCAGAAGGTTACACTATACAACTGCTTTAAATGCTGTATATAAACCTGGTGTAGTAGCTCTTGTTGGATTTTTAATAAGCAAACAGATATTCATCCCATGAATATCAAGACTTTTTTAACCACTTAATTTTTTGAAAGAGTAGACCTACTTGTATCACTGCTGCTATTATTCACATAGCATTGGGTTGGGCAGAGCAGATACAATGTCCTCAAGTGTATCTAGCATTATATTTATGGTCTTGTACCTTGAACTTATGCCTTCTACGCTGATAAATTCAACAGTAGTTCAGTACACAGTCAGACTTCCTTATTTACAGTATATACCTCTTCTTGCAACAGCACCAATAAATGGGTAAAGATGACACCTGTCAGCAACAAATTGTAGGATTCATCATGTTTTAAAAAAAATTGATTTAGGTACCTAGAACAGACTAGTGGTAATCATGGCAGATATAGTAGGGCTTGGCTACACAGTTCAATTAGATTTGGCTGCATTGCTTAACAGGGTTGCTTAAGGTCATGTAGAAGCTGCCTAGATCCCCTGAGCACATCCGATCTTGCCTGATCTCGGAAGCTAAGCAGGGTCAGGCCTGGCTAGTACAGTACTTGGATGGGCGACCACGAGGGAATACCAGGTACTGTAGGCGAACTGGCAAGCCACTCCAGTATTCCTGCCAAGAGAACTCCATGGGCATGGGGTCACGAAGAGTAGGTCACAACTGTAAGGACACAACATCATCATCATCATCAGCAGCAGCAGCAGCAGCAGCAAGAAGAAGAAGAAGAAGAAGAAGAAGAAGAAGAAGAAGAAGAAGAAGAAGAAGAAGAAGAAGAAGAAGAAGAAGAAGAAGAAGAAGAAGAAGAAGAAGAAGAAGAAGAAGAAGAAGAAGAAGAAGGTCATGTAGAGGTCTGGTATGTCATTTGATGTGATCCTTGCATCCACGGCATATACACCATAAGTAACTCCATGTGGCCCACTTCTCTTGAGAAATCAAAGAAAAAATCCGCCCTCCTTGCCCTTTTTCCCCCTCTTCTCCTCCTTCTAGGAGGAAACTTTTGATTTAATTTTTTTTCTTTCTAAAATATATAATGCAACAATGCTGTCCAAAGAGGCTTTTTTAAAAAAGTTTGCTTCCTTCCTCTTCTTCCTCAGGGAAGCAGAGGAAGTTTTTGATTTCCTAGTATCTGTCTTTTTAGCCCACTTAATGATATTGGGAAGTTAAAAGCAGAAGGGAAAATTAAATCAGCAAGCACCGCTTTGGTTTGATCCCAGCGATGAAACATAATGGAAATAAACCAACAGCAGTTGCCCCTGACAGAGACCCAGAAAGGTGCCATTAGGGATGTTCTGGGGGACAGTCTGGTTTCATGCTAGCAGCTGCATCATTTGGTTTCCAGCAAAAGCAATGAACCAGCTTTTCCCCACAGTGGACCAAACAGCAGGACAAATGCACTTATAGTCGCCCTCTTATATCTCTCTCTTTGCATAATTAAATCCACTGCAGCTATGCAGATATATGTCTTAAAAGTTTTGTGTGAATGATCTGACTAAAGAGTTGTGAGTTCAAGTTTTTTACTCTGCTCAAGGAGGAGCATCCTGGAGTGTATCTGTGAAGATTCTCAGTCATCCAGGTGAGTTTATCTGGGAGTTGAGTCATGGCAACTAAACTTATTTTCTTGAGAGATTGAAATGTTTTGCTGCTCATCTAAGCAGCTTCATCAGTCTGATTGATGAAGCTGCTTGGATGAGTAGAAAAATGTTTCTGTCTCTCAAGAAAAAGAAGTCCGGTTGCCATGACTCAACTTCTAGATCCTGGAGTGTAGTGATGCTCAAAAGGCTTTTGCTGGCTAATTCCCTGGCATTCCCCAATGCCCACTTCCCCCACTGTTCTGAAGAGCCCCCAAACCATCTAGAAAAGTTTTTAAGAAAAGTTTCCACTCATGGGAGGCTTCTGCTGTAATTGACTGCTGTCTTTGATAACAAATGTGTGGTATCTTCCATTAATGTTATTTTATGGGAGTCAATCAGACCCCATGACAAGTGGTCAGTTTTCATGACGTTCTAAGCGTAAAACTTGATATAATGAAAACCAAAAAGAATAATCACGCCACCAAAATTTTGAGCTGTTATGTTTTATACTATATTTTCTTCTTTCTTCTTCTTCTTCTTCTTCTTCTTTCTTCTTCTTCTTCTTCTTCTTCTTCTTCATCATCATCATCATCATCATTATTTATTATTATTATTATTATTATTATTATTATTATTATTATTATTATTATTATTATTATTATTATTATTATTATTATTATTATTATTGTTGTTGTTGTTGTTGTTGTTGTTGTGCTGATGATGATGTTGTTATTGTTGTTGATGATGTTGTTGTTGTTGTTGTTGTTTTGTTTTGTTTTGTTTTGTTTTGTTGTAAACGGCCCAGAGTTCCTTCGGAAGACGGGCGGTATATAAATATTAAAAATAAATAAAATAAAATAAATAAAAACCCAGCTTCTAAGATACACGAATGAGAGCTCAAAGATTTAACCCAGGTAGCTTCATTCAGCTGAAGGAGATTAATAGAGACTTGAGTTGGTCTAGCCTAGCTTTGTGTTTCCAATGGATCTGCACAAATATAGTTACCAGGCCTGGAATGTACACAGGCTGAGAACTTCACCAACCTTTCATCAAGCAGCTTCCTTTTCTCTCTGTAACCCCCTGCATCCCCTGCAAATCTGCTGCTAGGGGCTAGTGGATCCTTGGGAATGGTCATGACTGAAGTATGGTGTGGACACCTGTGCAGGCTGAGGAAAGATGATTCTTACAGGAATGGACAACAATATGGGATGCAAGCCACACACTTCAAAATCTAGCCCTTGTGATTTATGTTCTTAGAAACCTAAATGGCTGTTGTTGAAAAGGCCAAGCAATGTCTTAGAGGACGTTCCCAGACTGTTTATATCCCTTCTAGATTTAATTATCCCCTCACTACCTCATTTACAAGCCGTTAATAAATCTTCTCTTTATATAATGGGCATGCCAGATTTTCCATGTCTGCCTGATTCTATGTAGGGTCACTGATTCTGACTGCTTGCTTCTGTGCTGCTTTATCAGATCTAAGACAGAGACTTGATTCAAAAAGTGGTTGAACATTGAGAGCACGTTTGCATGACAAAACCTTCCTTTTGTATTGTCCAACGCTGATCTGCATTGCTTCCTGCACTCAACATTTGCTCTAGCAAAACCAACAAAGGGTCTTGTAGCCCCTTACGGAATAGCATGTTTTATTTGGCACAATGCTTTTGTGATCTGTAGCCCATTTCACCAGATGCATGCTTTATTTTTATTTATTTATTTTTGGAATTTTTAGAGGATAGCAGCACTGACATAACTAGGGAGGGCCGGAAGAGTGCATTTGCCCCAGGGCACACAGCAATCTGGGGGTGCCTGGAGGGGGAGCAGCAGGAGAGGAAGCCATGCACCATCCCAACAGCAGTCCTCCTTTTGCCCCACTAAGGCGTGGTGATCCTTAGTCAGGGGAAAGGAGGAGAGGGTAGCAGATAATTTTTTTTCCAAGCAGCACCTCTGTTGATTGCTCTGGCCTCCTCCTTCCTCCCACCCCCGCTAAGGCTTGGCGATAATTATTCCAGGGAAAGGAGGAGAGGGAAGCATGCGACGGAGGTGCTGCTTGGGGAAAAAAATTCCATCACCTGCTTCCCTCTCCTCCTTTCCCTGGGCTAACAATCACCAAGCCTTAGCTGGGGGAAAGGAGGAGGGGGAAGCATGCTACGGAGGTGATGCTTGAAAAAAATTGCCTGCTTTGCGCTATCCGCTCACTTTGTGGTTTGCACAGGAGAGCCTTTTCTGGGAGACCCACAAAGAGGACATAAGAAAGAGGGACCCTTCTCCCCCTCCCCTGCTGTTCTCCCAGGATCAGGCACCCTTTGCTCAGTGGGTGAGATGCAGTTGGGGGGCAGCAAGGGGCACAAAAACTGACTTTGTCCCCAGGTACTCCAAACCCTAGCTACGCCTCTGAGGAACAGAGTAATGAGGTACCTTAAAGGCTAATAGTGTTTAATATGGCATAAATGTTGGTGATAGTGCAGCTTTTTTCTCCAGATATACAACAGACTCTCTGTCCTGTGGCTGTTATATGATACCAAATACATTATGTATTTTAAAAACAACATTGCAGGCAAAAGTCCAAAATGATCAGTCAAGTGCTAATTATTTATTGAAGTTGACATCCAAAAGGTATGTCTATAATTTTTAGAAGACCTGTTAAAATTCGACTTAACATTTCAAATAATCACTCAGAGCTCAGAAGGATATTATTGAATGCAATTACAGTAGTTACTGTGTAACATGCACCTATACTTTTTTGCTGTTATAGTTACATTGTGTAAAAAAAAACCAACTTTTTGTTTCTCCAGTATAGCTAAAATGGTTATTTTTCTTTAACCTTTTAAAAACACACACATTTGAATAGTTTTGATTTTATCATCAGGAGGCACAGGACAAGCCTGCCCTTGAAAATCCTGTGATATTCTTCCCCTACCACTTAGTTTGGCACCAATTATCTAATTATAGAAGTAGCTTTCTTGCTATATTCCAGCCCCAGTCAAAAAGCCTCATCCCCAGCCCTGTGTTTAACATGAAAGATTTCACATAGGCACCAGTCTCACATGTATACTGTAGTAAGTTAGGTTGGTGCCTATGTAAAATCAATTAGTGCCCTCCTGTGATATTATGTGCCCTTTAGCATAGCCTGAGATCTCTAGAACAGATCTGGTTCCTTGTACTACTAGAGGCCCCAACATTCTGTCTATATGGTCACAATGTATGCCCAGTCACAAGGATGGCATGTCAGATAAAATGTCCCTTCAGCACAGGGCTGGGTCTAAGCAGGTGTTCTGCTTTTTTGGGGGGAGAATATGGCTTGTTTTAAGGTGTTTTAAGCTAGCCTGCTGTTTCAGGTGTTGTGGCAAATGCTAGTCCAGCCAACTTCTGCTCTTGGAGTAGTGAGGGAGGACACCATCTAGTCTTCTGCATTAAGCAGTATCAAGCTTTGCATCAACAAGCTCTTAAGCTCAGTTTCTTGTGGTACTATTTATTTATTTATTTATTTATTTATTTATTTATTTATTTATTCATTTATTCATACATACATACATACATACATACATACATACATACATACATACATACAACTTATATGCCGCCCCCTACCCGAAAGTATCTGGACAGCTTAACATTTCAAAATTAAAATGGACAATTAAAAGGGAATTAAAATTTTAAAATACAGTACAATATAATACAACACAATTAAAATATGTTAAAATATAATACTGTACACTAAACCTAGCCACCAGGACTCACAATCTGTGTTGTATCAGTTAAAGAACTTCTGGAACAGGAAGGTTTTTACTTGGCGCCGAAACATTATCAGCGTTGGCGCCAGGCAGATCTCACTTGAGAGGGCATCCCATAGCTTGGGGGCAGCTGCTGAAAAGGCCCTATACCTACAAGCCATCCCTTTCACCTCCTTGAGTGATGGCTCTTTCAAAAGGACCCCCTGACTAGATCTTAATTGCTGGGTGGGTTCATATGTAAGGAGCCGGTCCTTCAGGTATCCAGGTCCTAAACCATAAAGGGCTTTATATGTTAACACAAGCTCTTTGAATTGGGCTTGGGCAGCAACTGGTAACCAATGTAGCTGGTAAAGAATTGCCATCATATGGTCCCAGTGGCCCTACCACTTACCAGCCACATCACACGATTCTGGACCAGTTGCAACTGCCAGACTTTCTTCAAAGGCTGCCCCACGAAGAGCGCATTGCAGTAATCAATATGGGATGTTACCAGTGCATGCGTAACTGTCATGAAGTTTCGCTCATCCAGGTAGGGATGTAGCTAGTATAATTTCCACAGCTGAAGAAAGACACCCCTGGCCACCAAGTCCATCTGGGCTTCCAGAGTTAGACCGGGGTCCAGGAGCAACCCCAAGCTGCAGACCCTGTCCCTTATGGGGAGTACAAACCCATCTAGGACAGGGCGATGGCCCTCTAGCCTATCTGGTGAAGTTCCCACTAACAGCACTCCTATCTTCTCTGGATTGAGTTTCAATTAACCCTCATCCAGTCCATTATCCGGCCCAGGCACAAGTTCAGCACAGAAACCGCCTCACCTGGATTGGTGGAAAACAAGAGGTAGAGCTGAGTATCGTCAGCATATTGCTGACTCCTCAGCCCAAACCTGCTGATGACCTCTCCCAGCGGTTCCATGTATATGTTAAATAGCATGTGGGGACAAAATCGAGCTCTGAGGAACCCCATGACATAAACGCCATGGGGCAGAGCAACTGTCCCCCAATATCTCCTTCTGGACATGGTTAGCCAGGAAGGAGTGGAACCACTGCAAAGTGGAGTCTCCAACCCCCAACCTGTCCAGCCTGTCCAGGACACCATGTCGATGGTGCTGAAAGCCACGGAGAGGTCCAGGAGTATCAACATGGATGCACTCCCCCTATCTCTCTCCCGACAAAGGTCATCATACAGGATGACCAAGGCAGGCCTGAAACCCAATTGAGATGGATCCAGAAAATCCGTTTCATCCAGCAGAGCCTGGAGTTGCCCAGCCACCACCTGCTCCAACACCTTGTTTGAATAAAGTGGTAGATAACCACCAGTCCTGGGTCAGATTAGGTTTTTTAAGGGGTGGTCTAACTGCCACCTCTTTCAAGGTGGCAGGGAACACTCCCTCTCTTAAAGAGGCATTTACAGCCTCCTAGACCCAGGAGCGACCCCCCCCCCCCCCCGCAGATTTTTCAACTACAGTGTTGTCTAAGAGGCATACAAAGCTTTGCCAGTTATGATAAAAGGGTGCTTGTCTATTGCACCCTTGGCAACTGTGAAAGAAGAGAATAAACAAAGAACCAGACTGAAGCCAAGATGATAAATATTACTAAATCTGAGTGGAACTTTTCCTTATGATGTTTATGGTGGCAACAGCAACAACAATCAGAAGTAAAGAGACACCTCAGACGTGGGTTTGGTGTGTTTCGGAGGGTCCTTTGCCTCAGACCCTGAAAATGGAAGCAAATCCTCAAGTGCAAATGGTGCACAAATCTGAGAGCTGTATTGGAAGACGCAGTGCGCATGAAGCATCTCATCTGAGACCGTGTGCTATGAAAGAACCAAGGCAATAACTGGTATGCAAAGGTCTTGATCACGAAAAAGGCACAGGGTGTGTTGCATCTCCTTAATCATTTCTCCCAGTCAATGCTTTGTCTATGGCCTCCAGAGTGGTGGCATTGCCCCCTTCTCCTACTTGAAGAGGAAGACTGAACCCCAATATTTGTCATCTCTGTTCTCTGAAAGGGCAGTTTCATATGTTTTTCTCACAACTGGCTTTGAAATATGCAATCTCTCTTATACCAAAACAAGCATGTATATAATTATTGACACACAAGCAATACTCATAAAGTGCTACATGATATATGCAGACTCTGTACTTTTATTTATTTATTTTGGAACAGTTAGCAAAGTGGAAGTCTTGCAACGTGATACTACTTTAAATGGACATGCTGCGACAGGAGTGCAGAAAGAACTGCAGCCTAGCAGCAAGTCCTGTCAAGATAGCAGAGCCCGGACAGATAACCTTGTTTCCTGCACCATGGCTTCAGAAGGATGCTGATCTTTTTAATCGAAAGCCTTTAAACCCAAGATAAAGTTGGGTCAGGTCACTCAGTTCCAATTGTACCGCCATGTGCTACATTAGTGAGTGGCCCAAAAGGTTTCTGAAAATATTTATTCAACAATTTAGTCATTATCAGGTAAGCAAATCATATGACACTGCAGGGTGTTGTATGACTGTGTGAAACGCCTGCATTCTGATATGGTCATAAATTCAACAGATATAAAACAAACAAATGGCGGGGGCATGTTTTTCAAGTCTTCTAAAGAAACTTTGTATAAACTTTTTCAAAAATGATTGTTCTTGTTTGTTAATGAGAAAGGGAAGTCTTCAACATTCTTGATTTGTGGTTGAAGAGTTAACAGTTTTGCTATTCTGTCCTATTTGTTTTGAATACAGGTTGACCTACTAATTGATAGCGAGGCAGAGAAAGATTATCTGTATGATGTACTACGAATGTATCATGAGTAAGTTCTTATTTAATGTTTATGCTTGTTTTCTTCCTGAGGGCAAAATGGCATTTTGTCGGATAACATAGATAATCTTTTCTTCCCCCTCGCAATTGTTTTTTTTTTTTTTAATTGGAGGCTTGCAATGTCTTTTTACTGAACTTGTTTGGGCATTTAATGCAGAATAAACAAGTTTATTTATCATGTTTCTGTTTAGAGATACAGTGGACCCTCATATAACAAGCACTTTGTTACTTTAACAGAAAATCTGCTTAAAGGGGAAAAAAATCCAGAGATAGGGAGAAATTGCTTAACAGAATCTGCCATACAACAGAAAAAATGGTTGAGATTACGGATTAGTCCATTTTCATTGCAGTCCTATGGGAAATTTGTACAAACGAAAATTTGCTTAACAGAATTTCATTTGGAATGAATTAATTCCTTTATACAAGGCACTGCTGTATATTCCAAGTTATGCAAATACAGGATAGTTTAAAAGAGCCATAAAATGTCTTTTCAAAACAGTTGGCTTCAAGAAACAAGACTCTGTGTATCAATTGATAATGTCATCTGCTTGTGAATTTTACTGTATTACCTGACAGTCTTCAGGGAATCTATCCACATTTGAAAGCACAAGATTGTCTTGAAAACCTGTGACACTTGAAATTAGCACATTGATTCTGGCTCAGGTTTGCATCAGATACATGGAATCCTAGCTTAAAACAAAAGAGGATGAAACGAGTTTTCAAATATGTTAGCAGCGAGCACTAAGGGGAGTGAAATATATTCCATGCTGACAGTAATAATTATTCTGAAATCTAGATGTATGTAACATAATTACACTGGCCATGTTGGCAAGCCATGTTGAATAGCTTACTTTCATTGATGAACTTACAATTAATTAGTAAAGATTTTTTTTCACCTTTAGTGCAACTCTCTTCTTTTTTACTTAAACAGACTAAGATAGCAAAGCCTTTAGAAATAATTTTTATTACCTTCTGTTCTATGCGATTTCTTTTATACAACAAATTGCAAGTAGTTATCTTTCTATATATTTTTTCCTCTGCACAGCACTAACTGAAATAGATCCTTGTCCATGTGCTTGAGAGAGGAGATGAGAGTATTTTTCCACTGTCCATAGGCAATAAGTTCTGAATGGTTATGGTTTCTAGATATAGCTTAATTAATAGCTGCTCAGTGAAGTGAAATGTAGATCTTTGCAAGTTTCCATGTGGTCTTTGTGCTGAGCCACAGTTTTGTATGACCTTGGCTACAAACCTGATTTGGTTTCACTATGGCACTGTCTAATTGCTTCTCCATTCACAAAGCACTGCCATCACAGCTTGGGAAATCAGGAAGAATTCAGTGCTGTTAATTATTTAGTACTTAGTTAGAGTAGTAAACCCAACAAATATCTCAAATATCTTTGCCTACCCTCCACCAAAAGCTGGGAAAGGGAACTAATACATAAATAACATGTATAACACTGTTTAAAAATTGTATATTTTTTTGGTGAACCATAGATGTTAGCCGAAATCACTCAAAGCCTTAAATATCCTTCTCTCAATATTATATACTATTTTGGTATTGTATAGTGTGTGCTACAAATTGCTAATGCTCTCTGTGTCATTAATGGTATCAAAAGTGGAATCCAGCAAAGTTGATTGGATTCTGTATTAATGTTTGCTTCACACCATACTAGATCATATCTAAAGAATTTTCTATGTCTGTGTTTTCGTGGTATCTGTACACATAAAATTCCTGGGGCTCATATGTAGCCTCCATCATCTCACCTCTGTTACAATACATCTTTTTACTACAGAATTTCATACTCAAGATCTGTTTGGAACTTTAAGAAGAATATTTAAAGATGAATTTAATTTGTTCTATGGGTCAATTCATTTTACAAAAAAATTGCCCTATGAAACACGGTTTAACTCCATTCCCATAGGAATGCACTGAATTTGTGTTGTGAGACATCCCATAGAAAAAAATTCATCTTATGAGCTCTTCCTATTCCTGGAAATTTCATTCATCTTACAAGTTTTTCATAATATATATAAATATATAAATTAGGACCCAAAGTAGATACAACCAATGTTAATATATCATTCCCATTTGATTTTTCATCCACAGTTGATTTTTGAAATTATTCATATTTTTATCTTGTTTAGTCCTTGAAATGCATATTTAGGTGATTATAAAGAAATATTTTGATGGGCAATTCTAATCCATCATGACTAGAAGACAGATATATTACATAAAGAGCAAATGACTATGCATTCCCATTTTAACTCTTCAACTTCAATTTGCAGATCCATGAATCTCCCAGTGTTGGTGGGAGATCTGAAGTATGTAATCAATGAACCCAGCCGCCTACCATTATTTGAGGCCATCCGTCCCCTTATCCCATTAAAGCATCAAGTGGAGTATGATCAGCTGACACCCAAACGGTCTAGGTGGGTTTGAAGACTATTCCTGTCTGTATATGGGTCCCTTTTTAAGCACTGCTAATTTTTTGCTACAAAAATTTCATAAGCACATAGAGATACATCCTCACCTAATCTCAGGATGCAGCTCTGCTCTCTTCAGGGGGCCAATTGTTCTTCTTGCCTTCCACTTTCTCTTTGAACATATAAGAAGAGCCATGCTGGATCAGGCCAAAGGCCCATCTAGTCCAGGTTCCTGTATCTCACAGTGGCCCATCAAATGTGTCTGGGAGTGCACAAGACTAGATATCTGTCTCTTCATAGCACTCCCCTGCATCTGGTCCTTGAAGTACCCCAGGTTTAAGCCTGGTTTGTAACCCGTGATGGACTTTTCCTCCAGGAATCTGTCCAATCCCCTTTTGAAGGCATCCAGGCCAGATGCCATCTTTGATCATCAATTGGACACAGAAAACAAAAATATCATTTTGAGCCCAGAAATGTTAGTATTAATGATTCTGTGCCTCTGCATTTCCAAGTGGTTTTTGTAGGGTAACAGGGCAATCCTAAATTGAAGATGCACAAGTCATAAGGTTAAGAATGGGCAGAAACAGGCACAAATCCCACATGCTAGCAGATAGGTCCTTGTGCTTGCAGAGCCTCCCTTCAGGTGACTGGTATGCCAGGAGAGGGATCTATCCATAGAACTGTTCAGCTGATGAAGATCTGCCAATAGAAGACATTTAGAAAAGGGGATGAGAAGGGGTGGAACAAATGAAGAATTGTATCAAATCCAAATCTTCTCCAGCCGTGAGAGACATCTACTGTGCTGGTGTAAAGTTAAGTTCAGCTGATGGTAGTTCTGAGCAACTTATAATACCTGGAGACTGATCAGGATTTAGACTCAGCCTGACTTAGGCTTTCCCCATCATCTTGACCAGTTAGGACTGTGTTTTAAAAGTACAGCCGCACATTCTGTTTTAGATCCTAGGTCTTCAGTAGTTGTACAACAGACATGAATTGGACAGCTGAAGGCTGAAACCTCTTCAGCAATGAACAAATGAGATGCATGATAAACACCTCTATAGGGATCTTTAAGGTGCAATTATAAATGCATGTTACAACACATGTTCCTATTCCAACTTCTGCAGAAAACTCAAAGAGGTGAGGCTGGATCGTCTGCATCCTGAAGGCCTTGGAATAAGTGTGAGAGGAGGTGCTGAATTCTCCTGTGGCCTTTTCATTTCACAGCTAATTAAAGGTGGACAAGCAGATAACGTTGGACTTCAGGTAAGAAGAAAATCCCAGCTCATAGAGGTAAAATGCGCTGCATGCTTCCGTCACTATCTAGACTCCATCAGAAAGCCAGTCAAGTGTAGTGGACAGAGCATTTGACTAGGACTCGGGTGATCTGGGTTCAAATCCTCACTTGGGCACTAAGGTATGTACAGTGGCATAGCTAGGGGGCAATGGGGGAACATCTGTCCCCAGGTGCAGCATCTGGGGGCAACAAATTGGGTGGCTCCCTGCCCAGGAGCCGCAGGAAGGCATGTCGCAGGCGACCTGTCAGGACCAGCGCAGAGATCTCCCTGGCCGCCACCACTTTCTCTGCAGTACTTTAGCTCCTCCTCAGCCCTTGGGGGCAGGGTGTGAAAAGAGATTTTGTCTTCGGGTGTTAAAAAGCCTAGTTGTGCCTCTGGGTATATACTGATAAACCTAGTTGTTAAATATCTCATATTCCTTGAAAACCTATTTAGGATCATCTTAAATCAGAAGTGACTTGATAGCACCTCTCTCTCTCTCTCTCTCTCTCTCTCTCTCTCTCTCTCTCTCTCTCTGTTGTGTGTGTGTGTGTGTGTGTGTGTGTGTGTGCACAAGTGCGAGAGAGAGAGAGAGAGAGAGAGAGAGAGAGAGAGAGAGAGAGAGAGAGAGAGAATGCATCTGCACTGCAAATGAAAACTAGTTCTGAACCAACAAAGGATCAGGAGATGTAGTTTAAGAAGGTATTGGAGCCATCCATTGAAAAGCAGAATGTGCCAGCTTTCCTTATGTGCAGAGCCAGGATTCACTGGGTTGAAGCCTTGAGACTTTCTGTACAACAAGGCTTACATCTGTCATTCTCCGTGGACCTCCCTGGCCCCTTGGGCTAAAATGCAGCCCACACAGTGCTGGGAGAGAAATGAATTTGCTCAGGAACCATTGCAAGCTATCCCTGTTACAATCCAAAGTATTTGAGAGTGGTTTGTTTTGAGTGGGCAATTAAGACCCATTAACTTTACAAAGAAAGGTGGATCCAGAAAGGTGCAGGCAGGAACACTCCGGGGACAAATTGGTTCAGTCCAGTGATTATGTCATGCGATTGCTAGCCTGTTCCTACTATGAGCTGGAGCCCAGATGTCAGTTGCCGAATAATTTCCAGAGTGGTCAGCTGATCTGAAGAAGGATCTAGAATCCATGAAAGTTTGTGCAAAATAAAATATTTTCTTCCTGAAGGTGCCCCAAGATTCCTACTGTAGTCCCGATTGTGGGTTTCATGGGGTGGATAGGGTCTGTTCCACCCCACTTTGCATTATGGAGTTCCAACCGCACTTTGCATGGTTCCTTATTGCAACATGCAAAGTCAAGGACAATGGAACCCAGGACCCCTTGGCAATTTTGCCCTTTGTGTATATAGCAAGGCAACCATCAATTGCAGAAGTCATGCATGTGATCCAAAACCAGCTATCTATCAACTGTCTCTTTCATACATACTGGTGATGGGCAGAATGTAGTTTAGGATTTGCTGATGGATATTTAGGTGGTTTCAAGTATGCCAGCAAGGATTTGTGAGTTCCAGGAGAAACCAAGCATAACAACATCTTTCCCATGGACCTTCTCCCTGTGTGCCTGCCAAATATATTGCTGAAATAAAGAACGCCCAATGCAGCTCAGACATGTGGGTTTGTGTGGAGGGACTGGTTTGGTTCAGAGTCTCATCTCAACTCCTAGGTTCTGAATTCCTTAATACAGAGTATTTTTATCCAATGCACCAGATTGCAGTCAATGGCTCTTGATTCTAATAGGAAGCAAAATGAATCGCCTTTGTGTTGTCACTAGGATCTCTTTTAATCAGTGAGTCCATCTGGTAATACTGAACTGCTATGAATTTGCAGTAAAAAATCTTCCTTTGGTAACTGTGTGCCTAAGTTTGTGGTTATGTGATGTTAAGGATCAGCTTAAACTGCATTTGTAATGGCTTGTACAAGACACTTTCTAAAAACTTTGTAAAACCAACTGAATAAGGGGAGTTGACAGGCAGCTCATTGTTCTAAATTGCTGTCTCATGATAAAGCCAAATGCTTCTGAAATTTCACCCATCTACATTATTTCACTAAATCTCCACACATTTTACAAGCTGGAAAAAAAGTGGTCTGTGAGAAAGCATAATGATCTTCTATCATAATATCAGGTTCAGGCTCTCTTTTTTTTCCATACCATTTTAAATTCATCTCCAGACTGTGAGAAATAAAGTACCTTTTTATGCACTACTTAAAGAGAGCCAGAGAGCAAGCGTATATAATCAAGAAATGTAATTGAAACATTTGTGCCATTGCCAATTTCCTTGTGATTTTTCTGTTTTCAATTTTTATTGTTCTAATGAATAGCATTTAATCTGTTCATTTATTTCATCTGTTCTTTTTTGCTTTCTCTGGGATATGCCTGTCTTTGAGGAGCCTTTAAACAGAAAAAGAGCTGGAAGTTATTATGAGTAATAGAAGTAAATGGAAATATGAAAAAAGAAAATTTGAAACCACTGTGGCTTTGCTCAGGCTTCAGTTAATAAAATAAAAGCCCTTTTTTCCCAAAATGCCTGGATAACAAAATGTATGAGGAGTTTTATAATTTACCCCCTTTGACTCTTTTCATTCCTTTGGACGTTCCTTCAGTAATTGCATGTTTGTGGTGGATACATTGACCATGGAGATCATGCAGCCTTCCATGAAATGTATTTCAAATTTTGTAGATCAACAAACATATTATACATTAAGCATACCCTTGGCTAAAACTGCCTAGCAGTTGCTAGAGGGAACCAAGGTGAAAACACTGGAGCATCCACAAAAAGTAGCAGTACAGGAGAAAGCACTCTCAGGATGCTGAGAAAAATGGTTTATTAAAAGAGCCCAACGCATTTCAGCCACTTTTAATAAAGTGGCTGAAACGCATTGGGCTCTTTTAATAAACAATTTTTTCTCAGCATCCTGAGAGTAGTTGCTAGAGGGAGACAGCCCAACTACGCCCGTTCAGCCTTCTGTTTTCACCTGTGTCCTGTGGACTTGAAAGGGGAACTGCTTTGTTTCGTTTGTGGATCAAAGTCCACATTAGAGATGGGCACGACTTGAAAAAAAAATTTTTCGAGTTGTCGTTAGTCGGGCCGGTCCCGTTTCGGCTCGTTTCCGGTTTTCGCGAAAATTCGCAAAAATTAGTCGGTTCGTTTTTTCGTTTTTTCGTTGTCGTTAGTACTGGTTTTGGGGGGGGAGCGGGCTCCTGGAGGCACCTCTGTGGGGTGGGTGCCTCCTCTGGCCCGCTATAAAGGGAAAGTGGGCTCCTCACCCACTAGGAAGGGGAAGCAGGCTCCAAGAGAGACCCCTCTACATGGGGGTTTCCCCTCCTCACTTGCTGCTGCTGCAAAATGCTATGCAATAGCCATATGGATATTGCATAACAGAATGTGCAGACAGTGAGACCAGTGAGAGTGATAGCGTCATGCCCGCCCTTCACAAGGCTCTCGCACCACCATGTCTCACACAGAAGGGAATTGTACTTGCTGCGTGTAGTGCAATGCAAGCAAGTAGATCTGGCTTTAAGGTGGCTTAGTGCAATGGCTAGGGTTAGGCTAGTGACGGGTAAGGTTACGGTGGGCTAGTGGGTTGCACCTCTGGGTGCCTCTCTGACCCACTAAGAAGACAGTCTGTGACGTATGGGTACGGAGTCAAGGGTTAGGGTTAGGGCTAGGGCAGATTTTAGGGGGCTTTTTGGCACATCCCAGAAGTCTCCATGGCCAAGTGGCCATGCGATTGGTGGGATGGCTCCAAAAATTTGCATGGTTGTCCACTCCCACATGGCTGGCCACTCGGCCAGCCCATCATTGCGCAGGTGTAAAAAAAATAAAAAAAAATAAAATAAATGGAGGACAGAGGAGGAGAGGAGAGACATTTTGTTGCAAGAAAAAACCCACTGCTACTGTGAAAAATCTGGCAGTTTATAAATTTTCGCGTGTTTCTGTTGTGCTTGTGTGTTTTTGGACCACAATTTCAAAAACAATATTGCGTTTGCCGCCCCATTTTGGATCCCCCGCCCGCACCGCATGGCCTCGTGGCGCAGTGGTTAAATGCCTGTACTGCAGGTAAAACTGTGCTCACGACCTGGGTTCAATCCCCGGTAGCAGGCTCAAGGTTCACTCAGCCTTCCATCCTTCCGAGGTCAGTAAAATGAGTACCCCAGCTTGCTGGGGGGGCAATGTGTAGCCTGCACACTGTAATCAAAATTGTAAACCGCCCAGAGACTACTTGTAGTGGTATGGGGCGGTATATAAGCAGAACACTTTTGCTTTTTGCTTTGCATGGCGAAATGGCAACTCGAGTCCGGCTGCCCAGGACGGGGGGGAGGCGGGACCCCCCCTCCAGAAACCACCCCTCCGGTAGGTGCCCTGCGCCCTTAGTCAAGCAGGCATTTTTCCGCCTGCTTTTTTGGCCCGGGAATGGGTGGGGGGAGAGTTTAAAAGTTTTTTCCTGTGCCGTCCGTGCCGCTTGCTTGCGCTTTAATTGCGGGCGGCCGGCGGCGAGACTGGGCTTTTTGCTGGCTGCGAGCCTGCGGCGAGTCCCACCAGAGCAGCCCAGGACGGGGGATGAGGGGGGAGGCCGGGGACCTCCAGAAACAACCCCTCTGGTAGGTGCCCTGAGGCACGGCAGGCATTTTTCCGCCTGCTTTTTGGCCGGGAACTGGGGTTTTTTAACTTTTAAAAACTTTTTTTCTGTGCCGCGTGGCATCGCGCAATCGCGCGATGCAAGGAACGAGCACGACAAATCAGACCAAAATTGTTCGTTCGTCGGTTCGAGCTTGAAGTGTGGCGGAGTAATTCCCGTTACCGTTTCCGTAGAGTAATGGAACCGAGTAACGGAAACGGAAACGGGAATACCGCTAAGTCGTGCCCATCTCTAGTCCACATCATCAGACAGTAACTAAGAGCCAATAGCCCGGGCCTGAACAGTTGTAGCCCTGCAGACATTTTTGACCTATGTTGATATTTTTGACCTAGAGCCCCCATTGTCTCCACCCAGTATTCTGAATGGGGGTGGGAACTACGTTCCTAGATCTGGGGGGGGGGGCGGCGGCAGGGTGTGTGCAGTTGCCAGCTGCTGTAGGAGCCCACCTCTGCTTCAGAGACGGCCGCCTAACCAGCTAGATACGGTATTTGTACACAGATGGACAGTGACAGATTGGCAGGCTCAGGAGGCTAGCAGCTGTTTCCCTAAAAGTACTGATGAAAGCCCTACCACCACCAGGGCCGACGCTACCATTAAGGCGAACTAGGCAGCTGCCTAGAGCGCCGAAATGGAGAGGGCGCTGGCAAGCCTGCTGCCCCCCCGCCGCCGCCCGCCGCCCTCCAAGCTCCCGCGCCCTCCGAGCTCCGCCAGCCGTCCAGGAAGGCGCACGTGTTCCGGCCAGACGGCGCCCTCTCCCCAGTGGACTCCGGTCACCCCAGAAGCCTGAATGAGAGGGAAGGAGGGATGGCCGGCAGAGCCCCCACGCCTTGCCAAGGACTGAGCAGCCAGAAAATGAGGGGTAGGAGAGACAGAGGGGGGTCTGCCCCCTCCCACAGTTGCCCTGGAACAAGGAGGCTCATGGGGGTCGCGGGGGGGGGGTACAGTGCTCTGTCCATGCTCAGAGCCGTCCGTCCCCTGCAGTGGGCTGTCCGCGGCTCCCGAGACTCCGAGAGCCCAGCCTTGGGGGGGCTGTATAGGCCGCAGGCTGCCCCCTCGGAGGGGCTCTGCCTCACCGGATTGGCTGCTGTTCACCCCACTAGGCGTGCCACCCTCCTCCTCCTCCTCCTCCTCAGCGGCGCTCCATAAGCCCAGCTACCTGGGGAGCCCAGGCGCAGCAGAGGCACGATGTTGGGGTGGCTGGCGCTCGGCTGGGGGGCAGTGGCGCCCCCACTGCCTGTGCCAGGACCCTGCCTGTCATGGAACCCGAATGTGAAGGGTTAAATGCTGGAGAGCAGCAGGAGGAGCCTTGTAGTTCAACTCAGCAGGCAGCTGAGTCTGAGGACGCAGCTGAGGGCATATCTCCTCCTCCTATAAGGGCTAGGAGCAGGATCCTGCAAAGGAGAACTAACAGGAGAGCTAGGGAAAGGATCTTTAATGATAGGCGTAGAATTAGATCTGAAAGCCCTGAGTTCTAGCAGGAGCCTTGACAGAGATATGGGTGTGCTCCCTGTTTTAGGATAAAGCTAGCAAGTTTACCCTGAACCCTCTGTGGGAGCAACGCGTCACTTACCTTGCCACCACGTTCCTGTGTGTTATCCTGACTTTGTTTCCTGACCTTGGACTGGCTTTCTGACTACAGCGTTCTCTGTTTCCTGACCTTGGACCGGCTTCCTGACTACGACGTTTCTGTTTCCCTTGAACTTGGCATTTGGCTCTGTAAATTATTCTGGATTGACTCGGACTGTACTTTGTACTTTATCTGGATTACAACTAAAGTTCCTGGCAAAGAACTGAACTTGGCTTGCTGTGTGTTCTGTGTGCAGGGCTTGACAGCCTGCCAGCCACCTGCCGCCCATCGCTGCCCATCGCCATCCGCCCGCAGCCCCCCCATGCCCATCGCTGCCCACCCCCTGTGCCCATCGCCATCCGCCCCCCACGCCCGTTGCCGTGCTCCGCCATCTGCCGTCCCCTTCCCCCACCCCCTGCCACCCATGCCGCCGCCCCCTGCCCCGCCCACCCGACCTCCCCACCCCTCGCCGAGGGTGCAAAAAAAAATTGGGCTGGCCCTGACCACCGCCACAAAATTATGAGGAGGTTGGCAGCTACTTCAGCATCCATTATTTTTAAACTGATTTTTTATTCATCAGTTTGTTAGGCTATAAAATGTGGGCCCAGGAACCTAGATACACCAGCACTGCACAGAAGCGTTCTCTGATTCTCCTCTGTAGTCCCTCCATGTTTAGTGAAGATTGGATTTCAGATGTCTAAGTTATACACCCACAAAAGAGCCCCCCCAGCAATGTTTTCCAGGGTACATCATAGATACATCAAAACTTGTAGAGAAGCTTCCTCTGACTCTCCTCTACAGTCCCTCCAAGTGTGGTGAAGATTGGGTTTCTTCAAGCCAGTTGCTAAAAGGCATTTTCCTGGTGTGTGTGTGTGTGTGTGTGTATGGGGGGGGGGGCGGTATTGTCACTTTGTGATTATGTAAAATATCTGAAGCCCAATCTTCACCAAACTTGGAGGAATTGTAGAAGACAGTTGGAAGAAGCTTCTTTCCAATTTTAGTGTCTCTAGATGCCAGGGGGCGGGTTACTTTCCTGGGATATCTCTGGGTGGGTGTGTGTGCATAACTCAGACATCTGGAACCAAACATCACCAAACATGCAAGGGCTGTGTGGCATGTCCCTAACCCCATAGAAGGATGCTGTGTTCCTGCTTTGAGTGCCTGAGGGTATTACTACAGGCAGCATCTGTGTGACATGGTGATATAAGTACACATATCACTGTAATGGGATGATACAATATGAACTTGGAGAGAATCCATTTTTGTTTATATTTAAATGACATGTTTGCAAACTCTGTATAGCTGCTTATTTCTCCAAATTGTAACTTTGATGTCATTTAAAGCAAGGCAGCTTAACTGACATTGTTATCCCATGAATCTCCCTCCCTATTTAATCCTAGAAAAACTAGAAACCTCAGAACACTTTTGTAGTAGTAGTTTTTTTGTTGAAAATACAGTACAGTAGTAATCAAAATCCCTCTACAGAGATTCCACAATTTTAAAAATTGACAGTAGGTGGAGCAAGCATATCATTCTCAATATTACAGAGATAATGATTTTATTCTGTTTTCTCAACATGGTATCCACGAGTAGTACTGTGATTCTAAACAAAAGTATTGCTGTGCCCTTGCCTATTCTTTTTAGCTGGGCGCTTGTGCCTCCATAGTAGCTGCATGATATGAATCAAATGTTCAAGAAGTGGCAAAGAGATCCAAATTTACTATAATGTATGGAGCTGTAGAGGTCATAGAACTCCATCTGGAAGAAAGAAGGAAAGCCTGTCTGTGCCAAAGCTCTTCAGAGATAGATGAACTATCACTCCCATCATCCATCCCTGTTGTTTAGGCTTGGAACTGGAGTCAAGCAACTTCTGGAGGGGCAAAAATTCCCCAGCTCTGTGAGAATGCTTCTTGCTCGCATTCTATCTGACATAAGCTTTTATTGAGTGGATAGCAACAGTTAACATCTATACCAGTGGTAGTGGCAAACCTTTGGCACTCCAGATGTTTTGGACCACAACACCCAGCATTCCAAGCCTAGATTGTCAGTGACAAATTACTGTAGGAGTTGTGGTCCAAAACATCTGGAGTACCAAAGGTTCACCACCACTGATCTATAACCAGTGGTCCCCAACCCCCGGGCCGCGGACCGGTGCCGGTCCGTGGACCGGTTGGCACCGGGCCGCCTGGGGAGGCCGGGGAGGCTCCTCCCCTTTTCCTACGCCGCCCTCCTCCTCCTCCTCTTCTCTCCCGCGGGCAGCCGGAGGAGGAGTCGCCGCTGCCGGGCATGGCGCACAGGCGGGGTGGGGGGGAGCCCGGGGCTCCTGGGCGGGCGGGCCCCGCCTCCTCCTCCTGTTGGCGGCCGGAGGCAAGCGGCGGCGCAGAGGTGCCCCAACCGAGGCGGGCCGCAGTGGCCACGACCGCGGCCACGGCAGCCGCCCGGGTTCGGCTGTGGCTCCGCGGCCGGCGGCGGTGGCGCCCCGCCGCCGCCGCGGCCGGCTTGGCGGTCCCGGTGGCGCCCTCGGGCCGGAGACGCCACCCCCACCGGCCTCCCTCCCCTCCCCCCTCCCGCTCGCCCGCCCGAAGGCCGCAGCCGAGGCAAGCGGCGGCGCAGAGATGCCCCACCGAGGCGGGCGGCGGCGGTGGCCGCGGGGCGCCCACGCCGCCAGCCGCGGAGCCACAGCCGAACCCGGGCGGCTGCCGTGGCTGCGGTCGTGGCCGCCGCGGCCCGCCTCGGTTGGGGCACCTCTGCGCCGCCGCTTGCCTCCGGCCGCCGACAGGAAGAGGAGGCGGGGGCCCGCCTGCCCAGGAGCCCCGGGCTCCCCCCCGCCCGTGCGCGCGGGGGGGAGCGCACGCCCGACGACGCCCCCAGCCGGCGAGCGCCGCCGCCACCGCCGCCGCCGCCGCCGCCACCGCCGCCGCCACCGCCACCCGCCACCGCCGCCGCCCGCCGCCGCCGCCGCCGCCGCCGCCGCCGCTCCTGTGGCCCCCCCAAGGTACACATGCCAAGCCCCCCCGCACCTCCTCCTCCCCCTCCTCCCTCCCCCGATCCCCCGCCCCCCCCCCCACCCCTCCCCTGCCCCCCCCCCCCCTCCCCCACCCCCACCCCCGGGCCACGGGAAAATAATCAAACAAATACTGGTCCGTGGAGACAAAAAGGTTGGGGAGCACTGATATACAGTGGGCAAGGGGAGAGGAGAAAAGATGGGAGATCTTGTAGACAGTCAACAGTTCTAGCATGCTGATGATCTGCAATAGCAATGTCTACTTCAACTAGCAATGATTAATGGGTCTCTCACTACACACACTCACACACCCCACATGTTAGGCTCCATGTGTTTGTTGCAGTGATTAATTGCATCATCTAACATATCTTCAGTGTGTAATTTCCTTGGCTGGAAAATACAGCTTCTAATCAGTTATTTCAGGATTGAATTAAATTTGATTCCTTAGACAAGTACAGTGCAACAATAACTGATAAACAAGTGTGGTAAACTAACACTGAGTGGCAGTCCATTGAAAGAAGGCACTGTTTGTGAAGTTCAGCATAAGCATGCTTACTTTTCTAGCCCATCAGATGGGAAGAATGTAGTTATACTGTAATGCATTTTCAGTGGACTACAGTGAAAATAAATTTAGTCAAATTAATTAGAATTTGGGGCATTGTCAGTGACTGGTGCTTGGATGACAGAACGGTAGAGGTAAACTTTTCCAAAGCTTTAGAAGGGCAATAAGGACAATCTATTTAAATAAATTAATTAATTAATTAAGAGCTCACCAGTGGGATAGCTGTGTTAGCCTATTGTAGCAGAAACAACAAAGTCCTTTGGCACTTAATAACAAGTGAGCTTTCCTGGGTGGCAGCCCATGTCATTTGATGCATGGAATATAGAGACTGGATTATAGTGGAAGCCTCCATGCATTTACCCAGAAGGAAGCCGTACTGAGTTCAGAAAGAATTAGGAAAAGGCTGTGCAGTTCAGGATTACACAAATGCAAGAGTAAAATGTTAACTTTGTTGAACCACTAAAAATCACACAAAGTTTCATAGGTAAAATCCCACTTCCTTGGGCTGTGCACCACGTCTTCATGTACAGTAAAAAATCTATATATAAGTTATGGAGTACAAGTAATTTTTATTACCAGAAAGACATCATAGTTTTGTAGCACTAAAGACTTTTAGCCCAGGAGCAATGCCATTCTCAGCACAGTAAGCATGGTCTCACTTAAGACATACACCTCCATCACTGACCTTACGGTGCCTGGTGAGCACCTGCATTGTAATGGAACTACGACACACAAGACTGAAGCAGTGGGACTCCCACTTAGGCATCCATCAGGCTTCCCTTGTCTTCCTTGAGTTTACCTGTATTTATTTATTTATTTATTTATTTATTTATTTATTTATTTATTTATTTATTAAACTTTCATGATGCCCTTCTGGCAGCAAATGGCCACTCTGGGTGGTTCACAGCAGCTGTGAGTTTTTCATAGCAAAAGTGTGCTTTTGTGAGATGTCGATGCCATAATTCCAAGTCTTCAGGGGCATTGGGATCTTGAAAGGACTACTAATAACATCATTAGGTGTGGCAGCTTTTCAGAAACATTCCTCTCTCTCTCTCTCTCTCTCTCTCTCTCTCTCTCTCTCTCACACACACACACACACACACACACACACACACACACACACACACACACAAACCAAAGGTCCCTGGGCTGCTATAGAAACCCTATAGAATCCCTTGTGGGCAAGCTATGAAGTAGGGGAAATATTTAATGTAAGGATTTAATTTGCATAATACAGATGTAGTATGCACATAGAGATTATCGTCATGGATTCCTTCAAATTCAAAACATACCACCATGATAATGGTGGCTGCTTGTCGGCAGTAGATCTTGATCTCGTTTTGTAATAAATATTCTGTATTTATCCATGCTCTACTTAGCATTAAAGCATTGCAAGCACTATCTACTGGGCTGCAGGTCTTGCTTTTTGGCTTCTCCTTTGAAAGATAATCCCTATCGTCTGCACGTTTATCTCCCTCCTTGGGTGACTGCTTCACGCATGGATGCATGGATTTTGATCTCCAAAGGTTCTGCCACAACCAATATACTAGATTTTAAGGCGCTGTGTGATGTTAAGGTTGTGCAGTTTAGCATTTGCACTTCCCTGTGCAGTTTAGCATTTGCGCTTATCCTGATTCTCCTTTGTGTGCGTGCTGTCCTGTTATAACCGACTTATTCAGACACTAATAGGACTTTCAACGTAAGCGAAATATACAAGGAGTGGTTTTATCAGACACACACACACACACACACAAACATACAAACATATCTGAGAGAGAGAGAGAGAGAGAGAGAGAGAGAGAGAGAGAGAGAGAGAGAATGTGGCAAGCTCTTGTAGAGAAGAAGAGTGCAGAGCCAAATGCAAGCCCTTCCCTAATCTCACACAGCACTTGGCCTAATTTATTTTTGGATTAACACTGTCTTTTCTCCTGAAGCCTCCTAGGTGGGGAGGATGATGGAAAGGGAGGTTGCTTGTCATCCCACATTTGGTTATAGCTTTGTCTACCCTGACATGAAAATCGCAGCAATTACTTCTGTGGGGATATCTTTAACAAAGGGTGCCCATCTGGCAATGGGCAGCTTCTCTATTCGTAGAAGGAACCCAGTGGAGGACCTTGTTGGAAGAAAAGGATATGAGGGCACGTGGGGGGACGACAACAATGTTTGCCACTTCCTTCTTCTTTTGTCTCTGGTGCTATCTCCTGTGCTGCATCCTGTCGCCTCTTGGAACAGGCTTTCATAGGGGAAATCGGAATAGGACCCACAACATGTACACCTCTAGTCTCCAGCACATTGCTACATTGTTTTAAATACCACAACGCCTGCTGCATGAGGCAGCTGCCCAAGTCTGCCTGTTAGACACAATGGCGAGAAGCAGTTATAATAGGCTAATTAATGGACCCCGTACAGTTTGAAAGGTAGTTTATTTCCATCTATCCATTTCACCATGAGCTGTGTCTCTGTTTCAGCTGTTTCAGTCCTCTGGAAACATACTATGGCCTGAATCATGCTATGGCACATACTTGCACAACTCCTAGTTATGCATTTGGTTGCATATTCTCTTCCCAGTCCCATGCAGCTGCGTTTGTGGGGCTTTGCAGTTTTTCAGCACTGAATAAGCTCTCAGCCCACATAAATTTCTGGGTTTCATTTTTATCTTCCTTTTCTTTTAAACCAAGGTTGGAGATGAGATTGTTCGAATAAATGGATACTCAATTTCTTCCTGTACCCACGAAGAAGTGATTAATCTTCTCCGCACAAAGAATATTGTTTCTATTAAAGTACGATGTGAGTAGAACATTGTTTTGATGCAGTTCCCTTTCTTCGGTTTTCTTTAGATACCCTGATCTTCCCATGGTATTAACTAATGTTAAACATTATTTCATTGCAGATGTTGGTATGATCCCTGTCAAAAGGTAATAGTCTTTTCACTACATGGATATAGATGCATGGTATGGATTGTTTGTAATATGGGTGTGCATGGTCTTCAGATACATGTGTAAATATGGGCCAGATCAAGGCTATTTGTGCAATTGCGAGGAGAAAGCAAACAGCCCAGTGGCTCTCACAAAGTGGAGTGGCATCCTTTCACCGTTCTCTTTCGTTAAATCCTGTGTTTTTTGTGGTTTAATTTTTTAAAAAATAAAATATGCCATATAACTGAAAGTGGGCAGGAAAAAGAATCAAAACTGTCCGTGCCTTTGACCAAGAGCCCAGAGTTGGGTGCCAAAAGATAGGACTGAAAGCATCATCACCCATGACTGCTCCTATATGCTACAATTGCTGAGGGTCTCTTGAGTGTAGCAACTGGTGTCTGTGTTTCTTTTAGGTGCAATAGAATCTGAGGAAGTTCAGTGCAGCATTTTGCTTTGGCTTTGCATTCTTCCATTTTATTTTCTCATGCATACCTGTATTTATGGGTGGGTGTTGAGTGGTTCCCTTTGAACATGAAGGTTTTGTAGTTATCTCTTTTACTTCAGCGTCTCTTTTGGCTTGGTGGTGTCACAACCAACGTTCCTTGTAGCCATTGCTTCTCATTTTCCTCCATTGTGTGGGACAGAGGTGGACAAATAAAAACTCCTGAAAACTATTACTATAGAAATCCTACTGATAGCTCTGTGTAATCCCAAACCCCATCTCATAGCCATTTGCATTTTCCTATCCATGGAGCAGGAGACCACTTCCCTAGAGATCTTTAAACACTAAAACACTGGCATGGATCAAGGCAAGGGCTGGATTGTAGTATCCCCAGATGGACACAGGGTGGGTTGGACACCATTTTGTAAGCTCTGGTATCCAGTACATTTTCTATTTCACCATTGGGCTTTCTCTGCTTAGGAATAGTGCAGCTGAAAAGCAGTCCATGGTTTTTGCAGATAGTGAAAAAATTACTGCTGATGAGTAGCATGAAATGGTTTTATTTTGCTTTGCACATTTGCATTTCTGTCCCACTGCCTAATAGAACAAGCCAGCATTAGGGCTGGTGTTAATTGCATCCTCCCAGTTGAAACCAATGGGAGAGCATTTTCTCACCTGCTGGTGCTCCAGGATTCCTCTGGTAGGTGTATACAATTTTGTGTTGGATTACGATTATTGACTGCGCATGAGATACAGGTAGACAGACATGCAGATATCCTGCTGCTCTGTGCCATACCAGCCCAAATGTGACTCCTTTGCTCTTTCTTTATATCAATTGTAGTAATTCCAGCCTGGATGAGGACTTAAGGTAGAAGCTGAAAAGTTTTGATGTATCCCCAAAAGGACAATAATCTGAATCATCCTCCATACACTTGCAGATTGCATGGCCAAGTAGTGCTGTATTAAAATGATAAAATAACTGTTTTGCAATTGATATTGCAGATCTGGGTTGATCTACATTGCTGTTCTGTAGAGGAGGCCTCTCTAATGCTTTATACAGTCCAGTAAAATTAAGACATATTCAAGTTTGAGAGCAGGGCATTAAGGGACATCTTACAGCATTAAAAGACAACATTAAAGCTACAAGAGAATGTGAGCAGTTCAAGAGAGAGTAAAAACTTCATGTAATCATGCACGATAGACCATGTGCTTTGGCTTTACCCTCTAGATATCCCTTTGTGTCTGAAAACTAATTTTTTTTTTAAAAAAAAGATAATATGCTTTGGATCCCAAATTGCAACAGAGGAGTTGAAAGCCTTTGTTTCCATTTGGGGGGATCTTATGCCTTGCAGCTGAGTAATTTTAAAATGAAAGTTATTGAAAACCTTTTGAAATCACCTCCCCATCTAGCAGACAGATGACTGTTAAGACATCTCATACCTGACGAGGCCAGGTAAATCTATGATATGGAAGCATTCACCCCACTTTGACCCCCCCCCCGCCCAGCAGGTTTCGGCTGTTCAAACCATTTCCTTTTATTTCAAACTAATTCCTTTTCCCTACAGCTCACCTGATGAACCCCTCAAGTGGCAGTTTGTTGATCAGTTTGTATCCGATCCTGGGGTAAGGCACCTACATATATTTGATAAAATGTGTCATGCTGCATTAAAATTGATGGGGCTCTGAACTTGGAACACTTGAGTTAACAGATGTTAATTTGCGCTGGGCATGAATTTCAGTCTGTGCATTTTCGCAAATGAACAGGTATCCACCCTGTTGTAGAAGATTGCATTGATTTTATTTTTACAGTAAGAATTTTGCTGGGATGTTACTATTTTTCAATGTGTTTTGGAGCATTTTAATCACAGAGGAGCTCTCTAATTTTCAGAGAGATTTCCCAGAGCAGATTACCTGTGGGAAATGGCGGGGGGGGCAGAGAGTGGGTGTGATTGATTGGACTGACTCGCATGCTGAACAATAGAACTCTATTCAGCAACCTTGTTTTGCAGGTTCTTAGGTGTATTGATTTGGAAAAGAACAATTCTCATAGGGTTCAATATTACTTGCATCTTCCCAGAGTCTTGGAATAGATAGCTTTAGCTAGACGTATTAGGGGTTCAGATTTTCTTCTTACATCGTAATGTTGTGGAAATTTCAAATACCTTTGTTCTTTTACATAACAAATAGTTGATGTGGTTTTGCTTTGCTTGTAGAAAATTAGAACTGTTTCTCTGGTTTAGTGATGAACTATTTTTGAAAGTACTCAGGCTGACTTCTGTTTGTATAGGTACATGCGGTATCATTTAGGCACATTCTGGCTAGGTTGCATTTCATAAGTACAAAAATGAAATGCTCTTGAGTGGTAAATGAATTCCCTCTGAAGTAAAAATCATCTTGAATGAGATGATTTATCTACAGACCTTAACAGCACTGAAGGGAAGTTAATGCTGCCAGTGTTTCACCGGGATCACTTGCAGACAGGGATGTGAATGGATGGATGATACGAGACAATGCATCTTCCTGATAGTAATGAAGCTGTGATGTAACCTGAAAGCGAGGGTGCTTTTATATTGCTATGGTGATATGTATGGCTCCAACACTGGGACCATAACATAAAGGATGGGCAATAAAATCAAGCCATAAAACAAGCAATCAAACACCATTAATAAATATATTATAACGTGGAGTGCTTCCATGGAGGTTTTCCATGGTTCTATTCTATTCCCCATTGCCCACCTTATTTTCCTGTTGTTTCTACTCAGTAATCAGGCAGCTTTCTGTGCATGGTTGTGCTAGGTGGGCAGTTGAAGATGATTCCATTTTTGCTATGTCTCCAATTTGCTTTGATGGTGCCCCTTTCATGTGTATGGATGCTGCTACTCTGGCTGCGTTACAATATTGTAGACCTAATATTACAACATTAGATACATTGGATACCCGACTTTGCTGTTAGTGTGTTTATTTGGGATGCAGCCCTCCCACAAAATGATCTTAGGCTTCCAGAAATCAGCATTCCTCTTTAGCCAGTGGGCCACCATTTTAGAAATGCTGATGCCTCTTTTCATGTTTAGGAAGGTAAAAGCAGTGTTGCTGGACTTGCATCGTCTGGAGGGAAAAACCATAAAGAAAAGAAGGTTTTCATGAGCCTGATTGGCACAAAGGGCATGGGATGCAGGTGAGATTTATTCTAAATCTCTGTCATGTGGGATGTTTCTTCGGGAAAATACTATATGTGTGAGCTAGTTAAGTTGATAAGTTTAAGTGGCATCAATTTTAGTACCAGATAATTGAATATGTGCTGTACTTTCTAATCCAGTCAATAGGATTTAACAAAGTTAAATAAATAAATAAATAAATAAATAAATAAATAAATAAATAAATAAAAGTTTAGGTTTATGGTGAAAATGATGACCAGCAACTGTGCCAAAACAAAACAAAAGAAAACAAAAAAACATTCCAGTTGTCTGGCCTGATCCTGAATAACTGTGTTGAGAGTCTTGTGCATCTTAAAAACTAAACAGGTTTTATTTAGCCTAATGCAGCAACCCTTTCTCAAAATCTCACCCATCAGTCCATCTCATTCTGTCCACAAAGAAAGACCCAGGCAAGTATAAAATGTCATTGGTTTGGAGCGAGAGGAGGCAGAGGTAGAAACAGAATTAGTTAAGTAAAGAAACAGAATTAGTGAAGTAAATACCAAGAGTGTTCGAATGTTTATTTACTTGAACTCTACAGCTGTGCAATGCCATTTCTTTCTTCCTTCCAGTATCTCCAGCGGTCCTACACAAAAGCCAGGCATTTTCATAAGCAATGTCAAGCCACATTCTCTGTCTGCAGAAGTTGGCTTAGAGGTAAGTGTTATTATTGCGTGTTTCCCAGATCCTTGCGATTCATGGCTAACCCATGAATAAAGGATATCCCAAGTGTCCCATGACATCCAAAGCTGTGATGAACAGCCTTGCTCTTGAATAGTAAAGTCTCTGGATTCCTTTATTGAAATGAATGTGCTTATTTATTTGTTTATTTATTTATTTATTTGTTTGTTTGTTTGTTTGTTTTAGTACTTATATACTGTACCACACTGTCTTCCAGAGGAACTCCGGACGGTTTACAACATAACAATCAACAACAATAATGATAAAACTGAACAACATAACAACAAAACTATTAAAAACTACTAAAAAAAATCATAGGCGTGATGGAACGTTTATCTCTTTTTCTACTGTCTGCTACTTTTCCTATCATGATTGCCTCCCCCCACAATTATTCTTGTCTTCATGTTATACAGCATATCTAAAGGACAATGTGTGTGTTGTGTCGTTACAATCGTGACCGACTCTTCATGACTCCATGTCCATGGAGTTTTCTTGGCAGGAATACTGGAGTGGTTTGCCAGTTCCTACTCCAGGTGCCTACAGCACCTGGTATTCCCTGGTGGTCTCCCATCCAAGTACTAATCAGGGCCAACCCTGCTTAGCTTCCAAAATCAGGCGAGATTGGATGTGCTCGTGTGCTAAAGGACAATAGGCTCAGTTTAATCTGTTAGCAAAATTATAAGGAGAAGGGAGGGAGAAAATATTGGTTTTGTTTTGAAATTGGTTCAAAAATTGGGGAACTAAATTGAGTCTAGTCTTTCAGAATTTTAAATTGAATAATGTAAATTGGGATATGATTGAGACGTACAAAATAATGCAGGGCATGAGTAAAGTGGATAGAGGGAAGCTCTTTTCCCTCTCACAAAATACCAGAACTAGGGGACATGCACTCAAATTGAGGGCTGGGAGAGTAAGAACAGACAAAAGAAAATATTTTTTCACCCAGCACGTTGTTAGTCTATGGAACTCCCTGCCACAGGATGTGGTGATGGCATCTGGCTTGGATGCCTTCAAAAGGGGATTGGACAGATTCCTGGAGGAAAAGTCCATCACAGGTTACAAACCATGATGGAGATGTGTAATCTCCAGGCTTAAAACCAGGGTACTTCAAGGGCCAGATGCAGGGGAGTGGTATCAGGAGACAGATATCTAGTCTCATGCGCTCCCAAAAGCATCTGGTGGGGCCACTGTGAGATACAGGAAGCTGGACTAGATGGGCCTTTGGCCTGATCCAGCATGGCTCTTCTTATGTTCTTATGTTCTTAACGTTCTCAAGCGGTGTGCTCTGAACTGGTCTAATCTTGGTAAATATTCCAAAGCAAGTGGCATAAGTAACATAGTCTGCCTAAGGAATATCCCTCCACAGGTTCAGTTATTGTATTTGTTTTTTTCCCTTTAGGTTGGTGATCAGATTGTTGAAGTAAATGGAATGGACTTCTCCAATATTGATCACAAAGAGGTGAAAAAAATTGTATACATAATATGTACATAAACATTCTGTACTTCGTTTGAAGTCAACCCATAGCTTTACAGTATATAATTTCACATTGCAGGATTCAGCTGACAAATATCTGGAGGTAGCTTGTGCTTTTTTGACTTTGGGAAGATTTTCCTAGAAATAATTATGTAGCTTTTAATTTAGTATAAGGGGAAAGGGTGACCATTTCATACTTTAGCTGTACCATACACACTTGCAATTCTGTCATATTTACTTGGCGGGGTGGGGGAGGCCCAAATTCAAAATGAATTTAATGATTTGGTAAGTTCCACCAGGAGATCATTTGAAGACCTCATTCTCATCCAAAGTAAATTACAAAATCTTTGGGAGATTCACTATTTCTATTATATTTCATTTTTGTACTAATGTTAAGATTGCTAATTGTGAAATGCCCAGCCAAGAAAGCACGTATCTACAAAAAAGCTGCAAATTATCCAGAGTATTTTAGTATCACAACTTAGGCCATCATGCTGAAACATTAGGAAACAATTGAGGCTGTGAGTTGGATGGAACAGCAGAGACTAGCAAAGTTTGCTGTTGGCAAATGTTGCAAATTTTTTAGGCAACAACTGCTTAGGCAGTACAACGCAGTACTTATGCAGCCTACAACAGAGAAAGGACATGGTGGCAGTGGGACTGTAGATGGATCTTTAAAAAGCCACTTCTGATTCTGGAAGAATCATCTGCATTGGGGTGATTGTCTAGTAGAAGCATTTTACTCATGAGGATAGACCGCCACTGTAGCTACACTGTATGCAAACTCATACGGATGCCTATTTACAAGATCTAGTTGTAAAGACCATTCTTTTTCTCTCTCCATCCCTACCTCCCATGCTGCTTTTTTCAGGCTGTGAAGGTGCTGAAAAGCAGTCAGACACTGACTATCACTGTTGTAACAGGAGCTGTAAGTATTAATGTCATAGCAATCAGCAAAGGCCCTGTGAAAATCTAGAAAGTCACCATATACGGCAATAGGGGATGAAATACACACTTATCCTCAAAGCGCAGATGCCGGCAGGAAACCCTGTGGAGTCACTAAAAACCAAGAATGGGAATGAAAGATAGGCGCTGCATTCGAGCTTAAAACGCTTTCGCAACCAATGAGCACTTGAATTTTATCTTTGATAGACACCATTGGTTTAGCAATACCTTCTCTGAGCCGGCTGTACTTTATTGTGCAGATTAGTTTGATCATTTTGTGGCACATGAGAATATTTCACGATACTGAACAAACCTTGATGATCCACAGGAGAGTCAGGGTGTGCCTACAGCAAATAACAGGAACATATTTATTATTCATTTATTTATTATTTCTATTTATATATACCCCCAACTCTCCCAAAGGAACTCTGAGCAGTGAATTGACCCTATTCTTGTCATTTTTATACGTTATGGCCATAAGGACAACTAGCTAGGAGAAAATGTTGTCCCCAAAGGTAACCATGGAAGCTGTCAGCTTTGGTTCCTGTCAGCTAATGAAAATAGCAGATATTTACTGTATCATGGCCAACAAGCTTACACAGCCTGAAAATTTGAGTTATTTTATTGAATTTTAATAACATTTCTGCCTGGCAAGGGTCTTGAATCAACATTGCACTTGATTCTGTGAAAATTCAGCCACAATTTTTACTTTGTCATTTCTATTGAATAAAGAAAAATGAGAATAATGTGGCTATCTTTGTTTCTAGATGTATTTATTTTGTATCACAGCTCATGCATTAAATGTGTTTATATTATCAACCAGACATAACCCCTCTGATATTGTATTCACCTTGTTTAGTGTGAATGTCAGTAGTAAGAATGGAAAACTAAGAAACCCTCTTGATCAATATCTTGTAGATTATAACAGTACCAGTAATGCTGCTAAGAAAGCATATAGATTGAAATTTACTACATCTCAGTTATATTAACAGGCTGTGCAGTTACTTTGTGATTAGATCTGAAAACATCTTAAATGCTGGGGAGATGTGATTCAGACAGACTCTTGCTTGAAAAATCAGATTACATTGGAATTGTGTACTTGAGTCTTGAGCATCAATCACAAAACAAAGATGATTTCAAAATGATATGAGGTTAGAAAAGCTGCTGTATGCTCAGACATCCTCCACAGATGGAGAGTTCTGCCTTCTAATGACTGATGATATGTAATGTATTTTTCCGTGTGTAGTGATGTAACAGAGATGGTCACAATCTCAAGTCATGCAAGCCATGGTTCATGTAAGCCAAGGTTTGTTGATTTAGTAAAAATTGTACTGCAGATAGAGAAACTAGCTAGATAAAAACAAGATAATAGAGAACTAGAAAAGCAAGCTTAAGAAACACTGGGAATCTAGGTTGATAACAATAAATTTATCAAACCCAGAAGGGTTTAAGAAACCTCCTAGACTAGAATTTACACAAACCATAGCTGTTAAATGTGCTCATGAACGCAGCATGGTGTGTTTGTTTGCAAGGATGAATTCAGAAACAAGCCCAAACTTTAAAACGTACAACCTAAGATGTCAGACATGTTTGAAATTTCATATTCTGTCATGTCTGAAGATTCTCAGTCATCCAGGTGAGTTTACCTGGAAGTTGAGTCATGGCAACTGGACTTCTTTTTGAGATATTGAAACATTTAGCTGCTAATCCAAACAACTTTGTCAGTCTGAAGAAAGCTAGTTGTGCATATTCTCGCACCAACTTCAGGGCATCTGCCCCAAATTGCATAGCAATATGTCTGAGGAGATTCTCAGCCATCCAGGTGAGTTTATCTGGACTGACTAAGCTGCTTGGATGAGAAGCAAAACATTTCAGTCTCTCAAACAGAAGTCCAGTTGCCATGACTCAACTTCCAGATATTCTGTCATCTGGATTTTAGGTTCCACAAGTACAAACTTCTACTTACAAAAACCAGGGTGAAGAAACTAGAAATATGAAAATGGATTTTGTACAATTTTACATGATTGTTTTAAAATTAAAACATTTTTAATATTTTTACAGCTTTTAAAAATAATTGACAAAACGTCTTACAATTTGATAAACAAAGAAAATCAGCAAGATGCCTCTGTTTCATCTCCCAGTAGGGAAAGTAATCATTCTCAGTGTTCAGTGACTTATTTTGTAGAACATGTTGTGTCACAGCACAAACATTGTGAGAGAGACAATTGCTATTAATATTTACTAAGAAATTGTATTGACAATTATTTTAAATAATATTTAGGGAAGAGAGCTATTTATGACTGAAGAGGAGCGGCAGAGGGAGGCATATAATCGTGAGATGGGGCGCCAGGAACTGATGCGTCAGAAGCAGGTCGCACTTGAGACCAACAAAATCCTGAAAGAACAGCAGGAAAAAGAAAGATTGTAAGTATGCAGGATATTAAGTAGAACCAGAGAAAGCCCATGCATGCAGTTCTCAGCATTTTCCAATTTATTCTCTCCTGTAACTTCAAAGCTTCAGAGTGGTTCTGTTATAGTCAAAAAATTATGTAAAGGTTTGATGGTAAATATTATGTATTTGTTGATGTCTTTATTCCTTCTGACCTAAAGTGGAGTCAGTAGGGTGTAGACAGGTCTCTTTCTCCTGACCTTATCCTTACAACAACCCCATAGGGTACATGAGGCATAGAGAGTGTAATTGGCACAAGGTTACCCACCATGTCTGTCATGGCCAAGTGGGGATTAAAAGCCAAGTATTCCAGGGCTCACTCCAGTAAATTCAACTCTCTACCATAGGGGTAAAATAGATAAACTTCTTGGTATTTGGCAGATAAGAAAACACATTATTAGAGGAAGTAAGCAAAAGAAAGACTTGAACAGGAATGACAGTTTTTCTCTGTGTGCCATTTTCAATTCAAATAAATATTTAGTTGTCAATGAGCAGTGACACTGATCAAGTATAGGATTACTGAACAAAGCATGATAATTTCACAATTGCCTTTTAAAAATATTAGGATGAGCAGTGATAAAAATTTGTGGCAGTATATGAAATATATTGGTACACTGATGACAGGCAGAAGCAAATTCAAGATGCTAATAGGCCCCGCAGATTATGATGATAAATTTTTTTTTCCTTTGCCATTAAATATTTGTTTCTTGCTGCGATTGTATTCATTGGATGAAAGCTTCTTGCACAGTTATGCACATGCTGTGACTTTTAGATGTGAATTTCCATTAAGCAAAAAAATTCTCCACAGGCATTTGTTGTTGTGTAATTCAGTACGCAACAATGTCTACACAGATTTCTTAACTTTCAGCAACGTGCATCAAAAATTATGCACGTGCATCAAAAATTATGCACGTTTGCATAATTTTGCAACAGGATTTCAACTGTAATTTGCTTTATGGGCAGAGGAGTTTCTTCCATTCTGAGAAATTTTCTGATTTAGTGGACTGTTTTCACTGACTCAGCTAGAGAGAAAGCAACCTTCATCACCACCATCCTATATTTCCATAAATGCCCTAAAAAGCCTGCTACAAAAGATTGGAAACCCTTCAGGCACAACCTGATGTGCCCTCAAGTACAGTAGGACCCCAGTATCTGCTGAGTATCAGTTCCAGGCCTTCCCATGGATAATGAAAACCATGGATGAGAGAGAGTGCCACCCTCTCCCCAAATCTGCTACTTTGTGACAGTAGCTTGCTTTACAGCTGCTGTTTTGTGACAGTAGTTTGCTTTATGGCTGTTGAATTATTTATTTAATTTATTCTCTGCCAACCATGGATAACTGAATCGGTGATTAATGAATCAGTGGATACGGTGGTCCTACTCTACTACAGTATTCTGATCAGAAGGGCCTAGAGACAATGAGGATCACAGTCCAGCACATCAACAGTTGGATAAGGTTAGTGTAGCACATGATATTGGGAGCTACAGAGAGAAGGAGAAATGGATGAAAATTGTCTTCCTTCCCATCATTCCGTGCACCCCGAGCAACTCTCTCTCTCTCTCTCTCTCTCTCTCTCACACACACACACACACACACACACACACAGAGAGAGAGAGAGAGAGAGAGAGAGAGAGAGAGAGACAGCGACACACACACACATGGATACTGAAAACAATATTGTTAGCAAAGAATGCGCTCTGGGGCCCTCTAATGGCTGGTTCCGATAATGCATGTAGTATGATAAAAGGGGAAAAAACAGAATTTTTTTCCACATGCATTTTTGGAACCAGCCATTAGAGGGCACCAGAGTGTATTCTTCACTAACAAGTATTCCTAAACCAGACTCCCCATCCCTCTATTGACCAATTTTGGAAATAAATCAATACCCCATGTGGCACAAAAAAGGGAGAGGAACAACTACTCTAAGTATTAGGGAAAAGAATTTAAATCCAGTAATCTGAGTAATCTTTTGTTTGTTTCCTAGGCGAAAAATGGAGATTGCACAAAAAGCAGCTGAGGAAGAAGAAAGATACCACAAAGAAATGGAACAGTTAAGTCATTTTGCTTACATGGCCATCCAACTTCCTTATATTCTTCTCATGCACGTATTTGCTTTTTAAAACCTTGGGAATGAAATAACTGGGATAATTCAAACACATTACTTTATATCCTCCCCCCACCCCCACCCCAAAACAAAAAACTGAAGACAAGCCGGTATCCTCTCTTTCTGATGTCATTTCCCCATCAAAAGGAGTAGTTGAATATTTTTAGTATACTATGACTCCCTTATCCGCTGGATCATTATCCGCTGATTCACTTATGCGCAGATTAAGGGGGGGATATTTTAAAAATCATTCAATAGCCGTAAAAAGCAGGCTGCTGTTACAAACAGAAGCCGCAAAGCTGGCAATGAAGAGGGTCACTGGCCGGCAATGAGAAGGGCTCAGCATCAGTAAGCTTTGTTTCATTTTTCCACCTCCTCACTTCCGCCGCCACCCCCTCATGTCAGCAGTTGAGCCCAGAGGTGAAGAGGGCAGCTGGCTGGTGGTGGCTGCAGTGGCAAGGAGAGAAGTAAGCAAAAGAAAACTTAGCAATTCCGAGCCCTCCTTGCTGCTGCTGCCCCTGCAGGCTGTCCGCTGAGCCATGCAGCAAAGGGGGTTGTTGGCTGGCAGTGGCAGTGTTGAGGAGGACTCAGCATTGGTAAGTTTTCTTTTGTTTTCTTCCCTCCTGGCCAGCGACACTGCACTACCAAGTGTTTTGGGGGTGGTCGGGGATGAAAGCTTTTGCCCCGGCACCCCACCACCCCTGTCATCGCCATTATTCTCGGAGAATAGTGTTTGCTCTTATCTGCAGATTTCGCTATCCACAGGGAGTCCTGGAACCGATCCCCCGCAGATATGGCAGTCATACTGTACTTTCTAAAAGCTTCTCTTGCCTGGTGCTAGAGTTCATGGTTAGCTTGTATAAAGTTTTCTTTTCTCAAATATTAGATGTGCTCTTAAAATAATACTGATACCCTTTCTGTCTCACAGCATGTGTTTTGCTGAATTTTGAGAGACCTCAAGATCAGGCTTTTATGAGTCAGATTACCCCTATAGCAAGCATACAAGTAGAAGATGAATTAGTTGTGTTCCAGTATTTGGAGACTAATATTAGAAGGGACATATTTACATCCATGGGTGTTATAGGAAATGTACCTTTACTGCCTTGGGATCTTTTCTCCATAAACAAAAATTTTGCTTCTATATGCAGTTCAATATGTTTTAGATAAAGAGACAGACATAGAGACAAAAATACAGTATTGCATAAGACTATATTTTTGCCTTAAACTGCTAGACTAAAAATTGAGGGCTGGAGCCCCATGGTGCAGTGGCTAAATGCCTGTACTGCAGGTAAAACTGTGCTCACAACCTGGGGATCAATCCCAGGTAGCTGGCTCATGGTTGACTCAGCCTTCCATCCTTCAGAGGTCAGTAAAATGAGTACTCGGCTTGCTGGAGGCGAGGGGGGCAATGTGTAGCCTGCATTACTGTAATTAAAACTGTAAACCACCAAGAGTCCAATGTACAATGCCAATGTCCCCTTCATGGGCAAGGTCATCGAGAGGGTGGCCGTGGTTCAGATTCAGTCTTTTTTGGAGGAACAGCGGTGCCTTGATCCTTGCCAGTCCAGGTTCAGGCCTGGCCGGGGGAACCGAGACAGCTCTGGTCGTGCTGCAAGATGACCTAATCCGGGCGGCTGACAGGGGTTGCTGTACCCTGTTGGTTCTCCTGGATTTGTCAGCGGCCTTCGATACCGTCGACCATGGTATCTTACTGGACCGGCTCTCTGAGGTAGGTATCGGAGGCACTGTGCACAGTTGGCTCCGGTCCTTCTTGGAGGGTCGGCTCCAGTATGTGCAGCATGGTGGAGAGTTGTCGGCCCCGTGGACACTCCCATGCGGGGTTCCACAGGGCTTGTCTCTCTCCCCCATGCTGTTTAGCATCTATGTAAGGCCGCTGGCGGGGGTCATTCGGAGATTTGGAGACTGCTGTCATCAGTACGCTGATGACATGCAGCTCTATCTCTCCTTTTCCACCTCTGCAGTGGAAGCTGTCCGGACTCTCGACCAGTGCATGGAGGCGGTCATGGCTTGGACCAGGGCCAACAGGCTCAAACTCAATCCCGAGAAGACTGAGGTGATGCTCTTCGGAAGTTCTCCGTCTGGATATGGAGGCCCTCTCCCCAGTTTGGAGGGTGTTTCCCTCCAGCTGGCGGACAGGGTTCAGAATCTGGGCATGGTTCTGGATCCGGCACTATCCTTGGATGCCCAGGTGGCTGCCGTGACCAGAACCACCTTTTACCACCTGCGTCAAATTGCCCAGATCTGCCCGTATCTAGACAGCAACTCTCTGAGAACAGTGGTGCAAGCACTGGTGATCTCGAGGTTGGACTACTGCAACACCCTCTACATGGGGTTGCCCTTAAATCTCCTCCGGCGTCTGCAGCGGGTACAAAATGCAGCAGCCAGACTGGTGGTGGGTGCACGTCGGTACGACCATATCATCCCAGTTCTGGCTCGCCTGCATTGGCTGTCCGTTGCATCCCAGATCAGATTCAAGCTCTTGGTTTTAGTTTATAAAACCCTCCATGGCCTGGGCCCGGACTACCTGGCAGAGCGGATCGCCCAGCGATCAACTTCAGCCCGACCAGTTCGGCAGTCGCGAGCACACTCGCTTCAGGTTGTCACTCCCCGAGAGGCCCGAAGAACTTCCACTCACAATCGGGCCTTCTCGGTGGCTGCCCCTTCATTGTGGAACAGCATCCCCAGCGAAGTGCGCTCTGCAGAGTCCCTGCTGGCCTTTCGCAGAGCGCTGAAAACCATCTTGTTCTGCGAGGCCTTCGGTGACCAGGTTTAATTCCACACACACACACACATCATCTGCTGCTGCTAGTTAGTTGTATTAAGGTGATGCTCTTACCCGAGCCACATATGTTTTGATAAGGGTGCTAATGTTTTTATCTTAATGTTGTCTCATTTGTTTTGTTGTATTGTTGTTTGACATGTTGCTGATTTGATCAGCCTCCTGTAAGCTGCCCAGAGTTCCCTTGGGAAGATGGGCGGGGTATAAATTCAATAATAAATAATTAATAAATAAGAGACTACTTGAAGTGGTATTGGGCATTATAATAAGCAGAACACTTTGCTTTATACACTGAAGTAAGCCAAGGAGGGAACCATGTGGTTGCGAAACTAATTTTGGGTGGGAAAAGTGTGTGGGGGGGTCACCTTATACATGGGGTATCTTATAAATGGGAAAAGACAGTAAATATAAAAAGATGTGCGGTATCTGAATATTTAATGGCAGGGTTTCAGAGCCCCCGTGGCACAGTGGTTAAACTGCTGTACCAGAGTCAAGCCTCTGAGCATGACCTGAGTTCAATCCCAGCAGGTACAAATAGATTTGATTCAGTCTTCCATCCTTCTCAAGTCAGTAAAATGAGTCCTCATCTTACTTGGGGGCAAAGTGGTCCTTGCCTACTTTTGTTCTAAACTACTACTGTATATACCGTATATACTCGAGTATAAGTCGACCCGCATATAAACCGAGACCCCTAATTTTACCCCCCAAAACTGGAAAAATGTATTGACCTGAGTATAAGCCGAAGGTGGGAAATGCAGCTGCTACAGTAAATTTCAAAAATGAAAATCGATACCAAGAAAATTACATTAATTGAGGCATCAGTAAGTTAAACATTTTGAATATTTATTTCAAAGAAAAAGAGCAAATTAGCCACTAAGAAACCTGATTTCGGGTGGTGGTGGAATTGGTTCGTTTGAAATGTACTGCTGGAGGGGAGCTTTGTGGGTACCATGGACTGACAGAAATATGAACAAGTGAGTCTTAGATCAAGTCTTTACTTAGACATAGTGGAACTAGAATAAGGTGCAAAAGAGAGGGACTAAAATGATTACTGGCCTGGGGGACCTCCCTTATGAAGCAAGGCTAAAAACATTTGGGGCTCTTTAGTCTGGAAAAAAGGCGCCTGAGGGGGGATATGATTGAGAGGTACAAAATAATGGAGGGCATGAGTAAAGTGGATAGAGGGATGCTCTTCTCTCTCTCACAAAATACCAGAACTAGGGGACATCCACTCAAACTGAGGGTTGGGAGAGTAAAAACAGACGAAAGAAAATACAGGAAGCTTGATTAAAAGAGATACAGAATCTCTACCTTGCCTTGAGTCCCGATGATTTTAGCTGTGTCGGAAGAGGAGAGGGACGCTGCAGGAGGGCGTGTCGTGGTGTTTTGACCACAGCTCCCTGAATCCCAAGCCTGTATTGCCAGTGGCAAAGGACTGTGGGAGTCGTAGTCCAAAACACCAGTCTTCCTTCACGTGTTGACTGTGAGCTGGTTCAATAGGCTGCAAGAGCTACCATTCCTGCCTACATAATCTGCATATGGGAGACCTCCCATGATTCCATGAGCACTAGTATTTTGATACTCTGCCAATTTTTTTAGCTAATTTAGATAAATTTTATCAAGCAGTATCAGTCAGAAGACTTTTACACACTCGGATCAACTGCTTGAAAAGCAGAGGAAAATTGCTCATCCTAAACTCAATGTACACTAGTCTAGAAGCCTTATCGGGAAATACCTGCTTTTAGCTGTATTTTGGTTGATTTGCTTTTACTCTTTTCACATGCAAAGCAAGTTGGAAACCCTAAGTAATTCAGCCTCTGAGGCTGGCTTGCTAAGGTAAACCAGTAAAGTCTCTTTATTGCTTTTTAGTACTAGTGCTGCCTCTTTTATCCCCCATTTTTTTGTTGACCCGTGTGTAAGCCGAAGGCCTTTTTTTTTTAGCCCAAAATTAGGTCTAAAAAACTCGGCTTATATGTGAATATATACGGTAAGTCAAAGCAGCAGCAACAACAACAACAACAATATTCAGTATATGAAAAGGCTAGCTAGAGTTTTCCTATCTTGACGTTAAGAGATAAAGCTGCCTAAATAGTCAGGGTAGTATGCTCCAGTATTTGGTGGAGGGTCACTGAAGAATCCTTTGGTAAATCAGTGGCCAGAAGCCAAATGTTGAAGGGCACTGGAGCAGAGGCTGGTAGAGTATTCCTGTGATGTTGGGATAGAGACCGTGTCACCTTCCAGAGGTTGCTATACTACCAACAAAGGTAACAAAAGATTGACACTAGACATGGGCACGACTAGGCAAAATTGTCATTTCCGTTTACGGTTATCGTTATCGTTACGTAACGGGTAACGGTAACGAGAATTACTCCGCTCCAGCTCGAACCCGAACCGAAAAAGAAAAATTGGGTCTGATTTTTCGTTGTCGTTCATGGCATCATGGCGATCGCGCGATGCCAAGCAGCACAGAAAAAAAGTTTTTAAAAAAACCCGATTCCCGGCCATAAAAGCAGGCAAAAATATGCCTGCCTCAGTGAGGGCACCTACTGAGGGATGGTTTCTGGGGGGGTCCCCGGCCTTCCGCCCCCTCTCCTGTCCTGGGCTGCATGCACCAGGCTGGGGGGGGTCATCCTCGTCATCTCCATTTGCCATGCGGTGGGGGGGGGATCCAAAATGGCAGCCACAATTTTTCTTTTGAAATCGTGGTCCAAAAACCCACCAAAGCACCACAGAAACATGTGAAAATTAGGTATTTTAAATGCCTGAATTTTTATAGTAGCAGCAGTGTTTTTTTTTATAGCAATAAAACGTCGTATTGATTTTATTTTATTTTATTTTATTTTATTTTTATTTTTTTACACCTGCACACGTGCAATGATGGGCTGGCCATGGGATGGGACCATGCAAATTTTTGGAGCCATTCCACCAATCGCATGGCCAGGTTTTGCTGAGACTTCTGGATGTGCCAGAGAGGGCATAAAAAGCCCACCAACCCTAACCCTAACCCTAACCCTAACCTGAACCGTTACCCTAAGCCTAGCCCTTACCCTAACCCCAACCCTAACCCAGATTCGTACACAAGTACACTTCCCTTCTTAGTGGGTCAGAGTGATGCACCCAGAGAGGTGCCTTCAACTCCAGAGACCCCCTCCCTCCCTCCCTAAGCGTAACCTGTACGCCAGTACGCCAGTACGCCAGTATGCTTTCCTTCTTGGTGAGTCAGAGAAGCGCCGACGAGGTTCCTCTGACACACTAACCCCCACCCTAACATAATGTTCTTAGTGAGACAGAGAAGTGCCGACGAGGTTTCCTGTCACACTAACAACCCCAACATAATGTATAACGGGGGGCTACACGTTACGCTCCCTAAACCACTGTACAAACGACAGATGACAAACGGAAACGACAAATTATTGAAAAATTTTGCGACAAACGGAAGCGACCCGAAACGGGCCCGTCCCAACAAATGACAACTCGAAACGTAATTTTTTCTGGTCGTGCCCATCTCTAATTGACACAATGTCAGAGGCCTGGTGTAGTTCTCATCCCCAGGTCTTTCCACTTACTAAGTGAATGCAAGTCCTAAAAGGAACAGGGGTTGTTTGTGAATATATCTCACACAAACTAATGTTGGTCTCCTAGAAAGAAGATGTTTTGTTTGTCTTTATGAGACTCAAAATAATTCTTAGGCTCTTCAAAGAAACATCTAGTACAATCTAGTATTCTAGTGCACTTCTCTGTATTTTGTGGTAGAGAAATGATCTTATACCATATTCAGATTATTTAATTTAGTCTTTGAAAGCCCAACAATGTCTGGAAGACTATACGTAGTCCATCTCTAGCTTAAAATATTCAGCTTAAAGATATATTTAGTGATAGAAATACAGGGTTTGTCCTTTTGCTTTTTCAAAAGCAAGCCTAAGAGTAATAGAGATAGTCTATGATTGTTCTTTCTGATTGGTGGCTACATTAAATTCAGCTGTAGTAAAACAGTTGGCAAATTCCATTGATTTCAGTAGGACTATTAATTTACAACTGAATTGCTACCCAATTGAAATTGGATCTTAGAGCACATAACTTGGGTTGGACCACAGCCTTAGTTTTACAGTATGTTTGAAATGTTTGAGTCTTTTTATGTCTAATTGAAGAAAAGTAGAGTGTGCCCTATCAGTTTTATTTTATTTTATTTTTTGCAAACTTACACCTAGTTTTATTTGGTCATGGAATTTAAGATGGGGTATATGGAGGCCCTCTGAGCCAGTTTTCCATCCGTGCACTGGAATACTCCAGATTTCCTGAACTTCGCTGATGTTCCTTCACACCACAGCATTTCAGTGAAAGATATTTTGCTCCTTTTTAGGATAAAGGCAGAGGAAGAGAAGTTTAAAAAGCAATGGGAAGAAGATTGGGGCCATAAAGAACAACTGCAGGCACCCAAAACAGTAGTTGCAGAAGTACATCCTCCACCCCCAGCAAAACATCGACGTAAGTAATGAGTTTCATCTGAGGCAGGGTTACAAATGTGTCTCATTTGCTTCAACATGCGGTTCAGTAGCTCTCGTATGCAACTGCCAAGTGAGAAGCTAGTGTTTAGTAATTGGTTTTCTCCCCTTCTTTCTCTTAGCTTAATTAAATACTACAAGTTCAGAGGAATTTGGAACAAGAAGGGAGATAATAATGAATAGGGCAAGAAAATGTACAACTCATTTCTCCTGGAAGAGTAGAAATCTACATTGGTTAGCTAGCAGCACAAACATATAGTATCACGTTGGCTGGTCTGGTATGTTTCGGTGGGGGTAAGAAATAGGTGAGATTTTGGTTCAATTCATGTAGGCACTGCAAAACTCTTCATGCATAATCCTTCACAGCCAAGGAGTGAATTGTCAAATTATGGAACTGTACCATGAAGGCTGAGTTCATCTGATTTCTAAATACATACTTTTCAAATACCCGTGTCCTTGGCTTGCTCTGTTATATGAATCAGTTTCCTAGTATACTGTTCAGCACTTTAGGTGGGCATGTTTCAAGAAAACAATCTTTGGATGCCATAACTTCATAACACTGATACAGCCTCTAGTAGGAGTATAGTGTCTAAGTGAGGTTGAATTCTTCATTTTAAGAAGGCTTCATTGGAGGGTTATAGCAAACCAGTGAGATAGTCCAGAGATGTGCATTTCCCACAGTAACTTATCTGACATAAGTTTTACACATGCTTTCAACTCATTACACTAGCTATTAAATCCCACTGAATGCAGTGGTGCATACTGATTCAGTTACCTAGATGTACATGCAAATAATGCATGGGCAGCATCCAGTAGCCTTAATTTGCTGCTAGAACTGCTTCTATCATCTGCAGCATCTTGGGTCAGAGTGTTGTTAGGAACTGAGTATGGCATATATAAAAAATAAACTTGAATTATGCAGTGGATAAAATGGTTCTGGTAGGAACCTATAGAACAGATTGAGATTCCTGTAATAGACTGCCCTTTATTTGTTAATTTTCTTCAGCTGGCATTTATTGTCACAGTCATTCACTCAGAGGCTGTGGCAATCATAGAATTAATAGAGTTGGAAGAGACCTCAAGGGCCGTCTAGTCCAACCCCTGCCATGCAGGAATCCCCATCACAGGATTCCCAGCAGATGAGACTACTGACAATGAGAAAGAATAAAATGTTTCTGTTTACTCATAGTTCTTAGATAAAGAACAAACATATTGTGTAAAAATGCTACCTTGTGACATAGCTGAGCTTAGGTGGTCAACTAACTTCAGTACTTAGTAAATGACTGGTTGCATAGCTGATAGAACACTTCACTCAAACTGGCCAAATCTGTCAGACTCCATTGCTAACACTGGTAGAAACCTGACTAGAAAAAAAGTGTGGGGGGAGAATCTGAGGTAGAAAAGTGAACTATTGGCTCTTACCAAGTTCAGTAACATCCAACCCCAGTCCACAGAATTCTCTTCTAGTCAAAAAAGTTACCAAAGGAATCATAGGTAGATTGCAATATGCCTAACACTATGTATACTTACTTAAAATCTGCTTGGACAGAGGTCTGGGAAACCCTCTGGATTTGGGGGTGGCAGGGAGGAGGGCAAAGGGAAGGAAGAAGTGGAGGTCTCAATACGGTAGTGGTTGTCTACCTTGATGGCACTGGATTAAAGCCCATATGAAAACCAGGTGAGATCTTTGCATCATTTCTTTTAGTCCTTTTTCTATATTTGTATCCTATCATCATATTCTATCCTATCCTCAGCATTCATTTGAATTTCAACATACATTGAAATCAATAACAATTGATGAGAAGAAAATATAAGAAAAGCTCACATGCATTTTCTATGGGCTTAAATCTTGTACCGTCTTAGTAGATGGCCACTAGCATCATGGGACTGTCTTTTCTCCCATCCCTTCACTTCACTTCCTTTGTTTATACCATGCCAAAACCACATTAGAGAGTTTCCAAGAATTCAGACCTACAGAGCAGATTCTGAATTTGAATAAATGCTGATGGAACTTCTAGTAGCAGAGTTGAGCAGCTGGATCTTGGGCATGGGTTTTTTAGATGTATCTGTATGTACTAGTGAATCAGTAAGCTCCGTTGCATTCAAAGGGACCTAATCCTTCATCCAGTGTATTATAAGCACATATAGCAGGCCTGTCCAACAGGTAGACTGGTTAGCCCGTGAAGGGTTCAAAAGTAGCCCTCCAGCCATCAATAAAAAATGTGAGGGGATAAGTTCTCCACCTCTACCTCCCCCAACCCAAGGACCACCACTGCCCCAGCAAAGCTCTGGGTCTGCCAGCCCACTGTCTCAGCCAAGCAGGGCAGATCAAGGGCCATGGCACAGTCCCCTGCTCTCCCTACTGGCCAGATACTCAGAACAGATAAAATTCATAAGTAGAGGTTTTAGTGTAGTAGCCCTCAGGCACTTTCATCCAGAAAAAGTAGACCTCGGCCCATTCAAATTTGGACAGCCCTGACATATAGGACTGCATTCATGCAAGAAATCCTTATGTATATAGATCTTCTAAGTAGAAAATCACGTTAAGTCCTTTTGAAATCAAGTATTAAAAACATGGCACCTCCAAAGTTACTTTGATACTTGAACATAGAAAGTGAAGAACTGACAAATCACCTGAATCTCAAAATGTAGCCCTGTATATTACTAAGGCCATAACACATCTGTCTACCCAGATCCTGTATGCACTTGTGTGTGTTTTTCAGTCCTTGAACTCAGCACTTTGCTCAGTTCTCATGCTGCAGTCATTTCTACTATTATCAGGCTATTTACTTCTCTGTCTGCCTTTCCCATTGGTGATTTGTTGTCCCCATTGACATCAATCAGTTGTCACCCCCCCCCTCAAAAAATCAAAGAAATACAAGTCACAATTTGTCCAGGAATCCCCCCTGCTGATTATTTATTTATTTATTTATTTATTTATTTATTTATTTATTTATTTATTATATACCACCCATCTTCTGGACGGAACTCTGGGCGGTTTACAGTTAAAATAAGACAACAGAAAAGAAAAGAAAAAAAACAAGAGTTTTTTGTTGTTCAGTGGATGGTGGGGCCGAACCCAAGTGCTATTATTTCTTTTTCCTTTGTTTCTTTCTTCCTTTGTTTCTCTACTAGATTTAGATGAACTGGCAATTGACCAGCCTGCTTCTGATGATATAGCTGAAATGAAGCCAAAAGAGAGCCCTCAGGTTTGCTTCCACACCTTGGCTTCCTGTCTTGCTTTTGACACTTCCTCCTGACAGTCCACTTTAAACCTGTCCTCGACTATGCTCTTTTTCAATACCCTGCAGTTCACTTATTGCTAAGAATGCCTTATGTATTTATTCATTTTTCTGCTGTAAGTATATACTACTCAATGGGAGGAACAGTTTGTACATTTTCGCATCACAACAGGAAAGCATAGTAGATGAGCCCAGTAAGGGATTTATATGGATTATCTTTTGTGACACTGGTGACAATGATCATAGGTGGCCTGAATAATGCTGTAAGAAATCAGGGATAAATGCAAGCAGAAAGTTCTTGATGATTTTGCTTGGTCTACATTTTCAAGCAGGCCAACCCAATGTGTTATGTAGGTCAGAATACAGAAATCCTTTGCATTCTATTCTTAGTTTTATGGGGCAGTTCTTCATGCAGAAATCACATCTAATAATGCATTCTGTTGGGAAAGCTGTGTGCAACAATTTATATAATTGGGAAAGATGTTTGCAAACTGGGTATATTCAAAAATGTTGCACACAAAAGTAAATGTCAATTTACATGTTGTTTTGCAAACACTTTCAAAATGGTACAGAAATTTAAAACAGTGAAGCTTCCCGTGTTTGTATTCCTGACACTATAACAATCACTGGGTTGATGTACTTGTGACAAAATGATTGTATAAATATGTGGGCAAGTAGAATAATTGTATGAATCTGACAACTGTTTATCTTCCTACTGAAAATAGCTTAAAAGTGTGGCTAAGTGTGCTTCCCTTAAATGCAATGTGTGATCCCTTTGCTATTGTTACTTTCCCATCAACAAAATTTAGCCCTATTCTTGCATAGAGAGGCTTATGAACTCTAATAAGGAGCAGTACACAACTGGGAAGGTGGCTGACCTCTCAGGGCGCCCTCTAGAGATGGACATGAAGTGATATGGCCCACTTCATCAGAATTCATATTCCCTCCCCAGCCATCTGCCCATATCACTACGCAGTGCATGGTGCTCAGGTCTGCCTCCTTGGGTGACTGACTACTCTAGGCAGAAACAAAGACTTCTCTTTGCCACTGCCTCTGGCAGCTGCCTAATCAGATGAGGACAAGACAGGGCAGAGATTCCTTCCCGACAGCCATTAAGTATGAATTTTGATGAAGTGGGCCAAATTGCTTTGTGCCCATCTCTAGTCCCCTTTTTCCAATGGTACCTCTTAAGACAAATGCCTCATAAGACAAACAAACCTGTAGGAAGAAAACAATTTCTAGGAGTAGACATGCTTTGCATGACAAAAAGATTCCCTATGGGATGCTTTGTATGATAAAAAAAGTTCCAAACATACCTTTTTATCTTTATTCTAGCCTCCGGAACGTATTAATCCATTCCCAATTCATTCCTATGGGAAACTGCATTTCGTAAGGCAAAATTTTCATAAAATAAAGTGACCCATAGCCTCCAGAACGGATTAATCCATTTCCAGTTCATTTGTGTGGGAAACTGCATTTTGTAAGACAAAATTTTTGTAAAACAAATTGACCTGTAGAACAATCTAAATTCATTTTCACAGGTAACACTCTATATGATGGAATGCTCACAGAAATAAAACAAAGACTGATGCTTTGCAAGTTGGTTATTGTCTACATTGTGGGCAAGCAACAAAGTGGATTTAAAGCGAGAATACATGTGAGCATTCTGCATACAGTCTACCACTTGAATAGGGATACAATGGCTGTTACACACAGTAACAAACTGTGTCTTTGATTATGTGTTCTCTCTCTGCATATGTATAGCTTTTGGATGGTTTTATCGGTATGAAGGGAAATTTCCCACACTTCGCAAGGTACAAAGTTGAGTGTGATGAAATCTGCGGAATGTTTGCTGTGACTACTGCATTCTATATATTTTCTTATGAATAATACCTTTATATGCTGTACATTGATGGAAATGTACAGCATTTCTCAACAAGAATAACTTGTTGAGAAATTGCAATGATGGGGGGGCTGACTGGAAATATACAGGTGTTCATATATGGTGCTCCTCAGCTACTGCTATTATAGCCCCATGTTGCATTCCAGCCATTCCTCAGGGTCACCAGAGGCTACAGATTTTAGCACTACAGGGCATACAGTGGTACTTAGCATCCAGCTAATTATCTTTTCATATGCATGATAAAAAGTGTTAATTGGACTGAATTTGTTTGTTTGTTTGTTTGTTTATATCAGCACAGAAAAGATTTTAGGGCACTAAATCTGAGAATTGAAAAAAATACTACAAAAAGACAAGCCAAAAATTTGAAAGTTAACAACTATTTATTTATTTGTTTGTTTGTTTGTTTGTTTATATTTCTCTTCTACCCCCATAGTGCAAACTGCACTACCAGGGCGATTTGCAAAGTGATCATAAAATACAATATTAAAAAGATACAGCTATAGTTAAAATCCAGTTAAAAGATCCTATAAAACACATTTAAAATAGCCATTAACAGAGCCTGTTAGAGGCTCAAAACTGACATGTGACATTAGAAACACAAATTTTAATTTTAAAAATAGAAAAGATTTCAGTTTATTCAAATCCTATGCAAATTTAATAGGCATCACCTGACTCTAGAGATAATATAATATTTGGACCAGGCACACTTCCTCTAAGAAGGCATTTAAAAAGCAAGGCATAAGCATGGGGAAGGCCTTCTCTCATGAAAGTGACAAACATTTCTCTTGCAGGAGATGCACAGAAAAGGGTGTCCTCTGATGGTATTAATCTATGGATAGGTTCATATGGGAGAAATTTCTCCTTCAGATATTTGGAAACCTGGTCAGAACATGGATTTTGTAACTTGGCACAGCGAATTTGTGAGATGTCTAGGTTATGTCATGGCTGTTTAACCCCACCCCCAGCATCTTGGCAATTAGCCATAATGAAATATGTTGCCCTTATATGAACACCAAATGGTTGGTCACCATTATCTGGGGATCGGCTCCAGTAAGTCCAGGGGCTTTTTTGAAATAGGCTTACATTTCCCACACCTGTTAGTCAGCTCTGCTTTGTATTCTAGGTCCCCATACTATATTTTCTCCTGTTTTCCTAATACTTTGACTTTCTTTAAGCTGCTGCCATGATCCTTGCAAGACAGCTTGCTTAGTTGCTGAAGTCAGAGAATGCCTGATTTGTGGGCCTTTTGCCTGGGAAATAAATAACCCTGTGTTCTTCACCAATGTTGCTTGCACACATCTCCCTTCAGCAATGCTGGGGATCAGAACACCAAACCCTCGTGTTGTTGAAAATATAAGTGTAACTCATATGCCCCCATAAACATAACTAAAAAGTATTGTTGTTAACACACACACACACAGAGAGAGAGAGAGAGAGAGAGAGAGAGAGAGAGAGAGAGAGAGAGAGAGAGAGAGAGAGAGAGAGAGAGAGGAGAAGAGAGAGAGCAGTTTTGTCAGTTCTGTTTATTAGCGTTTTCTTCCATAGCAGTGTCAATCCTTCCATAAAGTACCATGTGTATGTAATGAGCGTTAATGGTTCTTATAACCCTCTGATCTAGAGGCTTAATTAGATTGTGATTGTGGTCAAGTAGTCATACCCCAGGTTCTTGGTGGCCAGGGACACAATATTTACTGAATATTTGTTTATTGAATATGTATTTATTTATTAGAAAATATATACCGTATATAAACTCATACTCTTGCCATTCAAGGGCGAAGTCTACTATACATCAAGTACAAATAGTTCTTTAAAACTGAATATTTTGTGTCATAGCAGCTGTTCTTGAGGGTGCCAGTTGAATTCAGTGCATAAAATCCTCTGGATGTAATTGGCATGCATGAACCTTCTCAAGCTCTGACATTGTAGCAGCTTAAAAAAATTCCAAAGAACCAGTTTGGTTTTCCACAATGATCTAAGGTTGTGTTTCTTTGCAGTTGGCTGTTGTGTTGTCCTGGCAGTACACTGTATCATATTTGGATGTGTGAAATACTGAATTACTCTCTTGCACAATAAAATAATTACTGCTCTTAGGCACGCGAGCACCTATTGTCTGAGAATATACTTCATTTGTATAGACCGTAGTTTGGTATAGGAATTGTGCAATTCTCAGTTAAATCTACAATAGAGGGGCATGCATATACGATGGTAGAGCATTGTGGAAGTATTGACACATTATTGATCTGAGAAAAATCCAGCATGGTACATTCATAAGTTAGCAATCAATAATGAAGATGTCTTCCCATTTCACCCTTGAAAACCAGTTGAATTGCCCCTTGGTTTGAACTTGTCAGTGATAACACAAGAGTACAATGGATATTGTCTCACAGTGAGTTAAACAGAGAGCCTTCTGCAGTATTTTCTGAGTTGTGCAGGGTGTCTTAAAATTTTGATCTCTGGTCATCCCAGCAAGGTTCACTAAAATGACCATGCATTGAGAGATTATTTATTTATTTATTTATTTATTTATTTATTTATTTATTTATTTGTGTGAGGGAGGTTGTGCCCTGCTCCAGCAAATACTGGAACTGGGGGCATATGTCCCCAAATATTTTAGAACAATTAATCACATTCCAGTAGTCTTGGATGATCTCAACTTCGCGGGATTATCAGCCTCTTTAAAAGTAAGTAAGCACTTGTGTGTGTGTGTGTGTGTGTGTGTGTGTGTGTCTATGTGTGTGTGCATGCATATGCATGGACAAGAATATGCAGTAATACTAACATACCACCCAGAAAGGTAAAGAAAAGAAGAAATCCAAAAGTGACAGTCTCAGTGAGCAGAAAAAGAGCAAAATGCAATTGGAGTTTGAGCTAAAGCTTCTTAAGGAAAAAGAAGAGAAGCTGGAAAGAGAGAAACAGCTGAAAATCAACCGACTTGTGCAAGAGGTATGGTTCCCGTGATCTGGAACATAGTACATAGCTCATATTCCTTTGTGAGGCTTCCTTTCCTTGGGGATTTTTCGCTGTGGGCAGCAGAAGTGAAATATGGATGTGCTTATGTATTTTTGTAAGGGGTGTGGTGGCTCAGCAGACTAAGGCTCCAAAAACTGTCAGCTGAAAAGTCAGCAGCTTGGCGGTTCAAATCCCGGGTGCCACACAGCAGAGTGAGCTCCCACTGATAACCCCAGCTACTGCCAACCTAGCAGTTTGGAAGCATGTGAATGCAAGTAGATAAATAGGTACTGCTGTAAAAAGTGGGAAGGTAAAACCAGTGTTTCCTTGTAGCCATGCCAGCCACGTGACCATGGACTTGCACAACACTGGCTCTTCGGCTTGAATACGGAGATGAGCACCGCCCCTAGTCAGGCATGACTAGCATGCATGTGCAGGGGGAACCTTTACCTTTTTACCTTAGGTATTTTTATGCATCCAAATAGGTTTGAATGTATGAACACTGAAAATGCCTTAGTGAGTTTGATTAAGAAATCTAGGTAGCAAAAATGGGCAGCTTGGTTAAAAAGAAGCTTGTTTGGCTGTAATGTAACAGTGCAGAAAGAAATACTTTGGCAAATGTAACAATGAGGTCTTAGAAAGCTTATTAGCCCAAAGCACAGAACTATACCTTGGTATTAGCACTTAGATTTATAAGAGAGGAAAAATAATTGGTCTTAGTAGACAGCTGTAAGTGGCAACGTGTTGGAAGAGTAGGAATATCTCTCTTCTTTGTCTATTTTTCTATTTCCATCTTTTACTCAGTATTAAAAGTATTCAACTTAAATGACTCAGAAACAGTGGTCTGAAAACATACTATAAATACATAAATTGGACCTAATAAGACCTTTTTAAGCTGCTCAGAGATTTGTTGTGTCCCTAATGCCATCATTCTTGTCCTGTTAATAACAGTAGGATTAAATCAAGGAATACAAAACAGTATCACTAAATCAAAAATAGTTGAAGTGCTCATTAGATGTCCAATTTAGAAGATGCCTGCAACTGAGTTTTATATCAAGGGGTTTTCAGACAGTCCTCTGAGTTATTTTATTTATTTATATACCACCCGTCTAGCAGCAAGGCCACTCTGGGCAATTTACATCGGTGCAGATCAACAGAAAACAATAAGTGGCAGAGAATGAGTCTGTTGCTGTGTTTAAATGTGAATTTTCTGGGTAGGATCAACTGGGGTTTTCAACAAATGGAAAGACTTTTTCTATCCTTTGGCAGCTTTTGATTTAGTGAAGGGATCCCAACAAAAGATGGTGGAGGAAGAGATTCTTGACATTTCATTCTACTTCCCATCCTTCCACCTTCCTACAGATTTCAGGCAGTATTCTTAGTCTTAGATTTGAGATGAATTTTCTTTGGCTTAGACCTCCTTGGCTGCTTTGTCCCAGGGAGAGTATATTTAATTTTCTTTCACTATGAATGGTCTCTGAGCTGGAGAACTAAAAGACAGATACACTTTTATGCTGCTTCGTCAGGACTTCATATTGAATGTATTAGTACCGGGTCATCTTGAACCTTGGGATTCTGTCAAAAGGAGAAAGGGGGGGGCATACAATAGACGTTTTGCTTCCAATCAGAATGGGAAGAATGTATGTTTCCATACATTGTTTGACAGATGCAACATAAAACAATGACTTATAGGTGTATGATAGTTACAGGCCAAGTATTAATGTGATACTTTGAAACACAGTGCTTTTTAACAGCAGCATTTTGCACATTCAGATGTAGGTCAATGAATGATTAAATACTGAGCGGTGTCCCTTTCAAGTACAGTAGTACCCCAGTATCCGCTGGGGATTGGTTCTAGGACTTCCCGTGGATAATGAAAACTGTGGATAAGAGAGAACACCCAAAAGCCCCCAAACTTCTGTTTTGTGACAGTAGCTTGCCTTACGGCTGCTGTTTTTATGACAACAGCTTGCTTTACAGCTGCTGTTTGTGACAGTAGCTTGCTTTGCGGCTGCTGAATTATTTATTTAATTTTCTCCCTGGCAACTGTGGATAACTGCATGAGTGAATAAGGAATCAGTGGATACGGGGGTCCTACTGTATATAAAAAAGGCTACCCTCTCTTCCCTCAGTCTTTTCTCAGGGCTGAACCTGCCCAGGTCTTTCAGTCTTTGCTCATTGTAAGATACTGGATGAATCAGATTAATTACATGCACATTTAAAATGGTGAACTTGGAATCTTTAGTTATATAACTATATCTGTAACTTAACCCTTATTCTGTGACTATGGTATAACTCAGGTATCTGAGACCGAACGAGAAGATTTAGAAGAATCAGAAAAGACTCAGCATTGGGTGGAAAAGCTTTGTCAAACACGTCTGGAACAAATCTCCTCAGTGGAGAATGATTCTCCTGATGTGAAATGCTGCTCTGATCCACCCATGGTAATTCCTGAAACAGTGATCTTTCTGTTGTTATCTAGAAACTGTTTCTTTTTCTTTCTTTCTTTTTTTTTGGAGGTAGTGAGCAGTTCTGTTTCTTTTCTTGAAAAGTTCACATGATGGAGAGGTTTTCAGTTTTACTTCCCAACTATAATTTCTATTGATGCTGTACTTTTAAAATCCAACATGCCTCAAATGTTTAGATCCATATCACATAGAGATATATGTATATAGAATGAATCGATATTGGGTATTATTACATATGTGAGATACTTCCTGTGCCATATGTTGACTGGGTGCTGGGTGACAACTCAGGAGACCTAAGTTCAAATATTCACTTGGCCTTGAAACTCATTGACCTATCATGGACCATTCATAGTTTTATAGCCTGGCCTTCCTTATAGGGTTACAGAGAAGACAAAGGAGGAACAGGATATATATATTTGTTTTCGTAGATTTTCACGGGTATAGGTATGCATGTTAGGGTGGATTCGGGTTTCTTCCCGTGTAGAAATCTGGTTGTTTTGGCGACGTTTCGACGAGGTCTCACTCGTCATCTTCAGGCTGGTGTTCTGGCTTCTTTCTTCTTGAAGCAAAGCGTGATCTCAGTTGAAGTCCTTCTATAAATACTGCTGGGGGTGTGTGGTTTGCTTGCTCTGTTGCTGATTGTAGGTTCGTTTGTTCTTTTGTGATCTGCTGTGTGGCTGAGGCGATCGTTAAGGGCTTAACTGCTGGTGGGTTAGATGGCTGTTTAGAGACATCCTGTGTGGGTGAGGTGCTGGATGTGTGTCTATTAGCCTTTTGTTTCTTAACGACCTTGGTGATGGGCGTTCTGGCAGCATCCTGGGCTTTGGTGGAGTGGAGTCCTGTGTCTTGTGAATTCATTTTGGTCTGGCTACGTGTCTGTGGTCTCCCAATGTTTTTTTGGCGTGTGTAAGTGTGCTCCATGTGGTGACTGGAGTGGGGTGTAGCGGTGGATGGTGCAGTCGTGGTTTTGTTATTGGATGGTGGTTTCATTTCATCTGTGGGAAGGGTCTGGGTTTGTGTTTGGTGTGGATGGAAGGTGGTGGCATCTTGTGTCCTTTTGGACCTGGTGTCAGTCTTTGTGACAGAGGCTCGTCTGTTGACCAGGGCTAGTTTCCAGATGTCAGGCAAGCGGGAGGTGTCATCACGTTTATTCATGTTGTTTCGGTGTTTCTCTATTTCAATGGCTTCCATGATTATTCGACTGTTGAAGTGTTCAGTTTTGGAGATGAGTTTGGTTCTTTTAAAATCAATTTCATGACCTGTTGTTTTTATGTGCTGGAAGAGAGAGGAAGATTTTTCTTCTTTTTTGACTGCGTTCTTGTGTTCTGCGATGCGTGCGCTTATTCTCCTGTTTGTCTGTCCGATGTATGTGGCTGGGCAGACTTTGCATGGTATTTCGTAGACTCCTTGGTTTTCTAGCTCAATCTTGTCTTTGGGGTTTCTTAAAATGTTGGCTATTTTTTGTTCGGTGCAAAAGGCTGTCTTGATATTGTGTTTGTGGAGAATTTTGCTGATTTTGTCTGTGGTGCCTTTGATGTAAGGGAGGAGGGCAGTGCCGTTGTTCTCTTCTGTTTCTTGGTTCTTGGGGGGGTGTTTCTTTTTGGATTAGTTTGGTGATGGTGTTTTTTTTTTTGAATCCGTTCGCAATTAAAGCATTCGAGAGAGTGTGTAATTCAGTTTTTAGGTGGTCTTTGTCAGCGAGGCGTTTGGTTCTGGAGATGAGGGTTTTTGCTACGGAGTTGATCTGTGCAGGGTGGTGGTGTGATTGTGCATTTAAGTAGCGGTTTGTATGTGTTTTTTTCCGGTAGATGGTATGTCCTAAGGAGCCGTCGGGTTTTTTGTAGATTAGGACGTCCAGGAAGGGAAGTTGGTTGTTGGCTTCTATTTCCATAGTGAATTGTATTTTGGGGTGTAGGCTGTTGAGATGTGTGAGGAAGTTGTTCAGTTTGTCTTTCCCCCGTGTGGCCAGATAACAAAGGTGTCGTCAACATATCTGAGCCAGAGTTTGGGTTTATGTTCGGACTTCTGTAACGCGTTGGTTTCAAAGTGTTCCATATATAGGTTTGCGATGACCGGTGAGAGGGGTGATCCCATGGGTGCTCCTTCTATCTGTTTGTATCTTTGTCCATTGTGGATGAAGTATGTGTTGGTTAGGCAGTGGTTGGTCAGATCTAGGATGTGCTTGGGGGGGTTGTATTTGTTGTGGATAGCTGTCAAGGCTTCTTGAATGGGCACTTGTGTGAAGAGCGAAACAACATCGAAGCTCACGAGTAGGTCATTGGGTTGTAGGTCTTGTTTCTTTATAATTTCTATGAAGTGGAACGAGTTTTGTACGTATGAAGTGATGGATTCTGCATAGGGCTGGAGTTGTTTGACAAGAAATTTGGCGAGGTTTTGTAGGGGTGAGCCTATGGAGCTGACTATGGGTCTGAGAGGTGTTCCTTCTTTGTGAATCTTGGGGAGGCCGTAGAGCTTGGGGCATCTGGATGATTTCTCTCTGGGGATGATGCTTGGCTTGATTTCTTCACTTAAGGGTGAGGCTTTTATTTTGGCTTTGGTGGGTTTTTTTTCAGGTAGGTGGTGGGGTCTGCGTTCAAAGGTATGTAAGCAGGGTCTTGTAGTAGGTTGGATAGTTTGGCTTGGTAGTCAGATGTGTTCATCACCACCACTGTGGCATTGCCTTTGTCTGCTGGGAGAATGATTATGTTGTTGTCTTTCCTCAGGTTGGTGAGGGCTTTTTGTTCTTCTTTGTGTAAATTGCTTCTGGGTGGTTTGCTGGAGCAGAGGATATTGGTGACTTCGAGTCTGATTTTGTTGGCTTCATCTGGGTTGATTTTGGTTAGGCTGGCTTCCACTCCGCATATGATGTTTTCAGTGGGGATGTGTCTGGGGGCGACTGCAAAGTTGAATCCTTTGGACAGGACTTTGGTCTCTGCGATGGTGAGTGTCCTGTCTGATATGTTGTGAACTGTTTGTTTCATGGGCTGCTGTGGGGGGTTGGGCTTCTGGCGTTTTTCCAGTTTGTGGAGTTTGTTGGTGTGTATGTCTGTCTTGTGGGAGGTCTCTGTTTCAGCTCTCCAGGCGGCGAGTTGCTTGGATTTGTTCCAGAGTGTTGGGTGGATTTTGTTGCTGAGTTTGAGGTGGAGAGTGAGTAGGTCTCTGTTGGTTTGATCTAGTAGGTATCTTTTCTTGTGTAGTTCGTTTCTGATTAGGGCTAGTTCTGTTCTTTTCAGGATCCTTTCGCTGGATGGGGTTTTTGAGTGGAATTTCAGTTGGAAGCTTGTGGGGATCACATTTTTATCTCGGCAGTTGCGTAGGAATGCAATGTCACATAAGATGGTGGCTCTTCGGACTTCTAGTTTCTCGTAGGTTCTGGTCAGCTGGAAGGTTTCCTCCCCGTAGAGGTCGGATATTTGTTTTCGTAGATTTTCACGGGTATAGGTATGCATGTTAGGGTGGATTCGGGTTTCTTCCCGTGTAGAAATCTGGTTGTTTTGGCGACGTTTCGACGAGGTCTCACTCGTCATCTTCAGGCTGGTGTTCTGGCTTCTTTCTTCTTGAAGCAAAGCGTGATCTCAGTTGAAGTCCTTCTATAAATACTGCTGGGGGTGTGTGGTTTGCTTGCTCTGTTGCTGATTGTAGGTTCGTTTGTTCTTTTGTGATCTGCTGTGTGGCTGAGGCGATCGTTAAGGGCTTAACTGCTGGTGGGTTAGATGGCTGTTTAGAGACATCCTGTGTGGGTGAGGTGCTGGATGTGTGTCTATTAGCCTTTTGTTTCTTAACGACCTTGGTGATGGGCGTTCTGGCAGCATCCTGGGCTTTGGTGGAGTGGGGTCCTGTGTCTTGTGAATTCATTTTGGTCTGGCTACGTGTCTGTGGTCTCCCAATGTTTTTTTGGCGTGTGTAAGTGTGCTCCATGTGGTGACTGGAGTGGGGTGTAGCGGTGGATGGTGCAGTCGTGGTTTTGTTATTGGATGGTGGTTTCGTTTCATCTGTGGGAAGGGTCTGGGTTTGTGTTTGGTGTGGATGGAAGGTGGTGGCATCTTGTGTCCTTTTGGACCTGGTGTCAGTCTTTGTGACAGAGGCTCGTCTGTTGACCAGGGCTAGTTTCCAGATGTCAGGCAAGCGGGAGGTGTCATCACGTTTATTCATGTTGTTTGGGTGTTTTCTCTATTTCAATGGCTTCCATGATTATTCGACTGTTGAAGTGTTCAGTTTTGGAGATGAGTTTGGTTCTTTTAAAATCAATTTCATGACCTGTTGTTTTTATGTGCTGGAAGAGAGAGGAAGATTTTTCTTCTTTTTTGACTGCGTTCTTGTGTTCTGCGATGCGTGCGCTTATTCTCCTGTTTGTCTGTCCGATGTATATATATATTTGTTTTCGTAGATTTTCACGGGTATAGGTATGCAGCCTGAAGATGACGAGTGAGACCTCGTCGAAACGTCGCCAAAACAACCAGATTTCTACACGGGAAGAAACCCGAATCCACCCTAACATGCATATATATATATATATATATATATATATATATATATATATATATATATATATATATATATATATATATATATATATATATATATATATATGTTTTTCGTAGATTTTCACGGGTATAGGTATGCATGTTAGGGTGGAATCGGGTTTCTTCCCGTGTAGAAATCTGGTTGTTTTGGCGACGTTTCGACGAGGTCTCACTTGTCATCTTCAGGCTGGTGTTCTGGCTTCTTTCTTCTTGAAGCAAAGCGTGATCTCAGTTGAAGTCCTTCTATAAATACTGCTGGGGGGTGTGGTTTGCTTGCTCTGCTGCTGATTGTAGGTTCGTTTGTTCTTTTGTGATCTGCTGTGTGGCTGAGGCGATCGTTAAGGGCTTAACTGCTGGTGGGTTAGATGGCTGTTTAGAGACATCATGTGTGGGTGAGGTGCTGGATGTGTGTCTATTAGCCTTTTGTTTCTTAACGACCTTGGTGATGGGTGTTCTGGCAGCATCCTGGGCTTTGGTGGAGTGGGGTCCTGTGTCTTGTGAATTCATTTTGGTCTGGCTGCGTGTCTGTGGTCTCCCAATGTTTTTTTGGCGTGTGTAAGTGTGCTCTATGTGGTGGCTGGAGTGGGGAGTAGCGGTAGATGGTGCAGTCGTGGTTTTGTTATTGGATGGTGGTTTCGTTTCATCTGTGGGAAGGGTCTGGGTTTGTGTTTGGTGTGGATGGAAGGTGGTGGTATCTTGTGTCCTTTTGGACCTGGTGTCAGTCTTTGTGACAGAGGCTCGTCTGTTGACCAGGGCTAGTTTCCAGATGTCAGGCAAGCGGGAGGTGTCATCACGTTTATTCATGTTGTTTGGGTGTTTTCTCTATTTCAATGGCTTCCATGATTATTCGACTGTTGAAGTGTTCAGTTTTGGAGATGAGTTTGGTTCTTTTAAAATCAATTTCATGACCTGTTGTTTTTATGTGTTGGAAGAGAGAGGAAGATTTTTCTTCTTTTTTGACTGCGTTCTTGTGTTCTGCGATGCGTGCACTTATTCTCCTGTTTGTCTGTCCGATGTATGTGGCTGGGCAGACTTTGCATGGTATTTCGTAGACTCCTTGGTTTTCTAGCTCAATCTTGTCTTTGGGGTTTCTTAAAATGTTGGCTATTTTTTGTTCGGTGCAAAAGGCTGTCTTGATATTGTGTTTGTGGAGAATTTTGCTTATTTTGTCTGTGGTGCCTTTGATGTAAGGGAGGAGGGCAGTGCCGTTGTTCTCTTCTGTTTCTTGGTTCTTGGGGGGTGTTTCTTTTTGGATTAGTTTGGTGATGGTGTTTTTTTTGGAAGCCAACAAAATCAGACTCGAAGTCACCAATATCCTCTGCTCCAGCAAACCACCCAGAAGCAATTTACACAAAGAAGAACAAAAAGCCCTCACCAACCTGAGGAAAGACAACAACATAATCATTCTCCCAGCAGACAAAGGCAATGCCACAGTGGTGATGAACACATCTGACTACCAAGCCAAACTATCCAACCTACTACAAGACCCTGCTTACATACCTTTGAACACAGACCCCACCACCTACCTGGAAAAAAACCACCAAAGCCAAAATAAAAGCCTCACCCTTAAGTGAAGAAATCAAGCCAAGCATCATCCCCAGAGAGAAATCATCCAGATGCCCCAAGCTCTACGGCCTCCCCAAGATCCACAAAGAAGGAACACCTCTCAGACCCATAGTCAGCTCCATAGGCTCACCCCTACAAAACCTCGCCAAATTTCTTGCCAAACAACTCCAGCCCTATGCAGAATCCATCTCTTCATACGTACAAAACTCGTTCCACTTCATAGAAATTATAAAGAAACAAGACCTACAACCCAATGACCTACTCGTGAGCTTCGATGTTGTTTCGCTCTTCACACAAGTGCCCATTCAAGAAGCCTTGACAGCTATCCACAACAAATACAACCCCCCCCAAGCACATCCTAGATCTGACCAACCACTGCCTAACCAACACATACTTCATCCACAATGGACAAAGATACAAACAGATAGAAGGAGCACCCATGGGATCACCCCTCTCACCGGTCATCGCAAACCTATATATGGAACACTTTGAAACCAACGCGTTACAAAAGTCCGAACATAAACCCAAACTCTGGCTCAGATATGTTGACGACACCTTTGTTATCTGGCCACACGGGAAAGACAAACTGAACAACTTCCTCACACATCTCAACAGCCTACACCCCAAAATACAATTCACTATGGAAATAGAAGCCAACAACCAACTTCCCTTCCTGGACGTCCTAATCTACAAAAAACCCGACGGCTCCTTAGGACATACCATCTACCGGAAAAAAACACATACATACAAACCGCTACTTAAATGCACAATCACACCACCACCCTGCACAGATCAACTCCGTAGCAAAAACCCTCATCTCCAGAACCAAACGCCTCGCTGACAAAGACCACCTAAAAACTGAATTACACACTCTCTCGAATGCTTTAATTGCGAACGGATTCCAAAAAAACACCATCACCAAACTAATCCAAAAAGAAACACCCCCCAAGAACCAAGAAACAGAAGAGAACAACGGCACTGCCCTCCTCCCTTACATCAAAGGCACCACAGACAAAATAAGCAAAATTCTCCACAAACACAATATCAAGACAGCCTTTTGCACCGAACAAAAAAAATAGCCAACATTTTAAGAAACCCCAAAGACAAGATTGAGCTAGAAAACCAAGGAGTCTACGAAATACCATGCAAAGTCTGCCCAGCCACATACATCGGACAGACAAACAGGAGAATAAGTGCACGCATCGCAGAACACAAGAACGCAGTCAAAAAAGAAGAAAAATCTTCCTCTCTCTTCCAACACATAAAAACAACAGGTCATGAAATTGATTTTAAAAGAACCAAACTCATCTCCAAAACTGAACACTTCAACAGTCGAATAATCATGGAAGCCATTGAAATAGAGAAACACCCAAACAACATGAATAAACGTGATGACACCTCCCGCTTGCCTGACATCTGGAAACTAGCCCTGGTCAACAGACGAGCCTCTGTCACAAAGACTGACACCAGGTCCAAAAGAACACAAGATACCACCACCTTCCATCCACACCAAACACAAACCCAGACCCTTCCCACAGATGAAACGAAACCACCATCCAATAACAAAACCACGACTGCACCATCTACCGCTACTCCCCACTCCAGCCACCACATAGAGCACACTTACACACGCCAAAAAAACATTGGGAGACCACAGACACGCAGCCAGACCAAAATGAATTCACAAGACACAGGACCCCACTCCACCAAAGCCCAGGATGCTGCCAGAACACCCATCACCAAGGTCGTTAAGAAACAAAAGGCTAATAGACACACATCCAGCACCTCACCCACACATGATGTCTCTAAACAGCCATCTAACCCACCAGCAGTTAAGCCCTTAACGATCGCCTCAGCCACACAGCAGATCACAAAAGAACAAACGAACCTACAATCAGCAGCAGAGCAAGCAAACCACACCCCCCAGCAGTATTTATAGAAGGACTTCAACTGAGATCACGCTTTGCTTCAAGAAGAAAGAAGCCAGAACACCAGCCTGAAGATGACAAGTGAGACCTCGTCGAAACGTCGCCAAAACAACCAGATTTCTACACGGGAAGAAACCCGATTCCACCCTAACATGCATATATATATATATATATATATATATATATATATATATATATATATATATATGTTGCCTTCAGCTGTTTGGTGTGACCGTGGGGATATAAATGAAATGCAGCAAATAACAAAATAAATTTTGATTAACAATAGTCTCACAATTGATATTATCATAGTAGCATCATAGAAGAGTGAAGTTGGAAGGGGCCTACAAGGCCATCACGTCCAACTTCCTGCTTGATGCAGGAATACAAATCAAAGGATATCTGCCAGGTGGTTGTCCAGGTTTCTCTTGAATGCCTCCAGTGTTGGAACACTTACCACCACTAGAGGTAATTAGTTCCATTGCCATATTACTCTAACAGTTAGGAGGTTTTTCTTGTTCTTCAGCTGAAATCTGGGTTCTATTAACTTGAGTCCACTGCTGTGCTGTGTATCCTACACTCAGGGGTGATCAAGAACAGCAAGGGTGTATCGGGGGCGGAAGGGTGCATTTGTCCCAGGGTATAGCAATCTGGGGGCACCTGGAGGGGGAGCAGGAGGAGGAAGCCGTGCCCCCCCCACACCAGCAGTCTTCCTCCCCCCCCCGCTAAGGCTTGGCAGTGGGATCCCCTCCTCCATCACCACGCAATAGGCAAACAGCAAAGCAGGCAGGCAGGTGGGCAGGCGGGGAGCGCGGTGGCCGTGGCACCCTCCTCCTCCTCCTCCTCCTCCTCTTCCTCCCCCTCTTCCTCACCTTGCTTCAGGCCACTATGAGGAAAGGTGTAAGGTATGAGCACACTACTGTGTGTGTGTGTGTGTGTGTGTGTGCGTGCGTGCGCGCACGCCATACACACACACACACACACACACACACACACACACACACACACACACACACACACACACACACACACACACACACACACACACGTGCCCCACGCTTTCAGAATTGGGCCCCTGTTGCTGCATGGGTGCGATGCGGTGGGGGGCAGCAGGAAGGGCGCATAAACCAACTTCATCGCCAGGCGCTCCAAACCCTTGTTACGCCTCTGTATGGCAGCCCAAATATTTGAAAATTGCTGTCACATCACCCCTCATTCTTTGTTTCTCTAGGCTAAACATGCCCAATTCTTTTAGTCTTTCCTCAAAAGGCTTGGTTTCCCACCCCTGTTCATTCTTGTTACCTTCCTCTTAACTTATTCCAATTTGTTAGCATCTTTCCTCAAGTGTGGTGTCCAGAACTGGCAGAATACTCAAAGTGAGGCCTAACCAGTGCTGAATAGAGAGGGACAAGAAGCTCACGGGATTTCAAAATTATACTTCTGTTAATGCAGCCTAACATTGCCTTTTTTGTGGCCACATCACACTTGTAATCAATTAGAAGAATCTCCCTTCTTTTTTGGATGAAACAAATGAGCAGTTCAAGTTTCTTTAAACAGTTCTTTCACTGTTAATTCTCAACATCTACACACAATCATGGATGTAGAGACCTAAGTAATATTAGTCACAACAAAAATACCTGGGTTTTTATGCTTCCATGGATTGCCTTTACCTTCTTAAATGTATTTTTTCAATAGAAAATTTTGTCATTTTCATATTTGTACAAAAGTGTTTCCTTTAATATGAGTTCTTATAAATTGGCGAGATGTTGTTTAAGTTCAGCAAAAGGTTCCATGCATGCATGGCATGCTTCCTTGTGATAAGTGCATTGTGAATATCAGCTCAGCTAATCACTCTTGTGCCAGTGAGAATTTATTCAGAACTTGCAAGGAAGTTCCCCATTAAAATGGATCTCTGTCGCTATAATAGAAAACAGGTGCACGGTCTGCAGTTTCTCCTTCTGCCACATCTGTGCGGAGGTTTGCTGGTGGTTTGCAGCTTCACACTACTGATCTTGATGACATCCACTTAGATGATGCTGGAAAGCCACCAAAACGCCCAGCACCAGCACTGCCTCCACTGGCCCATGCAACACCTGTATCCTCAGTAGCTTACTCTCCTGCTACATCAAGCATCCCGGCTACTAGGGGACCAGCTTCAGTACCTTCAGCACCTACATGGGTGACATCACCGTTGTCTTCATCTCGGGCACATGCTCCACCACCTCCTTTCTTATCACCCCCTCCTGCCCCTCCCTATCATCCTCCACCTCTGACTCACCATCCAATGCCTTCTCACTCTGAACAAAGAACTGACAACTGCTATCAGCCTGGCAGGCCAGCAGAGTCATTGGATGACTGGGAAATGAAGAACTACAAAGCAAGGAGTTTCAGTCCTGGTAGTTCTCATACGAGTGAGCAGCAGACATACTCATCAAGTCCAAAGGTACAGCATACAATGGAGTATAGTTTATATTTGTGGCATGCACAATGTCCTGTCACTGCTTGAGTTGATGGAGTAAACATGTAGTCCACCGCAGGTTTTCGTTTGCATGATGCCTACCTGTAGAGTTTCCCCAATCCCAAAATTGAAGGTTAAATCCATAGTTGTTTAACATAGTCTGCCATGTCTTTCTTTCCCCTGTCTTTTTTTGTAACATAAGCAAGTAACTTTTGAAAGCTCTTTTGTGGAAATGGTTTTATAGATTCTATTAGTCAATCTATACATGTATGCACGTGTGTTATTTTTCTTGGTAAACTGTCTCTTCCTAGTGAGCTGTTCCTTGACTACAGTGGGGATCTTGATAGTGCATCTACATTGTAGGTTGCCACAAAAAGCTGTCATGACGTGTTACCCAATGGCACTTTTAGTTTTTTCCCCTCCGGCTTGATCTGATCTTTGTTGAGTTTTATGTCCTTTTAATTTTTTTTGTCTCGTTTTCTTTTACCAGTGGCCAAAATCCTGTTGCTTAGTTGAACAGGTTTGACATTGACTTACTTCCAGCTGGCAACTAAAGAGCCCCAACAGGCATTCTTGAGTGCATGCCAAACCAGTGGGCACAGGCACCCTGGATAATTGCAGTAGCAACTCTTACCGTGGGTGCCTGGAAGCACAGGAATGTTGAACTACAGTGGTACCTTGTATAAAGTAATCAATTTGTTCCAAATGAAATTCTGTTAAGCAAATTTTCCTTTATACAAATTTCCCATAGGAATGCACTGAAAACAGAGTAATCCCTAATCGCAAATATTTTTATGTTGTATGCATTCGCCCCATAGACGATTCTGTTAAGCAAATTTCCCCTATCTCCGGAATTTTTTAGGTTGTACAGATTTTATGTTATAGAAACCCTCTGTTACACAAGGGTGCACTGTATTTGCCTTTGGCCGGTACAACAAAGCAGCAGGTTTTCAGGCAATATTTTGGTATAGCTTTATTTTATAAGACACTTTGAGTATGCATTTTTAAATAAGTAACACAAATGTATATAGGAAATACTATCGTCTTATATAGATTTATAAGTAACTGGACATGACAGCAACCTAGTACACATGAACGTGGAGGCAGAAGTTGTATTGTTTGTGTTTTTTATATTTTAATATGTTTTTTTATTTTGTAAAGTCTCTTTGAGTATACTTTTTGAAAACAGTAGTAGATATATGTATAACATGAAAACTGGCCATATAACAAAGTAGAAATTAATTTGTATGCATCCGATATTTTAACAGGATAGCAACATATTGTACAACTAGGGTTACAGTAATATTTATAGACTTGAATTTTATTTCTGAAATCCACTTATTTAATACATGAAAATCCACACACAACCCATACTGGGTATACAGAATATTTAAAGTAGAAAAGTCCTGCAAACATTTTTATTAAATGTTTCAACTGGCAGGGATGGTAGTGGTGAATAAATGAAATATAAAGATTTGAAAAGGGAAAACATATGTAGATTATGTTGCTTTCAAGATATAGTCATCTTTGCTTCAAAGAAGTTCCCATTTTGTTGCCGATCTTTTCTATTTAGATGGTTCAAAAAAATTCTTCAAAAGTGTGGTGTGTTAGTTATGTACATTGAAATTGTGGATCATCCCTATGATTAATGTGGAATTTGTTGTATATAGGTTGCACAAAATGCGTCTCATCTGAGCAAAATATCATCTATATCAGGCAGTTCATTGGTATGTCACCTACTTTTAGTAAATGAAAAAACATCATTTGCTTCCATTCATAATGCAACTGAGAAAAATCTAGAAGACACAACAATTCAATTTTTAGGAAGTAGCCTTTGCTGGCTTTACAAAATATGGAGTGTTACAGTTGTCAAAATACAGATAATTTATTCCAAATGAAACAGTATTTTTATATGGCTCTGAGCTCATCTTATAAATCATTGTTAAACGTTTTATGTTTTAGGAATTTGGCTGCAGGGCCAGAGGTTGGGAATTTGATTCCCCACTGCAAGTAGAGCCAACCTGTGTGGCCTTGGGCAAGCTGCACAGTCCCAGGGCACTCCCAGAAGAAAGGAATGGTATAAACCAATTCAGAGTATTCTCTATCTGGAATAAGTCAGAATTGGCTTGACAGTATATTGTTGTTGCTGTTAGATCTAATTACTGACTCTAAGAATAGCCAGTGTAGTGTAGTAGAATGTTGGACTAGGATGCAGGAGGAAATCGTCATTCAATTCCCACTTCACCACAGAAACTCACTGGGAGGTGGCCTTGGTAAACAGCTCCTTAAAATTTTCAAACACCCTGAAGACTTTTTTACAGTCACCATAAGTCAAAAGCAACTTGTCAGTAACCTTAGTGACTATAGAATCACAGAGTAAAAATCTTGATCCACCTAGCCATTATTGACAATGATGGGTAGTTCACAGTTCTTTTCCACCTGTTATATCTCCCCCACCATAAGAAAATCAACGGAACAACAAAGATCAGGGTACTTTCCATGCTAACCATGTTCAAAATGTCTGTGAAGATTCTCATTTATCCAGGTGAGTTTATCTGGAAGTTGAGTCATGGCAACTGGACTTCTTTTCTGGAGAGATTGAAACATTTCACTGCTCATCCAAACAGCTTTGTCAGTCTGAGGAAAGCTAGCTGAAAGTCCTCCATTTTATAGTTTGATCTCATGTCAGCCTCATCTGAAATAGTCTCATAAGATGGGCAATGGCCTGAATAGGCTCATTAGGTGGACAACAGGCTCAATAGCTAATTAGGTGGACAATGGCCCACCTTTACAACCTTCCCAACACCCATAAAATATGAATGGTTAGCCATGGCCTTGCTGGTGGTGGTGTGAAATATTATTGATTTGTCAGGCACCTAATGAGCACAAAATAAGCCTATTGAGACTATTGTAATGTCCACCTAATGAGCCTATTCAGGCCATTGCTCATCTTATGAGCCTATTTCAGACCAGGGTGACATGAGGTCAAAATGAACTATAAAATGGACGACTCACAACTAGCTTTCCTCAAATTGATGGAGCTGTTTGGATGAGCAGTCAAACGTTTCAATCTCAAGAAAATAAGTCCAGTTGCCATGACTCAACTTCCAGATAACCATGTTCAAAGCAACTCTTGTCAGAGGGCTAAGGCTACCTGTAGTCAAGTGCATCTGGAAAGACAGTCTTCTGTTCAACTTCAGTCATCCATTGCACCCTTTCATTGGAAAAACCAGCAAACACTACTCTACTTTACAGACCAATTTCTTTATCCAGCAACTTTTAACTTAGTTTCAGGATCAGCATGTATCTTTGAAAATCCCCCCCCCCTGGCCCCCGGAAATGATTGAATGATTGTTTATCTAACTGGATTGTCATTGCAGTACAGAGCCTTCATGCTTCTGGGCAAGAACGGCAACTAAGAAATGGCCCTGGAGCAAAAAAGAAACTGATCTGATATTTGGAAAAGTTAATATTTTTGATTAAAGCACCTTGCATGCCCCATGATTAATGGCTCTGCTGTTTAGAAGAAACAAATAAGTAACTTTTCAAAGCTCTAAAATTAATGGCCATAGCGAAACTCAAGGATATATTAAATATTAACTTTGAGTGAGAAGGAAGATTAAAATGCTTGCAGTAGAGGCGTGGTGAAGGGGGCCCTTCCTGTGTGCGCTTGAAGAGGCTCCACTTTGAGGCTACAGCTCCCAGAATTTATCATCACCCGTTAGCCTTGCTGCCTGTGAGATTCCAGGAGAGGGGTTTGATTAAAGGAAATATGCCCTGTCTTTTCCAGGAGCCATTTCCTTCGTGTCTCTTTTGCAACAGTCCCCACCACAAACTCTCTGTTTGCTGTACAGTAAAGCATTTTTGTTTTCCACCCCCATTGCTGCCCACTGAAAATGTGAAAGGTGGCTAAAGTTGTGTGTTAAATAAGAGATTTGGATGGTGATGGAGGGGAGTGGTCTAATGCACGCCAAATATTTTTAGACATTACCTGCATTTCAGCATAGTTATTTTATTTTTATTGTTATTTATTTATTTTAGAGTATTTTCACCCCACGTTTCTCCTTGGAAAAGGACCCAAGGCGGCTTACATTAATGAGGGACGATACACATTCCAGTACAATTAAGACATGTTCAAGTATTTGAGAACAAGGAATTGAAGGATATCTAATGCCGTATTCATATTACTCAGTGCATGCAGTTTTTGTGGGATGAAAATGTCGCGCTGAGGTCCCTATCACCTCATTATCCTTATTGCCTTATAATCAAATGTATTGTACAAAACAGGAACAATTGGACATATGTTATATGGAACACTTGTACAGATGTGGCTGCTTTTTATATACCACATGTCTTCCAGAGGAACCCTGGGCAGTTTACAACAGTAGTATAGATCAATTAAAAATAAATATCAAACATGTAGTGCAGTAATTAAAATTAAAAAGCAAAAATAATAAAATAATCAGGCAATATGGCGGCTTATGTGTTGTCAAAAACAAAACAAAACAAATGCCTCTCTAAAAAGCAAGGTCTTGAGGTTTTTTTTAAAGGCCGGCAGAGACTGTGCTAGGTGGATCTCACTTGGCAGTTTGTTCCAAAGTGTAGGGGCGGCCACTGACAAGGCCTGGTTTCGAGTGATCGATTTCTGGGCCTCCCTGGGAGTGGTCACCCAAAATGAGAGCACCTGCAACATTCTGGTGTGTCGGGCCTCAGTTGACCTCTGGAAGATCCACTCTGTCAGGTACTTTGGTCCCAAGCCATGGAGGGTTTTGTAAGTCAAAACCAGTACCTTGAACCTTATTTGGGACACAACAGGCAACCAATTCAAACGGGCCAGAACTGGGGTGATGCGGTCATATCTGCTTGCACCAGTCTGGCCACTGCATTTCTCTGAATAAGGGTCAAGGGCAACCCCACATGGAGAGCATTGCAATAATCTATCCTCCATATCACAATCGCCTGCACAACTGTTCTCAATGAGGCCTCGTCCATGTGCAGGTGGATCTGGGTTATCTGCCTGAGACGGAAAAAGGTGGACTTGAAGACGGCCATCACCTGGACTTCCAGGGATAAGGTCAGATACAAAACCACACCCAGATTCCTCACTCCAGTCTGGGGAGAGGGCCACTGTACCCAGCAGAGGACATCCCGAAGAACAGAACCTTGGACTTCTCCAGGGTTGAGTCCAAGCCTTTTGGTCCTGGTCCAATCCATGACCGCATCCAGGCAAGAGTAGAGGGTCTGCACCGCTTCTGCTGCAGAGGTGGTAAAGGAGAGATAGAGCTGCGTGTCATCAGCATACTGATGACAGCAAACTCTAAATCCCCTAATGACCTCAGCCAGCAGCCTCATATAGATGTTAAACAGAATGGGGGAGATTGCCAACCCCTGGGGCACCCTCCAAGGGAGCGTCCAAGGACTGACAACTCTTCCCCCAGCTTAACATGCTGGGAATGGCCACCAAGGAAGGACCAGAGTCAGCTATAAGCTGCGCCCCCAATCCCCACCTCAGGAAGCTGACCCAGCAGGATACTGTGTTCGGCGGTTTCAAAGACCACTGACAGATCCAGGAGAACCACAAGGTAGAAGAACCCCTGTCAGCCCCCCTGAGAAGGTCATCTTGCAGCATGACCAGGGTGGTCTCAGTCCCGCAATGCGGCCTGAACCCAGACTGGAATGGGTCCAGGATGTGATCCTCCTCCAGGAACATCTGGAGGTGGACGGTGGCAGCCCTCTTGATGGCCTTGCCCAGGAAAGGATCATTGGGAATTGGTTGATAGTTGGATAATTTATCCAATGCCAAGCCAGGTTTCTTCAAAGTGGGGTTCACCACTGTCTTACCATGATTCATTGTTCATGGGCATTCATTGTCTGGAATACATTAAAATCTTTAGTTTGTTTTTTTAGTACAGCAGCATTTTCTGTAATATTCTTAAATTGACCCATCCCCACTCCCCATGCAGCAACTTTCTCCAAGTCCTCCTGCCCACCGTCGTCCACCTATATCTGTAATCTCCAAGCCAGTCATGCTGCATCCTGACCACAATATCATGGTCAGGCCACCAGTCAAGACAGAAGCCCTGGTAAGCCCATGTTGGAAGAGTCTGATGGTGCATGGTTGTACTAGTAAATTCTGCATGCCGCAACAATTTGCCAGTGTGTTGGATATGAACCGTCAAGTCTCTCTACCTTTTTGTTCTGCATTCTAACTCAGAGCACATGTGAAAGTTCCAGATTTATTAAAGATACAGCACTTTCTTCAGGGTATTCCCAAACAGATGTCTTCACCTGCTTATGATTCCCTGCAAATGGCACTGAGAGATATCCTGCCTATCTCTCCAACCCGGAGGGTTGTCCTTAGGCATCCATTAATGGCAGCCATTGATACCCTTGTTCTCCATGAATTTGTCTAATCCTTTCTTAAAACTGTCAAGCCTGACAGCTGTCACCACTTCTTCTGGCAGACAGTTCCATAGACCAATGATCCTTTGGTTGAAAAAGTACTTTCTCTTATTTGTTTGAGATCTAGCACCCAAAAGTTTCATGGAGTGCCCCCTAGTTCTGGTGTTGTGCAATAGGGGAAACAGCTTTTCCTTATCTACTTTGTCCACACCGTGTATGGTTTAAAAAACTGATTTAATGTGAAATCCTAAATCCAGATGTCAGTGAAAAACATGGCTATCTTGTTTTTGTTGTGGTTGAGTTATGTGAGATATCAGTTTGCAACTGGCAAGGAAAGATGGAATGTGCATGTTGTCTGTCAATGAAATGTTACGTTAGAGAAGTGTTTCATAATAATAAATGGAATTTTATGCATGGCTATTCATCTTTCAGAACTGTTCTAATGGCACAGGTGTCAATATTTCCTATTTTTATGGTGTGGCTATAATAGTGTGTATAGTTGAGAAAGAACGAGCTGGAATTTTACCCCAAAGCAACTACTACTCCCATTCAATCTAATTTACAAGAGCAGATGATTCATTGCCATCCTATTGTCTGACATACTGTTCAAACAAAACTACTGTCTTTTTCCTGTGTTACGTATACAGGAAAACCTCATTATGAAAGGAAAGCTAAAAGATGGAACAAGGCAGCAATGAAAAAGGAAATATTGAGTGCTCAAAAGGCGGGCATGTTGCTTGTTGGATGTTGCTGTTGCAGTGCAATGCTCCATTATTTAAGTTTATCACAAATAAAGGCGAATAAATATATCACAAATATACACATATGTACATCCTGAAATACTCCTTCTAGGTCTCAGCACTGATGATGGTCAAGGCTGCCCATGATGTTGTAAAATAGAAAGTTTTCCATCCAGTTGTAGAAATGCGTATAATATTTTCAGTGGCAATTCAGTACCAGTAACCACACAAACCTTTAGAAATTCAAAAGGATTTCTTTTCCACTGAGTCCCATAAATTGGCATGTATTTATATAAAGAACTAATTGCTAGTTTGGCCATTTGTTTCTTCTTTTCTTTCAGCCTCAACAGATGTTTAAAAGGATGGTGGTTTACAATTCATCATTTAAAAATAACAAGAAACAAGTAAAAACAACAATTTATATCTCCTTGGTGTCTTTTTTAACCTTACATTTCTGTTTGATGATAGAATTTTCTGTCTTCCTTCTCTCCCTTTGCATATTGTTTGGACTATAGATGCAGTGTAAATCAAGCTTTATGTGGCCTTTATGAACCCACTTGATTTTTCTTTGCCTACTGAGAAAACAGAAAGCAGTCTTACAATTTAAGACAGCTTTTTCAGGTGTTTGAAACATGCCTACTGAAACATGCCACTGAAACAGTGTGGAAGAATGACCAAGAAATGGGAGTTATGTGAACAAAATGGCTTTCTGATTAGTAATGTCCTTACTGATGGCAGTGAAATTAATATCCATTATGGATTCCAGGAACTATTATTTTTGGTTGTACTTTCTACAGTTTTTCTTCTGTACTATTTTTAGCTTATAGACAGGAGTGTGATTTTTTTTGTGTGTGCTGAGGTTTTCCAAAAGCTCATAAAGACCTGTACATATTTGTATCACATAAAGAATCAAAGATGACAACAAGAAAAGCAAACCCTCCTGGACACTTGATTTAAGAAGGGTCCTTCTTGAACACCCTGTGACCCTTGTAGGCATAGGACTTAGAGGAGGATACATTCATCCTGACCCTTGGAGGGGCCACTACTCCTTCTTGCATCCCCTCCCTGGTCCATAAGCCTTACATGCATCAGGAGAAGCCAAGGCAGCAGAAGTAGCAAATTTTTGGAACAATTAATCCCTTGAAAAGTATAAGAAAGATCAGTGATCTGCAAAAGGAAAACATCTGTATAGACTTTCAGGTTTGTCTGAAAGGCTGTGCTTTGCCAGTTCTAAGTAACGTATTAAGTGGTTTCAAATATTCTATGTATAGCACTTGATGAAAAACATGAACTATAAATACTTGCACAGAATTTAGATGTTTTCATTCATCTCACTCACATAGGACAAAAACCATCATTTGAAGCATTTGTAACATGTTGATACCTATATTGCATGGTGCTCCACCAAGACTTTACCTGATTAAATTTTTGACAGCTTGTCACTGCAGACAAACACCATTAGAGATTGTACTTATTGCAGGACATAAATATTTTATTGATTAAGCTATTCTACATTTTAACCTAGGATTTCTTGGTTGTGGTACACAGGCATCAAATTCAGAGAGTGGGGTGAGGAGGAGTATTTCTTTATATTTTAGCTCCCAGAATGAGCCATGCTTGCTGTGGAATTCTGGGGATTGCAGTCCAAAAAGTAACTTTAAAAGTCTGACACTTTGCCACTTTTCCTGAAAATGATAAATACATTTCAGAGTGTTTTATTTTAGGGCAACAAATGTTTACTTCCTGGATTTGGGCTATGTTTCTTTAAAGGTATTTTGTTCATTCTTTTCTAAAACATATTTTTCCCAGGAAAAATATTCTTCAGGGATAACATCTGTTTGTTGTGAAAATGACCCCAAAGCTAAGAAAGATCAAGCAAGTTCCATTTAAATCACTTAAGGAATTAGTGACTCTGCTCTAATTGCAACTCCCTGTTCCAAAATACGTGCTGAATTTCTTGTATTGAGAATGTGGAATGGCTGTCATTAATATAGGCTTTTTTAAAGAATATTTTATTAATCATAATAATCATATAATCACAGTAGATTAAGAGCCATCAGGCCACAAGTGTCTGAGTCAGCAACAAACTGGAGACAACAAACTAGAACAGTGTTGGCAAACCTATGGCATGGGTGCCAAAGGTGGCACTTGGAGCCCTTTCTTTGGGCATCTGACATCACCCTTTCACAGCCACCTGTATTCAGGTTAAATAGCAGTACTGGCAATTTGCAAAATATTAGTGGGTTTTAAATCGCAGTTTTGGGCACTCGGTCTCTAAAAGGTTCACCATCACTGAACTAGAAGATCTGGGTTCAGATCTTCACTCAGCCATGAAAGCCACTTGAGTCAGGCTGTGTCTGAACCTGACCTATCACACAAGGTTGTTTTGAGAAAGAGGAGGAAGGAGAAAGCTAGATATGTGGCATTAACCTCACTGGAGAAAAGGCAGAGTATAAAGGCAACACAGAAATAAATAACACACTCATCCCTTAATCTGTTGTTTGACTGGAGTAGTCTAGAGTGCTGGTTCTCAACCTTGGAGAGCCAGGTGTTCTTGGGGTGCATCTCCTAGAAACCCTGGCCAGCACAGCTGGTGATGAAGGATTCTGGGAATTGTAGTCCAGGAACACTTGGATTACCCAAGGTAGGGAACCACTGGTCTAGAATAAAGTGAACTTTAAGGGGGAAATTTTAAAATGTGTTTTCATGGGGCAGATAAATTTCAAAACAAACTTTTGAGCTTTCTTTCTTTCTTTCTTTCTTTCTTTCTTTCTTTCTTTCTTTCTTTCTTTCTTCTTTCTTTCAATTGTTTTTGTTTGTTTCTTGTGTCAACCATCATTCCAGTTCCATCTTACCTCTCCCTACATGCTGTCCTGCTTTAGTTATGATAGTAGAGTTCAGCATGACACATGAAGGGTTTATTGAATTAGCATTTGTTCTTTGTTAGTGTAAATTGTGAACAACACCGTTTGAAATAGACTCACTCGATTTAGTAAAAGTCCCCCTAATCAGTTTGACTGTTAGTTGTCATCAAATGGGTTGCTATTCTGATGTCTTTAAATGTCTTCTGGCTGTCAGGAGGAACGTGACTGAACTGTGCAATGTGTATCCAAACAAAACAAAATGAAACAAAAAAAATTAAAATGCACACACCCAAACAAAGCAATGAAGCTAAAAAAGCTCTATATGAGCTTTCATGGATAAGTTTTTAGTTTTGTCTGGATATGGTTGCATGGACTAACATAACTTCTTCTTTGAAAACTGTATGGCATGTCTTCACCTCACTTCATTTCTGGGTTGAATCATGATGTTGTTTTTATTTATTACTTTCTCCATGGCATTTGATTATTAGTTTTATTTCAGGGCTTCCAGAAATATGTGGAAGATTTTGACCCCTTCACAATGGTAAGTAAAAATTTATAACAGAACTCTTTTGACAACTTTTGATTGTGAAATGTCTCTGAAATTGCCCTTGATCTTAGTGGAATTTCCAGTTTTCTAAGCTAAGGCATAGTTAGGCTGCGTTGTGCCTTTTGTGGAGACCAGACTAGAAGAGCTTTAATTCTGTTGTTTAAAATTTCACCTTTTGTCTTTGTAGAAAAGAAAATTATTTACTAGCATTTCTTTAATTTTGCCAGTTTACACCCAACCAGATTGCTGGGAAGGATGTCCGACTGCTGCGCATTAAGAAGGTAATATTTGTGACAGAAGAAGGAGAACCAATGAGGCTTGAGGAGGCCCCTTCCATAACAGGTCATGTGCTGCAGTCATTTGCCCAAATGTTCATCTTCACCATTCAACATTCAGACACTTTTAAACATGCTGCAGCCTGCAGTAGATGGTTAGGCCTCAGCCTGTGATTTGAGTGAGGAAGGACAAAAGACCTTATTAGAATGGCCAGATCAATAGCATCCTATTCACTGAAGTCTGAACTGACCATGGAGTGGGTCTTTGTGATGTCTTACAGCCTCGGGCAAGTAGGCCCTGCTCCAATGCAGCCACACACTGGGCAGCAAGATGGCTTGTGTGAATGGCACTAGTGGTCCACTCTGAATGTGTTCAGAGTTGTGTCCCAACTCTGGTCCTAATTCCTGGCTGACAAACAGAGGCTCTGGGCAACCATTCAGAGTGGCCATTGTTGCTAGATGGTGCGGTATAAAAATCTAATAAATAAATAAATAAATAAATAAATAAATAAATAAATAAATAAATAAATAAAGAGTTGGCATAAACAGGGCTTATCAAGGTGAAGGGAATCCCTTGTTGGGGAGGGGTCCCAAGGGTATAGGTGGTGGTGGGTCATCCCTCTCCTTTATACCCACTGGTATCCAAGCCATACCAGATTCTGGTTCCATACCTTCCTCTCCCAAATAAGAGGTTTTGAGAGGGGGCTGGCTGTGTCGTTGCTTCTCTGCTTTTTCATGTGGGACCATGAACCTTTCACTCTAATTTGTCGATGGGTCCAGTTTATAGATCCACTCGTAACCATCCAAGGGTTCTCCTCCCTCCTCAGGTCTTCTTTTTTATCCTTCTTGGAGCCAGAAGTGCCAAAACCCTGTAAGTCTTGGCAGAAGCAGGAACGTCTCTTGCCAAGGCTTGCAGGGAACAGCTGCGGGGAAGCTGATGCTATGCAGCTGAAACCCCTGGAAGAGCTGTACATACAGGCCTCCCAGGCTACTGTCCTTTGCCTCAACAGCACAAGTATCCTGGTGATCCTTGAACTCTGGCCCAATGTTCTTCTGTGTGCCTCCAACATTCCTGCCTTATTCCTGCTTTGCCTCGCTCTTGCCTTGCCTTGCCTTGATCCTGCTTTGCTCCTGGATTATTCCTGCCTTGCCTTGTTCACGCCTTGCCTCCAAGACTTCTATAAATTCCTGCCTTACTCCTGGTTGTTCCTGATTTGCTTCAAGAATCTTGTGTGCTACAAACTCAAGCCCTACTCTCTGGTTTGAGTGTTTTTCCTGTCTCATCTTGCCACCCGTGCCCCAACTCTGACACTTCTTCCCTCAATTAAGAAGTCTACCCAGTGTGTGGCTGCGGCGAAGAAGGCCAGTTCCATGCTAGGGATCATCAAAAAGGGGACTGAAAATAAAACAGCCAACATTATAATGCCATTGTACAAGATGATAATAAAACCGCACCTGGAGTATTGTGTACAATTCTGGTCACCGCATCTCAAAAAGACATGGTGGAACTGGAAAAGGTGCAGAAGAGAGTGACTAAAATGATACTACACTTGATCTTAGCCAAAAAAAAGGCACCTGAGGGGGGATATGATTGAGACATACAAAATAATGCAGGGCATGAGTAAAGTGGATAGAGGGACACTCTTCTCCCTCTCACAAAATACCAGAACTAGGGGGCATCCACTCAAACTGAGGGTTGGGAGAGTGAAAACAGACAAAAGAATTTTTTTTACCCAGCATGTTGTTAGTCTGTGGAACTCCCTGCCACAGGATGTGGTGATGGTGTCTGCCCTGGATGCCTTCAAAAGAGGATTGGACAGATTCCTGGAGGAGAGAAGTCCATCACAAGTTACGAACCATGATGGAGATGTGTAATCTCCAGGCTTAAAACTGGGGTACTTCAAGGGCCAGATGCAGGGGAGTGGTATCGGGAGACAGAGATCTAGTCTCGTGTGCTCCCAGATGCATTTCTTGTGGCCAATGTCAGATACAGAAAGCTGGACTAGATGGGCCTTTGGCCTGATCCAGCAGGGCTCTTCTTATGTTCTTATGGTACTGCCTTCCTTCCTATTCCCTGCCCTTCCCCCCAACTCATTCTCTTGGGGTTTAATCCTTTCCCCTCTCCAGCTTATTGATCTTGTCCCAGGAGTTTCATCTGCCTCCGCATTTCCTATGTGCATGCTTCCACATGGGAACTACATGTTTTTAATGGTCTTTCTCCCACTAATGATATGGTACATATAGCTTCTTTCATGGTTTCTCCTTACTGTATCTCACATGCTTCCTGCATTGCTGAAAATTGCATGATGGAACCCAGTGTTGGCGCAAGAAAAAGCTGAGCATGAGAGGAGGGCATGCATTTTTGGACCTTTTGTGGCATTTAGTCAACACTCATACAGACAGTGCAACTGGGCAGAGATGGGATTCCAAGCTTTAAAGCCACACCCCATGAGAAAACCTCTTTCTCCAATGCTGCTTTCCCTGAGATTTGTCTCTCTGCCTGGTGACCAAGAAAAGCACAGGAATTTCTAGAGACTACCATTATCTTAAGATGTAGCAATATAGGTGCCCACAATATATTCATATTCATATGGGGAATACTGTAGCTTCTCTTTATATTTATTTTATATACAATTTTAGTGTAATATTTGTATATTGGTTTCTTATTTTATTTAATCTCTATTAGCTATTTTTTTCTCTCTCTCACACCTTACACTTTTTTGTGCACCTAGCCATCTTTATTTGTTTTTTATATTGGGAGCTGTGTAACAAGTAAATTTCCCCAAATGTGGGATCAATAAAGATTTATCTTATCTTATCTTGTCTTACCTCAACTATGGGAGGTGGATGCACAATGAACACATGTCTTCACACTCTACAAGTGCATCCTAAGTGGGAATATAGCAAGCCATTTACTGTCAGATCATTTACTTTTTTCTGGACATTTAATGCCCATCAATGGAGCTTTCAAATAATTTAAAGGGCCAGTGATTATATTTACCAGATTGCAGTAACTTGGGATACCCTCCTTTTTGTGATCCTGCCTGCAGATATTGCTTGAGAAAAGTCTGGAAGAGGTCATTTTGATTGTACCTCATTTAAATACAACATCCTTCCTAAGAAGGTTTGTGATACACTAACACACTGACCACCTTTTTATTATTATTCTCTAAAGCTGTCATTAACATCTTTGTATTGCAGGTATGAAAAGTTGTCCCGACTTTATTTAATTCTGGATTATTTGTCATGTTGACACTACTTGTTTATTTATATACTGACCTATATTGCACCTTTCTAAAACCTATTGTTTTATATGTTTAGAGTGATGAGCTATTTATAATTAAAAAGTAAAATACAAATGTGTATTTTAAAAGTCAACTTCTTCCATCCTCCTAGCAACCAAAATTGCCTATGAAATTTTATGTAGCCTTTAAGCCATTAAAAGGTTGACCAATACATTTCCTTTTATAAAGTTGCTTTTCTTTAAAATTTTCTACATTCAAACTCTCTTTAACAGGAACGATCATTAGATCTTGCAGTAGAAGGAGGCATTGATTCACCAATTGGAAAAATAATGGTGTCTGGTGTTTATGAGGGTGGTGCTGCAGACAAGCATGGTGGGTAACTGTTATAAGGAAAGATTAATTGAAATTGCTCATTCGCTTAAGTAGTTAATTATTTCAGGTTTTCAAAATTTGCAAATTTAATTTTCAGTAACATAATTTGGCAGACAAAGATCAATATTACTGAATCATTCATTGAAATTTTATTGTTGTTATTTTTACTTAAATACTGGCCCATAGTGCTAGCTAGAGCATCCTCAAGGTGATTTACAACATAGTTATGCAAGGAGCACTTTGCTTCCTAACAAGTTGGGTTTTTATTTTACTGACCTCGGAAGAATGGAAGCCTGAATCTCTCCTGAGCTCAGATCATGAGCAGAGGCTTAACTGCAGTACTAGGTTTAACTAATGTACCTCAAGGTTCAGAAAATTGACAGTAATTTTAAAGCAAAGCAAAGCAAAATGTTCTGCTTCTATATCGTCCTATAGCACTTCAGGAACTCTCTGGGCAGTTTACAGTTTAATTATACAGGCTACACATTATAGAAGTGTATCCCCATTAGTTTGAAATCCAGAGTGCCCAAATTAAGAAGTACTAAATACTTGTATCCAATTGTATCCAATTTTGTCCATTAGCTACATGAAATGCAGTGAGTGGGATGAATAGATTAATGAGAAAACTGCCTTGATAGAAATATAATTAATTTGAGTAACAGCTTTGGCTATACAAGTAACAGATTTGCCATAAAGTGGTCAAAGAGGCTGAGGCTGTGTTGTGCAGCAGAGCAAATCATCGTTCTACATGACAATTACCAAAATGGGGGCTAGGACAACAAGAAATTATAACTATGACACTGGACTTCAGATCAGCACCATTCACAGAGTGACACCAAGCAAGGGAAAATCACAGAAGCTGCCTCCTTTTTTTCATCAGTTAACCGCTTCTCACCCAGACACAAAGCAATGCCATGGCTGTTATCAGCAAGTGTGAATGGTAAGCAGAAGAGGGCATCGTGTAGATCAACTTGATGGTTCCCATTGCCATCATTCAAGCTGCTCTTTACTATGTAAAGCTCAGCATCTTTTTTCCTTCTGGCAATGCAAGCAAGACAGATGCAGCAATATTGGGCCTTTTCTGGCATTCTGTATCATGTATACCAGGCATGTCCAAACTTTGGCCCTCCAGATGTTTTGGACCACAACTCCCATAGTCAATACAGGCTTGGAATTCTGGGAAGCACATTATTCCACATTCACAATCCAGAGGTTGTTAAAACACTCGAATATAGTTACTTCAGTGTAATAAAATATATAGATTGGAATTATGGTATGAGATTTTCCATTATCCAGTATCCAGGCTGCTTCTCCTTAATAAATATTCCAGTTTGATTTTCTTCCCATGAGGCTGAATGGTACATGCCTGTGGAAATAATTTTCCTGCTTCATTAACTGGTATTTCTTTTATCAGGCGGCATTGTGAAAGGGGATGAAATCATGGCTGTAAATGGGAAGATTTTGTTGGATGCTAAGCTGGATGAAGCACAGGCAACTCTTGCAAAAGCCTGGAACATGGGTGGAGTAAGTGTTGCTCTTGGTGCTTTACACAATGTGTTGGCTTTGGAAAGATATTCATCAGACTGCTAGTTTCAGGTAGTCAGAAGGCTGGTAAATACTAGAACAGTAATCTTTCCCCGGGTTAATAAGTATTAGAAAGGCTACCTTTTCCCATTAATAACTGTTAGTAATCATGGAAGAATATTATCAGGGATGCTGACAAAGTTATGATTTTTTTCTGGTTCTCGTAGAAGTTGCCATCAATGTAGAATGCGGGATGGTGAAAAGTGCTGTAGAATGAGGTTCAACAAGGCAGCAGTGTTTGGTTGTTTTAGTATATACAGTATAGGAGAAGCAGCAGCAGCAGCAACGTCTTTTAGCCTTAGAATTGCTTCTAGACTTTGGCTTTTGTTGTTGTTATAGAGCAATACCTTGGTTTGTGAGCATAATCCATTCCAAAAACATGCTTGTAAACTAGGGATGGGCACAAAACAGAAAAGCAGAGTTTTGTTTTGTTTCTACTAGTAGTTCGTTTTGGTTCATTTTTAAATGAATTTTTGTAAAAAATATTCATAACACAATGAAACAATAACGAAACAATTCATTACTCTATTAAATGGCTCACCTGGGTCCTAGAGGCAACAAATTTGGTAGGTAGCTTTTTACAATGGAGCCATTTTACAGAGTAATGAAACATTTCCTTTTCAAAGGGAAAAAGAAGTTTCATTTTGTAACAAAACTGTTTCCCGTTTTGTTTCATTTTGTAAGATTTTGAATGCTTATGAAACTATGAAACAGTGTGTCATTTTTCATAAGGTGCTCATCTCTATTGTAAGCCAAAGCACTCATATATCAAAACAAATTTCCCCTTTGAAAGCCTTCATGGCAAGGGAGACCTCTGTTCCTCTCTCCCCCCTCTACTTTGGAGGTTGCCTGAGACAGAACATTCCAGAAAATCACCCCCAATCCAGCAAGGAGAGAGATTGTGCCACAATTGGCTCACTTGTGATCATGTGACATGCTCATATTGCAAGACATTGTTCTTTGACCAAGGCAAATTTGATCAGAAATGTTTTCTTGTCTTGCAAAACACTCTTAAACAAGGTACTCATAAAACAAGATATTTCTTTCCTTGCTATGTGACAGATTCATATACAGAGGTACCTCAAGTTACAAATGCCCCTAATTATGAAAAATTCAACTTACAAAGAGAAATCCATGAGAATGGGGATGCTTCAAAATAAGAAAATGTAGCCCTGTTTTTTCCAGTTGCAAAAGGGAAATGGAAAACACAGAGTTCCTTTTCAAAATGGCTTCTGCTCGTTTGCAGTGGCAATACTGCCACCTTGTGGCCACCCCCCACTACAGTGCTGCAATTGGAAAGCAGAAGGAGCCATTTTGAAAAGGGAAGCTAAGAACTGGGGCTTCTATTTCTCAATGACCTGCACAGTGTCTGTTTTGGAACCATTCTTTAAGTATTTGGTACTGTTTTGGAGACTTTTAAAGGTAGAGAGTTGAGGTTCTGTCATTTGCATGCCTGTTACTGGGCTTTTTAAATTCTTAGTGGGGGTGATTTCTCACTTGGAATGAATTAATCTGTTTCCAGTGCATTTCTATAGGAAGCCCTGTGTCAAGATATGAAAATTTCAAGTTAAGAAATTGCCATTGAAAAGATTAATTTCATAATTGGAGGCACCAGTGTTTTCATTTCTGCTGTTGATACAGCCTGAGTGCAGGAAATTTGCTCCTTAGGTATATGTACACCAATTCATGCTAGTCATTGCATTGATTCAGAAATTATGGTGAGCTTCATCGTATATTGTAATAAGTCAAGTCTTATTTGAAGGTTTAAATTTCTTTTTTTAATCTTAGTTCTAGCACTGATAAAGATTTTCTTTTGCAGGATTGGATTGACTTAGTAATTGCAGTCTCCCCTCCAAAGGAATATGATGATGAAATGTAAGCCTTCATGTCTATATTTGTTCAGAAATTCACTAGCTGCCTTTTTCATTGGGCTTCAACTCCTAGTTCTCAGATTTAGGCCCAGCTTTGGAGACCATTCCATGGTGTTTAACTTACAGTAATGACACCACCAGCCAATATTTAGCAGAGAAAATTCATTAAAGCAACTAGCCTTGGAATGCAATAAGAACAGAAGAGAGCAAAAACTAATTAGCAAGAAAACTGCAAGTAACAAAAGGTTTCCAATTTGCAACCACACACTGCTGTATATCAGCAGTGCTTCTTGAATGCCAAGAAGGTTGGACAATGAACGTTTCTGGAATATCCTTCCCAGGAGATCTTTTAAAAACTTACTGCTTGTGCCTCCATTAGGCAGTGAACTTCACTGGGAGTGAACTGCAAATAGTGCTCTTTAAATACTTCCAGCTGAACCACAATTCTGATGCAGAAACACTGCCAAAAAGAAGTTTATTCCTTTATTAAACTAGTAGGCTATCACTACCATTACAAATTCTTCATGTTCTTTCTGAATTTTATTGATGCACACATAGGGGTTTCACTCAGGATATCGGAATTTTTCTAAATAGAAAACTAAGTCATGTTATTTTTAAATTTCTGATCACATTCATCTCTCCATCATTCAATAAAGTATCATAATACCTTCTATGTTATGCCTAGATATTTTACCATACTTCTTAACTGTGCATTGGAAAGCCTGTTTCTGGTTATATATTTGTAGCTGGCTGACAAATCATATGAAGAAATAGTGACATCAATAACCCAGTCAAATTAATAAGCAGTAGAGACAAATAACACAACAGAACATACGCAAATAATCTAATCTATATAAACCTGTCCTAGCCATCTGCAAGAATGTCTGCAGAAGTTTTCCAAGCTGGAAAACTTATACAGTGGTCCCCCGCCCTTTCGCGGTTCCGGTCCCGCGGTCCCGCTATATCGCGGGACCACGGGACCAGGAAAGGGCTTGAGGGAGGGGGGATCACGCGCCGCTTGCCCTGACCTCCCGGGAGGTCGGGGAAAGTGGCGCGCACCCTAAGGCTTGACAGGCGCCCCCCAACCCGCTTCCGCATATCGCAGATTTTCATGCATCACGGGTGGGGTGGGTCCCTAACCCCCGCGATCAGTGGGGGGTTACTGTATCATTCACAACATGCACCACTGCAGCAGACTACATCTGTTTGTGTACATTAAAATAACAAATACACTTAACTGGGTGATTAACAAACAGAAGCGTTTGAGCCAAAAATTTCAATTTCTGTCTACTTCAGCCAAATATTTTGCTTAAACACTTCTATTTGTTAGTCATTCTGATAAGTGTATGCATATTTTAGTGATGAACTGTGTCATGGGGCATCTGTTTAGTTCTCATTATTCATTTTGAAATAATAAATAAATGCAGGATTTTGTGATTGCAAATGCCTCCTTATCACTCTGACACTTGGGGCACATATGACAAGTAGAAGGGCTGCTTATTTTTAAAAGATAACTTTCTATGTTCTGGAACAGACATTCTTGTTGATGCTGGACTAACATTTTTTTCTATTGTGCAATTCATAATTATCTCCCATATTAATTTATTGTCATTGAGTTAGTAATTTACTGTCTTATCAATTTAAGTTTATTTGAGCTTCTTAGAGAACTATGCTACATGTTTACTCAGGAATGCAACTTCTTTTCGATGGGAATTACTCTGAAGTAAATTATATATACAATTGTAATGTAAATTCATGCTTTAATGCATTCAGTGACATTTCTAAAAAGCTAATACGCCAACCCAGATTTGGATAAAGTGTCTCAATTCCAGTCCTAAACTTGCTTATGTATAATCTGGGAGGCTTTGCACTTGAGAAGCAGGCAAAGAGCACAGGTAAGTTACACTTCTTGTCCTATGGTGGGAGTTCATAGATCTCCACCACATAGTAGCATGTGAGCTCCAAAACAGGGAGACAAATAATGCATTGTGTCATAAGGAAGAAACATAAAATCTCCTCTGTATGAGTGAAAATATCAGCTCACTTGACCCTCCTTCCCCCATTTTCCTTACCTTTGCTAAATCCATTGGACAAAACTATTGATTGCTCATAATCAGTAAGTGTATTTAAGTTGCTGCTTGTCTATCTGATTTGCATGAATCTTTTGTGATCATTCTCTGTAGAGTTGAATGTTACAAATCCTATTGCATCTTCTTGCCATGCAGCTTTTTCTTTCTCAGTTTTTACTGTAACTGGACAAACTCAGACTTTAACTATGCTTTTATTCTCTATTGTAGGACATTTTTTTAATAATAATGTATGCATTTTGAAGAGAACAACCAATGAACCACTATCAAGCCACTTTTGACATAGTGCAGACTTCTTTCATTATTGAAGTATGAAGAAAATGAAGATGAGATTACGCAAATGATTCAAGGCACACCTTGTGCTTGAGCTCCTGGAGCAACGTGGCATTTCATTCCCTTCTGCAAGCTGTGACCAGTGTTTGGTTGTAACTACCAACAGCTTCAGACAATAGAAAGTGTCAAAGGCCAATTCTGAAACCATGCTAAGTGCGCTGCATAGAAAGTTGTCTAGACATTATCATCCTGCTTCCCTCCGGCACATCTCTACTTAAAAGCAACGACATAGGAATTGTGCCCGATGGACTTGCTACCATGAAAGTGCAAGAGATCCAGCCAATACTATGGTTAGACCATGCTTCCGTTGTCATTTGCTTCATCCTACATTAGATAACTTTGTACATACCTTATATTATCACACAGGTGTTCAATGCTCTGTCACTGTTGCATCACTGTTATCTGGCAGAATGGAATCAATGGAGGAATGGTGCTCTGTTAACCCCATTCACTATCCTTATGGTGTCTTAAGAATTAGGACATTTTTCTGTGTAATTGCTCTTTCTGAATCTAGAACCTATGAGTTGCACAAAATACATTGGATTCGGAACGTAATAGATTAGTTTTCTGTATTTTTGTATCTGTCTGCAGCCTCACACATTTTAAGCAGAATGTAGTTTTCCTTTTCTAGGTCTTATGGAAGTGAGGCTTCTTCCAAAAATCCCTATGTGGCCTGCAGGTCTTGTCATTTGAGATTCAAAGGAAGAGTTCTTGGTGAGGCAGTTCTACAGTATGTGTAGACGAGTCTGCAGATTTTGCAGGAAACACAGATACTGAATTGACTATAGACCAAGGAGTGTGCCAAATAGAGAAGATAATGGAGGAGGTAAGTGCAGCCCAACACCTTTAAAAATAATAATAATAATCTTTATTTACAGTTGTTAACCAAATCAAGCCCAACACCTTTGCGAAGTCTCATTCCACAACCCAAGAAGGAGGCATTACATATTGATGCATTACATCTAGATTCCCTGTGTGTATTAGAATTCCTCTGAAAACACTGGAGTATTGGCAGCAGTCAGAATTAAGCTGAGCATGTACAGTATTACCTTGCTGGCAGCTGTTTTTGTAGAGCAGAATCTTGTTCATTCCTTCCATTCAAACAGTTGTCAACTGTGAGAGTGGTTCAGCCGTTCCTGAGCTTGTACAAAAGAATATTACTAGGTATACGTTCCTGTGCAGACTTGGAAATTGTCCATCCATAGGCACAATGGAGAGAACAAAACAGCATTCTGCCCAGGGAATTTCAGTGAAGCAGGAAAATTTTAATAACTTTTGAACCTCAGCTCTGAAGTTCCCCAAACTCCAGCAAAAAACAACTTTCCTAGGAAAGTGAAGGTAGCATATCAGTAGCTTTCACAAAAATCTAACAACATATTATATGTCCTTTGAAATATTGCAGTGAAAAATTGAGATGTGGCTCTTTTCAGTGTTACCTAACGTGACAATATTTGTTGCTCTGCTTTGAAATTCAAAGGAATTGTAGCTTTCACCGAGTGCATTGTTCATGCCTTCAGGCTTTTTTATGTGCATTCCACAAGTTCAGCTCTGGATTTTATTTTGCTTTGATGTACATTTTCTAATTTACTAATGCTAAAAGCAAAAAGTGAGAAACAATTTACATGAATAATGCAAAGCTTACTGCTTTTTTGAATTGCTGTCTTGAATCTTGAAAGTTACCCCACTTCTCTGTTTTCTCTGTTGTATATACACTGTTGTTCCAGTGTGCCAACCTGTCCAGATACACAACTGATGTTCTTGATTGCTGTTTCTCACAGTGAAGTATTTGGAGAATAAAATAGAAGCTGCCAAACAGACAAACCACCATGTATTTCAGTAGCATTCCTATATTATTATCCATACACACAAGTACCAAAGGAATGACCCAAGAAATGTTTCTGCCCAAGATTCCATCCATCAATTGGTTCCTGTCCATGAATAATTCAATTCAAGTTTTCCTGTTCTCAGATTTTCTACCTCAAATTCCAACCAGTCAAATTCCATGATAACTGAAGATGGTCGGTCCTCAGTGACTTTTTGTGGCAGGTGCAGGGGACATTTCTCTTCTCTCCCCCCCCCCCAATTTACTGTAAATACTCCTTACAACATAAGGTTTCCCTTGGGGGGTTGCTACTTCCTGTGTATGGGTGATCTGTCTTTGGTTAGGTAAGAATCTGAACTTGGAGTCTCTACTTGCTATTTAGCATATGGAACTATTTGATCTGGAAGAAGGTTCCAAGATTCTCAGAGCCATTTATATGGTTTTTGGAAAGCAGTCTAGTCGACTTTTGTATCTGAGTGAGGCAATAATGTAGAGCAAAGTTTTCTCACAACACTTAAAAGGCATTAATAGTCTCTTAGGAATATCTTGGCCAAGCAAAGAACATCATAGGTCTTCTAGTTTGCCCTTGCAAATCTCTATAGGGAAAGAGAAGTACAGCAGCAGCAGCAGAAGGCAAGGAAGAAGAGGAAGAGGAGGAGGAGAAGGAGGAGAATCTGGTAGCAGAGTATAAGTAGTATAAGATCTTTTATTTTGCTTTGTCCTGGCTGATCTCTAGAAGTCCCTGATCCAGTCAATTATTTAATTATTAAATGGACCGGTAGCCAAGGTCCTCTGATTGATGCACAAAATAAAAAAGATAAAAGGCAAAGCCACAAACAAGTCAAATAAAGGCAAGATTAAAATCAGCAGCATAAAAAAACTGTAAAAAAATTCCAGCTTAGAGTCTGTCTCATTAGATACAGGCTAATCAGAAGAACCTCAGGTGTAGGTACATCAATACAGAAGGATCTGGATTTGAGATCTGAGATTTGGGTATATGTACCGCTGAACAGGAACTCTTTGTTTCGTATAATTCTGTGTATATGTTGTGATTGGGAGTTGAGTCATGGCTACTGGACTTCTTTTTTGAGAGATAGAAACGTCATCGATGAAGCTGTTTGGATGAACAGCGAAACGTTTCTATCTCTCAAAAAAGAAGTCCAGTAGCCATGACTCAACTCCCAGTTAAACGAACCTGGATGACTGAGAATCTTCACAGATATATGTTGTGATCCACTTAAGAACATGGTTATAAAGGAATGCCAATTACTGGAGCAGAAGGGTTGATCACCGAAAGTATTTGTTGTAAGTCTAATGTTATGGTTTCTTATTTGAGGGCATGTGTCATTACATATAGACAATCATATTCACTGCAAAGTTGCATACCATTTCAGCTGTAAAACACAACCTGATTTGATCTGCTCTGAAAGATCTTCAACTTAAGCAATGCTGAAATAAGCTTGTACATTTCAGATTTCCTTCTTGGTGGCATGGCATAAATATTATGCCTCAAAAACAACTTGAAGCATGTTTCACACATGCCCATGACAGGATCTGTCATTGTTCTCATAAACTTCTGCTGAGTGTCAACTGTTGTGAGCTAACATCCTGTCAAGAAAGAGGGATATCAGATGGACTTTCGCTCCTATGAATAGCTTTGCCTTTAGGAATGTTTCTAGGAAATGGGCAGTAGAATCCTAATCCTAAATGTTTGTTTGTTTGTTTGTTTGTTTGTTTGTTTGTTTGTTTGTTGTATTGTGTTGTGTTGTGTTGTGTTGTGTTGTTACAGTCATGACCGACTCTTCCCTGGTGGTCTCCCATCCAAGTACTAACCCTGCTTAGCTTCTTAAATCAGGTGAGATCTGATGTGCTTAGGGCATCTATGTATGCTGTGGCTAATTGTGACTATCTGATGAGGTGTCAGCATACACTTTGAATGTGTAGTTCACATCACTGAGATGCATCCTGGCATTTTGTCAATTTAGCTGCAATTACTGACATCAAGTAATGCAAACCTTACTATAACAATAATATTCTAAAACTTAGAGGAACATATATGATACATATTTTCTACCATTTCGCTTTTACTATAAATGTGAAGACATTCCAGGGAAGAGATGTTTACTGGCCTAGTGTCTCTCACTAGATTTCACAGCTGTGTGAAGCATTGAACCCACCTGCCCCTAGACCTAGGTAAACCTGCACCCTCCTATATCAGACTGGTCCTATAATCTCATATGCCCCTCACATGCTGGATTTTTACTCCTGTTAAAGAGCTTTTTGATTAGAGCTAAACACATACCACTCATTATTCATTCATTCATTCATTCATTCATTCGTATTTTTTACCCTTTCTTTCTCTTTGGAGAACGACCCAAGGGAGCTTACAGTAATGAGGGACAATATACAGTCGAGTACAGTTAAGACGTATTCAAGTTTAAGAACAAGGAATTGAAGGGTATCTAGCAACATTAGAAGACAACATTAAAGCTAAAAGAGAACACGAGCAGTTAAGAAAAGAGTATAAATTCCATGTAATCATGTACGGTAAAGCATCTAAAAGCTATGAGGGATTGGAACTATCATTTGATAACATAGTGTCAATGTAATCACACAAGGAGAGAGACAAGCCTCCTCTGGAGGCTAACTTCAAAGTACAGTCTCTGCTCTCTGGACCTTAATGGTTTTTGAAACAAATACATATGGCCTTCTATTTTGTCCAAATATTCCTGCTATCATGGAAACTGCTAAGAGGGATTGTTTTTCTGTCTTTGTTACTGCATGGGCCCATCTAAAAGGAATTAGACAGCCTCGCAGGAACAAGAAATAAGAATAACCTCTCACAAGTGTAGTTATATTTACATGACAACTGCACTTAGATTATCTGGACCAGGAGTTCAAATCTGGTTTGTGTTTGTGTGTGTTTTTTTTTAAAAGTGAAATTAAAAAATACACTATTTCCACCACCGTCCAAAAATGATGTTTGAAAAAGTGCATGTTATAACCCGGCTTGGATTTTTCTCTTTGAGCTCTTCTGTCATCTCATCACTACCCCTCCATTTTTCCTTCCTGTAGGTCAAAGACCTCACGATATCCCCGTGGCTTTAATGGGCTTTTGTTTACTTATTAGTTAAGAGGAAATTCAAGAAGGAATGGGTCACTTTTTCCAGTGTAAACATCCAGGGGAAGAACAAATCTGACAATTAGATGTACGTGAAATTGGATGGGAAAAGATTAAGAAAACAAATGCTACTTGTTTTGAAAACATCCTGATAAAGTTTGAGGTTCTGCTTTACTATTCTTTTTTTTAAATTTCATAAAAGTTAATATTGTTAGTTTTTGTTGCCGTAATCAGAAAGTACAAGAAACATGCAAGTACAAGAACAATATAGTTAAAAAAAGAACAAGAGCAAAATTTCATGGTGCTGTTATTGACATTTTACAATGATTTGAACTGCAAACGGTCACTTAAATGCAAAGGGTACAAAATAGTTATTTTTAGGAAATCAGAAAGAAGAATTGAATTTATAGTTACGCCTTATTATTATGGGATTGGAGTATAGACTGAATGTTTCCAATATATGAACCATTGTTTTATTTTATTCATTTGTTGCTCTATTCTAGATAGAATTTTGACAGATGCAGTCTCTATAGCTGTAATGATATCATTTACTTATTCTAAGATGAGCTTTCATTTCACTTCTAAAACTGCAGGTTTTTAAGTCAAATTTTGACTTAAATTTCCCTTTGATTTTGTTGGATTTTTGGAAGAGAGTTTTGTTTTTATTTTTTGCAGGCATCTTTTTCTTTTTAATGATTATTATAAAAGTTCTCTTTGTCCTTATGCGTAAGTTGCTGAAAAGCTGCATTTTGACCATTTTTTTCACTTCAGCTTTTGCTTTCTGTATGCCATTAATATTTTTAAGAATATGTTCAGTCATCTATCAGGACTTTCCTTTTCTTTTGTCTGCAAGAATAGTGTTGTTGCTTTATTTCCTGATAACATGTTTAGCTTCTGTTCCCAGTTCTGATTCAGGACAAATTGATTATGCTTTATTTCCCACTGTTGGCATTCCAGACATCATTTATTATAAATACAACCCATTATGGTGCACCATCGGTTTCCTCCTGGCCAGCTGTATACAGTATACGGAACGGAAACGGTAACGGGAATTACTCCGCCAGAACTTGAACTTCAACCGACTAAAGAATAATTGGGTCTGATTTGTCGTGGTCATTCCTGGCATCGCGGCGATCCCGCGATGCCAAGCGGCACAGAAAAAAAGTTTTTAAAAGTTAAAAAAAAACCGATTCCCGGCCAAAAAGCAGGCGGAAATATGCCTGCCTGAGTGAGGGCTCAGGGCACCTACCAGAGGGGTGGTTGACCCCCCCCTCCTGTCCTGGGCTGCTCTGGTGGTGGGGGAAATCCTCGTCGTAGTCGCTCGCAGTCGCAAAGCACCGGACTCGCCGCCGGCCGCCGCAATTCAAGCGGAAGCGGCACAGAAAAAAAGTTTTAAACTCCCCCCCCCCATTCCCGGGCCAAAAAGCAGGCAAAAATATGCCTGCAGTGCAGAGTGCACCTACCAGAGGGGTGGTTTCTGGGGGGGGGGTCCCGGCCTCCCCCCCCTCCTGTCGTGGGCAGCCGGACTCGAGTCGTCATGCCATGCGGTGTGGGCGGGGGATCCAAAATGGGGCGGCAACTGCAATTTTTTTTTAAAATCGTGGTCCAAAAACACACAAGCACCACACAGAAACATGCGAAAATTGCTATTTTAAAACTGCCAGAATTTTTACAGTAGCAGTGGGTTTTTCTTGCAACAAAATGTCTTTCCTCTCTCCATTGATTTTATTTTATTTTATTTTATTTTATTTACACCTGTGCAATGATGGGCTGGCCATGGGAGTGACCATGCAAATTTTTGGAGCCATTCCACCAATCGCATGGCCACTTGGCCAGGTTGACCACAGAGACTTCTGGGGTGTGCCAACCGGGCATAAAAAGCCCACTAACCGTAGCCCGACCCCGACCCCTAACCCTAAGCCTAACCCATACGCCAGTACACTGTCCTTCTAAGTGGGTCAGAGAGGCCCCCAGAGGTGCACCCCAATACTAACCCTAACCTCACCCGTAACTAGCCTAACCCTAGCCCTTGCGCTAACCCTAACCCTAAGCCAGATCTGTACTTGCATTGCACTATTAGCAAGTACAATTCCCTTCTTAGTGAGACACAGCGGGTGCAGAGAGAGTCTACCAGTCCACCACTTGTGGCTCTGGGTGACTCCTGCAGGCTTGGCTCGGCCGGCAGCATGTGTGACATCATGCAAACCATGCCCCCGAGGCCTGACTGATGCAGGGAAGGCAGTGGGCACCCCAAAAAGAGGGGTGCCTCTGCCAGTCTGCTGTGTCTCTGCATGCAACTGGGTATGCAATCATAGCCATATGGCTATGCATGCATGCCCTTTTGCAGCAGGTGAGGAGAGGAGACCCCCATGTATGAGGGGTCTCCAGGAGCCTGCTTTCCCTAGCGGGTGAGGATAGGAGGCACCCACCCCCCAAAAAAGAGGTGCCTCCAGGAGCCCGCTACCCCCCCCAAACCAGTTTAACAACAGACGAAAAAAAAATGAAAAATGAAACGACAAATTTTTGCGAAGTTTCGCGAAAAATGGAAACGAGCCGACACAGGCCGCCTCTGACACACGACAACTCGAAAAACATCATTTTCCCTAGTCGTGCCCATCTCTATTCAGCATAATAAGAAGTTATACATTGAAGCAAGCATGAAGAAGCCTATTGCTACAAGTTAGCTGCTGCTTGACTAACCTATTGTTCCATCAAACCATCATCCCCCCCCCCCCCAGCCACCGCCCCCCATGAACTGGCTGAAACTTCCCAGATGAAGCCCATTGTTTGGTTTCTGCTGCAAATGCACTCCCGGGATCTCCATGGATGCAAACAACCCATGTGTCAAGAGAAGCTAGGCACAGGCTTCTTCTCAGAAGATACTCCAGCCCCACAGACATGGCTTCACAACAGACATTCAAGATGTCTCAGCCCAATTACCCAAACATATTTTCTTAATTAGTTCAGCCTAACCAGTTTTTAAGATTTTACAATAAATAGAGAGGATGACTAATCCCTTTACTGCTGGTTTCATCACACTCTTGAAGTCAGATTATACTCCATAACTAGAATGCTATACTGTATCTCAATTTATTATTAGAATAACACCATTTCATCTGATTCTTCCACAGTAGAATTCTTTGTAACAGTTTCATTTATGTCCTATTCCAGTCCACTTTAGTTCAGTTACCAGTTCCGTTGTTTATTGTCCTGGCTAAAAGCTGTCACAACGGGTAAAGTTGCTAATATAATCAGGTAAAATCAAATAAAATCACAGTCATAAAATCATAAAATAAGGGAACTATGCACGGCAAGGTCCAGCATATGGACACCTTTATGAAAAGAGGGGGGGAGGAAAAAGAAAAAACGTGTATAGGTGCATCTTCATAACAAGGAGTACCCTGCACAGTGTACCGCAGTGGCTCTCAGGAAATTAGTGTGGACGCTTCTGGCTTGAGCAAACATTGCTATTCTATAGGTAACATGTGGGTCACAGTCTGAAAATACCCTGCCCACCTCTGCCTGAGGGCTCTCCACCTGTGAGGTAGCCAAGATGGTTCCCTGTTTTTCCCTAGGGTTTTGATAAAGCTGACAGTAGAGTAAATAGTGAATAATAGTGAACAACATCTTCTATCTCACCTGCTCCACAAATGCAAAGATTTACATGCCTTATATCCAGTCCCTCAGGATGCTTTTAACTCCAAAGAAAACAAAGATATATGTGGAGAGGGATTTGGATTTTAATAGCGTTTGTACTCTGGTTTCTCTTCATATCATATAAATCTTTCAGTACACTTTAGTTCACTCACTCATAATATTGCAATGTTTAAAGATTCTATTTCTTCTTTTATGATTCTGAGTTTACCTTTATTTATATTTCTCACATCCCATGTCCCAATGTTATGCTTCATGCTGCATTGTGCTTTTCTTTCCCATATGAGCATATCAAACAACTAGTTTTCCCTTTTAACTTTTAAAAATAATTTGTTCTTCCTCTATTGGGGAGTTTCCTACCTCTCTGACAGGTGACTCTATTGAATCCTTGGTTGATCTCTGGAATGGGGACAGAAGAAGAAGAAGAAGAAGAAGAAGAAGAAGAAGAAGAAGAAAGAAGAAGAAGAAAGAAGAAGAAGAAGAAGAAGAAGAAGAAGAAGAAGAAGAAGAAGAAGAAGAAGAAGAAGAAGAAGAAGAAGAAGAAGAAGAAGAAGAAGAAGAAGAAGAAGAAGAAGAAAGACCAAAGTTGGCTGCTTGGGTTACTGGGGAGCTGGCAAAATTGAAACAGGTGGCTCATAGAGTGAAAGGTGTTGGTGGAAAAAATAGATTGAAAAACATAAAGAAACAGTGAAGGCCTTTGGAAGGCCTACTCCAAGACAGTGGAGGCAGCAAAGAAATTATTTTTCTCTACTACCATTGATGTGGCACAAAATTGCCCAGCTGAGCTATTCCAAATAGTTAAAAATCTGCTACATGCTGACTCACAGGTGGATAACACAGACCACTCTGTAACTCGCTTAGAAGATTTTGCACAACACAGGCAAAAGTTCATATACTTGATTAACAAGTAGTCTTGCAATATGACTTCTGTAGCGAGGGAATATAGGGAGGTGATTGCCCTAGGGGGGCTTTGCTACCATGTTATATTTTGGCGTCTACAGTGCCAGATACCTTCACCTTTCCAGCTACCCCTCCCTCCTCCCACCAGCTTTGTGTCCAGCTAGTCCTCCCTCCAGGAGCCAGCCCGCTCCTGCATGCTTTGCGAGCAACTGCACACACCAAGCCCTGCTCTGCATGGAAAGCAAGTTCTCCCTCCCAGAGTCAGTCCGGATCTGCAGGTTTCACAAGCTAACGTGCACACCAAGCCCTGCCTCCTTCCATGCAGCAGTCCGCCTTTGCTCTTCTTTCTCGGGAAGCCCTCCTGAGTCCCAACTCCTCCCTGGCCTACTGCTTAAAGGGTAAACAGAAGAGCTGTTTTTGAAATGCAAATGTAGTCATCTAATCTGAGTTTGGTCTGGTACTTTATCACAACTCTCTCTGCCCCTTCATGCAGTGGATAGCATGACCCTTGTATATTGTGACCCTTGTATATAGTGGCAGGTAGCCACTATAGCAGATAGCAGATTTTGGCCTTGTACCTGTTACAGTATGCATAAATTAGTGAAGGCACATTTTTGCTACATCAATAAAAGCTATCTGCTGGTCATTTAGACACATTACCACATTCTAAACAAAATAAGCTAGGCATTATTATACCACTTCAATACTATGGCCTATGCATCATCTGCAAACTTGACACCTCAGTAACTGATTGAATGCCTTCTGAACTAGGATCATCATCTTCCCCCTCTATCCCTTGTGTCATCATAGGTATGTTACCTAATATAGTCATATTTATCATTTGCTGCCATCTTCGCGGTACTAATTTGAGGTAGCTTGAATGTCACTGCCATTATCTATGAAAGATCCTCTGCATTCCCCTACTGCTTCTTCCAGCTGCTGTCCTTCAAGAATTTCTCCACCACCCATTGCTACTGTGACTATCGATTCTTGTCTGCTGATGGGACCATTAATGTTTGAAGAGAATGATGGTGATGGGATCATAATCTGTGCCTTTCATCTTATATCGTATTGCAAGATTTAAGTTGAAGTCACTGAAGGCTTCCCATGAATGCTTCAGAGTTTAAAATAAGGAGAAGCCAATCTTCTGGTGTCTTTGGGGGACACATGAAAATTAAACACTTCTGGTTTTGTAGTATAGAACTCTAACACAACTGAATCACAATTATAAGTGCATTTCAAGCAAGAGATGCTGCTGTTTTTTCCATGTATCTGCTGTCCATTTGGACCGGAGACCAGGGAGGATTAATTCAAGCATACTCGGGAATTGATAAAAGTCAAGTGAATTCTTTGGTTCTCCCTTCCCTAAAATGGGGCAGAAGAAAATACGTGCAAACCTTAAAGAAACACAAAACATGCACTCACATGTCATAAAGTAATCACAATGAGTGAGGTTTTCCATCTGGACACAGTATGACTTGATTTGTTCACACCTCTTTTTAATGACAGCATAAATGAGAAGCAGGCCAGAACCTAGATGCTAGCAAAAGTCGCTTGCCAACAGCTATTGTGACTTTTTCACAGCATGTATTTTTAAACATGGTTGTGGAGAGTATTTCCACAAGCCATTGTATCATCACATTGTTATCAGAAATCCAACTGTTTTACAATGACAACATCTTGTTAATTGTATAAATAAAGAGACTTGATTCTATTATTGGTGTTAAATCAAGCTGTGGAACTTATTAAGAACATTACGCAGATGGACTGCACTTGTTCCAGGCATAAGTAAACACGGGTCCTTGGGTGTTACCATATGAGTCTTGATTAAGTCAATAGGTAACCAGCTGGAGGTTAGAAGGGAGACTATGCATGGTACTTGGAATAAAAGGAAAAATTTGAAAGTCTGTTTATAGCTATATTTATTATATAGTTAAATCAAAATAGTGAACAAACAACAAGCCTTTCAAGTGGTCTCCCATTTATTTATTTACACTTAATTTAACTAACTTCAGATTTATTTAAAGCACAGACTAAATACAAAACATTCGAGACATCTTGCAAAATAAAGGTTAAATAAATGACATAAAACATAGGTACTATAAGTACATTTAAAGAGGATTATTTTAGCACTGAAATGCAGTCATTTCCCCCTAAATATTACAGTGTAAATAAATGGTATATTTTGCCTGCTTAAAAAGTAACAACCAAATCAGAATTTGTTTGATTCCAGTCACACTGTCAGTGAAGCTAAAATGGAAACCCATAAGAGCACTAACCTCATTCTAAATGAACTTTGGTTTACACTCAATATGGAAACATTTTCTTCAACAGAAAGCCACATTTAATTTGCACACAGAGTTATGGCATTATCATTTTGAGTACCAGATCATGCATTGGCTGGGGTCACTCTAGAAAGCAGCCATTAAGGAAGGAAAAGTAGGGATGAAGCAGACACAAATAACAAAGCCAAACAAAAGCAAACAAAAAATATTCAAACAAAATTTCTCATGAATCATCCATAAACATATTAATGTATTGACTCCTGCACTACTGAAGTCAATGTACTATTATTAATAATAGAAACATGCTGTCTAGTTTATACTGACTTGTGGCCATCCTTTTTCTGTTCTAGGTAGAAAGTACTCAAATTCCATTCCCTTCTTCTGGGGGGGGGGGTGTCCTAAAGCAGTGCAGCTTGCCAAAGGCCACATAGGCTGGCTCTTCTTCCAGGAGGCATAGAAGGGAATTACATTCCCAACCTCTGGCCCCACAGCCAGATACTGACACCACTGAGCTATCCAGACAGTTACTAAGGGTTAGTGAGTGAGTGAGTGAGTGAGTGAGTGAGTGAGTGAGTGAATTAGTTAGTTAGTCTTCTTTGGAAGCTGCCTTCTTCCAATAAGAGGACTCATGGCAGTTCACAATATTAAAAAAAATTAAAAGCGCTCATAATAATAATAATAATAATAATAATAATAATAATAATAATAATAATAATAATAATTGCATCTAGTGGTTACAAACATTTAAAACTTTAGAAACAAATTGAAGAAGCTAAAAACAAACATCCAAGGACTCAGATATGATTATTAAATGCCTGCCATGAAGACAGAAAGACATAAATGCCTCAAACATTACTCCTACCCAGCAGAGGTGAATAGATACCATGCAAGTACATAACAGTACAAAAATGTAATGTTAATAATTTATTGATATAAAAATATTGAAATTGACTTTAATAGGTAACAATTAGTAGCCTAGTTGAATCTGTGGGATTTGGTGAGGCAAGTCTATCAATTCTGTTAATTCTGGTAAGAGTCAAAACAACACATGATCTGTAATGATCAAATTCTATAATGGACTAGAAATTTAGTTAACTAACCTGACAGTTTAAAGAGGATTGTGGCTGAACTACCTTTCTGAGAAATATTTCCCGTTTCCTTCCTTACATCAATATCACGTGAACAAAGTTAAACTTGCTGAAATCTAGATCCCATCCTTTGTCTTTAATTTATCAGTGATCCCTATACATAGAAATATATTTTCCTAAGAATGTCAGAGGTCAAAGAGGGGCAAATAAATTAAGTTGCTGGGTTTAATAGGCGTGAGATTAAAGACGAGTGACTGCGAATGGGGGAAATTTTGCCTACAAGGAGCTGACCTTTGTGCTGAAATTTTTACAAGACACGTAACACCGACCATAAGATTTTTTCCAGTGTCCACAACTTTTGATCTCTACCCTGAGAGGACGCTGACGGAGCTCTTGGACTAGCGGAGCAGGATGGGAGCCTCCTCCAGCTGCGGTGGGGGAAGCAGGCTCTCCATTTTCTTTGCACGTCCTTAAGCAAAAAAAAAAAAAAGGGGGGGGGCGTTTTTTCTTGTCCTTTGGCCAAGGGAAAACTGTAATGGAAAGCAGAACATTTCCCCAGATAAGCGTGTTTGGGGGGGGGTTGCGGTTGAACGGCGGATGTTTACAAACAAAAGGACACCGGCTTTCCCAGGCACGAGATGGCTTCCAAGTCTTGACCCAGCAGCAGGGCTGCGCCCCTCTTGGGCCGACGAGCGGAGGCGAGTCCTTTAAATACCGAACGGCGGCTCCTTTTTTTCCTCTCTCCTCAGTCGCTGCCGGAGAGGCAGGAGCGTCCTTGCCGCCTCGGTCTCTCTCCCCCCCCCCCCCCCCCTCCCGCCTGGGCCGCCTGCCTCTCGGAGGGACCCGCGCATCTCTCTCGGCTTCCCGCCTTCCTGGCCGGCGGCGGCAAGGCATCGGCTCCAGCCCTTCGCGGCAATCCGGGCCGGCGCGCGCGCGCTCGCCCGCCCGCGCGCTCCGTCCGCCTTCTCAGGGATCCCAGCTCACGCGACGGCCTGGCCAGGTAGAGCCCAAGAGCGCGAGCCAGCGGGGCCAAGGGGAGGGCCCGGAGGAGCGCCTGGCCCAGCAAGAGCATCCACCCTCACTCTCTCTCTCTCTCACACACACACACATACCCCAAGCCCTCCAGCCGCCCAACGCCCCCCTGGCACTGACCCCCGCCGACATGCCCTTGGCTTTCTGTGGCACCGAGAACAACTCGGCTGCCTACAAGGTGGACGACGGCGTGCTCAACAACGGCTGCTTCGTGGACGCCCTCAACGTGGTGCCTCACGTCTTCCTGCTCTTCATCACCTTCCCCATCCTCTTCATCGGTGAGTAAGTGAGGGAGGGGAGCGCGCCTTGGACGGGGCTTGGAGGGGGGAAAGGGGGGGGGGCGCGCGCGCACGCACACACGCGCACACACACACACACACACACACACACACACACACACACACTCTTCCCCAGCCGTGGCCCCCATCCCTGCCCTCCTCTCTGGCGCTTTTAAATTTCCCGAAAAAAAAGGAGTCCGCCTTTGGGCCAGTCTGGACGACAATGGCAAGGAGGAACCATTCTATCTCAAGTGGTTTGCTTGGCGCTATATCCTGTCCCCCTAAACGGGACAGTGGATTATCAATAAATGCACACTTTTTGCAGGACTGTAAAAAAACAACAACCCTTTAAACTGCTTAACTGGAAAGCGCTGGTAGGTGTTTTACATATAAGGAAACTGCTAGCTCTGAACATGCACTTCGTGTATCTATTTTCTACCTGTGCCTCTTCCAGTTTCCCTCTTATCTGGAAGAAGCCTAGAATAATACTGATTATGTTGCTTTCATAACATTTCCCATCTCTGCTCTGAGGGGCTGGTGTTTCGCTTGGATCCATCCCACTAACCAGGAGAAATCAGCAAGCACGCACCCGCCTGGATGAAGCTGACCTGCTTTCTCCAGCAACCTCCTATCTCCCAGACAAAAACTAGAGAGCATTTTTATAAGACAGCAGAAATGCATCCACTTCCTTTTTCCCCTCACATTGCTCTTACTTTAAGTATACAGTACTTGGAGACCCAGTTAGAGCACTTTTAATTGGGTCTCCAAGAGATTTGGAGGAATCAAAGCAGTTTTCTTGTGGAGGTTGTTAAGATTGTCAGATGTCTCAAATAAATAGGACAATTGCCTTTTAACAGGACTATACATAATGAGGCAAGGTTAAAGTGACATTTATAGGAGATGATGGGACAGAGGTAGAAATGTACGTTTTCTCAAGCATTGGAAATACTAGAACATAGATAGTGCCACTCTTAACAAGATGTGTATTTTACCGTGTCCCATGCTTTTTATGCTATTTATGCTACTTCCCTGTAGTAGTAGTAGTAGTAGTAGTAGTAGTAGTAGTAGTAGTAGTAGTAGTAGTAGTAGTAGTAGTAGTAGTTTTTTGTTTTGTACTCTCAAGTCAGAACCCACTTGTAGCAATGGTATTTAGGACTTTAAAAGCTTTCAGAACTGGGTAAATTGAAATTGGTTTACTTAGACTTCAGTATCCCTGCAGAAGTTAAAGGGTTAAAAGAGATGGAACACTTAAGGGGTGACTTTACCTATTCAGTCCCCCAGTGAGTTTCCAGGGTAGAGCTGGGATTTAAACCCATGCCTCCTGAGTCGTAGTCTGTCACATTATCCACTACATCAAGACGTTAGTTTAGCAATATTTTACACTGTTAGTTTAAAGCTCTAATTACCTTGGGTATGCACCTGATCCTCTCAAAAGTTAATTTTTGAGAGAATCCAGTGCATGACCAGGGTACTTCAAGTTTAAAATAATCATAAATTTTATTCTAATCTTCTTTTTCAAGATATTGTAAAGGCTGCAAAATGGATCTATTAAATGGAAAAGAAACTAAGATCTTGGTAACTTGCTTCAGTATAAATGCTAATTTGTTTTCTTAGAACTAAAGGAATGGTTGATTGATACTTTATATTCTTTCCATGTAATCTATCTGTTGATGTCATGTGCCATCAACTCAGAACTGGCTTATAGCAACTCTAATGGGGCTTTCAAGGGGAGGAAGACATTTAAGGAATGGTATTTCCAGTTCCACATCCCAAGTGAGTTTCCGTGACTGAGCAGGAATTCAAATTCAGGCCTCCAGAATCCATCACTCTTATCTACTATACCACACTGGATATCCATGCAATCTATCTACCACTTCATTAAAAATATGGTTTTCTTATGCATTTGTTCTCCAAACAGCTTCCTTCAAGGTTCTCTGATTTAGGAAACATTGTTTCACCAGGCATGTATTATTAATTCCTCTTAACTCTGCTGGGGAGATGCTGAGGTGTGATGCAACTATTTCATTTCACCTCTTACACCTTTATCTGAGAACCTTGTGTGTTATAGTGGATATAGAGTGATAGACTAGGACTCTGGAGACCAGAGTATGAAGCCCTGCTCAAACGTGGAAGCTCACTGGGGAAGTAGAACTGGTAAGACCCATCCTTCAATATCTCACTTTGAAAATTCTATTAGGTTCACTATTAGTCATTTCTGGCTTGACAGCACTGAAATGCAGTGTATTTAACAGGAACAACATATATGAAAAATAAATGACAGGATGGCTGCTTTCACCATCTGTTGTGCAAAAAAAGTTCTACATTTAATAATATATATATAAGGAGAAGTGAAACCTAGTGCTGACTTTCTTAAGGCATTCCATAGCCTTTATTTATAGGAAGGAAATCATTATCTAGATATATCAAATCCCTCCTTCAATGAGTAAATGCCAGTGCACATGTTAACAAGGTTCTTCAGGCAGCTTCACTTCACAACTGAGTGAGGGTTCGACCCAGGTTTCCCAAATACAGAGCTCTGACCACTGTGTTCACTGTTACTTCTTGTTCACTTCAGTGGAACCAACATAACTCGTTGATTTCTCACCTATGCAATGTTCACATGTATGTATGCTTAATATCATAAGTCCAATGCCATTTTATGCAGCAGGCTCTATCTTTGATTTAGAATTTACCAGATTAGAAATCAAACTCTTCAGAATGATTGGTCCCTACCCTGAACAGACATGTCAGATGTTTATAAGTATTAATAAGTCCCATTCATTCAGTGGACCAACTCTAGTTTTGATTAAGAATTGGAATTTGCCTCATATTTTAAAATTCTGGATTTCTGTTTTCAGTTCAGCATTGACAGAAATAAGCATTTTTATTTTGTACACAGAACTATATCCAGGATAAAGTAACTATTTCCTTTGTCACATTTAGGATGGGGAAGCCAAAGCTCCAAAGTTCATATCCATCACAGCACATGGCTTCATTTTCCTGGTCATAATTTACGGTGGATTTTGACTTTCATCCTTTTATTTGTGCTGGTCTGTGAAATAGCTGAGGGCATAGTTTCAGATGGGTAAGTACATAAATGGGTAATTATCTTTTTCTTAACATGACATTGAGCTCTTAATTCAATTCTACACTACTTGCTGATCACAGTTTCATCCTGGGCATTCTGCTTGATATAAATGTACTGTAATTCTGTTCCTGATGATTCTCCTACTGACTTTGTGTCAGATATTCCAGAGACCTTGCCAAGAATGTGTACAAGTGTCTACACGTGCAGACACATTTTATTTTTAGGAAGGTAGTCAATATAGTCCTGTTTGCCAAATGTCTTGTAAAGGTTCCTCTGGGTTTCTTCAATGGTAAAGGCCCGTAGAGAGCCAGCAAAAGAGACAGTGAAAGACTCTGAGTGACACTGACCACAACCAAAGAGTACAGCTGAAAGGGAGCTGCATATATCTGAATGCTCTATCAAGAACACTGTGGAGAAAAAGTGATGTAGACTTGGGTATTTTGAGGTCTGACTCCTGATAATTATGGCTGTAATGATCTGTATATTGTAAATGATATGACAATGTTGCTAAAACCACAAGAGATACTAGAAAGGTTTGTTTTTTAGGGTATAAAGAATTAGATCCCAAATCCCATCTCTGTTTATCTAAGGAGGGAAGGGGTTTCTACTAATTTAATATATTTCATATTTTGTGTTTTTATTGGTTGATATGGTCATGTGACAAATCAATACATTACTTACTTGCTTAATTAATTAATTACCAACTTCCGCCTCCATCTGCAACTTCTTGCATCGTATTGCACACCATTCTCCTAACTCCCAGACCAAGAGAAAAGAGTGAAAGCATGATGTGAAGATGAAGCTTGTTCAAAAATGCAAGACAAAATGCAGGTCAATGTTTATAACAATTCAAAGTCCTTGACCTGCACTTCAGAAGAGTTACAATGTTCTCATTTCTGAAGTCCAATCAACAGTGCTAAAAATAGAACTGTGGGGAGAAAGGGGCTTGTCCCAAGAATTAAAAGACACTTCTGCTTCATCAAAGCACAAACATTTTTTGGCAGGAGGTTTGGACCTCGGCAACAAGAACTGCTCGATGTCTACTATTCATACCTCTTAATGAAATAGCACATGTAATGATGGCATTAACACTCTTCTAAGTATTTATTTATTTTTTTATTTATTTTTTAAAAAATTCCCACCTTTCTCCTTGGAAAAGGACCCAAGGTGTCTTACAATAATGAGGAAAAATATACAGCCCAGAACACTCAAAACATATTCTAGATAAGAATAGGGAATTAGAAGAGGCATCTTACAACCTTTAAAGGTAACATTGAAACTACCAAGAACAAAAAAAAAATCCATTATGAGGGATGGAAACTAGCATGGAAACACTGGTGTTATGTGATCAGTCAATGCAATCGTGTATGGTAATCCATATAAAAGTCACATAATAGGTAGTCCCTCATTCAGGGAAAGCTTGCCTGAAGAGGAAAGTCTTTGCCTGCTTCTGGAAAGACAGCAGAGATGGGGCAGTCCTGGCCTCCAGCGGGAGGGAGTTCCAAAGTCTGGGAGGAGCAACAGAGAAGGCCCTGTCATGTGTTCTGAGGTGCACTTGTGAAGGTGATGGGATAGAGGGAAAGGCCTCTCCTGGTGACCTAAGCACCCGAGCCAGTTCATAATGCAAGATTCTATCTTTGAGGTAGCTTGGGCCCAGGGCATTTTGTGCTTTGTAGGTTAAGGTCCGTACTTTGAATTGTGCCCGATAGCTGATTGGCAGCCAGTGGAGCTGCTTTAGTAGGGGTGCAACCCACCCCAGTCAGCAGTCTGGCCACTGCATTTTCAACCCATATCAGTTTTTCTTCTTGAGGACTTGGTTGTTATTAATTTCTGGAAGAGTTTACTATCATTATAAAGTTTAGTATCAATATAAGCTACTATTCACTAGAACAAACAGTAAAGCATAGCTTATCCAAACTCAGAAATGTAAACTTCTAAAGGTCATAACTTTCTTTTCTACAAATGCCTGGTTATAACAGGAATGGGCAAGGGATAGCCAACAGGCTGCATATGTTTCCCCAGGATCCCAGGATAACCCCTTTACCAAAAGTCAGTCAATCAATCAGTCAATCAATCAATAAACCATTGGCAATCACTTTGCCATTCAAAGACTATTTCACTTTCTGTGGACCTCTATTATCTCTGAAATAACCTTTTTTTAGAAGGTTGAATATATTGGTAGAAGAGGGTTGACTATATCAGTATTCCTTTGTGTCTGTGGGATAGCATCTCTGTTCAGGTGAATGTGGATTTTTCTGTCAGTATCACAATATAATGTTCTTTGTTGCTGTACCTGTGATTATTGCATGCTTTGTCTTAACACAGGGTTTCAGAATCCCGTCATTTGCACCTGTATATGCCACCTGGAATGGCATTCTTGGCAGCCATCACATCAATTGTTTATTATCACAACATCGAAACATCAAATTTCCCAAAGTTATTGATAGGTATGTGTCCCAATAAAGAAAACTATGAACTTGTCACTATGCGTCTCTAATGGATGAAGTCTGATAAATTTTGGCAGTACAGTTGATCTAGACTAATGCCCTAATGTTGGCTCTAAATGTCTACCTAGCTCTCTCTCTTTCCACTCTTACATATTTATTTTCTGTATATATATAAAAAGCTTCTCTTTGATGGCTTTTGTGTTTGTTTCCTATTTGTTTGTTTGTTTGTTTGTTTTTAAAATTTATATACCGCACTGATTTTCCCAAGGGGCTAAGCCTCTATCTGAAAGCAGCTTTGTTATACAGTATATGTCTACATTATAGGGAATTAGAGCCTCTTTCCTCGGTAAAAGTTTAAGTGAGTCAAAGTGTTTAGTGGTAAATTTTGAAACAGAGCTGCCTTTCAGTGCAGTTTCCACAGACAACCCACCAGCCAAAAAGAATAAAATATGCAGTCAATTCAATGGGTTCATATCAACACAGGAGGAGCTGGTCTTTTGTTATGTTAATATATTAGTTCTCTATTCAGTATCAAAGCACCCTTAGTACTTTGCCTTACATAGAGAATGTCTTGTGGCAATATATTGGGGAAACCCACTTGTTACCCAATTACTACAAAGATTCCAGCTATTTCTGAGTGGGGCAGCTAAATTTTTTTGTAAATAAATAAACTTGTAAGGACACTTGAAGGTTACCATGTTACTGTACCTGAGAATCAAAAAGTCTCTAGGCTTCAAACAAACCTGTAAGGCCTGCGTCCATTGTGCCATTTCTTTTCTGCTTATTTTACAAAACGAAGAGATTGCTAAACCAAGGCATGATAAATCCCATCAGTTGTGAAAAAAGCAGGAGAGGGTTTATAAAAGATATTTCTGTTTGTTTCTCAAAATACAGTCATGTAATGAAATTGTTTGGTTTTTCAAGAGGAACTACAGACAACACTTCACACAATGCTTAACTGGTTTAGTCAAATTCATTTGGCAAGATGAGACAATTGCTACTGCTTTAGAAATCCTTCAGAAAGAATTAGCTAAATCGAAGGAAGATCAGAGCTAGATGTTGACACTTTGCTGCCAGAGCAAAAGCATAAATTGATAGTCCTTCCTTGTTTTTGTGAATTTTAGGTGTTTTGCCATGGGCTGTCTTTTTAAAAAAGCCTCAGCAGAACCAACAAACTGATTCATGATTCATCAGATGCCAGGGCTAAAACTCATGGTTAGTGGTTTGTTACCTCTGATGAACAGTGAATTGGGAAGAACCACCATTTTGGCATTATTGTTCTGGTCATTATAAGTTGGATTTGACTTGATGACACATAATACAATCATTGTGAATGCAAAATGAAATGTAGTGCTGGGGAATTTTGATCTTCAAGATGCTTTGGGTTACATGTCCCATTATCCATCATTATTGGCTTTGCTAGTTTGGACATCTGGGAACTTAAATCCCAAACATTTGGAGTGATTATTTGTTCATCTAGGATTGCTCATTCCAACTCTATCTTTTCTTTACAAAAGATAAACAAGCAGCAGCTCTTATTCTCATTCTGAACAATTGTAGTGAGACCACACAGTTTAACCAATGGCAGAATATTATTTGATTGTTTTGTAATTTATTTTGTTGAGAACATTTATTGTTATTGTAGTCCACGAAGATAATACATTGGAGATAAAAATTACTGAGTATCTGCTTCCCAGGCTTCTCTGAATAAACTGATAAATATTCAAATGAAAATGTCACTTTATATTAACTGTAAACTACAAACCCAATATGGTAATTTTACATTATGGATGAGGATTGAGAGAGAAATTCTAAATGACTGACATGTAGTGAACATTACAAGACAATAACAGCACCAAAATTTCTCTCTCTCTCTCTCTCTCTCTCTCTCTCTCTCTCTCTCTCTCTGTCTCTCTGTGTGTGTGTGTGTGTGTGTGTGTGTGTCTGTCTGTCTGTCTCTCTGTCTCTCTCTCTGTCTCTCTCTCTCTCTCTCTCTCTCTCTATCTATCTATCTACACACACACACACACACACACACACACACATACACACACACACACACACACACTCAATATTCATGATTTGTTGATGATTTTTGTGTCAAATGTACCAGAAAGACACATTTTGAAGCAGAGGTGGGGCCTGAAGTTTGTATATGTGCTGACAGAGGAAATCTTGTTAGAGCATTCAGATGGAATCAGTTTTCCTTTGCCCCCGTACAGCTCCCCATGGTGTTAGAAATAAATGGCAATTTCCTTTCAAATGCCTATATAAGCCAATTTTCAAGGAACAATATTACTAGTTAAAGTGGCTTTCAAATAAAGATTTGAGAATTGTGTTTGTTCAGCCCCAAACACACTACAGGTCAAAATGCTTTTGAGACTGAACAGAGGTCATTGGGTAGCTTTCAGATGCTTCAACTCATAAGAGTGCTTCAGAGAAAGGGTAGGATATTTTCTTCTTGCTTCAGCAAGGTTCATAGATCATTGCATTTAGCATGAAGCAACATCACATCATTTTAATGCCATTATCTTTGTCCTAAGATATCTGTCTCAAAGAAATGTTATTAAAGGGATGAGAAAGAGGTTGGTGTTTATTTTTAAGGAAAACTCATAGTCATGTTGAATTTCTCTACATGGAGAAATTAAATACTGTAAAAGCGATTTATTTTAGCATAGTAAGTTGTAGTAAGTTGTTAGAGTAGGGCCATTTAAATCAATTGAACATATGAGGAGTTGACTCCATGTTGATTCCATGTGCCTAATCTAGTATGATTTCCTATACTGAACAACAGGATTTTGACCAAAGAATGCTATTTATGGAATTTCTTTTACTTTCCTAATCTCATTTTGTAAATGTTCAGTTAGATAAGAACCTTAGTAAATTTTGTAAACTCCTACTATTTGTGACAGTTGAATCATTATTTTTCTTTCAACAGCCTTGTTGTTCTATTGGACTTTAGCTTTCATAACAAAAACCATCAAGTTTGTAAAGTTTTGTGACAATAAGATTGGACCCCTCCAGCTCCGATTCTGCCTCACAGGACTCTTGGTGGCTCTTTATGGAATGCTCCTTCTTGTAGAAATTAATGTCATCAGAGTAAGGGTAAGTTTGTTTGTTTATTTGTTTGTTTGACCCATCTGGCAATGAAGCCATTCTGAGCAGTTTACATTTTATGGGTGGTTTACATCTTATGTGCATCTTATAATTGATCATTCTTAATTTGAATTTTGAAGGTAAAATTTAGGATATATAAGTAAATATAAACTGGTACTGTACATCTAAAATATCTGTCTCTCAGTAAAATTCAGTAAATTTTCTTCTTAATATTAAACCCAATGAACCTTTCTCTTTTTATTCTGAACTGTTGTTGTCTTGCAGTACCAAAAGGTTTCCTCGACTTTCTAACAAAGGCTGGGTTATACATAAGACAGGAAAGGAAATCGAAACAGGTTTTCTCAGATATAGGAGCCAAAACATCTCAGGCAAAAGATCAGACCAGAAGATCTCATTGACATAACTATGGCACCACAGGCAACAGGAGCAGAACCGCATGGTAGAGCAGAAGACTGCCTCCTCTGGTCTGCTACCCAGTATTTTGTCTTGTCAAAGCTACTGGGAAATGAAACATATGGCTTCAGCCTGATTATTTATAGAAGGCATCAAATTATATCGGCTTAACAGTGGTAAAAACAAAGCCACAAAAGCTGTCCATCAGTGATTGCTTTCAAAACAAACCGATCATTCTGATGCCCCAGGATGATCTTCAAAATAGGCTTTTAGTTATCATTATATAGCTGACTGAATACCTCAAGTAGTTGGGAGTTTGATTGCCCACTGTACCATCCGGGGCGGGGGGGGGGACAGTCTGTCTAATTTTAGGCCAACTATGTATTCTCAAAGGCTTTCACAGCCAGGATCTGATAGTTGTGAGTTTTTCAGGCTGTTTGGCCATGTTCTGGAAGTTTTTCTTCCTGACGTTTCGCCAGAGTCTGTGGCCATCATCTTCAGAGGGCAAGGAGCTCAGGGAATGAGGAGTTCTCTCTTTTTTCTCAGAGAGAAACACCTTGTTCCCTGAGCTCGTTGCCCTCTGAAGATGTCTGGTGAGTCTGGTGAAACGTCAGGAAGAAAAACTTCCAGAACATGGCCAAACAGCCTGAAAAACTCACAACTATTAGGCCAGCTACATAGGTTCAGAGTGCCCTAAAGAAAATGTACTGTACATAATTTCTGACCATTCACTGCTGATAAAGCTCTGGAATTGGTTGCCATAAGTGAGAATTCACTTGACGGCTGTTAATTAACTATATAGGTCAGTGGTTGGAATCCTGTTTGTGAAGACATAGTGTAATGTTACGTTAGTGGAAATGTGCTAAGCATTCCGCCTCTTCAACAAGGACTGTGCAAGGAGGTTGTACAATACAATAGGTTACATGGTTTCTTTTTTCACCAATTAGACAATGCGTTAGCAGAGGTCCTTATCTAACCATGACTGTACATTCACTTTGACATGATTATAGTTACCACAAGTGTAACGTAACATTATGGCCACAGGGCTATGCAACAGGATTTCAGCCTGTGTGCTAAGTATAATTCAATCAGAGTAGGTGGGAAACTATTGTGAAATCTCACTAAAAATAAGGCTTATTCTCTGTGTTCCTATCATCCTGAATGAATCTTGGTTATATTGTTTGTGAAAATATAAATGATATAATTGTGAAAGTAACTAAGGCCCTTTTTACACGACCCCTAAGATCCGCTGGCCACTTAAATTCGGACCAGAGATCTTAGGGGGTTCGTCGCTCTTCCTCTGTCCCCACCCCCCTCCGCACCTCCTGGTTGCTGGCTGCGTGAGGGAGGGAGAAAAAAGAAAGAAAAGAATGCCGGCTTACCTCCGTTCTGTTCCTGGCAGCATTCAGATCTCTTTAAGGGGCGGGGGGCAGAAAAACAACAAACAGAAGCCAGGAGAGCCCCGCACTCACTATCCTTACACCGGATCAAATATTTTTCACATCCAAAAAGCAGGTACCTGAAAGCTGCGCTGGGACGCGCTAAAGCGGGCGGGGTCGCACTTAATTTCCTGTTAACTACGGAGCTTGTGGGTAAACATTTTTAATCTCCGGAGCTGGGAGCCATTTGCCCCGGAGTTTAGGGGTCGTGTATAAATGCCCTAAGTCAAAGCAAACTTTACATTGAGCATTATATAATTTTAGTACTAATGGGAAGGGGTTGTTGTTTTGTTTCCATAACTTTGAAAGCAAATGATCTTATCTAAACATCACCTTGGACAGAAGTATCTTGAGGGGGTTGATCTTTATTTTTATCTCTCCATTAACTTAAGATTCTTTTTGACTGTGTGGATTTTAGAGATACGTTTTCTTCAAAAAGCGCAAAGAAGTGAAGCCCCCTGAGGACCTTCAAGATCTTGGAGTCAGATTTCTTCAACCCTTTGTGAATCTTCTTTCCAAGGGAACCTACTGGTGGATGAATACCTTCATCAAAACAGCACACAAGAAGCCAATAGATTTGAAAGCAATAGGCAAGTTGCCTATTGCCATGAGAGCTTCAACAAATTATATGCGCCTCAACGAGGCTTTTAAAGCCCAAAAGGTAAGATTACAGAAGAAACTGAAGTACATTTAACTTACGCTTCTGATTTTTTGGGGGGGAAAAGTCTTGACTTCCCAGAGAATTCTTATGATCTGCAGGTCAAACTAAAATTATAAGAACTATCTAACTTTAAGAACTGTTGTGTTTCATCCAGTTTCCTCCTCTTACCTCCCCATCCTCTTTTTCTTTTGGAATGTGTCTTTTATACCATGGAGTATGTTTTATATTATAAATACGCAGGCAAGTGCAGTTTTAATTTTAATCTATGGTTATATCTTAATAGAACTATGTAAAGTTATAATAATATCTATATTTATTGTTCCCAAAAATACCCTTAGATTCTCAAGAAGCGGAAAATGTCATATCTTTACCATAGCATTGACTGAATGTAGTAGTACATGTTTATGAATATGAAATGTTCTTTAATAACTTTGGAATATGACATTTCATCCTGTTAACACTTTTTAAAAATATTCTTGGATAGAATGAAGACACTCCATACCCACAAGGATCCAGATTTATCTGGTGTGCCCTTTGCCATGCTTTCGGAAGACCTCTGGTTTTAAGCAGCACTTTCCGTATACTGGCAGATTTACTTGGATTTGCTGGCCCACTTTGTATCTCTGGGATTGTTCACCATGTTGGCAAAGGGAACAGCACTTTCCATCCAAAGGTATATTTTTAATCACTCTTTCCAGAAAGCAAAGCAAAGTGTTCTGGTTATATACTGCCCCATAGTGCTTAAGCACTCTCTGGGTGGTTTATGATTTTAATTATACAGGCTACACATTGCTTCCCCCCCCCCAGCAAGCTGGGTACTCATTGTATATCAACCTTGAAAGGATGGATGGCTGAGTCAAGCATGAGCGTGCTACCTGGGATTCAACCCCAGGTCATGAGCACAGTTTTAGCTGCAGTACAGGCATTTAGCCTCTGCACCATGAAGCTCAGTGCTCCGAAAAGCACATTAGTTTTATTTTTAATATAGGTACCTGAAACTCATGTTCCCTGGACTGTGTGCATGGATACTCATGGCCCACACAATCTAATTTCTTGGTCCTCCCTGGATTGTCTTTCTGATACTTGCTTCCTCTTCTGTGTTGTGGGAGAAAGTGAGACTGTTGTAGAGAAACATGATGCTACGTGTTGAGCCCTGGGACCTGGAGTAGGAGGAAATAATCAACAAGAGTGGGGACAAAGCTTAGCAATAGAGATGGGCACAAAACGAACAATGTTTCGTTTCCATTTTCTTTTTTTCTTTTTTTTTTCGTTACGCAACAAAATGACAAATGAATTTTGTCTCTAAAATGAAAGGAAACAAACAGAAACACCGGAAATTTTGTTGTGCATTTCGTTTTCGTTATGGCAATACAGTGAACTGCTTTAAATGCTAAAAAAATCACAAAAAATGAAATAAATGGTAACGAAATGGTAATGAAACAAACGAAAACAAAAATGAAGTTTTTGCAAAAATTCACGAAAAACAAACAAACTGAAATGGACCCCCTAAACAACAAACGACAAACAAAACACCATTTTTTTTATTCTGTCCATCTCTACTTAGCAATGTAAAAATAGGGACCCCCCCCAATAAACAGTCCATTCTAGCTTGCGTTGATGAAAAAGGAGAAATGGGGAAAAAACAAATAAAAAGGAGTGAGGTGGAAGGAAGACATAGAAAGGTGGGGATAAAATACATTGATGAAAATGATGGTAGAGCCCAAAAGATTTGCTACAGTGCTGCTGACAAAGTCCAATGAACAACAAAAGAAAGCAAAACCCCCACCATTTGGTTTTTAAAAAGGCATACAGAGAGCACATACCTTCTTTTTACTCTTAAACCTTGTGAGACTGCTCTTCAGCTTGAATCAACTGTGTATGCCTTCTTTTGAAAATAAATTGTAGTAGGTTTTGCTGCTGATAACTTGGTTTAGCAGTATAGTATCAGGGCAGGGTTACAAAAGGGGTTACAAAAGCGGTCAAGAGGGCAAATGTTGGCCATGAGAGCTTTAAGAGAAGAGAAAAATGTGCAAGCACCAATTCAAAGGTTATGAACTGATAAGAAAGACATTGCTCTTTATTACTTGTTAATGCAAAACAGTCTCCTTTAAAGGTTTCATAAATAAGCGAGTTTGACTGATTGTCTTTTGCAGTTAATGGATTGGCATTTGCCATCATAATATGTAGCTTTCTAGGAAGAAGTAAAAATAACTATGGTTTTAAAATAATATGTTGCTGTTATATGTTCTTTTCAGTATAGTATTTGGGAATCATAATAAATGTATCTATTGGAGCATAAATTAAATATATCAGAAAGAAAGAAAGAAAGAAAGAAAGAAAGAAAGAAAGAAAGAAAGAAAGAAAGAAAGAAAGAAAGAAAGAAAGAAAGAAAAAGAAAGAAAGAAAGAAAGAAAGAAAAAGAAAAGAACTCTGCCATTTAGTCAATAGTTCAAAATGTTTAGGGTCAAGATTTTATAAAAGGTTTGTAATGATTTTCAGTAGCTACTGACCTAAGTAATTTAAAATTGAGTTTAGAGGATTAGCCAAAGGAATAGCCAAAACAATCTTTCTGGTTCTCTTCTTACAGCAATATTGCAAGGGAAGAGAGTATTCACTGTAGACGCATAAACCCTATACTATTTACAAATTTAAATATAGAGATAAATGCAATAGTTGTGGAGCATTCTATTTGCACAGCAGCTGCATTATTTCTTATCTAATAGGAACCTGGTCAATGACACTATAAGAACACACCTAGATGTCACTGGTGGAGATAATTGCAGTTAACAGCAAATACAGATCCTGGATTTGGGATGGGGCTTTCATATTTAAACACCAATATCCTTGAACACTCTTTTGTGCATTTCTTGTCCTTTTATCTGTTGCTGGAAGAGACCCTCTAAAATATAAATGATTCATGTTGACAGAAGAGGGGTATACAACAATATCATGTTTGTTTTGTGTTCCCTCTTTCATAAAAACTTTCTCCCTTTGTAGTCTGTCAAATCGCCTAAGAAATGTTTTATCCAATACCATTGTAAAGACTGTCAGCAGCCAATCTGAATGTCTTGAGTAGGACACGAGAGCCAGAATTTTAAATCTGTAAAAGAGCCCAGAGTGGTCTCTGCATCCTTTATTCTGGTGCCGTCCATCTTGGACTGCTGCCTACCTGCTTCCAGTTTTTCTGTCTAGGATCCTTTCCTTTCATGGCTTTTATTGATTTGGAGGGGGGAAACATCCCCCCCCCATTTCTTTGGATTATTTTTGCCACTGCTAGACAATGTACTTTTTCCCATCTGGATGTTTTTCTCCTTAACTTTTGGGTGGATTTTTGAACTCTTCTGGCTTTTTTTGTGAGGTGAGGAATCCTTTCCTTTTTTTGATTATTTTTGCTACTGCCTGCCTGGACTGCCTTCTGCTGCCTGCTGAACTCATAGGAGAGAAAAGAACAGAAGGCATCAATCCGGTGATGTGGAAGATATATCAATACTTTTGACAGGGAGTTGTGCTTTGATTTTTATTTGATTTTTATATACCTTTATATACTGCCTTGCTTTTTCTTAATTGTTGGAAAAGGGTACTGTGGGGGGTTGTTTTGTTGTTTGTTGTTTTTTAATTTTTTACTAGTTTTTCTTTTTGTGGAATGCTTTCTCTGTTTGGCTAGTTAGATAGATAGATAGATAGATAGATAGATAGATAGATAGATAGATAGATAGATAGATAGATAGATTACTCAATGCTAAGGCTGAGCAGTGCATGTTTTGGTTGGATTTTGGGGGTGTGGATGTCTTGTTTGCAGTGGCCCTTGTTACTTTACCACTTGGCTGCGTGGACATTTCTGTTTTGTTTTTGGTTTTGCTTTGTTTTTAGTTGCTTTGCTGACTGAGTATACTTAGGTGCCAGGCAGCCAATGCCTGACTGGCTGCTTCCCTGTATTTTTTCCTTTTGTTCTGCCTAGGTTGTACTCTCTTGTACTTATTTGGAGTAACTTCTAAGTTTTCTTTAAGGCTTTTGGAGTGCCAGTAAGCATGAATTGGGAAACACAATTGGAATAGCAAAACAGGCCTTTTCATGTAACATCAAATAATTAGTATGAGGAAAATACAGAAATAAAATAAAATCAAAATGTTCTGCTTAAATGCTGCCTCATAGTGTTCAAGCACTCTCTGGGTGGTTTGCAATTTAATTATGCAAACTACACATTGCCTCCACCAGTAAGCTGGGTATTCATTTCACGGACCTCAGAAGGATGGAAGGCTGAGTCAACGATGAGCCAAGCTATCTGGGATTGAACCCCAGATAGCCGGCTCATGAGCACAGTTTTTGCTGCAATACAGGCATTTAACCACTGTGCCCAATCCCCATCTTCCTGAACGCTGCTTAATTGAGCAGTGGAAGAGTGGTGGCTGGGCCAAAACAGTACAAACCTTACTAAAATCTCTAAAGATATCTTTGTTTTCTCTGAAGTTAAAAGTATGCTGAGAGATCGGATTTACAAACTGGATAATGATCAGGATTTAGCCTTAATAAACTCCTCAAAAATTCTTTTATTGGTATCTCCTGTATGTGTGTGTTGTGTCATTACAGTCGTGACTGACTCTTTGTGACCCCATGTCCATGGAGTTTTCTTGGCAAGAATACTGGAGTGGTTTGCCAGTTCCTACTCCAGGCGCCTACAGCACCTGGTATTCTCCCATCCAATTACTAACCAGGGCTGACCCTGCTTAGGTTCCAAAATCAAGTGAGATTGGATGTGCTTAGGGCACCTAGGCAGCTGGTATCTCCTGTAGAAAATGATAAACCATTCAAGAGCTCAGTACTTACATACACTTACCTTTGCTCCCTTGAGAATTGCATTCACAGAACTCCATTTCCAAACCATACCAACTGCTGTCTTAGAGGGTAGATATATGAATGTTCCTAGGCATCTAAGACTTTGCATTTGCGGAGTAGGTGAGATAGAGGATGTTGTTCATTGTCTACTCTACTGTCAGCTTTATCAAAATCCTATGGAGAAATTTCTGGAAAACATCTTGGAGACTCCATAGGTGGAGATCCCTCAGGCAAAGGTTGACAAGGTACTCTTGGACTGTGACCCACACGTTACCTATAAAATAGTGATATTTGCTAAAGTCATCAGAAACATCTGCCCTAATCTCCTGAGAGCCATTGCAGCCAACTGTTTAGGGGACTCCTTGATATGAAGGAGTACCTATGCCTGTTTTCCATTTTCCCCTCTCTTTCTGTAAAAGGTGGCCATATGCTGGACCTCCCGGTGTATAGGCCTCTCATTTTATGATTGTGATTTATTTGATTTTACCTGATTATATTTGTAACATACCACTCATGACAGCTTTTAGCCTGATACCAGAAGCTGGCCTGAAAAAGAATGTCTTTGCCTAACCGAGGGACCAGATGGAGGGGGGGGCGGCCTTAGCTTCTCAAGGGAGTTCATTCCACAGAGTGAGAACAGCCACTGAAAAGGCTCACCCTGTGTGCCCACATCCCCCAGCCAATGAGCCTCTGAGAGCGGTGGGATTGGGGAACAATTTCCCCGGAAAATCTTAAAAGTCAAGGAGGTTCATATTGTGTGACACTGTCCTTTAGATGGCCTGGACCCAGGCAATGCAGGGCTTTATAGGCCAAAACCAGCACTTAGAATTGGGCTTGGCAACAGACCGGCAGGCAGAGAAGAAGCTCTCACAACCCTATGCTGCTCAGAACTCAACACACATCTGCTCAAGGGGGTTGGGAGACCTTCCACAATAGTACTGCAGGTGGCACTGTGGGCTGCAGGCAAGAGGAGGCATTGTCAAGCAAGACTTCCTGGGGAGGTTCCAAATGGAACAGCCCTTTTGCTGGTAGAGTGTGTGTGTGTGTGTGTGTGTGTGTGTGTGTGTGTGTGTGTGTGTGTGTGTGTGTGTGTGTGTGTGTGTGTGTGTGTGTGTGTGTGTGTGTGTGTTGCCTCGTTACAGTCATGACCGACCCTTCGTACCCCCATGTCCATGGAGTTTTCTTGGCAGGAATACTGGAGTGGTTTGCCAGTTCCTACTCCAGGCGCCTACAGCACCTGGTATTCCCTGGTGGTCTCCCATCCAAGTACTAACCAGGGCCGACCCTGCTTAGCTTCTGAAATCAGGCGAGATCAGATGTGTTTATGACAACCCTTAATCAAGCCTCATGTGCCCAAAACACTGCAGGGGGAAGTTTTGAAAATTTAGTATTTGAAAGATCGTAGTACCATAGTTTACCACTATAGTAAATCATCTGAATTCATTCAAATGAAATTTCTAGGCTGGAACCAATGGTGTAATTGCAAGGCATGTGCAAAATTGCTTATGGTCCCTTCCTTGTGCATCTATCTTCCCCACCCCTCTTTCTTTCTTTCTTTCTTTCTTTCTTTCTTTCTTTCTTTCTTTCTTTCTTTCTTTCTTTCTTTCTTTCTTTCTTTCTTTCTTTCTTTCTTTCTTTTTAAAGCAGCTTTCAAGCAGAGAAGCAGCTGGGCCAGATGGGTAATACTTCCCCTTACATAATATATCTGTCCCACTTCATTTGCCAGCTGCTTTCCTCCTACGGAATAAACATTTATGTTTGTGAGAATCCCTAAGAATAAATATCCAGAAACTGAGTTTCATTGTTCTAGATTATCATTGGATAATATGCCACCATTTTCTTTTCATCTTTACAGTCTTTAACAATAGCGAGCCAAGCAGTGTAGGTGAATTGCTTGTGATGCCTGGGTATTTTTAAATGTATTGTTTATACAGTTTGTACGTATATGGTGGAAGCTGATGAATGAGGAGCATGAGATGTTGGTATAAATGGTTCTGACTGGCTGAGAGAATAAACAGATTAGGAGGCTGAGTGTTGTGGAGAGTAATCTGAGGGGGAGAGGGTGGTCTTGGAGTCCGGGGAGAGTGAGAAAACAGTCTAAGGGTCTTGTGACCTTAATTCCTAACTAATGGTAGTTTTGTATGAAAAAACATTGGTGGATGAGGTTTTCTCACAACAGACCACTATTTAGAAACTTTACTACAGAAATTACAGTATAAACTAGTGATAAACTGTGATAATAACTGTGCATACACAGATAACTGTGTATCTGGCAGAGCAGATCTCCCAAAGGTTAGCGACGGCCTGACCCACCAGAGCATCTTTGGTGCTTTTGCTCAGTGTGGGCACCCCCGTGAGGCCCGTAAGGTTATTACTCGCAATAGGGCCTTCTCGGTGGCTGGTCCTGCAATGTGGAACAAACTATCTTCCGAAATACGCCAAATAAGAGTCCCTAGCAGCCTTTTTAAAAGCATTAAAGACCTGGCTTTTTAAGGAAGCATTTGGCGATCAGTAATGTAAATGTTGTGTTATCCTGTTTTCTGGTTGCTTTCTCTCCACCCTTTAGTTTTGCCTCTTGACGGGCCTTTTATTCCATTGTGTGTTTAGTGTTGTCTTTGCTGTTTATTGATTCTTTTGTGGGTTTTTTTTTAAATTGCCTACTATTTATTTGGCTTTCATGTGAACCGCCCAGAGTTCCTTCTGGGAAATCAGGCGGTCTAGAAATGCAAAAGTAAACAAATAAACTAATAATAAACTACTGATATCAAAAGTACAAGAAAAGAATTCTACAGAAGAATATTAAAAGTGTATTAGCTTTGAATAGCAAAGATTAAAATACTTATAAAAAGAAATTTATGCTTTATTTTTATCAACTTTGTGCAAATATGCTGCCTACCAGGAATGTACTGATAGCTAATATCAAACTGGCTATTTAAAAGTTGAAATGATCTTTAAGAACGAACATCCTGAATAGGAAACACGCTGAGAAGGAAAATATATAAGCTGACCTGGCTTGGTGTTGTGAAATAAATAGGCAAAAATAAAAGAGTTGCAAAAAGTTGGCACCATGGCTAATGGATGTTGGAAGGAAGCAGAAATTTCAGCTTTATCTTATCCCCTCTGGCTGTATTTCTGCCTTTCTTTCCTCTTTAGAGAAGAAGCAGTCTTAACAGACTCCAGGACAGATCCTTTTAAGCCTCACTGTCTACATCCAACTGGGATAAATAGGAGCATTTTCCTCAGGGCAATTGATTAATCAAAATCACACCTCCAGAGGAAATGATCAGTTTCAATCCCAATGAAAATGACCCCTATTCCTGTTACAAATAATACAGTACTGTATAAATAATACCAATATGTTTTTGCTAACACATTTAGAGTCATATCTACTTCTATAGACCAAATTGCAGTGTTTGAAAATGTCTGTAATGATTAATTAGATCTGCCTACAGTGCTCCCCCCAAAGGCACAAACAAATGCAGACTGTATTTCATAACTTCTGTACCATTAGATTTAATAGGATGTTGCTGATAAATCGCACACTCTAAAGTAATTGAAGAGAGTTTGCAGGTTCTATTCAGTTCCATTACATTGATATATTATATACCATTGACAGCATACAAAGAGAAATGCTTCCAGAACCATGCATGGTGTAATGAATTCTGTTTGAGTTGGAGTTTAAGAAATAATTAATAGGATATTTTCTCCTCTTCCTTTGTTAGCAATTAAATGCTATAACGCTGAAGGATTAGAATGATGTAACTGGACTGCTACAGTAGAATACAGGAAGCAGCATCTAAGCGAGAGGATGCCTTTGTTGTTCAATTTAATATGCATCATTATAGAAGATAGAGGGGCTTTTATAGACAAAATCTGTTTTCTCTGGAAAATACTCGACTGTGTAGTTACTATAGATCAGCTCTGTGAAAATCTAAAATGTAAACCTAAACTTCAAAATCTAAACTCCATATTAGTGTGATACCTTTATTAGGGCAGCTTCCCACCTCCAAAGAAAAGAGACACAAATCAAAGTGAATGACAGCTCAAGCTGTCCCCCCAAATAAATTAAATACGGTAATTGAATCCAGTCACTGTTTTTAAATAGTAACACGATGATCAGGAAGAGTTAGCTGTAGAAGACCATTACCTCCCCATCCTGAAAAAGAGACAGTAAAGAAGAAAGTTTTTAATGCTATATCCAAAGCTTCATAGAATCATAGAATCATCATAGGGTTCATAGAATCAGAGTTGGAAGGGACTTCAAGGGCCATCTAATCCAACCCCCTGCCATGCAGGAACCCTCATCATAGCACTCCCAACAGATGACCATCCAGCCTCTGCTTAAAAACCTCCAAAGAAGGAGACTCCACCACCCTCCATGGCAGCATATTCCACTGCCAAACAGCTCTAACTGTCATGAAGTTCGTCCTAATGTTCAAACTGAATTTCTTTTCCTGTAGTTTGAAACCATTGCCCCGCGCCCTAGTCTATGAAGCCATGGAAAACAAACCAGTCCCTTCTCCAATGTGACATCCTTTCAAATATTTAAACATAGCTTAGCTATCATATCCCCTCTCAGCCTTCTTTTTATAAGGCTAAACATTCCCAGCTCCCTAAGCTGCTCCTCATAAGACATTTCTTCCAGACCCTCAATCACCTTGGTCGCCCTCCTCTGGACCCGCTCAAGATTTTCAACATCCTTTTTAAACTGAAGTGCACAGATCTGGACACAGTGCTCCAGGCGGGGTCTGACCAGAGCAGAATAGAGTGGTACTATCACTTCCCTTGATATAGACACTATGATTCTGTTGATACAACCAAGAATCGCATTGGCTTTCCTGGCCGCCACATCACACTGCTTATGCATGTGCCTTGCTCGGGGAGGAGGACGAATCAGTGTACAATGTTGTTAAAACTGGTCTACAAGCAGGTAATTAACTGTATTTTTAGTATATCTCTTGCATTGGATTTTAAAAATACTGAGTGGAACAAAATTATTTGAGCAGAATTGGAGTTGAAGTACAAGGCAGTTGCTTTAGTGTTGACAAGTAAATATCATATAGTTGGTTTCTATCACTTCCTTTATTTTACTGCTGTTAGCATTTGTTTTCTACTGCTCAGGGAAAGACAACTGGTCATATTATGTTCAAAATCAGTGGTCCCCTAACTTTTTTGAGCTTAGACTCCTTTTCATAATAGCCAAGTAACCTGTGATACCCCACCACCACATTTACATGATAAGAGCATCACCCTCCTTCCCTGACATGAAGTTGTTGTCAATGCTGCTGCCACTTGCCCTCCCATTTCTCCTGCTGCCAACTAAGGGCCTTTTCACATGACCCCTAAGATCCGCTGGCCACTTAAATTCGGACCAGGGATCTTGGGGGTTCGTTGCTCTTCCTGCGTCCCCACCCCTCCGCACTTCCTTGATCCTGTCTGTGTGAGGGGAGGGAGGAAGAAAGAGAGGAAAAAATGCAGGCTCACCTCTGAAGCCGGTCGAAGCCCCGTCGTCCTGATTCCTTCTCTTCTGTTTTTTTTGTTTTTGTTTTTTTTGTTTTTTTGCCTCCCGCCCCTTCTCTTAAAGGGGTGGGAGGCAAAAAAAACCAAACAGAAGCGAGGAGAGCCCCGCACTCACCAGATTAAATCTGGACCTGAGGATTTTCACCCTTCTAAAGCAGGTACAAGAAAAGTGTGCTGGGACGCGCTTAGGTGGGCGTGGTCGCACTTAATTTCCTGCAAACTCCGGAGCTGGTGGGGAAACAATTGTAAGCTCCAGAGCTGGCAGCCATTTGCTGCGGAGTTTAGGGGTCGTGTACAAAGGGCCTAAATCACCATCACATCAAAACCGGGGAAAGAGCAGGCTGCGGGAGGTTAAAGGTAGGGGGAACAAAAGGCAAGGGCCTTCAAAGATGGATTAGGGGGTGCCCAGGGAAGGGGGGGAAATCCTCATGTGGAGAGGAACTCACTCAGAAACTGGCACAAAATCTTTCCTTGCACCCCTGCAGGAGAAGCAGGTCATCTTTTTGTGTTCTATCCTTGGGAGGTTGTTATGGGGAATGGTCTCCCCTATCCCCTTTTGTAGGTTCTCCCAAATGATGAATCATAGTTAAAATAATTTTCTTGCAGAAGTGGCAGCAATTATACCTTCTTCTTTTTCTTTAATTTTGTTAGTGTTTGTTGTTGTTGTTGTAAAAAATAATCCTGATCAGAAAGCAGAGGCTTCTTTCTTTCTAAAAAGGTATGTTTATCATACGCACACATGCATCCTAACTTTAATATCCTGCTCCAATAGGTCAATGAAGAAATTATTTAACAGGGGCTATAACATGTGTAAAGGGATGTGCAGGCCCCCCTCAGAAAATGTTGCACTTTGCAATCTCTTTGGGGATCCTGACCCCCAGATTGTAAAACATTGTTCTAAATGATCTTTGGAGATCAAATATTAAAAGAACTGACTCATTTTAAACTACAGCATCAGGCATAATTTTCAATGTTGTTCTCTTCATGGAAACAGAGATTGCAAAGTTTCAAAAAATCCAGAAAATTGTACTGCTGTGATCAGATTGTTACCAATACATTGTTACCAATATGTTGCAATTTTTTAAAAATATATTGTGTGCTTATTACACAGTATAGCACATATTAGTTTAGTAAGCCAATAGCAACAATTACTTGCTAATGACTAATGAAATGCAAACTTGCCAGGTGCTTCCAACTAATGGTCTTGAAATATCTGTGTTGCTGCTCCATTTGATGGGTAACCAAACTGAAAAGTATCTATTTATCCCAGTGGTTCCTAAATTTTGTCCCCAGATGTTCTTGGACTATAACGCTCACAAATCTTGGCCAACACAGCTAGTGGTGAAGGCTTCTGCGTGTTTTAGTTCAAGAACATCTGGGGACTCAAGGTTGGAAGCCACTGATCTAGACCTTCTTCTGATTTAGGCCATGCTTCTTCTGACCTTTGGATCCACTAAAGAGGAAAAAGTAGAGCTTTTTTCTGGTTGACACTTGCCTGAGCAATTTGATCGTCCTGAACCTTGAGGTGCATTTGTCTATTTATTTATTTATTTTTTACTGGTCTCAGGTCTTGACATTTGGTATAGTTCTCAATTATGTTTGTTCTTTGAGCCTTATTACTAGTTTTGTCCTGAAGAGCAGTTGTGGATCCCTTGGTGATCTCTTGGATTGACTACTGCAATGCACTCTATGTGGGGTTGAATCTGATCCACTTAGATTGCAGCAGGTACAGAATGTGGCAGCTAGGCTCATGGTTGGTACAAGCAGATATGACTACATCACCCCCATCCTGGCTCACCTGCACTGACTACCTGTTACATCCTGGATCACGTTCGAAGTGATGGTTTTAATTTATAAAACCCTCCACGGGTTTAACTTATAAAACGGTTTTAACTTATAAAACCCTTCACTTATAACACCCTCCACGGCTTGGGACCTGAATATATGATGAGCTTCTGTCCCTTAGATTAATAAATGCCCATCCAACTAGATCATCTTTAGCGTTGGCACTTAGAGTGGCCACCCCTAGAGAAGCCCGAAAAACTGTCACAAGGACTCAGGGTTTCTCAGTGGCCATCCCTGCTCTTTGTAACAAATTGCCAATTGACATCTGCTTAGCTCCATCTGTGGCAAAGTTTAAGAGTTCTTTAAAAACCTGGCTCTGCTGTGAGGCTTTTGGCAATGTTGCATGTTACTCACCACCTACCTGACTACCTGACCTGAGTATTGGTTTGACTACCCGACAATTATGATTTGTTTATTTTAGTTGTTTTTATATCTGCTTAATTATATGTAAATGTTATTTTTATTTGCTGTTTTAACTTTTTTGTACATTGCCTGGAGTTGTTCTTTGTATTAAGCTTTGTGATATACAAGTCCATAAATAAATAAATAAATAAATAAATAAATAAATAAATAAATAAATAAATAAATATTTGATCCATTTGGTGCTTAAAAGTTCTGGTCCGTGGCTCAGCCATTACAATTTTAGAAATCTTTTTAGAAAGGAAATATGCTTTTTCTTTATATCTAATGCTGTGGCCCTAGCTAGTAAATGATGGAAGTGAATGTTCTTTCATATGAAGTACAGCAAAGAATATACATCTCAGTAAAAAATGCAATCTGCTATATATTTTGCTATTTTAGTTTCCTGTTAATTGTAATTACTTAAACATTCAGTATTTTTTTTAAAAAAAATCCTGGAACATTGTGACTTAAGCATCAGGAAGCATCAAAAACCAAACATCTTCCAGATGTCCTGTTTGTTATGCACAGGGATTTGTGTGTGTGTGTGTGTGTGTGTGTGTGTGTGTGTGTGTGTGTGTGTGTGTGTGTGTGTGTGTGTGTCCAGTGAAGCTCCAGTGCATTAGGAAGCAAGGCAGAAGGAAACAACTTCACTTGCTCCGGGGTGGGGGTGGGGGCATGTTTTATTGATGAGGAAAATAATGTCATAGATTTGAGCCCCGTGGAGCAGTGGTTAAATGCCTGTACTGCAGCTAAAACTGTTCTCACAACCTTGGGTTCGATCCCAGGTAGCAAGCTCATGGTTGACTCAGCCTTCCATCCTTCTGAGGTTGGTAAAATGAGTACCCAGCTTGCTGGGGGGGGCAATGTGTAGCCTGCATGCTGTAATTAAAACTGTAAACCGCCCAGAGACTACTTGAAGTGGTAAGGGGCGGTATATAAGCAGACCACTTTGCTTTGCTTTGCTTTGCTTTGCTTTGCTTTGATATTAGCAACGTACAAAAATGTGTGTTGAATCTAAAATGTGATGCAGCTCACAACCCAAACTATACTCATTCAATGTATCTGTTACTTCAGTGAAATGATCCTCTGACTCATTAAATATTTTGCTTCTTTAAAAGTAAAGTAGATTTTTAATATTGCTTTTTCTCCCTCCAGACTAAAATACTTGGCGTATTTTTCATTTCATCTCAAGAATTCCTGGCTAATGCTTACGTTTTGGCAGTACTCCTTTTCTTTGCTCTTCTACTACAAAGAACTTTCCTCCAAGCTTCCTACTATGTTGCCATTGAAACAGGAATTAACCTGAGAGGAGCAATACAGGTATTTTGGATGCTAATTATTTATTAGCTAAAGAACTTTATGATCTTAACTGTTTTGATCAAAGGACAATGTTTGAGTGTAGTAGAAAAAGGCTTCAGTTTTTAAGTCAATAGGCAAGGTCCAGCAACAGTTGGTTGTAATGATGTCTTTTTGAATAGTCCAATTCCCTAGTTTTCACTGATAATTGAGTCTTGTTTGCTTTCAGGTATTTAAAGAAAAGTGAACAGTTTGTAATTAAATTAATTTACAAGTGAATCACATGAGTTCTCAGAAGTATCATTCTTATACATTGATTTTTGCAGGTCATTCATATATTTTCAGATTTTTTTTCATGGATGGATGGATGAGTAAGGAAGATGTTGCAAGTGCAACAGTAATAAGTTGTAAATGGCTTTGGCTCTGAAGGGTGGAGTAAACATTCCAAACTTTTTAAAAAATGTGTATTATATACAGTATATATAAATCCCTGTGCATATTTTACGTGCCATTTTTTCTGAATTGCATTTCATGATTTAATTGGCATACATTACTGTTATGTATTTGTGAAACAGTAAAAACAATTCAATACATACTTTTAATTTTTTTTAATTTTAACTTTTTTAAATTTTAATTTCTTTATGTCCTTGGCCTAGTGTGTGTAATTTGATTTGAGTTTTATTGTGTACCTGTGGTTTGTTGTTTTCAATTGTTTCTTGTTTTTGTTGTAAACTGTCCAGAATGGCCTTTTGTGCCAGCTGGGCAAGAAGTAAGTAAGTAAGTAAGTAAGTAAGTAAGTAAGTAAGTAAGTAAGTAAGTAAGTAAGTATAATTATGAATCCAATAGTATGTTGACAGCATATCATATCTCTTTGCACTTCCAGCAAACTTTGCTTTTTAATCCATTGAACTTTGCTTAAGGAAATCTATGTGCATGAAAACAGCACCTTTCATAAAAAAAATAATTGCAACCAGTAAATGTATGAAAAATGGTTTATTCTGCTGAAACATTCTTTTCCATATAAGCATGTTCTCAACATGGCTTATGTGCATAAGTATATTCACTGACTTTTACAGCTTATAAACAAACCTGTGGAGTAGATGCAATGGATACTGCTCATGTTTAAGGATATATTGCCAGACAGACTAAAGGAAAAACCAATTTTGTGTCTCAAATGAGTTCAACCTGGTGCTAATTATCCGTGTTTGAACTATGCCCAAAAGATGTTACACATTTTTGAGAAATATGAAGCAGGAGCCCACACATCTTGCAGCTGTTTTAAGTGATAAAATTAGTCAAAAGTAGGAACAATCTGGGTCACAATTACAAGGGAGAGATTAGCTTTGGACTCTGCTTTGTAAATGATAAAAAAGAAGAAGTAAAAGGAATGCTAAGACTGTATTTAACAGCACAGTATATTCTGCCACTGGAATAGGCACTAAGAATAGTTTGAACTTCCTTCCATGCTGAGTATCCCAGCACTACCCAAAATCTATGCTGTAAAATTGGCAGACAGTTTAGGGCAAATGCAGGAAACAATTTCTTAGGGGGGGATGGGTTGTCCATCTGTAATGATGGCTACACTTCAGACTTGTTCTTTCTTTCTCAAAGGATTGGGGCACTGGGGGCACTGTCACTGCAATGGGCAGCCAAAGCCATTGAGACAGCAATCTGGTCATCCTTTTCCTTTGTCGCCAAGGCCCCCCACCTACTCTCTGCTCAAGGGTGTTGTGATGGTGGTAGCTGAGAAGCAGTCATAAAAAGAAATAGTAGATTGGGGGAAATGCTCTGTTCCAATCCCATGCTTCTAAGAAGGTTAGGATTGAGACTCTCCTCTGCTTCTGAAGAGGATACTGTCTCCCAAGCAGATAGTTTATAAGCTTGCAGATAGAGTAAATGGTATGTTCCAGCTTAATACCCAAATCAGGGTTAAAGATGAGACTTTTCTCCTCTTCTGGAGAAAGCTTAGTCTCCCAAGCACCACATTCTCCAAGTATTTCTTGTTACTTGTTTATCAGGTTCAACGTTCTGATCTAGCTTAAAGTCGGGACTATTATCTGCTTCTGAATTGAGCTCAGGGAAAAACTTAGACTGGAGAGAGTCAACAATATTCTGAAGTTTATCAAGCATATCCATAAATTGCTTGTCTGATATTGGTTACCGGCTCATTGTTAGTCCACTTCAAAGGGTTAATCACTTCTAGAAGGGAGGGGATGTAAAAGAGAGAGCAAGGACGGTAAGGAGCAAAGGAGAAAAAATCCAAGTCTTATCTAAAAAAAATGTTTTGGAAGCATTGAGACAAGGTCAAATAGTTTCCTTTTTCTTCTCTCAGCCGGGCAATAGGATTGAATGCAACATCATTGGTACCAACATGTACCATGACCGCTGGCTCCTTTCCAGTTCTCTCTAACAAAATATCTAGATTTCTTGTGTGGTCTGCAAACTTTACACCTGGCAGGCAAGTCACCATACGGTTATCGTGCACATCACAAATCCATCCCTCTGTATTCTAATAATTGAGTCACCTAGTACAAGGAGCCTCTCTCCTGCAGCCTGATCATCTACATGCACCTCATAAACTGTATCAGGGGCATGGTCTTCAGTTTGTTCCTGTTGTTTCTCTTCCTGTATCTCATCAAGTGTGATGAGGGAGAGATCCTCAGGTGGAACAAGTTGCTCCTCTGTGCATTCCTCGTGAGGTGTGATGAGGGAAAGAACCTCAAATTGATTCTGTAATTTCAGACTCTCAGAGTGATCCCTTGCCCTTCTACTTCCTCAAGTCACATTCCTCCATGCATCTACCTCCTGAGTTGGTGAAGTGACTTCTTCCTCAGAACTGTGCTCTGCCTCTTCTTTGTTCAGGATAGTCTCCTCTGCTCTGTTCAAGAACAGCTCAAGCTCCTTAATTTGCTGCTGGTTAGATATGTGATCCTCTAGTTGCTAGACCTTCTGTTCTAGTAGAGCCACCAGCTTGCACTTGCTGCAAGTGTAGTTCTCCATTTGTTTTGGCAAGATGACAAACACTGCATTGGACCGCATATACTATATTGCTCCATTTTTGTATTGGTATTGGGTCCTTTGCATGGACAAGTCTCTGCCTTAGTGTGTTTGTGTGTTCAAAATAAACAGGGATGTGTTTGTGGAGCAAAAAAGGAGCAATATAATATGTGTGGTCCAATGCAGTGAGGAGTGTGCAGACCTCTACATTGGAGAAACTAAACAGCCATTAAACAGAAGGATGGCACAACATAGAAGAGGTAAAAGCTCAGGACCAACATCAGCAGTATACCTCCACTTGAAGGACAAAGGGCACTCATTCAAAGATAAGGATGTACAGAGGTGGTTTGAGAGAGGGGTTGGGGAAGCCATTCATGTGAGCATTGAAAACCCCTCTCTCAACAGAGGTGGGGGGCTCAGGCACAGTCTATCTGCTATTTATCAGCCTGTGCTTTCAACAATACATAAAGCCTTCACCACCAAGGCCATAGCTAACTACCCATATTTATGGGTTTCAGCACTTTAGGCCATTGTTCACCTTAAGGCAATCAATACTGTTGTCTACCTAACAAGCCTTTTCAGGCCATTGTTTATCTTATGAGACTATTTCAGACCAGGGTGACATGAGGTCAAAGTAGACTATACAATGAAGGACTCACACTAGCTTTATTCAGATTGATGAAGTTGTTTGGATGAGTAGCGAAGTGTTTCTATCTCTCAAGAAAAAGAAGTCTAGTTGCCGTGACTCAACTTCCAGGAATCCTCCAAACAACACATCAGCCACAGGCTCACCCTCTTCTTTCTGTTCCACCAATCTCAAATGCTTCAGTTTACTTACCCTGCTCAGTCATTTCTATTTACAAGGTCAAACAGACTTTGAGAACAGCTGTAGACCTGGCATTGGACATAGACTGGCTTGCATTTTAGTGAAAAAACAAACCAAACCTATCATCACTATCTCCAAAAATAACAAGGACTTCCTATACTATGGGTAACTGTTGATAACCTTGCAATGCAATTATTCCATCACATTAGCTTTTTATTGAAATTGTTCATTTCAGCTACAGTTCAAGTCAGTCATCTGAATTAGAGCAGGCATGTCTGAGTTTTGTTAAGAAACAAATGGAGGACCATTGCAGTATCTTCTTCAGAACGTTTGCATAATGGAAGCATATAATTTGACCTAATAGGGACCCTGGAGAGTCAGTCAGCTATAAGTATGAAAGCTGAACATATGTATTGTATAAATGTTGCTATATATTTTTTCAATACAGTATATACCCCAGATGAAATCCCTTAATATTTGAAGGACAGACAAGGGCTGTGAGGAAAATATATTTAAATAATTATTGTACAGTGTGATGATTCACTCATTTCTTTCTTACTTCATTAGAAGGATGAAGGGGTATATAAGACCCTAAGACTTGAAACTCTTATCAGTCAAATAAGTATTATCTCAAATTTTCAGAGTTTTTCTGCCACAGACCATATTTTCTGTATTTCTCTTCATAAATGTGTTGTTTTTGTTGTGAGGAATTAAACTTATAAAATTTCTCATTATAGAAATGTAAGATTTCAGATTTTGATTAAACATCTGAGCACTCTTTCATAGATCTAAACAAATGGTGTGATTTTCATCTGGAAAACATTATTTTCATTTAAAAATAAAGACATGAAATGGTCTGTAAAATTAGTTTGTGACAGCATGAGTTGATATATAATTAGCTTCACAATAGTGGGAGATTTCATCCATTTTTCAAATGCAACTTTTGTTTTCTTTGTAGACCAAAATTTACAATAAGATAATGAGGCTGTCCACTTCCAACATGTCCATGGGGGAAATGACAGCAGGTCAGATTTGTAACCTGGTTGCAATAGATACAAACCAGCTAATGTGGTTCTTCTTCCTTTGCCCTAACCTTTGGGCCATGCCAGTCCAGGTAAGGATCTGAAGGTGATGTTTTTTTCTCATGGGAGTGGCTTTATGTGATCCTAGATATCTCCCAAGGGGTCATAATGTGCTTCAGGGCATGAGGACCTTTTGCTCACTTGCTGTACCAGATGTAAAAGCATTTCTCCACTAAGCACTTCTATTTATCCATGTCACATGTCAATTATTTTGTTGTACAGAAAGAGAAAATCTGTAGAACATTGAGAAGTACTACGGGTAATATAAGACTAAAATGAACCTGTCCGAGATCCTCTTAGGGAAACAGACTTTTGAAGAGGAAATATGAGGAGTGCCCAGAATGTAAATAACTCACTCTGTTGCCTGAAACAGAGCTCCGATATTCAACACAAATACACTGTATCATTTAGATTCCTGTTTCTCCCTTTGTCTGTTCTGCAGAAACATCTTTTAATAGTGTCATTTCAAGTAAGTTGTGTTACTTTATTGTGTGGAAGGGTTATTCCTGAGTTTTGCCACCTAATCATTTCAATCAAATAGAAACCAAACCTTTGAATGGCAATACCATTAGGAGCGGAACTAAACAGTGAACCACAACAAAAACTTCCTTACTACAGTGTTCCAAAAGCAAGTACAATAGTCATAGACATCTTGTGACCAGACTAGGGGGAGAGTGTATCCCTACCCAAAATTTTAAGAGCCTCCCTGCTTAGATCATGAGCTGCCCCCCAAGAATCTCTATCATTAAAGGACACGCTATCTATTATGAAAAATGTTCCTTTATTCCATTCATGAGTCATGACTTCCATTTTAAATTGGGGTGTTTGTGTGAGGTGAGGATTCATACACATGAATGTACATCTAGGAAAAACTTTCAAGGCACTTTAGACTGCATACACAATTTTCATAGTCCTTTGTCAAATATGCATTTTTAAATATATTAGAAAAATAATTTCCATGTGTAATATATATTTTCAATGAAAGAACAGAATTCACATTAAATAGCACAGGGAAAGTACTCAGTGGCTCAGATCAATAGGAATTCTCACAAATATCCAAGAAAAGAAACTTGTCGTCAGTTACAGAATACAATTGTGACAACAGGTTTGTTTTATAAATATCTTCATGATAGATACTTAAGTGATCTCAGACTCTAATGGGAGTGTAGTAATATAATTAATTTTAAAAGACATTATATGTCCCATTAGGCAGTGTTGGATCCTGGCTTAGACAATAAGCAGACTTGGGGAAATCAATGAGAAAAATTAATCATAAATTCATAATGATTAAATCTGGATCTAACTCACAGCTTTTCTCACAGCTTTTGGCATGATTGCTATCATTCCATAATTTTAAATTTCTAACTTGTTGCTGGTGAATAACATTTGAGATGCATGTAGGAACTGAATAATTATGAATAAATAATTCAGTAGCGAAGTTCTTAATGGTACTGTATTTCATACTTGATTAGAATTACAAATAAAGAAGGAGTTTACTAGAGTGTATATTTTTGACTGAGGGGGGATTCCTGGAGTTATAGTCTATGCATGTAACTTTTCTAAGAGCATTAAATAAATGAATAAACAGGCAACTCAGACATCATGGCATATGAGGTAGTGTAATTGGTAAGAAGGAACAATTAAAAATGCCCTTGGTAAACATCAACCAAGAGGTACAAGGGTTCCTAGACTCTTACCAGTGGGAGGGACAAAGGAGATGGAACAGATGGATCACAGCTATAATTTGCAAACTCTACTCAGTATAGGCTGATCAAACCCTCACCTGCATTATTACTATTGGTCACCTTGTTTTCTCCACCATGTTGCATCTCTCACTTGTAAGCATTTAAGAGCTCCCTTCAATCACCCTTGGATATTCTTCAATAAAAACAGCTTCTTCCTAGCAACTGAATCTGCTCATTACACTGGTTCATTCAGATTCTTAACAGCACTTCTCCCCTTCTGAAGTGCTATTTCCAATAAGCAGATGTGCCATTATGTCACAAAGATCTGAGAGCTGTTTGCAGTTTTGGGACAGACATGGGAATAATGAATTGCTAGATTTTTTTATAATTTAATTCCATGGAACCTACTTTATGTTTGACTTTTAATCATTCTTGACTCTGTACTGCTAGAAAAAATGCTCCCTTTTCTTTGCTCTCTGTGGTAGATTATTGTAGGCATCCTTCTCCTGTACTATCTGCATGGAATCAGTGCCTTAATTGGAGCGGCAGTGATCATAGTCCTAGCACCTGTTCAGTACTTTGTCGCCACAAAACTTTCACAAGCTCAGAGAAGCACTTTGGTAAGTATTTTCACCCATGTCCAATTAATATGTTACTATGTATCCATCTAGCACCACAACTGAAGACTCCAGATTCCTAATTGCACCTTTCTTCTAATGTTGTTTTGTGAAACCAATTATGTGTCTACTCAAAATAAATTATTTATTAATGAGCCCTTCAACTAGTAATGAGGTATGTAATTCTAGCCTTGTAGGGGTCCAGCAACGTTTTCAAAAGGAGATGGTGCTTGACTTCCAGAGGAAGAGAGAGGAAGCTGATCCATTGTACATCAAGGGGGGCTTTTGTGGAGAGAATTTTCTCCTTTAAATTCCTGGGGGTTCACCTTAGTGAAGATCTCACCTGGAACATCAATACAACTCAGGTGGCCAGGAAGGCCCAACAGAGACTCCATTTCCTCAGGCTCTTTTGAAAAAAACAACGTGAAACAGCAATTGATGACCTCCTTCTACAATAGAATGTATCCTCACATACTGCATTAGAGTTTGGTATGTTGGTTTGACAGTCGTGGACAGAAAGACTTTATAGAGGGTGATGAACACATCACAAAACATCATGGGCTGTCCCCTGAGTCCACTGGATGACATTGCCAGGGACCGCTGATTTAGGAGAGCGAGGAAGATCATTGGGGACGATTCACACACCAGTCAGCACTTCTCCACTCTCCTACCCTCAGGCAGGAGATACAGAAGCATAGCCAGTCATACCAATGGGCTAAAAATAGTTTTTATCCGTGGCCTGTTAGACTGTTGAATGGGAAGTGATAATGCATAATAGACTTGTGGAGTCAGTGAGTTATGCAGCAAACACACAGAGTGAAATGAGGCTGAGTGGATTTTAGTTGGATGGTGTTGGGGGGGAGAGGCTCATAATAAAGGTTGTTGTTGTTGTTGTTGTTATTGTTGTTATTGTCGTCGTCGTCATCATCATCATCATCATCTTCTTCTTCTTCTTCTTCTTCTTCTTCTTCTTCCTGCACAAAAGGAAAAAAGGAACAGAATATATAGTTTTTCTTTTTATTCTCTGGGTCAGATGAAAAATAGAGTAGAACATGAATGTAAAAGGAAAAGTGACAGAAGACACAGGGATTTTCTCTTTGGGTATATTTGGTTAAATCATTCATCTTGAGTGTATCAATTCCAGCATCAAACCCTCACTCAATATGACACATGAAACGTACTTGCAAGCAAAAGAAATAATTAAACAAAGTGAAGGATTATTGCATTGGTTGCTAAATTAATCTTGGGTCTCTAAGAGTTGTAAGAGTTGTAGTTCAAGAACATATGTGGACCTCAAAGTGGGAACCACTGAGTTAGTATTCTTTACTAATTTATGGTGATCAGAATCATTTGTACGTAATACAAAAGAGAGATGAAAAGAGAGTCGGCAAGATGGCAGCTGTGGGCTGATAACGTTCTGCCACTGGCTATGAGAGCCCCCAGCTGAACATGATTGTTTGGAAATGAAAGCTCCCATTGAAATGGAAGACCTGTAACTGTTTGAAGACAACTCTGATCTGAATATTAATGAAACTTGACAGTGGCAACAAACCTCTTCCATTGCACTGGTGTGGTGTCTGCTGAGCAATGCCAAGCATTTGTTGTTGGCTTGAAGGTGGTAGCTCTAGTCTGTCCCATCCCTCCCATTCAGAAAGAGCATTGCTGCTGCTTAGTGTCTCCCTTGCCACCATTGTCTGTGCAGATTCTCAGTCATCCACGTGAGTTTATCTGGGAGTTGAGTCATGGCAACTGGACTTTTTTTCTTCCGAGACTGAAACATTTCGCTGCTCATCCAAACAGCTTTGTCAGTCTGAGGAACACTAGTTGTGAGTCCTCCATTTTATAGTTCACTTTGTCCTCATGTCACTCTGGTCTGAAATAGGCTCATTAGGTGGACAATGGCCCACCTTTACAACCTTCCCAACACCCATAAAGTATGAGCCTTTGGCCATGGCCTTGGTGGAGGAGGTGTGAAGTGTTTTTGATTTGTGCCTGATCCCCCCCCAACCTCTGTTGAGAGAGGGGTTTTCAATGCTCACATGAATGGCTTTGCTGACCCCTCTCTCAAACCACCTATCTTCTCTGTCTAGTATGTGTACATCCTCATCTTTGAATGAGTACCCTTTGTCCTTCAAGTGGACATGTACTGCTGATTCTGGTTCTGAGCTGTTGCCCCTCCTGTGTTGGACCATCCTCCTGTTTAATGAGTGTTGCTTGCCATCATTGTATTTGAGCTGATTAATGCCCAGCACTGTGATCCTCACTAGAAGTTTGGAGGTAGAGAATCTCATAACTCACTACAAACCTGATCAGGGCTGGTTATAGATATCACATCACACTCTTGTTACAGCAACTCCGCTGGATGCCACTCAGTTTCTGGGCACAATTCAATGTTCTGGTTTCAGTCCACAAAGCCCTAAGTTGCCTGGGCCCAAATTATCACAAATCCTATATCTTCCAATAGGAGCCAGCACAGGTGCTAAGGTTATCAGGAGAGGGCCTAGGTCCCACCACCTTCACCAGTGTATGTGATGAAATGCCTTTTCAGTTGCTGCTCCCAGACCTTGGAACTCCCTCTCACAGGAGGCCATATTTCACCATCTTCGCTGTCCTTCCACAAACAGGCAAAGACCTTTCTCTTCAGGCAGGCATTCCCTAAGTGGCTGACTACTTGTTATGTGACTTTTGTAGACCCGTTGTGTACTACTGCTTCAACTGAATTTGTAGTACTATTTGTATTATTCCATTTTTTGTTTTCTCTCTCTCAGAGTGGCTTTTTTTCTTTTATTGGTTTGCTTATTCTTAGTTTTAATATTGCCTTTTTATTTTTGTAAGATCCCTCTTCACAATCATCGTTCTTAGCCTTGAATATTGTTTTTAATGTTCTTGATAACAGTTGAGCACTCATTATCTCTGACTTTGTATATTGTCTTCCATTGTTGTAAGATGCCTTAGGTTCTTTCTAAGGAGAAAGGTGAGGTAAAATACTTTAAATGAAATGAAATAAATGTTGAGGAGACTTTGACCACAATTTGCTGAGGTGGAATTGCTGAACAGGGAATTGAAAGATGCCGTGAAGTTCCAGATGTGAGCTAGAAATGCCTCACTTTTAAATGACAGTACCATTTAGACATCTCCACAATGAATCCAAAGAAAGTTAAATTATAGATTGTGTAACACTTAACACTTCCATTATAACATTGCTGACACCAACATTTTCCCAGTCATTATTAATGTCGTGGAAATAATTTACATTACTTCTTCTTCCTTAATAAAATCTTAATAAAGATAAATGTGGGATGGAAGAACAGCTAATAATTATTGTTTGAAAGCAGAATATATGGCATATGTGTGGTGCCTCATGCCACAGGGGTTCAAGTGTTGTAGTGCAGCTATAACTGTGCTTGCAACCTAGAGTTCAATTCCTGGTAGCTGGCACATAGCTGTGTTAGCCTTCTATGCTTCTGAGGTCAGTAAAATGAGTACCCAGCTTGCTGGGGGGTGGGGGCAATGTGTAGCCTGCATAAATAAATTGGAAACCACCCAGAGAGTGCTTTAAGTGCTACGGGGTGGTATATAAGCAGAACACTTGGCTTGGCTTTTTGCATATTCAGTATGTGGTAGTTCATGCCTTAATGTGAGTAGCCAGTTTGCATTACCATGTGTTTTTTAATGACAATGTATGTGTACAGTATATAAATTATATGAAATGAATGTTTGGGTCCATCACACAGGAGTATTCTAATGAGAGATTAAAGAAAACAAATGAGATGCTTCGAGGCATCAAACTTCTTAAGCTATATGCCTGGGAACACATCTTTCATAGCAGTGTGGAGGAAACCCGCCAAAAGGAGATGACTAGCTTAAGGGCCTTTGCCCTCTATACCTCAGTGTCAAGTAAGTGACTGCTTCCTATTGATTTCTTAATCAACCTGAGTAAAAGTATAGCTACTAATGATCTCCCCAGCCTTCGGTTTCTGTTGATGCTGCAGATTTACCATATAAACAATACAAAGACAAATCAGCTATTTGCCTCAAGACGTTATATGGTTTGGAAAAGATGCACTAAAAACGTAATTTCTCATATGTGACCATTTAAGTAACAAGCCTTCCTCTAGTCCACTGTAGAGGACAAAGACTGGAGTGGAAGATAGACAAAAGGGTCGATGGAGCAAGGAATGAAAATGAATCATGCCTCTTAAATTGACTGAGAATTAGTGCTGGGTATATATGTTATCCAATGATTCACTCACCCAATAATTAATTGGTTAGATGTATGTGTGCTTGTCAACTGCAATTAATATGAGTCAAGAAGCTAAAGCTGGGGAAGAAACAATAAGCAAGACAGTTAGTACCCACCATAAAGAGATGTGCTGATAAGGTCTCCAGGACTGTACTCCATTTTAATGTATTCATATTTCATATTTATGTATTTATTTATTTATTTATTTATTTATTTATTTAGTATTCAATTTTATACCACCCATCTGGCAGCGAGGTCACTCACAAATATTGCAGTTAGTCTTTTAAAATGCCGCAATGCTTTTCCTACTTCATTTTATTTTATTTTTATTTTTGTCTGATATTTTTCTCCAATGCCATACTTAAATATTTACCCACTTACTCCAGACCTAAAGACTCCATGCATGACAAGTACCTTTTTCAGGATGGTGCTGAGGTGAGGTGCCTTATTATGACCTCCACCCTGCACCCGGTCTATCTGAACAAATTCATGCAATAAAGGCATAGGTAGCTATTATAGTATAGACTCTGCAAAACCAAAGTCAATAAATAATGTTTGGTTGACCCTCCAACCACAACTTAAGGAATTATCCGTAGGTCTCTTCCCTCCAATGTGAATAAGAATATGATGGCTATTTTCTGCTCCAAATTTATGGCAAGGCAGGATCAAGCAATTGTCACCATATATTGTGCAACCAAATTATGTGCATATCCCCTCCACAAATCTCTCCTCCAGATTAATTGTAAAATATTATTACATCTGGCAAGCATGATCCTTAGAGTAAATGCAGAATATAATGAAATAAATAAATGTCATAGGGCACGCACACATTTCACACTAATTATCCAAAGAATGATAAATAATGTGTCAGGCAAATTTGTGTATTAGTCAACTGAGTTTAATAAATGTGGGTAAAGGGAAAGGTTGTGGGAATGTTTTCAATATTTGGCTGCATTTGGGACATTAATCTCACTATGCTTGTTCTGTTTTGTTTTGTTTTGCTTTAATTCCAGTGAAATCTTATTTTATCATGCTAAATGTTCATTATGAAAGAGACATCTTGAGATTTGTAATATATTCACCCATGAAAATGCACAAAACATGCTGCTTAAAAATATTCCAATATGTCACATTTACATAAACTTTCAATACTTGGCATTAATGGGTAAATGAGAAAAGAAAATATTTTTCAAAGTAATGAAGACAAATGAACATTTAATTATTACATTTATCTGAAACACTTGAGAATGTATCTAAGCAATCTGTGAATGAACACAATGCATTTTCTTATTTTAAATAATGATATGTAGGCAATTACAGCTTATAGAAAACATTTTCCCCCCAGCTGGTATCTTGGTTATGAATCAGTGGCTGAAACAGTTGGCATTTGCAACCTCACATTCTGCCTTCTGTCTTGTTTATAAACTGGATGTAATTGACAATTTGTCCACCATAAATCACCATAATTTTTCCCTGTGTGTCAGAATTCTAAAAATTCCCTCTATGCCAAGAATGTCTCCCCCCCACCCCGAGAGTTCGTTAATGTCTATTGATGGTTGTTGGTAGAAAATGTCTGTAACAAGCATATTGATGCAGAGTTGGTTAAAAGGAGTCATGTGGTTAGTTTGTTGCTAACATGTTCTCATTTGTAAACATTTACTCTTTACTAATGTCTCAGAGTGACATAACTTGGCCATAAATAGATACGGATACTTACTAGGATTACTTTTCGGAAAGAAGTTGGAAAGGTCTGAAAACTCTTGGGCCATTTGGAGCATTTGCTTACAAAATTTTGGCTTTATTCACTAAGCCATATGCCATCACATTTAGCCTGGCACCGGCCTTATTATGATCTAATCATTTCGGACATTTCTGAGTAAAGAACCAGAAAATGCCTTCAATGTATGATCCTAGTTTACCCTTAGGATTTGTTAAGACACATTGTCTGCAGTAATTTATATTACTGAAATCCTGTAGTAAATTGCAACTAGAGAAGCATTCAATCAATGGAACTTACTAAGGGCCTTTTTACACGACCCCTAAGATCCGCTGGCCACTTAAATTCAGACCAGAGATCTTAGGGGTTCGTCGCTCTTCCTCTGTCCCCACCCCCCTCTGCACTTCCTGGTTGCTGGCTGCCTGAGGGATGGAGAAAAAAGAAAGAAAAGAATGCCGGTTTACCTCCGTTTTGTTCCCGGCAGCATTCAGATCTCTTAAAGGGGCGGGGCAAAAAAAAAGAACAAACAGAAGCCAGGAGAGCCCCGCACTCACTATCCTTACACCGGATCAAATATTTGTCACATCCAAAAAGCAGGTACCTGAAAGCTGCGCTGGGATGCGCTAAAGTGGGCGGGGTCGCACTTAATTTCCTGTTAACTCCGGAGCTGGTGGGTAAACATTTTTAATCTCCGGAGCTGGGAGCCATTTGCCCCGGAGTTTAGGGGTCGTGTATAAATGCCCATAGATGATTTAATGGGCCTGCTATAGTTCAAACATATTGCTGGGTTTCACTGATTTTTTTTACATATTTAGTTGTTATCACCATCATCATCATCATCATCATTAATTGTTACATAGTTTGACCTGAATTCTAGCTAGAGTAGACTCATTGGATTAATGTTCATTTTGAGTAGACCCATTGATTCCCCATTCACCAGTTAGTTCACTGGGACCAAATTAGCTGTTATTAGCAACTGGAGTTGAGCATTTCTTTGTATACTCAAATGCCTTTGAGATAAAGCCCAAGAAATGGCCTGATTGGTATCATTTACAACTAAATGTTAGCATGTGTCAGATCAAAAGAGAACTTGAGACATTTATTTGTAAAAATAAAATAAAAACTAAAGTAAAACAAAATCTGCCACTGGCATATCAACATATGGAACTACGCATATGAAGTTTTCTTGTATGAAGCCAATATAGAGCTCCATGTTGAATAAATTGACCGGATGCAGCTCTGTAGAGAAGCAGACATGAATGATTTCCCATCTTACCTGGAATTACCAGGAGCTGAATGTGGGAACATTTGGATGCAAATCATGGGCTTTGCAATCTTTCCTACAAATATTGGCAGCTAAATTTGCTAAACTTACAAATATTTCCAAGTCAGGTTTGGCTGTTGCAACAAGATTACAGGGTGAACCAAGACATCAAACAATGATATATCCTACTGCCGAGATTAAAAAAAAAGCAGCTTGACACATGGTCGCTGCTCATTCAAAGCAGCAAGAAGTTTCAACTGTGCTTTTGTTGGGATAATTAGTCATATTAGAGTGCATAATTTATGTTAACAACCAAAGTGTGATGAACCTAGGGCAAAAAAAAAAAAAAACCCTGCAAACCTGTTCATTCCAGTCCTTAGCCATCTGTGGTAATAACATCTAAAATATATGGTATTAGCTGAGCCACAGTGAGGAGACCAGCAAGTGCAAGATAAACCCTGTGTTTCTATGAAAAGTGCTGCTTGGGGTGTTGTTATAGTTTGTTAGTTTTGTTTTTACTATTATCAATATTATGGCACTACCAGATTATGCTGAAGAGTGCAGATTTGAAAAAGATATAGCATTTGTTTGAAACAGAAACAGGAGGTAATCTAGATGTGTGTGTGTGTGTGTGTGTGTGTGTGTGTGTGTCGTTACAGTCGGGACCGACCCTTCGTGACCCCAATCTAGATAGGTGACAGGAAAGTAGAAGAAAGAAGTGGAAGGAACTGTTAATTATATGGAAATGAGATTTAGATAACAAACTTATGACAAGCCTACATTGAAATAAACATGGGGAAAACATGTATCTCTTTTCTTTACAGTTTTCATGAATGCAGCAATACCTATTGCGGCTGTTCTAATAGTAAGTACTAACTATAAGGTGTCTGGGAGGAAAAAACAAACAAACTGTAGCATGCACCTACAGAGTGTGACTACAGAAACAAGTGCCTTAAAGCTTTTTTGTCAGTTAACATGTGTAAATATGAAATCATATTGTTTCCAGACTTGCACTCGAATTTTGTTTTCACTGCAGCAAGAACTGTATGTGGGTGCAGCAATTTATGCTGATGTCTCATCTTCCTGTAGCTTCCCCTGCCCCATGCCAGCTAGGTAATCCTGGATGTCAAGAAATTCTTCATAACATGTTGTTGTGGCCTGTTGGGTAAGGGAGAAGTTGCTAAAAAATATATCTTCAAAAACAGTGTCCTGCACTGCTCTTCCATCAAGAAGCTTCAACTCTTCCCTGGTTCTCATTGTGATATCTGGATTCAGTATGAAATAATGATAAAATAATAATCTCACTTTGTGCTATAATGGGCCAGAGAGCTGTATTTCTGCTCAATATACTACTCCCTCCACCAGAGTCAGTGGCAGCTCTCTTTGGGCCATTGTGCCTTGCAAAATGAATGAATGAATGGATGAATGAATGAATGAATGAATGAATGAATGAATGAATGAATGAAATAACTTTGCTCCAACAGACTAAGAAACATTCTGTAATAATTTTTTGGTCTTATGGAAGGCCATGGCATGAGAAAGAAGACAATGAAGTCCTGATTCCTGGAATGCTGGCTACTAAAACTCACTGCTGGGTCTGCTAGAATACTGTATAGGCATATGAACACTGGATTAGGTATCACACAAAATGATTCTAATAAGGTTAGAACTGAATTATTGTTAGAGACTGATTTATTGTACTCTTAGCATATTTTATTGTTCAAATTGATTCGTATAATATTTTCTGTACTAGTATGTTTGTGCTTGAATGCAGCCAATATAGTCATAACGGTGACAGTGCCTTTTGCAGAATGTGTTCCTGTTGTCCCAAGAGCATCCTGTGCGAGACAAACCATAACAGAATCCTTCGCTGGTTTACTCTGCTTGTTCATTTTGGGAAAGAACATCATCTGCTCTTGTTATATAACCTGACAGAGTGATGACAGAGTAAAAACAGAGCAGTTACCAAGTTACTTTGTAAACTCCACAAAATTATCTTCACACAAGAAGTTTTTCTTCCTTTGGCTACATTGTGATTCATTCTGTTCTACAACAGACAGAGTTCTAGAGAATCCCAAAAATTGATTTAGAATTTAAAACTGATTCAAATTGTTCTGCAAATGCCACTGATATCTTCCTTTGGGCAGCATCTTATGGATGCATGCAATTGCTGGTCAATTTGACAGCCTAGTTTTGCAGTAGTCTGAGGTTTCGGGAAGGTGCCACTGCTGCCTGTTGTATATGTCTTCTATGTTTACATTGTATTTTAAAATTATATGCAAAGTGAACAAGCTGTTATATAATTTTGGTATTTATAACTGATTATTACACACACACACACACACACACACACACACACACACACACACACACACACACACACACACACACACACACACACACACACAGCCAGAAGGAGTTTGCAGTTCCATAATATTTCCTGGTGAACACAGGTTATTTTGAAATGAAGTGAAGTCTTTTCATGCCCATGTTATAATTAAAACAATGGAACAGAGTTGACTAAAATCATTTCTTTTTCCTTTTTTTAAAATAAGACATTTGTCGTCCATGCCCACTTATTTGAAAATGCTGACTTTTCTCCTTCCGTGGCCTTTGCTTCACTCTCCCTCTTCCACATCCTTGTTACTCCCCTGTTCCTGCTCTCCAGTGTGGTTCGATCTACAGTCAAAGCGCTTGTAAGGTAAGATTTTCTGGTTAGGTGAAATAATTCAGAATTAGAAATACTCTGTTTTAAATGTCTAGCTCCTTGCTGCAGTGGTTAACAGCTGGAATGTACTTATCTTTGACCAAGAATGGTATTGTTGTGGTAAATTTCCCATCCTTTTAAATCTCAGGCAGGGGGTTGTTTGTTAGTTAATTAGTTAGTTAGTTTAGTTTGTTTGTTTGTTTGTTCGTTAGTTAGTTCATTCTTTCATTCATTCCTTCATTCATTCGTTCAGTTCATTTCAGTTCAGTTCATTTTCATACTGGCCATTTGGCCAAGGGTCACTCTGGGCAGTGTACAACAAACATAGCAACAATATAACTTAAATACCAATTTGGAAAAAAAAACCAGAAAATAAAAATAAAATACAAATAAGCAATGCAAACAAAGGCATTAAAATACAATTACAGTTCCATAAATAACAAACTACCACCCCAGAAACAATTTGTCTTACATTGCTGCCAACCTGGCAGAACCTTTCAAGTGGATGTGTAAGCAGGGACTACAAAGTTCACTTCAGCCTCTTTTAAAGATTTTTCAACAACCTTTTGAACTGGCCTTCAAATATGATAGTAAATAACTGTAACCAGAGGTGGCATGATGCTCTAACTCTTTAATGTCTTCTTAAGTCACTCCAACTTATGTTGACCCTAGTAGAGATTTTGAGATATGCAAGATGTTCAAGATTGGCTTCCCGTTGCCAGCCCTCTAATGAGTTTCCAGAACCAACCAAAAATTTGAACCCAGATATTCAGAGTTGCAGTCCAACATTCTGTTCACTGCACCCCAGTGGCTTTCAGTCCCTAACAGGGTAGCACATGTTTTTACTAAATGAACTGAAGAAATATGTTCCAATAAATAACTTTGGAGGCTTCAAACCAATCAAGTGAAATTTACAGCCCCCATGAGGACTGAACGACTGAGAGTCCCTCTGGGATTTCTATTGAGATCCTTGCTGTCACAGCTGGCATTATGTGCAACTAAAACTAGTTTGCTAGTTGTTGCTTTTTCTTTCTACAGTGTTCAGAAATTAAGTGAATTTCTCTCAAGTGAAGAAATTGGAGAGGAGCACGACAAATGTTCAGAACCAAGATGTGAAGACAACTACAATAAATACCAGGCTCTTGTAAATATTAATATTATAGTACTGTCCACTGAAATGGGTACTCTGTTTTCTCTTCTTTAATCCTTGTGAAACACACCAAGAACCCTGTCATTTCTCTCATAATTAACAAACAGTTATGGCAGGAAATGTTGCTAATATTCATGTTCATTTATTAAATAGTATACACTGGCTTTTTATGCTTAAATCCAGTGGTGTTTGGTGATGAGGTTCACCAGGAGAAACCACTATCTAACACTGTGGAGGAAGGATAATAAATTTCTTCCTTCTCAGAAAATGCTGGAAGACAGTATAGGAGGTGACATTAATCTGAGTATACATCCCATGCAAGCATTGCTGATTAGTGCATAGCCGTTCAGGTGCTAGTTGCCAATTTCTGCAGAGCTTCTGAATCTAGGAGCAATGCTGAATGAGACACCCTTTCTCTCCATGGCTAGTTCCTAACAATTCCTGATAGAGGTGGGGCTTTCATCTTCCTTTTGTTGGTTTGCAGGAGCAGTGAGAGTGGTTCCCATTACAAAACTAATTGTTCACTGTTTAACACTTCCTGTCACTCCTCACCAAGCATTTCTGTCTTCCTGGTCTTGCACAGCCCCTCAAAGTTTTTAACCGTAAAAGGCCTGCCAGAGAAGATTGGAACAATTGCAGCTCTCCTAGGAGAAGACCTCCTAACATCACAGAAGCAGATGATTATTGTGCAAAGGTGATATATAAGGTCACACTTTGTAATGACATTGTTACTAATAAGCTAGAGCCATTGTGTTGGGTTCAGTGAACAATAGGTATATAGATGTCTGAAACACCTTATTTGCATGGCAAAATTTCTGTCAAGTAATAATTTCTCATTGAAAAATGTTGATAGTCATTTATGTCTGAAAGATGGAATGAATTACTTTGGTAGCACAGCTATCAGACGGTGTGCAAGGCAAAGCCCTTTGAAGAGACATGATGATCAGGTGGTAGGAGAAACACAGACTTCACAGATACTCCTGTCTAGCCTAGTTTTCTTGGTGTTTCAGGGCTTAATTTGTGTTTAGATTTTAACGTTGGTGGTATCTATTTTCGTTTGCTTCTAGAATATAAGACGGAACAGTAAAAGAAAGTGCATCTGAATGCATACTATATATATTTCTGTCAACACAAAGTAAATGGAATGGAAATTCTGAAATCTGTTGTAGTGCCTCTGATAATGCTAACCAGGGAATCCTCAGATATTAGAGATCTGGTTGAATGGTCTCTGGGATCTAGAATAGAGTTTCCAGACATCACTATAAATGTTGAGCTAGCTTTTCTTTCCTTGCTTTAAGTGATCTCGGAGAAAGTTTAAAAAATTACTGTCTTCACCACCACCTATATGACCCCTCACTAATTAACCTCAATTCCTATGTTGTATTTACTCTCTTACTAATGCCTTCTATAGGTTGCATACAAAAATAATAACACATATAGTTTTTCTGTAAGTTCTCCAAAAACATTTTACTTGAAGATTTTATACTCAAATTGGGTATCAGTAAAGAATTTATTTAACTGTGTGCCTTATACTTACTGAAACTACATTGTTTTGTGCAAAAGTAGACATTTGTTCAATCCTAAATCCTCTTCACTTTGATTTGAACCCTGCTTCTGATAACCAAGGGAGATGGTACTCAATAATTAGTGGAGAGTATGGGCTAGGAGTTAGAAGCAAAACAAGACAGTGATAGAAATATGGATGGATGGATAGATGGATGGATGGATGGATGAACAGAAGCCCTGCATTCCGGCCTCTAGGCAGCTGTCACTAGTGATCTGTCCCTAGTCAAGGGAAGTGCAGAAAGGTTCGTAGCCACGAGCTTTTGTAACTGTTGTACACAGGGCTCAGGGATGAAACATTTCCTCACACAAAGCAGATAACACCAGCATAGCAGAAGTGTGGATGGCACCGCAAAGAAAAAAGTTACTAAAGTTCTGAAAAATTCTAAAATTAGAAAATTAGGCATGCCAATTAATCTAAAAAACCTTTGTTTTAATTGGGTGACTATGTTTTTTAACCTCTGGGGGAACAACTGGAAACTGTACTCATGCTAGAACAGAGAAGTTCCTGTTCTCAGTCAAATGACTTGTTTATGCCAGATGAAAAAGAATGAACAAGAGATCAAATAAGTCCAGGCTGAGCCAAAGGCTTTGGTAAAGAAGAAAAAACAGGAGTGCCATTTTATAAGAACAGGAATTATTTTTCTACTTTATTGTTGCTGTTGCTGCTGCTGCCTTAGGTCACAAATGGATTTTTCACCTGGACACCTGAAGGACCTCCAACATTGTCCAGCATTGATATTCAAATCCCACGAGGTAATAACCCACATTATAATAAATGATTTCTGCAGAAGTAGGTTTTTGTTCACAAATCAAAGGCATATGAATTTGTGAATCAATCATTTACACTGAATGAGGATGTACTCTCCCATCACTCATTGGAATATGAATGGGAGGGAATGTGTGTGTCCATTTCTTTCCTAAAACTATCAGGATTTGTGCCAGTGTCTTTAGTAACTCAATATATTAAATAAATATATTATTTTCATTATTGTAGGTCAGTTGACTATGATTGTGGGACAGGTAGGCTGTGGTAAATCATCCCTCTTGCTAGGGATACTTGGAGAGATGCAGAAGATATCAGGAAGTGTAATCTGGAACAGGTAACAATTGTTTATATTCTAAGTACTTATAAAAGAGCTACAGACATATAAAAGGGGTGCAGACATCCTCTATTATCACAACTGTCTTTTTGGTTCATATGCATTAAGTTACTATTGTGGAGAATATTGCATTAGATGTAAACTGTCCATCTTTGTAAATACATGTTTGCTTCTCTTTATTAGCTGTTCTATATACACAACAACCAGCACTTGTAATATAAATATGTATTTCAGTAAGCCATACTAATTTCAGCGAAGACAAAGAATGCTTCTTGAAGATTCTGGTATGTTTATTCAGGAATTTTATGCAAAGCAGGCACAATTGTTAGGTGGATACAATTCTGCTTACTAAGCCTGTGCCAATATGATGACAAGGTCACTCTAAATGTGCACACAGAGTATCTTACATACACTGCCTAGGATATTATTAACACTGCTACTTAAATTAGATCATATCCTTCTTGAGGGGCATCCTGACTAGAGCTCTTAATGATTCTATTTTTACTTTGAAGTATCTGTAGCAACTCCAGAGTTGATCATACCAGTTACACTGAGGAAAGGAATATTTAACCCATCTCAATTAGTAATGCTGTTGTTAATTTGCTTTGGGACTGGTATGTGATGAGTGTATAGAATCATAGACCCATAGAACCACAGCACTAGAATAGACCTAGTGGTCATCAGTTTCAGTCTTCTGAAAGTGTACTAAAAATTATAACAAGAGTTTCCCTGACAAATAGCCATCCAATATCTGTTTTAAAACCTCCAACAAAAGAGAATCCACTCTAGGTGATTTGTTCCAGTGTCAAAAATGTCTTACTACAAGGAACCTTTCCAACATATAGTCAGATTTTTTTCATGTAATTTAATTCTCTTGGTTCAAGTCCTGTTTCTAGAGCAGCAGAAAACAAGCTTGTTCCACCTTCCATGTGACAATCTTTCAGATATCTGTATAGTTACCTACTTGCACAATTGACCACAAGGTGGTCCTTATTCCCATTGGTTTCAGCAACATAAGTACTGCTTAAGTCTAATTCTATTGACCTAGTCCTAGACATTCCCATCATCCCTCACCACTAGATACATTGGTTAGGGCTGATGGAGTTTGCAGTCAAATGGTATTTGGAGCAACATACATTTTAAATGAATGTTTGTAAATGTCATTATCTGAATTAACAGAATAAAGCATTGATCATATTTGTATGCAAATGTCATTTGTGAAAGGTCTCTAAGGACTTATAACCTAATAAAAATAAGCTGCCAGAATTGGTTAAAGTAAATATTAGAACAGACTGAAAGCCAGTACATTTATTAATAAAGAGAGAGCTGCCTAATCAGTTCACAGTTTTTGAGTCTCATAGACTGAACATGAACAGAAATAGGGCCTTTGTGATTATCTGTGGTCCATTTTAAAATCGATTGGGCACATGTAATGGAGGACAGAACTCCTTTAATAGCTGTGTGGAAAGGAAAATTTCAGCATGCATAGTTCTAATTTCAGCTCAGAATTTAGATTCTCACTTTGTTATCCCACACTGTATTAAACCCACAAGGTATTTGTATAACAGCGATTTAGATTTTTTAGGATTTGTGACAAGTTTTTACTCAATACAATTATGTTTTCACTGCAATTCACATGAACAATAATGTTAACACTGGTGCGCTGTTTTTTGTGATACTGAATGGGAACTCTCTGTAGCCATAACATCAGTCGCAAAAAGTGATACAAACTAAGCCAAAACTAGAGAATCATGTTTTTTATAAAGTTAAGTCACCCGATTCAAGAATGATTGCATAACATGATTAACAAATCTTGAGTGTTCTCTTCAAATTATGCTCTCTTTTCAAATTGTAGCAGCTCGATTAAGAATATTTTGTAACATTAATGCAAACCAGAATTTAATTATTAATTATCTTCTGGGCAAATAGTTCATATTTATTACTAATATCAAAAATATTTCCTCATTTTTATTGAAAATACAGCAATACTCCTGACAGTGAGACAGGAGAAGATGTCAGGTATGGTAATAATGTACATTTCTTTTTTTCCTTCTGACCTCCTAAACCTATTATTCCATGAAGGAAAGTTCTTTAATGAACTCTCTGGAAAGAAAAGAAATTTAATCTGTTGGATGTTGAGAAGGTAAAACATATGAAATATTTTGTGCAGGCTGTTTATAACAGAAGTTGTTGATACCAGAAGATATCCATCACTCCAGCCTAGCTTTATTATGTAGCATTGGGAAGTTTGAAAAATGCCCCTGAAAAGTCCATCAAAACAAAACAAAAATGACTTCCTTATCCTCCACCAAGATGTCTAAAGCAGTTTCTGTCCCAAGAGAGGCTTGAAGTCAGATTGAAAAGGCTTAAGATAATTAGATTCATCTAAGACTAAAACAAGAACAAGAATGAGGACCAAAAAAATTAAAAGCACAAACAAATGCAAGATTAAAATGAAAGGACTGTAGGGGCTTTGGGTGTTTTTTGGTGTAGGTCAATTATTATCTAAGATGGAGGAAAATTAAGATGGCTTCCATAATGAAGACCATGTCATCACTTTGTTTAGAGCAGGGCTGGGCAAAGTGTGGCCTCCCAAATATAGCTATGCTGAATCTTCCAGCCTTCCTGACCATTGGCTTTGCTGAATGGTGTCACTGTCCAGCCTTCTCTGGAGGACCACAGCAATTACCCGTGTCTTTTTTAGAAGGACTACAATATACCATCCTTCAAGGAAACAACTTCTACTATTCATCACTCAGCCAAGCCTTCTCTGGCTGTCTTTATAAGCCAAGATTATAGGTCCAAAGTGATACCCCTCTGTCTTGCATGGTGCTCACCCATCTGCTCAAATTAAACCAGCTGCAACTTACCTATTAAATCAGCGCAAGCTAAGGTTTCAGTCGTTTTACCAGAAATATGCACTCTACATAGAGTCCAAAAGTACATATGAAAAGCTTCCAGCAACACCTCCGACCATTTCCAAAACCATTGTGGCCACCATCAAGTTGTCTCAGTCTCCCCTACCCATGGGGGTATGAGCTCATTCAACACAGGCACTCTCTGCCTCTACAGCCTTCATGAAAGGGGTGCCTGTTCCTGACATTTGCAGAGCGGCCACTTGGTCCTCATCTCTGACATTTGCTACTCACTACCGACTTGACGTCAGGGCATGCTCTGATTCAGCCTTTTGGCATGTTGTACTGTTATTTCGTAATGTCCCTACTCCAATAAGTGAGCTTGCTATTCACCCAATGTGTGCAATCACAGAAGACTACGAAGAAGAAATTTAGGTTACTTTGGTTCTTTGAGTGGTCACTCTGTGATTCCACACATACCCACCCATCTTTCCCCACTATCCATCACGTAGTTCTGTCACATTTGACATTGGTGGATACTTGGGAACTGAGGTGAGTTGGGTGGAGCTTAGCCTTATATAGGGGAGGCTGTTTCTCACTTAATTAGATCTAGAACATTCCAAGAAGTTACTGCACATGCACACATTAACCCAATGTGTGGAATCCCAGAGTGACCACATGAAGAACCAAAGTTCCAGGTAAGTAACCAAAGTTTTTTTTTTAAAAAAAAATAGCATAAAAATCATTGTAGTTAAGTTTTAAACATTTTAAGATGAGATTTTTGTGTGTGTGCAAACAGAGGTATTGTCTTTTTAAAGCTACATGATGGTACTTGGTAGTAGTATATTTCTGTCATGTATTTGTCATTTACATGAGGGGTATATGAATCATACCTACTCTGTGTATGATTAAGCATGAAATGCCAATTATTTGCATTTTCTGAATTTTCAAAATGTGAGCTTTTTGCAATTCTGACTTTAATCTTTGCTTAAGTATATGCTAATATGAATTAAAACTATTTTTCAGCCCAGAGATGGAAACAGCAGTTGACATCGAAACCAGGTACAGTACTTCATTTCAGAAAAGTAGTAGAAAAATCTTTGAGGTGTTTTTTTGTAGATGAAATGTTCTCATTCTGTCATGTTGAAGATCAAAGACTATTTTCTACCTAGTGCTGTTTTAAAAATAAATAATCTAGACATATTTTAATAGAGCTGAAGACAAGAATGTGTCAAGGAGATCTAGAAGTATCCCTGGAAAGAGGTTGCATCTGACCCAATATTGTTCATTTAGCCTAGTACTGCCATAGGCAACATTGGGTTGGATTATAGGGTTGACTTAGAAATTCAAGTGATCTGAAAAGTAAAGCAGCTTCCTATATTCCTATGTTTGTCCATTTGTTGATGCAACTATCACACCAACTCCTGTCCACTCTGCAAGTTAATGATCAGTACCATGTAAACAATAGAAGACAGATTATATCATTGTTGTTGTTTGATCTCCAGGGCAAACTGCATGAAGAACAGTAATATCCAATAATTCTGGGTTGACTCTTGAGACCTAAAACTCATCTTGCTGCTGAGAAAAAACAGAACCGTGTCTATTCCTTATTGATGGATTTAGATTTTGCTGGCAACCATAGAGGAGTTGACTAGCTCATTGTCTTGAGTTAAAGGTTTCTTAGGCTTCAACCTTCATACAAAAAGGCACATGTAAAAATTAAAGAAACATACAAATAACTGATCAGTTTATAAGTGAATGACTCAAAATAACATAATAATAACCTTTATTGTCAGTGCACAACTTATGTACAGTGGAATTGACTGAGCCTCCCCATAATAAAATCCCACTAAAAAGCCATTCAATCTCATATCACTCTGTGTACTTGCTGCACAACTCGCCGGCCCCACTAGTCTATCTCACGTTGTCACTTGTCATTCAACAGTCTAATAGCCCATGGATAAAAGCTATTTTTAACCTCTTGGTATGGCTGGCTATGCTTCTGTACCTCCTGCCCAGGCTTTAACACCAGTGGCTGCTCTGCCAGATGGGCAGTATAACACCTAATAAATAAATCAAAATAAATAAATCAGAGTGATAAACATCAGACCCACTGAACTGAAGGAAAACATATAGTTCCACACTGTTCCCAGCCAAAACGATTACTTACAGCGTGTGAACAGCTACTTGAAATAGCTACTTCCTAACACCAAGCATTTAGAGTTCAAGGGAGCCCCTTTTTTTCTTTTTTCTTGTTTTCCCCTTTCTTTTTCCTTTTTTGAAAACACATCACAAATAGTAAGCAGTGTTGGCATGATTTCCCATCCTAATCCCAAATTTGAATCTGAATGTTTGGGCTCAAGTCTTCAGTCCAAGTCTTGAGTCTTTTGCCCTGGGCCAAGTCACTACAGCATACCTACTCACTGCCATGCCTGTTGCCATGGTTGCAGGCACTCTGCCACTGCCCAACTGATAGGCCTTCCTACCTGCTCCTGCCATTAGGTATGGGCCTCTCATTTCAGAATGGGTCTGATTCTGAAATGAAGCACAGCAGCACAGGTGCCGTTTGGAACTTGGACCCACACTCCAAAATGAAATCACCCATTGATTTACCTTGCCTTACCTTGCACGGGGCAATACTGATAAGTTTAAATTGGTTTTAAAAACCACTTCATCAACATCTTGCTGTCTGGGGCAAGTAAAGTTTTATTGCAAAACATACAAAGTTAGCACAACACATAACAGAGAGACGGAAAGCCAGATGGTGGTACCGTCCATCTGGGGAATTGGAACCAGCAATACTAATGGTGATTGCAAAGATCCCAGAAATAAAGCCAAATGCATTTAGGGTCACAGAAGTTGGGTGACGCTAACAGTGGTCACAGAAATTCTGGACCACCAAATGTCCAGAACACTTCCTTAAACTTCAGCCTGCTATATCCATCTTCCACAGCAGTTCTGCTTTTAAGGGAACGAGCTTGGACCAGTTTGCTGATACACTAATAACTGTTCCTTTTTTCCTTATATGACCTGGTGTTCCTCTGTGCATATTCAAAGTTAAACTTATAAAGTGACACTTCTTTGCTAATTCAACATCTTGTCACATAAGCATTTCTATAATTTCACAATTTTGTGGTTTTGAATCTTAGAAGATATTGTAGTCTTAGAGAATGCAGAAGTTGTCAGCAAGCCGCTTCTGTTGGTTAACCCATAATGCTCTGCTGTTTAACCCATTTAGAAAATACCTAAAATTTCAAACTTATCAACTCCAACCAGGAAGTAGCCTCTGACATGTCATTGATTCTTCTCCCTGGTGCTGGACAATCAGAAGCTGGCAAAGGCTCCCTGTCTGATTGGCCAGCACCAGGGAGAAGGACTGATTATGTGTTGGAGGCTACTTCCTGGTTGGAGTATCACCTCACACAAGGTAAAGCAAGGTAATGGGTGATTTCATTTCAGATGGTGGGTCCAGGTTCCGAATGGCACCTGTGCTGCCATGCTTCTTTTCGGAACCGGACCCATTCTGAAATGAAAGGCCCATGCCTACCTGCCATCCCCCCTGCTCCCCCACTGCTATATCGCCTGCCCTTACTGCTACAATCTCCCTACTGCTGCTGCTCCCTGGCTGCCATGCCCTACCAACACTCAGCTAATAGACCTTCCCTACCTATTCCTGTCACTACTGAAGCACTCTCCCCACTGCTGCCACTGCCTCGCTGCTGCCACACTCTCCCACACCCAGTTTACAGGACTCCCTCCCTCCTCCTGCCCTCCCCGCCATACCCCCTATCACCACTACTGTACCACGCTCCTTCATTGCTGCTGCCACACCCCACCACTGCACCCTCAACTGCCCTCACCCAACTGATTGGCATCCCTACCTGCTCCTGCCACCACCACCACTGCCACCACACCAACTTCCAAGTCGGCAGAGACAGTGGGTCTAGAAGGGAATCTGAGCAGGAGCACTGTCCCTGCACAGATTCAGGTGCCTGCCCTGTGGGGGCACACGCACCTGAGGTGGAGGGGGGCTTCCAGAAGGGAAGCCTTGCAGGCATTTGCATCTGTGCAGAATGAGCAGGCCTATCAAGTTTCCCTTCTAGACCCCACTGTCTATGCATACCTGGAAGGCAGTGTGATGGCAGGGCCAGTGGCAGCAAGAGCAGGTGCGGGCACAGAGGTGGCAGGAATGGCAGCAGCACAGGGTGCAATATGAGGGGCAGAGGGGACTTGACTATGTGACTCAAAAATGGTTATGAGTCAGAAGTTGAGTCCAAGTTATTGGGAGGGGAGACAATTGAGTCTAATATATATTCATTATGATTGTACATACAGTTTTCTTCTCTAAAAACAACACAGCACCTCTTTCTGGTAACAACCAATTTTGTCAAATCATTCAGGCCAATAAAGACCTTTCAGTTTAAAAAAAATCAGCCATAACATCTTAATAATATGGAACTATTACACTGATTCAAGAGCTTTCGATAATAAATAATCCCATGCAGCCAAGTTGATTGCAACATATGGCAATCGTTTCTAAGGTTTTCTTTGCAGAGAGCTTGCAGAAGAAGTAAACAATAGATTTGCACAGAGAAGGTTCTGGGGTTATCTCCAAGATCTCCACTCAGGTCTAAGAAGGAGTTCTGCCCGAAACCCTAGCAAGCCACTGCCAGTTTGTGTAGAACAATTCCTGGTGAGATGGACCAAAGGCCTAGCTCAGTATAAGACAGCTTTCTAGGTTCAGTCTTGGTACTTCTGTTGTGATTATGTGCCCTTTAAATGAAAGACGCAAAGTGCTGTATAAATATATCTTGAAAATAAGACTTTAGAAACATGTGAAGAAAATTTTCACTGTGTGCTTTAGTAAATCGCCATCCTTAAGTCATATATTTCTGTGTATCTTCCCCCATGCCCAGGAAACGAGGATCAGTGGCATACGCTTCCCAGAAACCATGGTTACTAAATGCTACTGTGGAAGAGAATGTCACTTTCGAAAGCCCCTACAATAAACAAAGGTAATGTGGTTAACTGCTATATGAGTACACTTAATAGTAAGGTTTGCTTTACAACTGAACATTTTTATGATTCTTAACAGCACTCCTTTCCTGGTTATATGGTGGCAGTGTTGAATTACTATGTCAGAGGCAGTTGTATTCAGTCTAAGTAATGATCTGAAATGTTGGGACATATTGATCATTAATCTGTCTTTCTCTCGATGTCCTGTATTGACTGGAGATGTGATTTACCTCCCTAACCCCTGCCCCAAACCACTTTGTACATTACAATGATTGCATGGCAACCATTGCAGATACAATGCATAGGGGATTCAACACATAAACCGACATAATTCAATCAAATTTTGCTTTAATTTTCAAACTAAAACTTATGTTAAAGCTGGTTTAAAAGGTCTGCTTATAATCTGTTCAAAAGGTGGACAGAGGATGCAATTTGACTTTCAGTTATTTTAGAAGGCAGTATTCCACTGTCTGAATCCAGAATCCCCGTGAACATTATTTCACTCATGGCGCACTGCAAGCAGGGGCAGCCTAAATATGGGACAGTGAAAATCCCTCCTAGTGCAGTATACTGGATTGCACTGTTGCACAACTGATTGTCTAAATAGTGGCAACATTAGCTGATCAAGCAAACTCTTGGCACAACCTCTTCCCCAACAGGCACAGAGTGTAAGGGCAACTGTTAAGGGAAGAGAAGGGAAAATGGACACTCTCCCCATAGATAGCTTCCACTAAAACTCAAGCTTTTCTATGAAGAGGAGGAATATCCTACCTGTGGGAGAGATGGTGACAAATACATAAGCTAATTACTGACCCATTGTTAATGCCACATCTGTGTCAAAGAGACTCTGGTTGAAGTCCTGCTGTTTTGTCAAGAAGCAAAACCCAATGCCATCAACTGATAATGAAAGAATCTTCCATGGGATTCTCAATGCCAAACAAACCAGTGGGTGCACAGAACCTTGAAAATCACAGCAGGCACGGTGTCATTGCCAGCTGGATCCAAGTGAATGTTACACCATTTGCCTTCTCACTGTGTAGCTGCACATCAGGATTCCAGTATCAGAAATATTTGTCTAACTTAGTTTTGAGAGGACATGTATGTGGAAATAATTAAGAGCCAATTTGTTTTTATGTATGTATGTATGTATGTATGTATGTATGTATGTATGTATGTATGTATGTATGTATGTATGTATGTATGTATGTAATTTCTATACCGCCTGTCTTCCTGAAGGAACTCCAGTCAGTTAGCAACAACAACATCAATCAATTTTATATCTCAAAACACATCAGTCAAAAAAAGAAAACAACAAAAAACAACAAAGCAAATAAGGATGCTTGGCAAAATGGCAGGAAGAAAAAAACCCTAGTGATCGCCAAATGCCTCTCTAAAAAGCAAGGTCTTAAGCACTTTTTTGAAGACTGTGCTAGGTGACTCTCACTTGGGAGATTTTTCCATAGCGTAGGGCTGGCCACAGAGAAGGCCTGGTTTCGAGTGATCGATTTTCAGGCCTCCTTAGGCATGGCCATCCAAAGTGAGAATGCCCACAATATTCGGGTGGGTCAGGCCTCAGTTGACCTCTGGGAGATATACTCCACCAAAGTATTCAGGTCCCAAGCCGTGGAGGGTTTTGTAAATCAAACCAGCACCTTGAACTTTATTCAGGATGCAGCAGGCAACCAATGCAAGTGAGCCAAAACTGGGGTGATGCGGTCATATCTATCTGCACCTACCACCAGTCTAGCTGCTGCATTTTGTACCTGCTGAAGTATCCAAATAAGGGTTAAGGGCAACCCCCATGTAGAGAGTGTTGCAATAGTCTATCCCCGAGATCACAAGCGCCTGCACAACTGTTCTCAGGGAAGCCTCGTCCAGGTACGGGCAAATCTAAGCCAAAGATGGAAAAAGGTGGACTTAGAAACAGCTACCACCTGGGAGTCCAGGGATAAAGCCATATCCAAGACCATGCCCAGATTCCTAACTCTATCCACCAGCTGGATGGTGGAACCCCCCCCCCAGACTGGGGAGAGGGCCACTGTACCCAAGGAAAGGATGCCCCACAACAAGGCCTGAGCCTAGACTGGAATGGGTCCAGGATGTGATCCTTCTCCAGGAATGACTGGAGCTGGACAGCAGCCACCCTGTCAATCAACTTGCCCCCAAAAGGAATATTGGCGATTAGAGATGGGCACGACTAGGGAAATGACGTTTTCGAGTTGTCGTGTGTCGGAGGCAGCCCGTTTCAGCTCGTTTCTGTTTTTTGCAAAATTTCGCAAAAATTTGCCATTTTGTTTTTCATTTTTTCGTTAGTACTGGTTTGGGGGGGTAGTGGGCTCCTGGAGGCACCTCTCTGGGGTGGGTGCCTCCTATCCTCACCCGCCAGCGCTGCTACAAAAGGGCATGCATAGCCATATGCTATGGATATGCATATTGCAGACGCAGCAGACTGGCAGAGGCACCCCTCTTTGGGGTGCCTTCCCTTGCAACAGTCAGTGAGACACAGTCAGGCAGCACTTACAGGCATGGTTTGCATGGCACACAAATGCTGCTGCAGGAGTCAGCCAGAGCCACAAGTGACGGACTGGCAGACTCTTTGCACCCGCTCCAAGGGAAATGTACTTGCGTGTAGTGCAATGCAAGTAGATCTGGCTTAGGGTTAAGACAGGTTAGCGCAAGGGCTAGGGTTAGGCTAGTTACGGGTGAGGTTAGGGTGAGTATTGGGGTGCACCTCTGGGTGCCTCTCTGACCCACTTAGAAGGACAGTGTACTGGCGTATGGGTTAGGCTTAGGGTTAGGGTTCGGGTTCGGGCTACGGTTAGTGGGCTGTTTATGCCTGATTGGCACATCCCAGAAGTCTCTGTGGTCAACCTGGCCAAGTGGCCATGCGATTGGTGGAAAATTTGCATGGTCCACTCCCATGGGCGAGCCCATCATTGCGAATGTGCAGTTGTAAAAAAATAAAATGAAATGAAATGAAATCAACGGAGACGTATTTTGGCAAGACAAACCCACTGCTGCTACTGTAAAAATTCAAGCATCTAAAATAGCTAATTTTCGCATGTTTCTGTGGTGCTTTGGTGGGTTTTTTGGACCACGATTTCAAAAAAAATATTGTGGTCGCCATTTTGGATCCCCCCGCCCGCACACCGCATGGCAAAGGCAGACGAGACGATGCCCCCCCGCCTGGTACCAGCAGCGCAGCAGTAGCACTAGCCAAGGAGAGGAGGGGCGGGGAACCCCCCCCCCAAATAAAACACCCTTCTGGCCTGGTAGGTGCCCTCAGACAGTTTTCGCCTCCTTTTAAGGCCAGGAATCGGGTTTTTTTTTTTTAACTTTTAAAAACTTTTTTTCTGTGCCGCTTGGCATCGCGGGATCGCCGCGATGCCAGGAACGACCACGACAAATCAGACCCAATTATTCTTTAGTCGGTTCGAGTTCGAGTTCTGGGGGAGAAATTCCCGTTACCGTTTCCGTTGCGTAACGGAAACGAGTAACGGAAACGGAAACGGGAATTCCGCTAAGTCGTGCCCATCTCTATTGGCGATCAGATGATAGTTAGACAAATCATCCAATGCCAAGCCAGGTTTCTTTAAAGTGGCCTTCACCACTGTCTCCTTCAGGCGAGAGGGGAAAATCCCTTCCCTGAAGGATGCCGTGGGAATAACGGAATCCCACTCTGGCGTGCTCCCTCCAGCAGACTTGATAAGCCAGGACAGGCAAGGGTCAAAGGGGTAGGCCGCCGGCCTTCAATAGGCCAGTGCCCTGGAGGCCCCAGCTGATGAAACTGGCCCAAACTCAAGCAGACAAGGAGACCAAGGGCGTGCTGCGCTCGGGATACTCAAGGAGAGGTTAGAACAACCAGAGTCTAGACTGGCGTAGATGGCCTCAATTTTATTTCTAAAGAATGTTGCAAATGATTCGCTAGTAAAATCACTAAAAGGACGCCTAGACTGACCTGGATTGGTGAGGTCTTGAACCACGCGGAACAATTCCGCCTGGAGGTTTGAGGCTGCACCAATTCTCAAGGAGGCATAAGATCTTTTAGCCTCACTGACCACATAAACATAGTGCCTGGTCAGTACACAAAGAGCAGCCCGATTAGATGCCGACTGGTCCTTTCTCCATCTTCTCTCAAATCTTCTTCGTTCTTGCTTCATCGCTCTCAACTCAGCCGTAAACCATGGTGAAAAGTAAGCTCCACAACGAAGAAGACGCTCGGGGGCAATCTGGTCAACAGCCCGGGTGACATCCTCATACCACCTCTCCACCATAGCTTCTACCAGATCATCAGCCAGACCATCGGGAACCCCCCCCCAAAGGCCTCCAGGAAATGATCAGGATCCAGGAACCTTTGGGGTGGGCCCAAACAAGGTCACTTGTTTGTTTAAAAAAAACAAAACAGTACCAGATTACTGTAGTGGGATTAACATGTCATATTCATCACACTGCATGAACTTCAGAGAAGGTGCTGCCTAAAGAAGTCTAAAAGATCCAGAATTTGTTAGGCTGCATATATATTTGATCTCACACAACAAGTCAGTTCTGATCTACCAAAATCAGATGACCTCATATTCTTTCATCTAATCTTGGCTTCTTACATTTATTTTCATAAATAGTCTCTTTAATGCCTGAAAATGGAGATTATGTTATATTGGCTACTATCAGTATACCATCTGGAAATAAAGACTAACTTGAAAAGATGTCATTAAATTCTAATGGTGCCATGAAAGTTGTTACTTTGTGTTTAATTTTTTTAAGTTGATTTTTTTTTCAGGCAATGAAACCACATCCTGCACCCAATTTCATATAATGGAACCACATCCTGCATCTCATTTCAATTTGTTGTGTATCATGTTTTACCAGTACAAAGAAAGAACTGCTATTGATACAGATGACAAATACGACTCTCTCTTCAAATCTCTGCCTCAGACAATCTCACCTGACCCCAGAGTGATCCCAAACAATTTAAAATCATACCATTCAAGACATTTGGGCCATGGACTTCTTAAAGATGGCTATAGATGAGTTGCAAATGTGTGTTAGTCTCTGCAAGATATTCCGGACCAAACAGAACAACATAATGAAGTTGTACGCCATCTGTTTTAAACCTTTGAACACCCTGTTGTGTATGGTTAGCTAAAATGGAATTTATTTAACTGGAACATCCCAAGTTCCCATTAGTATAATTTGTGCTTAGCAAACATGCATTTTCTAGCGTGTGACTTCTCCAGCTGATTAATCTCACCTTTAAAAGCAAGCAAATTGCAACTGTGAGGCAGTATCTATGTGAATTTACAATTACCATTTCTGTTTCCACAGGTACAAAGCAGTAATTGATGCTTGCTCTCTTCAGCCTGATATTGACATTCTTCCTCATGGAGACCAGACTCAGATTGGAGAGAGGGTGAGTGGCCATATGCAAGTCATACTTTTTTTTAATTAAGCACCTAAAAATGTCATGGGTTGTTACAATTCTAACTATTATTTCAAAGAACAAATTTGTAAAGCAAATGCAATTTCCGACATTAGTTTGAAAGCATTACACTTTGTAAACGTTCATGCAGTTTTAGCTAACAAAACATTTCTTTCAAGTTGCAGCCATTATTCCTGATAACACTGCAATATCGAAAGTATATTTTAGTCTATAAAACAAGAGAAATTTAAAAATAATTTATGAGGCATGTGATAATGATTATGAGCATTTGAATTTAAAGAGGTACTGTATATTTGAGATCCTCCTTTACATTGCAGGATCAGTTTACCTATCTTCATACTATTTAATAGGATGTATTGTGGGGAATTAACTGGATGTCATTTGAGGAAGATCTGAAATGGGGAAAAGTTTTACTTTGAGCCACAGATGCCAGTAAGATTTGTCAGGGGGGAAGGCCATGTGGCGGGGCCACCTGGTGATCAGGCAAGAAATCTTCTTACTTCCATAAATCTTCCCAAATGAAGGATCCTCAAATATAGCTACAGTATATAAAGGAGGCATAATCCACAACCAATATGATCACATTCAGAGGAAGGTCTATCTGTACTTGGCAGTAAATATATATATATATAATAATAATAAAAGGCATTAAGGCTCAGCTGTACAAAGGTTGTTTAATATTTATTTGCTTGTTTTTACCCCATCTTTCCCCTCAAAAAGACCCAAGGTGGCCTAAGTAATATTTCAGCTTTTGGCAATGTATGTTTTAAGCTTCAAGCATAATAAAGTACTATCAAAATACAGCTGGATAATGTTTTGGATTTTAACACTTCTTCAATATGGCCAGAACCCAGAACCTAAACAGTATTCCTTTAAGGTTTGTGTAGCTTGCCATGATTAATTGCAGCTAACGGGTGAAGTACCTCTTGTTTGTATGCCTCTTAGTGTGACCAACTGCACAACGATATACCCTGGCATCTCAGCAATTAGTTGTGGCAAGTAGAGATGGGCACGACTTGAAAAAAAAATTTTTCGAGTTGTCGTTAGTCGGGCCGGTTCCGTTTCGGCTCGTTTCCGTTTTTCGCGAAAATTTGCAAAAATTAGTCGGTTCGTTTTTTCGTTTTTTCGTTGTCGTTAGTACTGGTTTGGGGAGGGGGTAGCGGGCTCCTGGAGGGAGCTGCAGAAGTCAGCCAGAGCCACAAGTGACGGACTGGCAGACTCTTTGCACCCGCTGTGTCTCACGTACTTGCATGTAGTGCAATGCAAGTAGATCTGGCTTAGGGTTAAGACGGCTTAGCGCAACGGCTAGGGTTAGGCTAGTTACGGGTGAGGTTACGGTGAGTATTGGGGTGCATCTGGGTGCCTCTCTGACCCACTTAGAAGGACAGTGTACTGGCGTATGGGTTAGGCTTAGGGTTCGGGTTTGGGCTACGATTAGTGGGCTGTTTATGCCCGATTGGCACATCCCAGAAGTCTCTGTGGTCAACCTGGCCAAGTGGCCATGCGATTGGTGGAAAATTTGCATGGTCTACTCCCATGGGAGAGCCCATCATTGCAAATGTGCAGGTATAAAAAAATAAAATAAAATAAAATAAAATAAAATAAAATCAACGGAGACTTTTTTTTGCAAGAAAAACCCACTGCTGCTACTGTAAAAATTCAAGCATTTAAAATAGCTAATTTTCGCATGTTTCTGTGGTGCTTTGGTGGGGTTTTGGGCAACAATTTCAAAAAAAATATTGCGGTCGCCATTTTGGATCCCCCCCCACCGCATGGCAAATGGATGCGCCCTCCCAGCCTGGTACAGTCAGCAAAACCTGGCCATGCGATTGGTGGAATGGCTCCAAAACTTTGCATGGTCCACTCCCATGGGCAAGCCCATCATGGCGAATGCGCAGGTGTAAAAAAATAAAATAAAATAAAATAAAATAAAATCAACGGAGACTTTTTTTTTGCAAGAAAAACCCACTGCTGCTACTGTAAAAATTCAAGCATTTAAAATAGCTAATTTTCGCATGTTTCTGTGGTGCTTTGGTGGGGTTTTGGGCAACAATTTCAAAAAAAATATTGCGGTCGCCATTTTGGATCCCCCGCACTGCATGGCAAATGGATGCGCCCTCCCAGCCTGGTACCAGCAGCGCAGCAGTAGCAATAGCCAAGGAGAGGGGGGCGGGGAACCCCCCCCCAAATAAAACACCCTTCTGGCCTGGTAGGTGCCCTCAGACAGTTTTCGCCTACTTTTAGGGCCGGGAATCGGGTTTTTTTAATTTTTAAAAACTTTTTTTCTGTGCCGCTTGGCATTGCGCGATGCAAGTAACGAGCACGACAAATCAGACCAAATTGTTCGTTCGTCGGTTCGAGCTCGAAGTCTGGGGCAGTGATTCCCGTTACCGTTTCCGTAGAGTAACGGAAACGAGTAACGGAAACGGAAACGGGAATACCGCTAAGTCGTGCCCATCTCTAGTGGCAAGTTATGCAGATCTTATACAAATACCAATTCCATTCTGGCCAGTGATTCCTATTCTTTCTTAGTCATGAACCTAATGGCCTTAGCCAAGCCATAACCATGGAGAATCAGATCTTCAGCTTTTAAAATGGGAATGCACAATTACTTGGAGGTTTTTATAACAGGCATACAGTAATATAAGGAACCTTAAAACATTTTTAAAATGAGACATTATTAACTAATAGAGTAAGCATTCATTTTGTATCTTTTTGTTGGCCCGATAAAAGTATATACTTAGTATATGTATGCTTCCGAATTCTTGGAAATGAGAATAAGGTTCTATCTTGTTTCACAGCTTTTGCTAATTCTGTCTTTTTCTTGACCACGGTACACATTGTGCCTGGTTCACTCCAGATGGTTTGTCAAAGCAATGCTCAAGCAGTGAAGCCTCATAACATTACGTAAACCACCTCTTGTTCAGATTACCACACACGGAATGGAAGTTGCGGCAGCAGCCACAATTGTTTTAAGAGGAACTTCCTTGTTGCAGATCTGACATTTGTCCAGCATCTTTCCAAATAGCTGCAACCTCCCTTATACATATGGTAATCTGAAGAGGATATTTTCCATACTTTTAGAAACCAATTTTCTCCCTATTATTCCAGGGCATTAATCTGTCTGGAGGTCAGCGTCAACGGATCAGTGTGGCTAGAGCTCTTTACCAAAAGACAAATGTTGTGTTTCTGGTAAGTTGGGCTTCTTTGGATACTAAAATTATTTGAAGCCATCTACCAAGAGCCATTGGGGCCAAAGCCTCCACTTTTGTGCACAACAATAAGAATGGCAAGTATCCTTTTACCTCCCAAAATAGGTTTCTGCAACATGATAGGAGATGCACCTGTGCAAGTCCTCCCACCATCCAAGGTGGAAAAAGAACTGTACACGTTCTCCTTTCTTGTTACCACCACGCAGAATAGTCTCGCAGAGGTGGGGAAGGAGAAGGATGAGGATGACTGTGGCAGTGGAAGCCACAGACATGAAATCTTATGCCTCCTGCCTGCCTACCTCCATGGTGTGGCTGCTTCATGGCCGGCTGCCTGGCTCCTGATGGTCCAAAGGCCAAGGCAATAAGGAGAAATTAATTATTGGCCACCCCACCACCAGGTATGCCCAGGTCCCAAGGATATGTGGTGCTATGCATTTTCCACACCACTGACTAATAACTGGCTGTAGTAAGGAAAGGTATCAACTCTATTGGATACTGCCTTATATATATTTTTCTTACTGTATTCACACATTCTCTCCCTCTCTCTCATCTGGAGGGGACTTCAGGCTGATAAACTTGGCCTCTGGGAGACAGAAGAAATTGCTGGTTGTTAGTTTATCATGGATGTGGTCAGGAGCGAGGTTATATCTGTGAGAGCAGGTAGAGGGAGATGTGACATTGGAAAGAGAACAGGCCATTATAGAAGAGCATGATCTAGATATTTTATATCTGTTTCCTGCTCTAGCCTTCCTCCCAGCCGGGAGAATCAAAGTAACCTTATCAGCCGAGTGTCTAATCTGTTTATGCAGCTGATAAATTCCAGGTTGAGCCAAAATAATCCTGAGGTAATTTGTTATTTTATAGTAGACAAAAAGGCTGGCCTGGTTTATATAACTAAAATCAGAGTGGGTGTGGAAGGTAGGGTTGCCCTTTCCCAGTTATGCCCCCCAGGATATTCCATCCAGAATTGTATCAGAGAGGCAGGGAGAAGGTGTTGCCATAGTCCATATGACATGCTCAGGTCAGCAGGATGTCTCCCATTTTGTAGTCAGGTCTACAGTGATGTTGGACCACTAGGACAGAGGGGGGAATTGAGTTGGTGGACCAGTACCTGTGTGACTCAACATTTTCCCTGCCAGGGCTGGAAGACTTTGTGTCAAGTGTGCTGTTGAGATTCCCCAAGACTTTAACATCCATGAGGAGACACATGTTGCCAGGGCAACCTTCCACCCCATGAAGGAGACACTTTACTCTAGCTATTAAGTGGGTCTGTCCTGGTTATGGAGGTGTTCCTTTCCCTTCCTTTCCTTTTCCTTTCCCTTTCCCTTTTTCTTTTTCTTTAATGAAGATACCAATCTGATGTCTACTTTAACCACCTACTGACTTGAAATAGAATTTTTGATGAACTATGAACTGATCTTGAAGTTACTGGTTATTAGAACAAGTAAGCTCAACAACATTCAGAGAAGTGAATGGTAGGTTTGTTCTTGTGGAGTCCTCCTATGTAAGCTTTAGCTAGAGTCGCCCCTGGAATGTCTTCCTCTCCCTCTTCATGGTAAATATTTATTTCTAAGACTTCTTTGTTATTGCTAGACTGTTATTTTGTTTAAAATGGGTTTTCATGGTGAATTTACTGTGGTTGAAGTTAATTTCTGAAGTTGGAAGGTTCTCCCTTGTCTGGAAAGGGAAACAGTTTCTTCTCTTTGGCACTGCCTTCTGCTGGAAGAGACATTAGCCTTCACTGTCCACCCCACTTCCTTCTGAACAGAATAAACACTCAGTGGCTTAAGCCTCTGTCTAGAGGTTGGAACTTCAAATCTCTACTGTGCCTCCTTGAGAGGTGTCGGACTTGAGGATCCTTCCAGCTCTGCAATTTGAAGGTTAAAAGTTAAATGTTAGCACTGAAGTTCACCATTGCATTTTCCATTCAAACTGACTTGTTGATTTCCTCTTTAACTCTTTTTTTAATGTCTATTGCACATACAAACATTATTAGAGAGGGGAATAATCTGATGATACCTTTTCATTTGCTTAGGATGATCCATTTTCTGCACTGGATATCCACTTAAGTGACCACCTCATGCAAGAAGGAATCCTGAATATGCTAAGAGAGGAGAAGAGGACTGTTGTTCTAGTTACCCACAAACTGCAATATCTACCCCATGCTGATTGGGTAATAAAATTTGTTTTATTGTTTTGTTTTAATGAATAAACCAAAACTCGTAGAGGGACAGTTCAAACATAGGTACTTTTAAATCCCATTGTTTTCAGTGAAAGATATTTGAGCATAGGTTCCATTGTGTCACTAAAATTAATAGCATTAATATATGTTCAACATTTGGATATTTAATCCTCATTCTTCATTCATATCTGCAAACCTGCAGTTGGCAAAGTACATAGAGTGTTAGCACCCACAGTGAAATGGCAGAAGTTGGCTATTACATTCTTTGAAACACTGCAGCAAATTTCAGAAGACATTTTCATTTTGCTAATAAACCTCAATTAAATCGGGGAAAAGATATTTCCCATTGACAGATAACAATATGTTATGATTAAATAACCAGGTTCCTCTACATTACAAATGGGAATGGAACTTGAGGAAGTAGGGCATCTTTGCTCCATATTCTAATATTTTTTCTATATACTTATTTATTGACAACATTTTAAGACATAGCTCTTGCAAAGTGTCTCATATAGTAATAAAGTTAGAGAATTCAGTTTAGTGACCACATTACAAACTGCTAGATTAGTGCAAAATTATTTAACAATCTGCCCTTTTTAATGTGCATAATTCCTTTTGAAATAATTAACATTCGAGGGGTAACAGCAGTCCACAAATAAATCAGTTTTTAAAACTCACTTGAATGTTTGCCTTACAAACCTCACAGGGCAGCTTGGGGGCCTCAGAGGTTGTGGGCTCAGGGACAAAGGGGGAACAAAATGTTCCATTGTGTGAATAGAGAGTTCTGCTCACACAATGGTGGTTGTCCCCAGAGAAATTAAGGTATTTAGGTCACTTGTTTTTCTAAGGACATTTCAGTAGAACCTATTTATCTGCCTGTGCTAGGGCCATTACTAGTGATATCTGTATTACTTGATCAATCTCTCATAATGTAGTAGTCTTATTCAGCACCTCAGAACAGTGCTAGCCTAAAAGCACCTTCTGACATTCCAAAATGGTAACAATTGGGTTCTGGTTCTTTTCACAACTGCATGAAGCTCAATATCAGGGATGTTGGCAGGTATTTGGTTCCAAGTCCTGGGTCCCAAACGTCCTGTCTGCATCTCAAGTCCCTGCCTGGGAAATTCTGGGAGTTGTAGTCCAAATAAAAAAACTGAGCCACCAGTAAAGTCCCCCCTCCCCCAGTGCTGCCCCGATCTAGGCTCACCTGTCAACACCTTCCAAGGAAGCCCCAGTTCAAGCATTCCCAGCCTTTCCTGAGGTAGGTTCTGCCTCTTCCTCCCCTTCTGTGCCATGAGGCAAGCTGGTCAGCCAGCAGTCACCATGGAAGGAGGCAGGCCTGTAGGGTCAAGATGATGGTAGTGTTGGAGTCCTTGGGCTAAGCAGCAGACTCAGTCTCTAAGCAGGCACCAGTGCTGCTCTTGTGCCTGGAATGCAGTGGCAGCCAGCCAGGCCCAGGTGGAGGTGCTGCATCTTCTCCCACCTCCTCCTCTGGTCAAAGAGCCTGAGGAAGGCAGCACTGGGGGTTGCCAGACTCCCACCCTCTCAAAATCATTCCCTCCCCATCACTACTTCCTCCTCCACCACTGTTTGCCTGCCTATCCTGCAGGTGTTCATTAAAAGAATAGGGAGTCCAAAACTCAACCTGGAAAAAATGGGTCTGAGCCCCAAGTCTTTTGAGGGGAAAAGGGGTTGAGAGTCAAGATTTTCATTTAGGATTGACAAGGAGCCACCAGTTGTGACTCCCTGTCCTTGCTCAATACCCTTGTTCAACTGAATGAAGCTATACATCCAATCAAGGCCATCTTTGCAAACATGAGGAGATCATTGGTAGAAAAGCTGAACTGGTGAATTCTTTCCTCCTCTGTGCTTACAACTTTGTCACTCCTAAAAAGAGCTCAAGACATTTTATCACATGAGGGTAGAGGCCAAATGGCATCTCTCCAAACATACTAGGACCAACACTAGTGTGCTGTATCAGTCAGACATTAATTCCAGCCTTTAGGTACTGCCTCACTCTTCACCCAAATATATGCCAGGGCGGCTTCCCTATTACATTGTATAGGTGAACTAGGTTTGATCTGCACTAAGTTGTTTTCATCCTGTGTATCATGTTTCCTCGTCCTAACTCCATCTGCAAGTTAAGCTTTGGTGAAATTTGTGCATGCCAATTTTTAAAAAGCTCTTATAATTATGTATGATGTGAAGAAGAAACAACTTGAACTGTTCCAGATTATTGCAATGAAGGATGGCACCATTCAAAGAGAAGGCACACTCAAAGACATTCAGAAATCTGAACCTGAGCTCTTTGAACACTGGAAAACACTCATGAATCGACAGGACCAAGAGCTGGAGAAGGCATGTCTGCTTTTCTTTTGAAACAAATCAACATTATTATTTCTTGTGTATGGAGTGTAAACATGAATGCTTTTAAAATCCTCAATATTAAATGAGGTCGGAATGAAGACTTCTTCGTTATGCTTCATTCAAGGAAAGAAAAGGGAAGGAAAATAAATTTAATTCTACTACACAGAATGCCAGCAAATTCAATCACACAGAAGATTGGAGATCAGAAGGCGGAACTTGAGGTGCTAAAACTACATGTTAAACTCTGAAGCACATTTAGTGATAAGTTAAGAGTCCTCTTTACTGACTTCCACCCTGGTAGCTGCATCCTGCCCAGGGAAAGCTGCTGGTAGAAAGCTAGTACCTCAATAGTCTTCCCACATGGTTGTAGGAAAGCCATAGCCTGCAGGCACTTAGATCCCCTGTCTCATGACAGCATATTCTTTTTCCTGCCCTCTAACAGATGTGGGGGACAATTTAGCTATTCCCTCCCTGCCCTGAGATATTTTAGGGTATTTGTTTATTTATTTATTGTACAAATAGATGTAACTGATGCCGGTTCTTGAGCCAAAGCAGTTTGTTGGGTGCAATGGGAGAGATGACATAGATTGCTTTGAACATTGCCCTGCAGATTACTTGGGGTGGGATGGCTCTTATATTTATTGACCGAAGACCAAAAAGGATGGCTCTAATATTGGCCCTCTTGCCTGTGCCTGTACAGAACGTGACACATACCAGGGGGTGGTTGAAAATCCTACCCTGCTGGAAGGAAAAGAGAGAGAAAGTTGATGCCCTACTTCCATCATTGTCTGTATAAACCATGGTCCACCATTCCTCTTTTTCCTAAGACCACTTAATCAATTAGTTATCATACTGGAGGGTTTTGTGCCTATAACAGAAAGCATGAGACTGTATTATATTTCTTCCTGTTATGTTCACAAGTCTAAATTACTGGTACTGCAGCAGCCTATGAAGGTATAAGGAAGGGCACAAGTGACCATGGATATTTACAAGTTATTCAGCCTTGTTTAAGCACAGTTGCCATAACATATATGCAGCTGTTTCAATGCCACCTTTTCAAATCACTGTGCTGACAATGAGTTGTCAGTCCTCATTAATGACAAGGCCAACATATTATGTCTGCAAGAGTCTTCAGTGACAGATAGAATACCTTTCCTAACAGCCCTTTGATACATGCTTACATAAGCAGTTAATAATTAGTAATAATTAAATGCATTTGATAATTTTACTTGTACTGGCAAATAAATTTGAACATGTAATTATTTGTGGAGAATATATATACAGTGGTACCTTGTATAAAGGAATTAATTCGTTCCAAATGAAATTATGTTAAGCAAATTTTCCTTTACACAAATTCCCATAGGAATGCATTGAAAACCGAGTGATCCTTTTTATGTTGTATGGATTCTCCCCATAGGCAATTATGTTAAGCAAATTTCCCCTATCTCCGGAATTTTTATGTTCTACAAATTTTATGTTATACAAGCTGTTTGTTATATATATATATAGGAAGGAGAATTATAATACCCAGTCTTACTTCAGTTTCTTGCTTTTAGGAGATACTAAATGAAAGGAAAACTGTATTGGATCGAAAAAACCTTCAGAAGACAATGTATTCTCAAGAAGTTCTTTCTCAGGATGATGAAGACGATGAAGGTAAACTAATGTTCATTTTAAAAAACAACATTCTGGTTAATATTTCTGTTCTTTACAGGTTTTCACAACATGAACATTTTATAGTCATAGACTTTGTATAGTTATGGAATATGTTGGGATTTAGATAATGATTTTCTTTGGCTATGTCAGAAACATTTCTGTTTACTGGTTGTATTGCATAGTCCTGCAAAAGGCTTGGAATAGAATATCTGACATGTTGATCATGTGGTTTAGTATGATTTATATACCTCTTTACAGGTGAAATTACACCATAGGTCTCATATCTATTCTCTAAGGAAAAATGCATGACATGTGCAGCTCTTGTTTGAAGCTATTTTGGCTTACAGCCATGTTTCAGGATAAACATTCATATTTTATTTATTTATTTATTTAGATAATAAATAAATTAAAAATATTTATTAAATTTATTAAATTTATACCCCACCCATCTGGCCATATGGCCATATGAATTTCTAGCAGTAAAATAAAGATATTGTTATTGTCTTGCAACTACTTTGCAATATTTCCCTTTCAGCTTCTGTTCTAAAATGTCTCAGCTCTTTTAATATATGGCCTAGGCCCTAGGATATTTCTCTTCACTTCTGTATGCCATCTCAGAAACTGGCCCTTATACATATTGGCTGCATTCTGATCCCATATTTAGGTACCTTACACCTTCAGGATTGACCACACTTACAATAACCTTTATGGCTACTGCTAGCCAACAATATCGACTCCTCTCTGAAAATGGTAGCAACTTTAATCATTAAAATTCAATGGAGTGTTAAAGTTTGGAATGTAATTTGCAGAGCAGGTGAGTGATTAAATTAGAACACCAAATTGGTTTTTGAAAAAATCTTGGCATATTGGATAGGTAATATGAAGAAGTGCCTGTCCTGGACATTTTTCAAAAGTAGAGAATATTATCTGCCCTTGTCACTGATTGGCAATTCTTGCTGTGCTAAGGGAGCTGCTAATAATGAGGCTTGCAAGTATAGTTACACACACACACACACACACACACACACACATCTGCAGGGAATCCACTTCCAACAATGGATGCCTGAAACAGCAGATGTAAGGAAACCCATTATAAAAAATACAAGGGGGCAGGACAAATGCCACAAGGGGGTGCTCTTGTATGTTGCGTATAGGGCTGTGGCAAACTGCAGATAAGTGAAACCACTGATACCAATCATACAGATCAGAGGCTGGATCCTACTTTTGTTTTGTTTTGTGTGCACTTAAATTCATACTCATATGCAATTACACAATACCCCTAACATTTAGTTTGACCTTGGGTGGCATTTACATCTGACCAAAAATACATAGACTGGGCCAGTTAGGCTGCCATTGACAAGAAAAGCTTGTTCTATATCCCACACATAACACCAGTGTCACTGCAAAAAGTGGACTAAAATGAGGACTTCAAAATGTTGATTTGAGTTTACAACCCAACAGCTTTTATTCCTGTCAATTTACAGATGAAATGCTAGAATGTGATGATGATGATGATGACAACCTGTCTTCTGTCCTTCATCAAAGAGCAAAGATACCATGGAAGGCATGTGGGAAGTACCTCAGCTCAGCAGGATTCCTTCTCCTGCCTTTGCTTGTTCTTTCACAGTTCCTAAAACATTCTGTTATGGTCTCCATTGACTTTTGGCTAGCCCAGTGGACATCTGATGCAATATCCCCCAGAAAGGAAACGAACTGCACCTTTTGTGAGGTAAGGTATTTCTTAGTCTCATATCCTCCCCTACCCTTTTTTTAAACGCCACATTTTGTTTGAACAAATTTCTAGCTACCAAGTGAGATGTGCTTACCGGTAATTTTGATCCACTCAGACTGTTACTGTTTCAAAACACGAATTGTATTCTTCTAAATCAGGGGTCCTCAATCTAAGGCCCGGGGGCCGGATGCGGCCCCACAGGGTCCTAAATCCGCCCCCCGGGACCAATGGCAGACCCCCCCACCTACCCCCTGCTTCAAGAGCAAGCAAGCCACCGCAGCTGCTTCTACTGCTGAGGCAGTTCAAAGCGGTGGGCTATGTCGCTTCCCCCACTCCCTCCACCTACCATCCAGATGATTGGCACGTTGGCTAGTGGGGCAGTTCAAAGTGGGAGGGCCACGGCAAGATCCCCCGCTCCCCCCGCCTGCCCCCCCTTTTTTCCTTGGACTGTGGTCCGGCCCCAGTGGTATCGGGGTGGTGGTGGATCGGCCCGCTGTTTGAAAACGTTGAGGACCCCTGTTCTAAATAATCCCACTGCAGCACTGCAGCAATCTAGTAATTATAGATAGTTTTAAGTTCTATTTTATAGCAAATGAGATGAAAACTTCTTCACCTTTCTCTACGAGTGTGATCTAATACTATGAGATGGGCTGAAAAAAGAGAACCCCAATGAATCAGAATTCTTTCTTTCTTTCTTTCTTTCTTTCTTTCTTTCTTTCTTTCTTTCTTTCTTTCTTTCTTTCTTTCTTTCTTTCTTTCTTTCTTTCTTTCTTTCTTTCTTTCTATAGGAGCCTCATGGCCCAGTGGTTAAATGCCTGTACTGAAGCTAAAACTGTGCTCATGACCTGGGGTTCAATCCTAGGTAGCCGGCTCATGGCTGACTCAGCCTTTGTCCTTCTGAGTTCAGTAAACTGAGTACCCAGCTTGCTGGGGTGGGGGCAATGTATAGCCTAGATACTGTAATTTAAAAAACTGTAAACCACCCAGAGACTACTTGAAGTGGTGTGGGTTGGTATATAAGCAGAACGCTTTGCTTTGCTTTCCATTCTCTTTCTTTCTTTCTTTCTTTCTTTCTTTCTTTCTTTCTTTCTTTCTTTCTTTCTTTCTTTCTTTCTTTCTTTCTTTCTTTCTTTCTTTCTTTCTTTCTTTCATGTGTAAAAGTGTGCTGCTTATTTACCATCTCACAGTGCTTAAAGCACTCTCTGGGTAGTTTAAAATTTAATTATGCAGGCTACACATTGTCCCCACATTGCAAGCTGGGTACTCAGTTTACTGACCTCAAAAAGGTGGACATGAACCTTGAGCCAGCTACTTGGGAGTGAACTCAGGTCATGAGCAGAGTTTTGGCTGCAGTACTACACCATGGGGCAGCTCTGACCCCCATTCATTGGGGGAAGGGCGCATTTGCCGCCCCACTCCCGGACTTTGGGCGTGAAAACTTCGCGCCCATCCGGGACTTCCTGCCCTGGGAAGGGATTCTATAAGTAGGCTCCCGCCCCCTCCCGGGCCTGTCAGTGTGAGATCCTCGGCCCCGCCCTCCCCCCTTTTGGTCGGAGAATGAGATTAGCTGGTTGCCTTTTGGGGCTGGATGGGAATTTTTGGTGGCTACTCAGATTGGCCGGGAGTAGCCAGGCGTTTTCGCCCATCCCATTCTCCTCACCTCGGGGATGGGCTTCTTTCCCGTTGGTCACTAACTTGGCGGGTAGTGCAACTGGTAACCGATTTCAGGTAAAGCTCTGATTAGGTAACCCATTCGGCGATATACAGCCCTCGAATTCAGTCTATCACCATTGGCTATGTCATCAGACAATGATTTTTGAAATATGAATTGAGGCATTTCGAGGGCTGTGCCAGGCTTCCAGATTCGCCCATCCTATCGCGATGCTCAACAGGTGGGCGGCTGCTCACCTGGGCGAATTAATCTGTATATCGAGCTTGTTGGCTGAAGTATTGCATCCCATCTCGTTACCAGTTTGCACTACGGCTCAGGTCCCCTTCACAGGTCCTGACTAACCCAGTTAATAAGTTGATAAGTTATAAATAAAGTTGTGGCCCGTTGTACCCAAAAGCTGAAGTTGTCTCGCCTCTTTATTTCCGGGCTTGGGGGGGGGCAAGGGCTCCCTATATGTCACCCTTTTGGTGCTGGGCAGTATTCTTGGTTATTTACATCTAAAATACAGTAAATATAAAATAATATGACAAGAAATAACTGACCCTATACAAACAAGTAAACAAAACAATCAACTAACAAATTAAAGAACTATAACCAAGCAATGACAGAATGGGAAACACTGGAATAGCACATCCACATGATATTAAGACAGGGTGGCATCAAAGGCTTTGGTGAACAGCCTAGTTAAATCCCCAGTTCAGTTTATTCTAAAAGACAATGGAGACCTTGTGATGGCTTACATTTTTCCCTCCAATGCAAAAATTAGTCTCTGCTTGAAGTGCATACATTTTTAAATATGAACTTATGAAGGCCACATATGTTTTGAACACAGAATGCTGGGACGCTAATATGAGATATTATGGAATGGAACATCTACTAAAGCTCCATCATTACATGATGCCATTAAGTTCCACCTCACCACATCTACCTCATTAACTTAAAGCAGAGTTTTCCCCTAATTCTGTTTTTCTGAAAAGCTAATACATGATCAGGCAATACATTAAAATCACATTAAATATTGCCTGAAAGGGTTTGTTTTCCTAAACAGACATTATGTTCTACAGAGGCTCCTACGCATATGACAAACCATCTACAGAATGTTGGGAAATTTCGTCTGCTTTAGAAAAGAAGGCTTGATTCAAATAATATGAATCTACTGGCTGAAATCCTATTTCTTAGTGTAAACCAAATACTGCCTTTTGGTCCATTATTTCATGATAGAAAGAGCAGCTCTACAACAGCATTTCAGCTACTGTTTTAAGGAGGGATTAACTATTCCCTTAGGTCAAATGTGTTGTTAGAATTATTCAATTAAATGCCTATTTGAAGTATTCTGGACAATTTGTATATACAAAAAGCAATCTATTTTTTTAAAATTCTAGCTAAAATCTTTCTATGGTTCCCAGTATTTCATTTGTTTGTTCATTTGTTCATTTGTTCATTTGTTTGTTCATTCATTCATTCATAATTATAGTGGTTAAAACATATGTAAGCATTAATAAATGAAAAGTTTAAGTCTTACTACATCCTAAATTTAAATTCTGAATGCATTGTGTCCTCGAGAATAAAGCAAGAGTGACATTTATACTATAAATGTGTATCCAGGTAAATAGGAAAATGTCCTACAGTAATTAATCATGTAGTTTTCAACCTAAGCTATTGTGTATTTTTGCTTCAGAATCCTTTTATTGCTGTTCTTTTTTAGGAGCCCAGATTTAACCATTCGCCCTATTCAAGGATATTCAGCATTCTCTGCTGCCTTGGGATTATATTATGTCTTGTAACATCAATAGCAGTAGAATGGACTGGTTTAAAGGTTGCCAAGAAGCTACATTGCCTTCTGCTGAATAAAATTATTTTGGCTCCCATGAGGTACTCTGCTGTATGAATAAGAAGAAATACATGACATGTAATTGCAAGAGAGCTTTTCATTTGCAATTCTATTCTAAGTGATTAGTTATCATCAGTTAGATGCTTGTTTTCTTTAGTTTTTCAATGCAACTTGTCTAAAGGATCTGGAGTGTGCAGTTGTTTTATGTTCACCTTTAATTTGGCTCCAGCATGACCAAAAGGCAAATCCTTCTGACAGTAGAGAGTTGGGTATTTGTTGTTTCACAGAGGTTGAGCAGGAAGAGTTGAGGAAGGAACAGGAACCTCTTTGGAGCCAAATGAGGGAATGGAATACAGTCAAAATCCAATTGATGATTTAAAAAGTTAGTCCAGGTAGGAAAACAAACATTTTGGATCAGATAGTAGCAATCCTCACAGCTGCAGCAGTTGCTGCCATCCCAACTGGAACTCACATCCTGTGAAGCCCTACTTACAGCCAGTTATTACACATGGAGAGTTTTTTTCTGCCAGGACACATGCGAAAAAGAAGGTTCCTGAATTTTGACTCTGGCATTCCTCTGACCCCATCCGAACCTTACACCACCTAACTACTGCACAACTACCCTTCTGTCATAGAATCATAAAATTATAAAGCTGAAAGGAATCCAGCCATCAACTCCTCCAGCCCCCTTCTTCCCAAAGGTGATTAAATCAACAGGCTTCCCTCAATTTCACAAAGAGAAAACCAGTGGCTGTAATCTAATAGTGTCACATATAGAATAGACTCCTTGAATCAAAGAAACTTCCAGGAGAGCTGACTCACCAAATCCCCATTGTTTCAATGCCCTCTTCTGGATGTTACATAGTGCCATATTTAAGTCAGTGTTATGTCTTGTAAATGATTGATTTGATTGTGACATAGAAAGTGGATTTCCATTTAGTACAGAGGAGGGAAACCAGAATGATTAGGGGACTGGAATACCTTCCTTACCATCTGAAGCTGCAACGGCTGGGCCTCTTCACTCTTGAACAACAGCGCCTAAGAGATGTTGTGATTGAAGTTTATAAAATCATACACAGTGTGGACAAAGTAGATCAGGCAAAGCTGTTTTCCCTATCACACAACACTAGAACTAGTGGGCACTCCATGAAACCTTTGGGTGCCAAATCTCAAACAAATAAGAGAAAGTACTTTTTCACCCAGAGGATCAGTGGTCTGTGGAACTCCCTGCCAGAAGTGGTGGCAGCTGTCAGCCTTGACAGCTTTAAGAAAGGATTGGACAAGTTCGTGGAGAACAAGGGTATCAATGGCTATCATTATGGATGCCTAAGGACAACCCTCCGGGTTGGAGAGATAGGCAGGATATCTCTCAGTGCCACTATCAGGGAATTGTAAGCAGGTGAAGACATCTGCTTGGGAATACCCTGAAGCAAATGTTGAGCCACTGTGTGAGACAGAATGCTGGACTGGATGGGCTGTGGCTTGATCCAGCAAGGCTGTTCTTATGTTCTTATTTCTTATTAAATATAATGCTCCCATTTCTACATTATTACTGCATTTCTATGAAACTGTATGCACATGTCGGAAAGACCTGACACATGTAAAAGAAGCATATGTTATGGTCCTTATAGATCTCGATGAAGGATATTGTAGCAGGAAGTATAATTTATTATACTTAGCAGACTAGAACAAAAATAAAAACTATACATGTTAAAAATTGTAAGGACAAGCTTCAATAAGATGATTAATTCTTAGAGTTGCCATACATTGGAAGCAACTTAATGGCACATAATAACAAAAATGGTAGAATGCTAGATATTTGAATACCTTTCTGTGTATTCATAGGAACTCTCTGCCTGTTTAAAGTGTGTTAGAAAGCAAAGTTATTATTAATTTGTTTTTACTTTGAAGTGATTATTTGAAATGTAATTTGTGATAATTAATTGAAAATTCATGATATGCCTATACAATTCATTTATTAACTGTGCTATTAATTTGATCTTCAAATATTTTGCTTCCTTTCTGTTGTTCCTTCTGTCTCTGAATAGGAAGCATTTCACTGATTTAATTTTATTATTCACTTTCTGTAAGGAATAAAGATAAATATGGAGGAATGATTTAAGGTTAATAAAATTATGTCTCTTAGAACAGCACAACCAGGAAACCTATAAATATTATTAAAAGTGAAGCAAAATTTCTCATCTCCTGTGGGACTAAATATAATATAATACAGTCTAAGAATAATTGAAAAGGGAATTTTAGAAGAGCCACATTAGTTTGTGGTAGCATGTCATGCAAAACCAAAACAAAAAGTCAAAAATGTTGTGGCACCTTCAAGACTAACTATTATATTTTAATAGTAGCTCTCATAGACAGAGCTTTCATCTGAAGAGGTGTACTTCTCCGCAAAATATCACATTAAACTATAGCAATTAGTCTAAGGTGCCACAATATTTTTGTCTTCCTTATTTTTGTTTTGTTTATACCTGACATTCTAAAATATTTTCACTTACAAATTTGATGGTGTTTTTTTGCCTATTACAGGTTTTTTGAAACAACGCCATTAGGAAGCATCTTGAACAGATTTTCAGCTGACTGCAATACTATTGACCAGGTACTTTTTGAACTGAAGGTTTTATTTTGTTTTCATTTTGAAAGTAAGGGAGGAGTGACTTTCAGTGCAAATAATAATCTGCAGTTTTTCCACCCCTGCATTAGAATTTAAAAATGGTGAAATGAGATGCCAGGTAGATTCCACTTGAGTAAGGAAATCAAGCATACAAAGTACCACCATAACTCAATACTTAACAATATTCCATTGAATATGACCTATCAAACAGTATGTGGCTTCACCAAGTAAGAGGGAAGAAAGAGAAAAATGAATTGCAATTCTCCTTTAGCTTTGATTTATCTGGATTACAGTTAATATTTCTCATTTGCTTTATTCAATGTGTTTACTTGCTTAGCACATACCTGCCACCCTGGAGTGTCTGAGCCGTTCCACCCTGCTCTGTTTATCAGCTCTTGCTGTGATTTCCTACGTAACACCTGTGTTTCTAATAGCTCTAGTCCCTCTTGCTGTTATATGCTATTTCATCCAGAAATACTTCAGAGTAGCATCAAGGTAAGCACTTCACAAATACATTGAAGTGTGCGGGAACTGCTCTGCTTGCATGTAGACTTGCATGCATGGATATATAACACACTGGGGAGTTCAGTGAGTTAAGCACATCTAGGTTGGGGATTCAATTGTCTTCTAGGAAATAAAGTCTCTCCAGCCTTGGACAAGCTGATCAAAGCACTCCAAGAAGAAGGGAATGATAAACCCCTTCTTTTTATTCTTAGAAAACCTTGAAACAGATTGCTTGCCATAATTCAGAATCACTTAACAACAGATCATGATGATGATGATGATGATGTACAAATGCAAATAAAAATAAAAATGATGTCACAATTAACCTATCTATGAATTAATGAATATCCTTTTCCTTTTTCTGGAAGTAGCTGCTGTATTATTTTTTACCACTGCATCTTTTTATTTCTTCATCTATTAAATTTATATCCTATCATTCCAACAGCACTTCCCATGAAAAGATAAAATAGTAAATTTCAAATTAAAAAACATAATTTCAAGATAAATACAGGTTTAAAACACAATTAAAGATACACAATAAAAATAAATGAGCATGCATCTATCTGATTGGCATAGTGTAGCAATGACTACACAACACATGGATTGGGTGCAAGCATCTCTGAATCCCAGAGGTGTTCTGTGTATCTCGCTTGGGCTGAAGGCTTTTATTAGTTACAGTAGCATCATAAGGGGTGGAGTGGGAAGCATTGACATAGAAGAGGCTACCTGCTGGTGGTCACATAGCCATGAATTCCATTGGTGGGGGGAGAGCTTATCTGAGGGTCGCAGGCAGCTGTTTCTCCTGAAACCCGCTCTCACAGACTTTCTGGCTGATCTGAGGGAGGATACAGACCGAGCTGGATTCCTAAGTATATGGGCTTAGCTATGGAACCCATTACCATCCATCCGGGGCCTTCCCGCTCAGATAGAGAGGTTAATGGTTGCCAAAGGCCTTAACCATGCAGGCAGCTGGGGTCATGTCCTACTCCCCAAGGGGATTTCTCTACAGCATAGATTTAAAAATACTCATAAATACTATACATTTTAATTTCAGATACATCAAGGACAGGGGCTACTCTGCTTCTCTCCAAACAGCTTTTCCTTCACCAATCCAACTGACCATCAACTATGTTTTTTTCCAGGGATTTGCAGCAGTTGGATGATAGCACTCAACTTCCATTACTCTCTCATTTCTCAGAGACTGTGGAAGGTCTAACAACTATACGAGCATTCAGGTATCTCAGCTTGTAGTTATGTTCTAAATCAAAGATGGATAACTTCTACAGATGTGTCAATTTCATTGTGAGGGTTGCTTGAGAACAGCCATAGAATTTTCAGTCACTAAAAATTATTTTCTCATTGTTCCCTCTCTCTCTCTCTCTCTCTCTCTCTCTCTCTCTCTCTCTCTCTCTTAACCAGATGTGAGTAGAAGTTCACTTTCAGGTGGGGTGGAAAAAAAGAAAAGAAAAAATAACCCTTACATTAAAAAGCAAGCAGGCAATGTGAACAAGGCTGTGTTTTATTTTAAAGAATAGATGGCAGACATGGGAGCTTCCAAGAAAGTGATTTTCTTTATGTTGGGGCCTGTGAGCTGAATAAAGGTTCCACTTGCATTATTGCTGGATGCATCTCTGCACGCCTGGCAGCAGTTGGAGCATGTCCCATGATGATCCTGGGGCAACAAAACAGAAGTGATCTGTATGCAGCTCAGGTCCTCATGCTGCCCACTCCTGATCTAAATAATCAGCTCTTCATGTGATTGGTACACCAAAAAAGCAAGCGAGGGCATAGAAACTAATGCCACTCATGCTAACTGTGCAGTATGTAAAGATGGAATGGAAGAAAAAAAACATGTGCAACCATACAAATATGCCTGTCAGTGCAATGGTTTTGAATACCATTGGTTCAGTGAAAGAACTAACAGCATCATACTCTTCTAGATGGTTTCTTGTCTTTCAGATCCTCATTCCAAAGCAATTTTAATATTACAGTCAATCAATTTTTTAATGGGCTGTAGTTAGTACTTTTGCTACTGATACTTAAGATGGTGCTTTCATATTTGTAACAAAATTAGAAAGCCACACAGAAGATTTCTCTTCTTTTTGTTTTCATTGTAGTGGTCCTGGTAGATTTTTCAAAATTAACCTCCTGAAAATGATACTTTTTTAATGGAAGAGGATTGCACAAAAAATCATGGTTCTTCCATTTTCTCTGTTTCATTTAACTTTTATTTCACCCAGTCTTTGCTGGAAAAAATTTCATTCAATGACATTGTGAGGACTGATTTTAATGGCCCATCACAATGCCCAGAAGAGTGAAACAGGAATTTTGGAGCTCTTATTATTGGAACACATTGGGAGTACTCTTTCTCTGCTTCAGTCTCAGTTGTGGGAGTATAAGCTTTGGCACCTTCTCTCTTGCACTGCTTGGCTGTACCTTTATAGATCTTTTCCATTTTTCCTTGAGTTTCTCATTTTGGGGAGGGGAGGATCCATTTCCTTGTGGATTATTGTTTCCTGATTGGTACTATGCTGGACTCAGAAGAGAAGAGAAGGATGGCATCATGGCAGAAGGAGAAACCTCCTGATATTATAATTATTTCTTTTTGTAGGAGACTTTATGTTTTTAATATTTATTTGCATGCTTGCTTTTCCTTGTTTTCTAGACAGGAGTCTGTGTGCATGTTCAATTTTTGAATTTTTAAATTATTGACTGATATTTTAGTTGAATCTTTCTGGATTGGGATTATTTTGTTTGCTTTTGTGAAAGATTGGTGGGCTGATGGAATGAACTTTGTATGGCTATGTTTTGGGTCACAACTTCCACAGTCCTTTGCCATTGGAAATACAGGCTTGGGATTCTGGGAGTTGTGGTCCAAAACATCTGGAGGGCCAAACTTTGGACGTGCCTGGTCTAGGGCCTAGGTGGTGAACTTTTCGCACTCCAGACATTTTGGACCACAACTCCCACAGTATTTTGTCATTGGCAATCTAGGCTTGGAATTCTGGGAGTTGTGGTCTAAAACATCTGGAGTGCCAAAGGTTCACCACCACCTGCCTGCATAGGTTTGTATACTTTCCCCTTGTGTGGAGGCCAATAGTGACATAAACTATTCAAATGTTCAGCAAATTATACCAAACAACTAGGAACATGTGGATGTGTACTCAGAGATGAATGTCATATCACCATGAGTAAAATCTGACAGTCAGATCAGTTTATGATCTAGTTAGGAGCTCTGTACTAGCAATGGGGAATATTGCCTTTAGATATACGTTGGTAGTTAAAGAAAAATGTTGACAGTTACTATACTTTTCAAGTTAACTCTAATTTTTCTAATGTTAGAACCTTAGTAAGTGTTGCAAATAACTTTCATAACAAGTTTATTCAGCTTTGATTTTTTGTTTTGGTTTCCAGAAAGTAAACTCTAGGGAAAGCAAAGTGACAGAGACAAGAACCCTGGTTTTGGAGGATGTAGCTTCTCTTTCCAAAACTAATATTTAACCTTCAACCCAATAATGGCAGAGCAGGAAAAGAGAAAAAGACAAATTAAAAGTGAAGTTGTCTGTTTTCAATACAATAGGTACTGATAGATCATGTTATAGTATTTATGCTGTGTTTCACTGAGTCATTATAGCCTGTTACAACTGAGTGCAACCTAAACACCAAAAATAGTTCTGTGGTTTTTTTTTTACTTACTATGGTTATTACATCTTTCTTAAGCTTCTTTGATTTGTTTCTACTGATTGGCATTTTTGCACATACATTATGCCACAAGGCAAATTAAATCTACTTTTCCATTGTGTTTTTAATCCCTGATTCCCATTTCTTTTTTTTTAAAAAAAATGCCCTCTCTTTGGAAGAACACAGAAGCACTTATTATGACAGTGTAACACAGTGTGTAGTTTTTTCTGGAATAAGTTATTTCTCATGCTACCTCTTTTATGGCTTTTGTTAAAACATCCTCTCTAGATTTCAGTTTTTAGTCCTGAAATGAATTGTTGCCTGGAAGGCAAATTGAATTCAAACTAATAGATGAACTTCTGGTCCAAGATAAAGCAGACATCTACCAGTTCCTTTATTTATTTAATTAATTAATTAATTATTCATTCATTGTCAAGCTTCTACATCAAATGAAGCTATATTTAGGTAATTTTCTACAGCTCCTTCAGATCCTGTTGAAGTGACATTTCACATTCTAATCACAGAGCAAAGTACTCTGATCTTCAGTTTCTAAAATTATCCCAGGAACAAGTTTATATTAAAGAGCTAGTTAGAATACAGCTATATCAAATTTTATTGTAGACAATAAAAATTTCTAAAGAATTTAAATAAATATAATTTTTTAAATGTATAATTCACCATCCCTAAATGTTACTTTGACCAGTGCATCGCTCTTCAGTTTTATGTTATCTAAACCATACTTGATATATAAACAAGCACAAATTTGCTTGTATCTTACATTTGCTATTGGGAAGTAGCATTTAAGTTAAAAGTTTCACAAATATATATTTTAAAACTACACCATTTTATTTTGAAAATAGGGCTGACATGAATACTTTTAACAGTATTTGCAGAAAATTCCATTCCCATCCTGCCATCACTTGCCAACAAGAAAAAAAAATCAGAATTGTTTTTGAGGCTTTTAGATTACCAAATGTGATTGCAAACAGAACATTGGCCTGAATTATGTTGCTTAATGTAGTAAATCCCACTAGAATAAGCCCAATGAATCAATCAGGATTTATTGAGTCAACTCTTCCATAAACTTCACTGATTCAAATGGGCTTACTCTAATTATGACTTACTATACAAAAGTACATCAATGTTGCAGTGCCCATTTGACTCAATGGAACACTGGGAGTCTAAATCCTCATTCATTCAATAGGTCTTATCTAATGCAATTCACTATACTAAGCAACAGATTGTCTGTATGAGTTGTTTATAATCCACAAAAACACATACTGAAATAAATGTGTATGGACCAACAACACTATATATATATATATATATATATATATATACAGAGAGAGAGAGAGAGAGTACTCTCTCTCTCTCTCTCTCTCTCTCTCTCTCTCTCTCTCTCTCCCTCTCTCTCTCCTTTTATTGGTCCAGATTTCCTACGAAAATTATTTCACATAAGCAAACCACTAATGCTTCAGTAGTCTTACAAAAAGGGGACTCATCCTTATAGCTGGATGTCATTGTTTAACAAACTGGGTTAAAATTTTCATTATAAGATAGCAACTATTTCCATGGTGTAACCTGTCATTTTTCTTTTTTTGAAGGTACGAATCTCGATTTAAACAGAAGCTTCTGGAATACACTGATTCTAACAACATCGCTTCCCTCTTCCTTACAGCTGCTAATCGCTGGCTGGAAGTTCGGATGGCAAGTGGATTACTCTTCTTTAAGTCTATATCCATAGTAGAAGATGATTTCTTTTGTGGTGGGATTCTATAGGCTTAAAAACATAATGAGGGCTGCATGTGGCTTTCCCGTAAATCTGTGACTCAAACAGCTACCAAACAATTGAAAATTCAGAAGCCAACACTTGCTTTCATTGCTTTATTGGTTACTGTATAGGAGCATCTATAGTATTAAAGGAACAAGAGCGGTGAATGCAGAAAAACGGACAATTCTCAATATCAGCGAACACCTGTGCAAATTGTCCATGTAAAGTTTTGTTTACACAACACAATGCAAACTCTTCATGAATTTTTTAACCTGAGCAAGGAAACACAAATTAATGTCTCAAGGCATCATGGGGAAAGAAATATACAGGGCCAAAGAGGATTGTGTTCTGTGCAATATGTTTTTTTTTTCTTTTTTCATTACTGTTACCTACATACTTGTCTCAGCCCAATGATTCTTGTTAACTACTACACAATTGAAGATTATCCACATTAAGCTTGTCAGGGGCCTATGTTTATTAATAGATATTATATAGATCTTTTATACGATAAAATAAAGGGTTATGAGGGTTTGTAGGCCACTATGTGCACAAATAAGTTTTTTAAAAACATTATTTATAGCGTAAAAAAGCCACCAAAAAAAAATCAAAGATGTTCCAACAAAAGACAAAGAAACCAATGCAGTTCAGGCATTGCACTACTTATTTGTTTGATATTATTTGTTTCAACCCTGCCCGCCCACCCAGTCCCTGCAGCAAATAACTATATCCGGAATCTACCAAAGTCTGTTGGGAAAATTATAGGCATATTGCTAATACATTACTAAAACCAAAAATCTCTATACATGCCTGGGAGTCCCTTGTCTATTCTATACATTACATATATAGCACATGAAAAAAGGATGCTACACTGTTACAAAAGTATCCAGCTTTCTTATCCCTCTAGCTATATGCAATATAATTTACTAGTTAATTTTTCCTACAGTGGGATCTGCCATATTTAAGAATACCATGCAACTGTGACTCCCTACATCTCTTTCCATCCTTTGGCTATTGTCCGTCTTGCTGCCAATAACATATCCAATTAGTGGTCTGTACAAAATGGTCTTATTTTCTGGAAAAAAAAGATTTAGAAGTGCTGTTTCTGGAGATTTAATAACATTCTGATTTGTAATTTTATTTATTTCATTAAATACCTCTTCTCAGAATTGCTGTGTTTTCTCACAAAACCCCCACAGATTTTGAAACGAACCCTTATTATTACAGCCTCTGCAGCACATGGGTAATATGGCAGAATTTATATGTGAAAGCCAGAGTGGAGTTAAATACCACTTTTGAATTATTTTCAGTGCAGTTTCCCTGGCTTTAACAGATTCCTTTATATGAGAATTTTGTGAACATTTCTGTCCAGTTCCTTTCATTAATTTTAATATTCCAATCATGTTCCCATATATCTCTCCAGCTTGATAAAGATCCAAACTCTATCTATTAGCAGTGAATAAAGTTTTCATACTACCCCTTTAGTGAACAAAGCAGGTGTTCAAATGGCATGAGACACCTTGCTTCTTAATATCCTCCTGTCTAATAAAGTTGCCTATTTGGTACCATGTTAGCCATGAGATGACCCATTCCCTAAAGTCGCTGGAAAGTAGTTGTTTATTTATATAAAAAAAACCTTTAGCCTAACTAGACCCATTTTTTCCAAAAACTTTGGGAGTCAAGTATTTCATCACTTGTTTTTCTTAATAAAAATGAACATTTCAATTCCTTTCTGCCACATTTTAAATGTAGCATCCTGAATTTTTAACAGTAAAATGTAAACAAAAGTGAAATGGAGTAGAATCATTATCTTGACCAAAGATATCTGGCTTGATATTGAAAGCTTATGTTTCTTCCAATTTTTCATGTCTGATTTGGATTTTTTCCAAATTCTTGTATAATTGAATTTGTGAAGTTTGGCAGAAAATTTTAGCTATAAAGACTCCCAGATATTTAAATCCTTTATTTTGTAGGTGGAACTTTGTGTCTTTATGATATCTGTTCTGATGGGGGTAGTAAATCTGATTTCTTAAAATTCACTCAGAATTCTGTTTCCTCATAAAATTTCTGTAATTCTTTTAATATATTGGGTGCTGCTTTTATGGGGTTTCTTAGCATCAATATTATATCATCTGCATATAAACTGATAACACGTTAAAGAGTTAAGCAGAAATTTCCATCTAACACAATCAAAAGTTTTGTAAAAATTGAGTGTCAGTAATCCCAATAGGAGGTATTTTGTCTATACTCCAAATTATCTTCTAATTGGGTCTGCAACATATCTATTTGAGATGAAGCCAAATTGATCTGCATGTATCTTTTGTCCAACACAATACTTAAGTCAAGCTGCTAAAACTAAAGTAAATAGCTTTTAATTGGTATTTAGAAGTGAGATGGGTCTATAAGACTCCATCGATAGAGGATCTTTTTGTGGTTTTAATATTACCCCTACTCTGGACTGGGTCCATGTCTCTGTGAGTTGGGCCCCCTCTAAAAAAATCATTAAAAATACTCTGTAGGTCGGGTGCCAAAAGTTCCTTAACATGCTTATAGAATAAGCTAATATATCCATCTGGCCCTGGGGCCTTGTTAGGTTTCATATTTTTAATTGCTCCTATCACCTCTTCTTATGTAATTTGATTTTCTAAACTTATCTTATTGTCTTCATTTCTAGGTTTCACCTTAGCTGTTTTCTGATAATTAATGATTAATGTCATGTGAATTAAGATTGGAAGAGGCATCAGAATACAAGCATTCATAAATATCTGTGAATGCCTCCAAATCTCTTGTAGATCTAAACATCTCTTCTTGTTCTTATTCATTATAGCAGTAATTCTAGTTTTTCTCTTCCTTGTTTTTAATTTATTTGCTTATAGCTTTGAGCTCTTATGTTCAAATTCATAATACTTTTGTTGGAGGTGTAACACCCCTCATTGTTCTATTAATGTCTAATGCATTTAATGCTGCCCTTTTTCTATCTAAATTTAATCTCAGGGTCTGTGAGCCACTCTCATTGTATTTTGCTGTCAGGGAAGCTATTGCTGATTCCAGCTGACTTGTTTTCTTATGTTTCATTTTTTTTCATCACTGATAATTCATTTATACATATGCCTTGGAATATCATGGAGTACAACCAACTGTACTTCAGTCCCAGCAAATCTAATGATGTTATTGTTTGACTATGAAGTTATCAGAAATTATTGCTGATAGCCTTTCAATAGCATGCACAGGATGGTTTTGTTTAGAATGCTGGATTAAGACTAGAGAAAGCCCTATGGTAAGTAGAAATCCTTAAGTAGTTACTGCATCAAAGATAGTGAATTTATGGTCATCCAGATGTTAAGGAACTTCTGTTTACATCAGTCATGTCCAAACTTCAGCCCTCCAGATGTTTTGGGCCACAACTCTAACAGTCCTTTTGTCATTGGCAATCTAAGCTCAGAATTCTGGGAATTGTGGTCCAAAACATCAGGAGGGCCAAAGTTTGGACATGCCTGGTTTACATCATCCCATTAGCTAGGCTGATATAGTATGCATTTAGAGAGCTGTAGGTCATTATCTGAATAAGTAAGTACAAAGTGGCCTTAAACTAATCACTTTATCTCAGCCTAATTAACCTCAGGTGCTTTTTGTGAGCCCGGCAGCATACAGATCTCTTAAAGGGGCGGGGTTGCAAAAAAAGAGAAGCCAGGAGAGCCCCGCACTCTGGCCAGCAGGAAACCATGTCTGCTGGGTTGAGTTCCTTGGACAAAAGGCAGGAAAATGCAGTGAAGATAAAGAGTGATAAATATATCTGTGTGTCAAAATTATTCAGGTGCTTTTTGTGATATGTGCTTCTTTCTTTCTTTCTTTCTTTATATCTTTCTTTCTTTTATATGTGCTTTTTCTTTCTTTCTTTCTTTCTTTCTTAGGAATATATTGGTGCGTGTGTAGTGCTCATTGCAGCTGTTGCTTCAATCACAAACTCTCTGTACAATAAACTTTCTTCAGGTCTTGTGGGTTTGGGACTTACTTATGCTCTGATGGTAAGTCAATTGAAGAGGGACTCTACCCCTGTATCAAGAGTTTTTGTTCAATCTGTATTTGTATCCATAGCATACACATAAAACTGGCCAGCAGCCACTATGGTCAAATATGGCAGCCATAAAAATTGGCTGGGGGAAAGAAAGCAGTGTAATCCCTACACTTTGATGGATACTACTGAATTAATGTCTTGTTGACAAAAGACAGAGTAGCCCGGATGAGTATGGAAATATTTAAATTTTAAATGAGAATATCTTTTCTCTTATGAATGCAAACATTGACTTAAGATAATGATGGTGTCTGGTTTATGAGCTCCTTACATACTACATAATATGAAAGACAAATCATATTTAATTTTTGTAGGTATCTAATTACCTGAATTGGATGGTTCGTAATTTAGCCGATATGGAACTCCAGCTTGGAGCTGTGAAAAGACTTAATGGCCTCATAAAAACAGAGGCTGAAAACTATGAAGGACTGCTATGTGAGTATGGTGGGTGCTATACAAGTTGCAGAAAGGGCCTGTTAAATATTTTGCAATTCCCATAGGCCCTATGAAATACAGGACATATACATTTTAAATACCACATTTATTAGCAACAGCGATAATATATATGTGTATGTGTGTAAAATTTTTTATTATTATTATTATTATTATTATTATTATTATTATTATTATTATTATTATTATTATTATTATTATTATTATTATTATTATTATTATTATGCTTTTGCTTCCAATGTAGCTCCATCCCAGATCCCTCAGAACTGGCCAGACCAGGGTGAGATTCAAATACAGAATCTGAGTGTCCGCTATGATAGTACTTTGAAGCCTGTGCTGAAACATGTTAATGCACACATCTCTCCAGGACAAAAGGTAACAGGTGGAATTCCCTCAAGGCAATGCCTTTATTTGTTATAGCAAACATTTAATCAAACCTGTACTGTATACCAAAGGCAAAAAGCCTTAATCTCTTAATTATTGCAGAATAGTGGTCTCTAGTGTAGGCAAGATGAGACTATTTTAGGCCACCTTCCTATATGTACCTACATACAAGTCCTAGTGCACTCGGAGGGATGTATAGTAAGTCATCCCCACCCTGCAGCCCCCAAAGGGTTCCCAGGACCTAAAGGACCCTAAGAATTTGCAAAGGGAATAGGAAAAATGCCATTGGCCTTATATGGCATAACTTGATGTTACTGGATTTCAGACACTGTTTGTAAGTCCATAACTTGTGGCCATTACTGTATTGGCTTCAGTTCCCAGAATCCATAGCCAGTGACTATGTTAGTAGAGAGATTTGGGGATCTGTGGTCCAAAAAGCTAACTTGTCCAAATGCTACCTGAACTCAACATTGCTTGTTAATAATCCCCCATAACAAAACCTCATTTTCCAGTCTACATACGTAATCTTTGTGTCTCTTTTTCCTACTTTTGAATTGAATGTGCTCCATGCCGATCCTGGCATAAACACATTTCATTTTTCTGACTTGTAGATTGGAATATGTGGCCGAACAGGCAGTGGGAAATCCTCTTTTTCTCTTGCCTTTTTCAGAATGGTTGACACCTTTGAAGGTAAGGCTGTTCTTCTGCACATAGACCAGATAGGTTAATATTAAAGAAGCAGCTCCTGTTTTTTATTTTACTTGCACTAAAACAGTTACTTGTTCCAAATGAGGACACCATCTGTTCTTTGCCCATGCCTGCCACACTGATTTTCCAAGACTGACATAAATTATTTGACCTTGGCTATTTTCATTCTCTATCCCTCGCCTCTGCCCCCCCCCACACACACACACCATACTATAGAAAACAGCGAGTACCCTATTTTAAAAATCAAGCTTCAGATTTTTCTTTCTACGTGGTAGTCAACATTTTAGTACATTTGTAATACTTGATGAGTCCGTACTTGCTGAAATACTAGTATTTCAGTTTATTTAAACAGTGCAAGAATTAACCCACAGTCTGTGCATGTAGAATATACAATCTACATCTATATTAATTAGGATACATATGTACAGTTGAGGCCTTTTATGATTTAACAGTTTCAACCAGAAAACATTATAAGCATGGAATTGTTTTCCAAACATGTCAGACATATTAATTACACACTCCATATAATTAAGACTCACTGCTTTTATAGTCATTCACAGTTTGTGATAGCATGCTTTCAGAAAATATTAAGGCAAAATGTTAGGATTCTGCACAAACATGTAAAGATGGAGTGTATACATCTACTACAGTTAGTTGCCCAGGCCCATCTGTAATTCAAACTCCATGTACTGTATAGCTCTTACCTAAGCTAAAAAGATACCTAGAAAGATTTCAACAGTTGATTCACAAACAAACACACTCTCTTTCATAGCGTTGACAATTCTTTCAATATAGCATCATGTCTAATAAGCCTTATCACTGAATCAGAATAATAAAGTCAGAAGGGGCCAATGGGGCCAGCGAGTCTAACCCCCTGCTCAAGGCAGGAATATTAATAAAAGGATATCAGACAGGTGGTTGTCTAAATTTCTCTTGTATGCCTCTAATGTTAGAGCAGTGTTTTTCAACCTTTTTTGGGCAAAGGCACACTTGTTTCATGAAAAAAATCACGAGGCACACCACCATTAGAAAATGTTAAAAAATTTACCTCTGTGCCTATATCAGTCTCTAAAAGGTTCGCCATTGCAGGTGTAGGGAGAAGCAGGACAGAGGGGCCACAGATTGAGGCAGCCCGCTCTCTAGCACCCAGTTCCCACTTACCTGTGTTGTTTTTTTAAAGACATTTTGCCCTGCATGGACTTCTGTGTCCAGTGGAGACCTAAGAAGGGGCACTGACTCTCCAGGAACACAAATAAGACCCAAAAGCCCATCTTGCTCAACAACTGTGGCCAAGGCAGATGCCTTCAGCAAGTCCAGCGACAGGAGGGGAGGAGGATGAAGGAAGGCAGGAAGGAAAGAAGGCAGAATGTGTTCTGCTTGTATACCGCCCCATACCACTTCAAGGAGTCTCTGGGCGGTTTACAGTTTTAATTACAGTAGGCAGGCTGCTAGACATACACATATGCAGGCTAGAAATGTGCATGTTTCTATGAAGTGGGGAAAGGGTACGAATGGAAAGAGAGAGGTGGGGGGGGAGAAAGAAAAGACAGAGAGAGAGAAGAGGGCGACCCAAGACAGAAAGAAAGGGGCAAGACTTCAAGGAACCCATCGCGGGGCCCCTCAGAGACGGCTCTTCCCCTCCTGGACCCTAAAGGCCGGCCGTCCAGCCGTGCCAGTAGCCCCCCCCGCCCGCCCGCCTCCTCAGCCCAGGCCCGGCGGAGGCCTCCTCCATCCCCTCCTCCTCGCAGCCCTGCCGCAGTGCTCGTGGGGCAGCCGGGTGCCCCTCCTCCCCTTCCCCTCACCTGGTGGTTTATTCTGGGCTGGGGCTCCCGGGCCGGCTCGTGTTGGTGGGCGGGCTGTCGGGCGGCTCAGTCCATTGGTAGCTCCCAGGAAAGGGGTGGTGGTGGTCCAGGGTAAAAAAAGGAGTGGGGGAGAGGGAAGCGAGCGAGTCGTGGCGGCGGCGGCAGGCACAGGGCAAACACTAAGAGAATGAGCGGGGCCAGGTCTGGCCTGGGAGGAAATGATGCCAGCGCCGCGGGCCTCAGGGGGGAGGAGCCAAGCTGGCCCTTGGACGCTATTTATAGCGCCTCCCAGATGTGGGCCGGCCCTGGGTTGAATTTCTTTAGAATTTTTCAATTTTTCCCACGGCACACCAGGCAACATCTCGCGGCACACTAGTGTGCCACGGAACAGTGGTTGAAAAACGCTGTGTTAGAGCAAAGTAAGTGATTCCATTGCAGTACTGCTCTAACAAGAAGTTTTTCCTGATATTCAACCAAAATCTGGCTTCCTATAACTTGGGCCCATTGTGTGTCCTGCATTCTGGGTTGATCAAGGTGAATTAGAGATGTTTTGTTTGCAGACAGTTAGACAAATTCAAAGTCTTTGGTGTTGAACTCATGCCTTTAATTCTTGGTCACCAAAGACTCTCATAGGAAAAACATAGAAGTGAACTTGCGGGTAGATTGAAGGAAACTATCTCCCCTCTATCCTCATTTCCAATTCAGAAATATCTGCTGGAGCTGAGCACATTCCACACACATACAGAAACTCTCAGGGGCAGGGGTATAAATGGTACTGGTTTGAATAATTGTAATATTTGATGCACCAATCCATATTACAAGATTTCCAGCTGCCATCCTTTTTAAAGTGAATTTCTAACCTCCCCCCCCTTCAACTTGTTCTTTATTACCAGCAATCATGGAGATCAGAACACAATACAATCAAAATGAGGTGTTTTTTTTAAAAAGTATTTTAAATTGTATTTAAATGTGAGAATGTTCTTTTCTCTCTCACTAAACTCAACAGACCCCAATAGATTTCTACTGGGCTACATTAATATTGCATGCTGTATCCACTTGCTTCTCTCTGAGGGCAATTTACTTCAGTAAAAAATTAGGGATTATTAATTGTGCATAGCAGTTTATTGCACCATTTAATTGCAAGGGAGTAAAGAGTAATTTGAGCCTGCATTTAAGATGAGATGCTGCTCTCTTTGTGTGTGCTCATGAAATCTACTTCACTGTCAATGTGTAATCTATCATAACTAGAAATGGAGGAAATGTAATGAATATAAACACCATTCAATTTTTTAAAAACAGGGAGGATCATTATAGATGGCATAGACATTGCCAAGCTTCCCTTACAAACACTGAGATCCAGACTGTCTATCATTCTCCAAGACCCTATTTTGTTCAGTGGCACAATCCGGTAAGTGTTATTTATGGTGTGGTGTCCTTGTAACCAAATAAAATAGATAGGGTGATAATTATGATCTGCACTATCTCTCTTTGAAATTTGGGCAGAGACTGCAGTTACAAAATCACTGTGGGTTGCTGCTAGAAATTGTTTTTATTAGCAGTATTTAAAATATTTGTGCACCACATTTCTTCTAAACAGGACCCAAAGCAGCTTACATTATAACACAGAAAGCTTAAAACAGTAAATTAATCAAATACTGTATTAAACAAGAATTAAATAAGCATGATATTAAAATGTTAGGTAAAAGCATTACTAAAAGATATTTTAAAGCAACAAAAATACAAAAATATCCCATTTTACAGTCTTTTTTAGACAAACTGATGAAGCTGTTTGGATGAACAGCGAGACGTTTCTATCTCTCAAAAAAGAAGTCCAGTAGCCATGACTCAACTTCCAGATAAACTTACCTGGATGACTGAGAATCTTCACAGACCTATTTTTAGACAGTCACTAAGAAAAAGCCTTCCTGAACAGAAAAGTCTTTGCCTGCTTGAAGAAGCATAGGAAAGAAAGAGGCCAGTGTGGCCTCTATTGCTGCTCCCACAGTGGTGGAAGCAGTAACAGTGAATAGCGTCTCTTGTGGCCCCACCAAACCCAGCTGTGAGGGTGGTGAGCCTGAGAGAGAAAGGCCTCCCCTGATTATCTTGAACACCCAAGCAGGCTCATAAAGGGAGATGAAGTCTTTGAGATTGCTTGGACCCAAGCAGTTTAGGGATTTATAGGTTAAAAACACAGCTGCCTAGATGCCCTAAGCACATCTGATCTCGCCTGATTTCAGAAGCTCAGCAGGGTCAGGCCTGGCTAGTACTTGGATGGGCGACCACCAGGGAATACCAGGTACTGTAGGCGCCTGGAGTAGGAACTGGCAAGCCACTCCAGTACTCCTGCCAAGAAAACTCCATGGACATGGGGTCACAGAGAGACAGTCATGACTGTAACGACACAACACACACACAGGTTAAAAACAGCTCTTTGAAATGGGCCCAGGAACAGATGACGGGGGACGGCGACAGGCACGGGGGGTGGGTGGCGACGGGCGCGGGGAATGGCAGGCGGGCGGCGACGGGTGGCGGGGGACAGATGGCGGTGGCCAGCGGCGGGGGGGCAGCAGGCTGGCCAGCACCCCCTCTTCATTTTGGCGCCCTAGGCAACTGCCTAGTTCACCTTAATGGAAGCGCCAGCCCTGCCCAGGAGCATCCCCAATCTGTGCACTCATGTTTTTAGAGTGAGTGTAAACCCATCCGGCAGAGACTGAATCTCTATTCCTTTTGACCGTCCAAGAAAACCTGTCTCATCTGGATCCGAAACAGATTTCTTGGTTTAAGATAGAAATAGAGTTGGGCATCATCTTCATACTGGTGACACAGGGTGTTTTTACATGACCCCTAAGATCCGCTGGCCACTTAAATTCGGACCAGAGATCTTGGGGGTTTGTCACTCTTCCTGCGTTCCCACCCCTCCGCACTCGCTTGCTCCTGTCTGCGTGAGGGGAGGGGGGGAGGGGGAAAAATGCAGGCTCGGCGGGGACAAAAAAACAAACACAAGGCAAGGAGAGCGCGGCACTCACTACTTTACATCCGCATCAGAAATTTTTCAGCTCCGGAGACCAGGTACTTGAAAAGTGCGCTGGGACACGCTTAGGTGGGCGTGGTTGTACTTAATTTTTTTTAAAGCTGGTGGGAAAACTTTTTAAGCTCCGAATCTGGGAGCCCTTTGCTTCGGATTTTTAGGGGTTGTGTAAAAGCGCCCACAGAACCACACAACTGAAAACAACTTGTCCCAGCAGTTTCATGTAGATGTCAAATAACATAGGGGACAAAATGAACCCTAAGGGACAACACAGTCTAATGTCCATAGTATCGAGCAGGAGTCCCAACACCAGATGCTGAGTTCTCCTCTCCATAAATGGTCAGAGCCACCATAAAACAGTGCTTCCAGGACCAATCCCAGAGAGATGGCCCAGGAAGATAGCATGGTTGATGCTACTGAGAGCCACAAAGAGGCCCAACAGAACCAACAGAGACTGACTCCCCCTGTCCAGTTCCGGGTTTAGTTCATCCACCAAGGCAACCATAACAGTCTCCATCCCAGAACCAGGACTGGGGGCAGACTGAAATGGTTTTAGATAAACCATCTCCTCCAGGAACTCCCTGAAGCTGAGAGGCCACAACCCACTCTTGCACCTTGCCCAAGAATGGAACTGGTCAATAATTAACCAATACAGTGTGACTCAAGAAGGGCTTTTTAACAAGGGTCTTAGGACTGCCTCCTTTAAGCATGCAGGGATCTGATGCAAGGAGGTAGTCATTGCTGCTCCTACCCATGTGGTTAGTCCCTCTCTGATAGCTTTCATGAGCTGAAGGCGGCAGTGGTAGAGGAAGGAGGGCAAAGGTCTGACAGAAATTTGGTAGCCTTCAGCACTCAGATGCTCCTGTTCACATAACCAGTCTGCAAAAAAAAAATAACCATTAACACAGGACAAGCAGAGACCAGAGTTACATTCATAGGTCTTGTATCAACTAAGGCATCCACATCCAAGTGGAAATTCTGATTTCACCGTCTGTAAGAGGAGCATAGAGACCATTTTACTGCTTTGGTGTACTGTCATTTTGGTCTCCGTCTCTAGTTCCACAGGTCCAAAATTTGTAATTATTTGAAAAGGAGTATTTCAGAATGCTTAGATACTTCCTCCCATCAGATCTATGTGGGGCTTTCTTTGACAACATGCTCCTGAGTTTCACTATGAAAATATGAAATTGATTAGTTTGTGCAGATACCTGAACATAAATCATTTATAAAAGGATGGCTTTTACTCTGTTATCTTGTCTGAGCATGTTGATGTCATATGGTGCTTTGTTTGCCTGACCAGAAGCCTTTGGGATATTCTTGTTTTAAAGGGCAAATAAAACAGATGGTTATATCGCTTTGTTTCTACTTTTGGGGGGGGGTGAATGCTAAGGTGCTTCATATCATTTGGTAATTTTTTTGTTTGTTTCACAGATTTAATTTAGATCCTGAAAAGAAATGTACAGACAGCATGCTATGGGAAGCTTTGGAAATAGCACAGCTGAAGCATGTGGTGAAAGCTTTGCCTGGGGGACTAGGTAATAATAACTCATTTATCTGTGGGGAATACCAGTATTTTAAATCAGCATTTTACTGAACTTCTCTAGGCAGTCAAGATGCTGTTTTTGAGAGAAGCATCAAAGGGCAGCGGAACTGCTGGAGAGCTCAGTAGTGGTTTAGGTATCTGGCTGAAGCGCCAGAAGTTGGGAGTTCAGTTTCACACTGTGCCTCCTTCACAGGGATTGGATTTGATGGTCCCTTTCAGCTCTGCAATGCTATTATTGTTGTTAACATATATCATATATATTTGGGAAAACAGGATGCAGGACAGAGGCAAATGTGTCTCTCATACCACAGTGCTGTGGGGATGGATATAAGATGTAGCCATGAATTTTCATGGACCTCCTCTAAACAATTATGTCTCAACCAGATGCTCTAGTCACAGAAGGTGGAGAAAATTTCAGCCAAGGGCAACGGCAGCTCTTTTGCTTAGCCAGGGCTTTTGTACGGAAGACAAGTATCTTCATTATGGATGAAGCCACGGCATCGATTGACATGGCAACAGTGAGTTCATGTGTCAAGCCTTCTTCATATAGAAAATAATGATGCAATGGTTCTGTAAACAAAGCAACATTTGTTTGTTAACTTATTAGCTGGATTTTGCCCACAGTTTTCATTTGGGTTTGAATTAATTTAAATATTTTTCTGCCTGCCTATGTAGGAAAACATTCTTCAGAAGGTTGTAATGACTGCCTTTGCCGATCGTACTGTGGTGACAATTGCAGTAAGTATAAATTGGTTGTGTTACTGAGCTTTTATCCTCTTAAGATAATGTTTTGCTTTAATCAGGCTAATGGCCACCACTACTTCTAAATTAACAACTAATTAAAGTGAGAGCTTTTCACTTCTTTTTCCTTTCCCACACGTTTAAAACATAGACACAGCTCTGAATCAGAGCTTAGGAAGGTTTGGTGGTTTGTAGTCCTGCTGTATATCATGACAGTGGGGAAATGCTGGGAGTTTTAATTCAAAGGCTTCGTGATATTCTGCTTTGGCTAAAGTGATTAGAGATAATTCTTTCTGTTCTAAAATAAATGTTTGCCTATCAAAGACCACAGTTTCATCATATATAATATTTTTAAGGTTTCAATTGACTCAGTTATGCATGTGTTCAGGCATAACATTTGAGTCATGTTGGGCCTAAATACGGCAAAATGTGTACATCAAACCAAACAGAGGAGTGAGCAGTGATCATGAGCACTTCCCGAAAGAAATTTAAATTGGAAATTTGCCAACAGCTTTTCCTAGCAGCAGCTCCCATATGATTTACTTACAATTTATAGGTAATATAAGGTATGCTTACAATCTCACCTAACATGAACTGAGAGAGACAACTGGGAGATTGAACAACAATCATTTAATTCAGCCATGTTTATGTCAATGCAATACTTCTGAAGTATTTCATTAGATTTTACAAAAGGCATTTTGAAACTGTAGGTTTGAAGAACAATATGTTTGTGAATGAGTTTTAAATAAACTGCTCTTCTACCTGGAGGAAACAGCATCAAAACTCAGGATAGACACCAAATAAAAAGTTAGTTTGTTAATATTTGACTGCAAGGGCATTTTAATTTAGCCTAGCCAACCGTAAAGAACTTCAAACTAAACTAAAAACTAGGATTTTTTTTAAAAAAAAACCTGTCATCAATTTTTCTTAACTGTAAGAAGGCAATGGACCAGCAGAATTGTTCTAGTGAAGTTGTTCCTAACCTTTTTCGAGTTGTGATCATGATTTGTTAAGCAAGCTGTGACCCCACCACCACATTTGCATTAAAAGGCATTTTAATGGTGCAAAGTAGTCGTTTTTTTTTAGAAAGGAGAGGCTTCTATCTTCTCCAAAGTGTTCAATTCTAATACACACACATATACATTAACCTTATTATCTTGCTCCGGAAGGTCAAGAAAGAAACTATTTAACAAGGGCTACAACACTTACAAGGCAACTTGCACTACACTGACCCTGAAAACACTTTGTGACTTCCAAGTTGGGAAACACTGATCAAGGGCGTTCCACACTCTGGGTGCCATGAAAAGAATGCTCCTAAATTGTTTCCAAACTTTCCACAGCCTTTTAGGAGGTGGGGTGCATGGCATAGCTTCCTCCACTGAACATAGTGGACTTGATGGTGTGGGAGAAAACATTCCTTCAGATATTCTAATGCCATGCCTTTTAGGATTCTGTAGGCCAAAAACTACCACAAAACTGGCTTCTGGTCTGTCAAAAAAACAACCAAACAAGTGGGTTCTAGATCAAAACAAGCCTGAACTTTCTGTGGAAGCCAAAATGATGAAACGGAGGGTGTCCTACTTTGAGCACATTGTGAGAAGGCAACACTCATTAAAAAGACAATAATGCTAAAAAAAAAATTGAATGCAGCAGGAGGAAAGGGGAAAATCAAATATGAGACGGGTTGACTCCATAAAGGAACCCAAGTGAGCAAGGCTGCTGGAGTCAGGGCATCTTGAAGATCATTCATTCATAAGGTCTCTATACGCTAGAAGCAAACAGATAGCATTTAACAACAAAATAGGAAAGAATTTTTAAGACAGAGCAGATAAAGCAAAAAATCAGGACAAAATGTTCCAGGAAGCCTCTGCTCCATGTGTAGCTCTTTGTTGTTGCTTTATATAAAATTATACAGTAGTCTAAATCCTAGTGAGAGGTTTCAGCTGAGTGAAATAAATTTTCTTAAGCTTTTATTTTGATACTAACATTATTTCTAGCATACATGGTTTACATTTGGTAATTACAATTCTCATCATGTGTTTTTCCCCCCCAGCACCGAGTACACACTATTCTTAATGCAGATATGGTTATTGTAATGAAGAGAGGAGTTATTTTGGAATATGACAAACCAGAAGTTCTGCTGGAGAAAGAAGACAGTATTTTTGCCTCTTTTGTCCAAGCAGATAAATAGCTAGGAATAAATAAAATATTTGAAATTGCAATTTTATTAATAATTTTCTTATGAGGTAAAATTTGAAAATTGTGCCTGTAAATAAAACTTGATTATTTAATAATAACGGACCCTGTATTTCTCTTCTTTATGAATAAAATGGAAATTGTATTGTTTTTTGTTCATCTCTTTTTTTTCAAGCAATGTTCATGGTTAATATCTGGCACACAGACAAAAACCAGTGTGTAGTCTGTGGAGATTCTGGTGGGTTGGAGAGTTGAACCTTGATATCCTCCTAATCACTTTACTTGTTCATTTCAGTATACATGGGAAGCAAACACATTTGAAATACTTTTTTTTCCAACTGGAATTATCTAAATAAGATACATAGAAGGAAAAAATGTTGCCTTATATGTTTAAACAAACTGCATATTAACTAACTATGCAGCTTATAAACACAGCAACACTGTATCCCAGTGAAAGGAGACTAATGGGATTTTAGCAGTTACAAAAGGAACTACTATTTTTGTAACTGCTAAAATTGAAATTTTAGACTTATATCTGAAAAGCTTCAAAGACGTTGGCATGCTGTACTCTTTTAGCATGAATAACAAACAAACACTTTTAAAAACCAGCCAAAGACTTGTGGTGTTTTAAAGTTTAACTCATGAAGGTTCACATACCTTGCAGTCTCAAAGGTAATAAAAGCCCTTTTATTTGCCTTTTACATTCTTACACATACAGTGTTTCAAATGTATTTATATGTAGTCTACTACATATGGCCTAATTCTTCTTCTTTCACTTTCTGTATAATAAATACATTCTGTAATTCTATCTTGTAAACTGGATATGTGGTTTGTTTTATACAGTATAAAGCTGATGCTTTATTTAGCTCTATATAGATTGGCCCAAAATGCTGGGATTAAATACTATGAATATAAACATTATATAATGTGGATTATTCTCCCACAAATTGAGCATCCCTGACATGAGTATGTGCATAAGTTTGCTTCCCTGCCGTTAGATTATGAATGTTTTACCGATTAGGCGGAACAGTTTGCGCTTCAACTCAAATGTAACACTGTTTTTTGCCAAAATGTTTACCTTCTCGGCAAGCTTTCCCACCTCTGCTTTACATCCTAATGCACAGACCTCTTGAGCTAGAAAAATATACTTGTGTGATTTGAGTAAAATCTGCACAACTAACATAAAAACAAGTAGCATTGATGCACAAACAATGCACAAGTGTTTCGGCACAAACAGGATATCCTAGAAAAAGAGGTACCACAATCATACTGTGATATTGGTCAAAATGCTTTTAGTGTTCAAATAAGGTTTATATAGGTTGTTGCAGCTAATTCGTGACTTGCCAGAGCACCTGATTGTACAACAGTGATGTGCACCCAGCAACTAGCTACCATTGGCTGGAAAGACTTAAACAAACCTTACATGAACATCAGGAAGATTCTGGGCACTCTCTTTGTCTTCTTTTTCAAAAGAACTGCATTCCTGTTTGTACTTAAACATGAATGCGCAGTAATATCAGTCCATTTGCAGTTGCTCCACAAGACAGCCATCCATGCTGAACTTATCTTTCCCTCTTCTGTAACCATTCATTTGAAAGACAGCCTTGGGCTGCATCACATCTTCCTACTGAGGTTCAGAACAAAGCAAATTGAGTTCATGTGCATTTTTCTATAGTTGAAATATACCATCTTTAGTCTGGTATTGTTATGGTAGTCAACAACTTGTTTTTAACAGAGTTTTTCTCTTAGGTCTCATACAGGATGAATTCACAATTTATAAGAACAACAATAGAGGTAGTAATTCAAAGAGAGGCAATGATAATAAAATATATGAAGAGGCTGGTCCTTCTGCTTGAAGACCTCTGTCTTCTTGGTCATTTTGTGACAAATTAGCTCTCCCTGTAAAGTTCTTGGCTGTGACCATCACTTCCTGAAAGTGCATGTGATTGAGTCAGTCTAGCAGAGACCCCTCTGCTTACCTACCTAAGCTGAGCTGTTGGGGAGAAGTGATTGAGGAAAGAGGCAACAGTGGCTCCCTTTATCCTCTCTCTGTGAGTGTAGGAAGGCCCACTGTTCATTTTAGTGAGACCAACCCGAATCTCTGGTGGTGGTGGTGGACAAAACCAGTTAAGCATCCCACAAACAAGCAGTGGGTGCACCTTGCTACAACTACCTGGATCATGGGGACAACCCCCTCCATTCATTCCTTCTGATTCATGGGCAATAGCTCTGGCTGTAAATCATCCCAGTGCAGAGGAAAGCAGGAGGTGAGCAGTGGGCCTGCCATCTCTCTGCAGAATGCAAAAGAAGAAGAAGAAGAAGAAGGCAAGGGTGGTATTGCCACCTCCCTTCAACCACACTGCCTTTGGGTCTTGCTTTCTTTGGGCGATGCAGCAGCAAGGTGCTGGTGCTTTTTAAAAAACGCTTGCACCCTTATTCACCCTTTTGCTCCTAGAGACACCTAAAGCGTCAAAATAGCATCTTTTTCCCTACGGTTTTCACTGCGTTTTGATACAGCTGTGCGTAAAACCAAAGAAGTACTGAATCCCCTTCTCTCCCCACCTCCCCCCTTTTTTTTCAGCACCCTTTATCAAGGCTGAGCTCTCCCGGCACTACCCAGGCACGGAAAAATCAGGAGAGGCCCCGCAAGTGGCGGCTCCGCTTGGTCGACCGCAGTATATAGGCCAGTGATGGCGAACCTTTTAGAGACCGAGTGCCCAAACTGTGATTCAAAACCCACTAAATTTTCAAAAAGTGCCAATGCAGCCATTTAACCTGAATACAGGTGGCTGTGAAGGGGCGATGTCGGGTGCCCACAGAAAGGGCTCTGAGTACCACCTTTGGCACTCGTGTCATAGGTTCGCCAACACTGATATAGGCGGTCCTGGAAGGCGCCGCACGCCCGCTGGCCCTGGGGAGCAAGCCAGGCGCGCGTGGGTTTCCCGCCCCCGCCTCACTCTATCAGGAGAAGACAACCAGGCGAGCGAGGATTGCCGCAGAAGAGGAAGGCGGGGGGGGGGGGGACCGAAGGGGAACCCTCCCGAGGGGAACCCAGAGCTCCTCTTGGAGGGAGGAGAGGGGAGGGGGGGGAGCTCCCTGCGAGCAGAAGCGGAGGCTGAGCCAAGGCAGTAGCCGCTGATTACGGGACCACCCCGGGTGCGTAATCTGGAATGGATGCCATTTGGCAACAACCCAGGAGGCGCTGGCTGCGCGAAAAACGAAAAGAGCCAAGAGGCGACGTCCGCCAGCGCGGCGAGGGAACCCGAACACCCCCTCGCTCTGCCTCTGGAGCCCCGGCGCCGAGCGGAGGTGGGGGGTGGGGGGGGGGGCGACCGCCTCCGGGCTCCCTCCCCTCCCTGTTCCGGGAGGCACCTGCCCCGGGATTCCCTCGCGCGGACGCGCGCCCCGAAGAAGCGCTCGGCCAGGGAGCGCGCCGGCCGTGCGTGCGTGCGGCGGCGGCGGCGGCGGCGGCGCCTCGGGGGCGCATCTGGGAGTGTAGGGGGGGGGAGGTGGCGGTGCCTAGGCGGGCGAGAAGGAGCCTCCAAAAGCGGTCGCCGCCGCAGCCGCTCAAAAGGCCGGCGGGAGCGATGATTGGCGGGCGCAGCTGGGGGTAGCGGATCCCGGGGTCGGAAGGCGGCGGGGGCGGGGCAAGGGAGGCGGCCGGGTCGGCCCGAGGGCCGGAGGAGGCAGAGGGACCGGCGGCGACCTCATGGCTTCGTCCGATCCCGCCGCAGCCCCGGGATCGGACGAGAGGCGGTAGTCCGCAGGGGAGGCAGAGGCGGCGGGGAGCCGGGGGCGGGGGTGGAGGGGCCAGGCGTAAACTGAGGCCAACGGGAGCCAAGTCCGGCGAGCCATGCTGTCCAGGAAGGGGATCATCCCGGAGGAGTACGTGCTGACCCGCCTGGCCGAGGATGTCCCCGATCACCCCCTCTACCGCGCTCGGGAGCGCCGGGCCCGCTTCGTGGGCAAGAACGGCGCGTGCAACGTGGCCCACAAGAACATCCGCGAGCAGGGCCGCTTCCTGCAGGACGTCTTCACCACCCTGGTGGACCTCAAGTGGCCTCACACGCTCCTCATCTTCACCATGTCCTTCCTGTGCAGCTGGCTCCTCTTCGCCATGATCTGGTGGCTCATCGCCTTCGCGCACGGCGACCTGGACCACAACACGCAGCAGCAGCACCTGCAGGCCAGCGGCGACCTGGCGGCCTTCGTGCCCTGCGTGACCGAGATCCACTCGTTCACCTCGGCTTTCCTGTTCTCCATCGAGGTGCAGGTGACCATCGGCTTCGGGGGCCGCATGATGACCGAGGAGTGCCCGGTGGCCATCCTCATCCTGATCATCCAGAACATCCTGGGCCTGGTGATCAACGCCATCATGCTGGGCTGCATCTTCATGAAGACGTCGCAGGCGCACCGTCGGGCCGAGACGCTCATCTTCAGCAAGCACGCCGTCATCGCCCTCCGCCAGCGCCGGCTGTGCTTCATGCTGCGCGTGGGCGACCTGCGCAAGAGCATGATCATCAGCGCCACCATCCGCATGCAGGTGGTCAAGAAGACGACCAGCCCGGAAGGCGAGGTGGTGCCCCTCCACCAGATCGAGATCCAGATGGAGAACCCCGTCGGCGGCAACAGCATCTTCCTGGTCTCCCCGCTCATCATCTGCCACGTGATCGACAAGGAGAGCCCCCTCTACGACGTGGCCCCCGCCCAGCTCCACCACCACGAGGACCTGGAGGTCATCGTCATCCTCGAAGGGGTGGTGGAGACCACGGGCATCACCACCCAAGCCAGGACCTCCTACCTGGCCGACGAAATCCTCTGGGGACAGAGGTTCGTGCCCATCGTGACGGAAGAGGACGGGCAATACTCCGTAGACTACTCCAAGTTCGGCAACACGACGAAGGTGCCCACCCCGCAGTGCACGGCCAGGCAGCTGGAGGAGGACCGGAGCATCATGGACTCCATCTCCTCCTTGTCGCCCAAGGGCACCGCCAGGAAAAGATCGGTTCGACTGAAGCCTAAATTTAGCATAGCTGAGGAGGAGCCTTCCTGACGCCCCCCTGTAGGCTCACGCTCTCCTCCGGTCGGGGACACAGCAAAGCGCGCGCGGCGATTTCCCCTTTCTGTTAACTCATAAAATCGGCCCCACGAGGTACGTAAAATTCTGTGTGGTACAAGGGGGGGGGAAACGCGCGATTCAAGATCAGGACATTGAAGCCCGACTGCGTCTTCTCTGTTTGGCTTTCTTATTTATTTGCACAGTATCTTGGGGGAGGGGGGTGAATAAAGCAATCCCAATTGAAAGATGCCTTTGGGGTGTGAGGGGAGGGACTCGTTTTATAGGTATTGGTTGGTTTATATTATTTGTGCCCTAGCATTGCATAGAAATGATACGACGTTTTTAACTGTTGTGTATAAACATCTTGGTTATTATAAAGAGGTTCCTTGGGTTTGATAATAAGATAACCAGTGCCTGTTTACACTGCAGTGCATTATGTCTTACCTAAATAGATGTACAGATTTAATTTACGTCATAAATAACATTGCATGGTTTCCTTGCTTTCATTACAAATGAATTTGGAGATACTTAGCCCCCTGGCACTCATTAACCACCCTGTAATTAAGTTCAGTTGTATCTCCAGTTTTAATATGTACAGCAGTTGCAGGTGTGGGCTGCAAGTAGGAAAAATGTCATTGTGTAAATGGGTTTATTTATATTATTTCTCCCCATCCATCTTGTCACAGCACAACTTTACAGCGTTTTTATTGGCACCACCGGATTCCAAATTTGTCAATATATGACTTCTGGAGTTATTAGTTATTTATTTATTTATTTATTTATTTATTTCAAATTATTCCCGCTCCTCTGAAATCATTTTCACTACAAAATAATGGAAACTTTGCACAAATGGACTTTTAAAATGGCTGTTAATGAATGAATGTTTGTTCATTCATTCATTCAATGGCTGTTAATGTAACAGATGCATAAATTGTACTGTGCAACTGCCATATTTATAGTTATCATAGCCTGTTACTCAAACTGTATGTACTGATGAGTATCAGCAGTGGCCAGACAGAGTTTGACTACTGCCACATGACATCATTAATAATGTGGTAATGATTTTTCTTTCATTTAGCAGAAATAGAGCCAACTTTGCGTACAATGGTCAAAGTGCTGGATTCATGGCAGGGAGACTGAAGGCCCCCTTAGTGACCTTGGGCCAGTCATACCCTTTCAAGCTAATCTACCTCACTGTTTCCCCCCTCCCCTGGTTACAAATAAAGGGGAAAACTTCTTGGAGCACAAAAGGACAGGGTAAATGAAATAAATTCATGTTAGGGTTTGCTTGGTAGAGCCAAATAGCACACATTTGTGTTAGGCGGAATTCATGGATGACTGATAACAGAAACCCCCTGAATTGAGTTGCTAGTGAAGGTCAGACTTAGATTTGAACTCTTTTAATCCCATATATGTAAATAAATTATTCAACTTAAATCCATGATTTATCACCACAGTGGAACATTGGGTCAAAGCATGCAGTAATGAAGAAAGGGCTTTTAACCTATCAAGAATACGAATTGTAATTCTGGAAATAAAAGTCTTAATGCATGATAAACAAGCTTGTCCATGTTTTAATATATTTGTCTGCTTTTTAAAAAAATGGTTACATGAATAAAAATGGCATAGCTGCACTAATAAGGCAATATTATCTGCACCCTTTGCACAATATTATCCATAAAATGGAGACGGTCTGTGGCATGGCACATTAAACATTAATTTTATATACTGATAATACAAATGAAAAGAGAGATGTTTGTTAAACATTAGCGATGTCAAAATGCTTGCTGTTAAGATAATAAATAATACAATGTAACCAGGCCATATACATTGTTTAGTACAATGAAATATTAATATTGGTATGATATACTGTATATACAATTTCTTATTTTCTTTTTGGCATGCAAGTGCTCTTAATTTCTCCAATGATCCTGTCAAGCTTTACAGACTGCCTCTTTTATCTTGGTTTCATTGTAAAAATTTCATATGGAAATCTTCATTTCAAATGCAAGTGAACTTGATTTTAACTCTTGACGGTGCTGTATTTATTTCAAGGTGGTGGTTGAATGATGCAGTAAAATGGGACTTTAAATTCTAGCCAGCAGTGATAAACGATCCAAACCAAAGCACTTGGGCATACATGGAATTGTTTAATTATTGGTTGGGTGTGATGGCTCAGCAGGCTACAGCGCTGAAAATTGTCGGCTGCAAAGTCGGCAGCTTGGCAGTTCGGATCCTGGGTGCCACACATATGCGGGGGGGGGTTACCTTTATCTTACCTTGAAGGTGCTTTATTGCGCCCCAAGGTGGTCTTTGAATGATACAGTGAAATGGGACTTTAAATTTTATCAAGCAGTGATAAATGATACAAAAAACCAAAGCACTTGGGAATACATGGAATTGTTAAACTGTTGGTTGGGATCCAGACAACGTCAAATCATATTTCACCAGCAAAATACTACTCACAGAATACCTGCAGTAGTAGTGAGGATGGTGCAGAATGGGGAGGGGGGCACACAGAAAATGTGTCTCTTTTGAAATTCTCTGTAAATGTAAAAGGTTGCTGTGTTCATCATATTCATTGAACTTGAGATGGTGTAAAAAGCATTGAGTAAACATGTGATCCGTTTCTCCTGGTCTTGAGCGTGTTCTAATGCCTTTCGACAGTATGTATGGGAAAGTTATGCCAGAACCCCTGTAACCTTTATGTTTTGATCTACTTCCCAGGGAGCGAGCCCTATGGAACCCAGCTGGGCTTCCTTCTGAGTAATCTAGTGTAGGCTTGTGCCATCAGACGTACATTTACACTTTCAAATGATTTAGGGAATTTGTATAACCTTAAGATATGGCATTCCTCACTCGGGAAAATGGAACTACAGGTTCATGACAGATGGTTGCTTTCATGGCCCAGTGTTACCAGTACTTTGGAGAGGGGAGGCCAGATTTTTTATTATCTTCTAATTAGTAGGAGCCAGAGAAAAGGATAGCTCAAAAAATGATGAGATCAGCTTTTATTTCCTTTGCCCCTGCACTCACTCCAAATTTTCCCATTTGTGTTTCACAAAGAATCAGGGAGCTTTCATGAAATAACAGTTGGTTTGTTCATTTTCTCTTAAAGACTCTAGTCTACAGCAGAGTTAATTTTCCTTATGTTTTGGGGTTAAATTCTCACTCCTAGTATACTAGGCCTGATCCTCTGTAATGCCCACTTATTTCAGGTTTCCCTCACAACCAAATCAGGAAGTGCAATTGAATAGCAGTGTCCTGCCTCTCCACGTGCTGTGCCTGTCCTGCCTTGCCAGTTCCCTGATTTTGCATAGTTCAGCGAGTTCATGTTGTAAATGTGTAGGGCAGAGTGAATTTTAAAACTGTGTGTTTATGTGCATGCATGCAAAGTCTTATATTCTGGAAAGCAGAAAAGGCTGATCTGACACCCCTCCCATGAAGACTTATGAGGCATGGCCTTTTGCCGTCCACTTCACAGAGGCACTCCACCACCACCCCCAGCAACTGGGCATCAGGCTGACATTCAGCAGGGAAATCTTTCTCATTTGTGTGTAAATGCAAAAGAAAGGAGAGGGGCTAGGAAAGAAGCAAGCTGCACCCAGAAAAAGTGCTGAGAAGTTGTGCAGGAAATGCCAAGGAGAAAGAAATGGAAACTATCTTTCTATCTGTGTAGCCTGCATACTTTAATTAAAACTGTAAACTGCCCAGAAATTACTTGAAGTGGTATGGGGTGATATATAAGCAGAACACACTATCTATCTATCTATCTATCTATCTATCTATCTATCTATCTATCTATCTATCTATCTATCTATCTATCTATCTATCTATCTATCTATCTATCTATCTATCTATCTATCTATCTATCTATCTATCTATCTATCTATCTATCTATCTATCTATCTATCTATCATGTTTTACATTAGCATATTTAATATGTGAACTGGATTCCAGCAGAAATGAAGGAGACTTGACAGAAGGTTTGTCACGCTTGTTTGCACACTTACTCAGGACCAGTGGAGGTCAACTTTTACATATAAAATCTTTTCTAGTGCAAAACATGCTATGTGGGGGTGTTAGTGCAACAACAGGACCCACTCGCCACACTTAAAAGCTGTCGACATGGACAGTGAAAAGGAAAAGATCATCCGTGTCCGCTTTGGTAACGCTAATCTGTCGGGGGTGTGGGAAACTGAATCCAGACCTAGTTGTCCTTCTTGGTGACAGGAACAACTGTCCCTTCCATTCTGCTTGCGCAACAGTCCTCATGTACAGTAGGCTATCTATTTTAACCTGAAATATATGTATTTACTGGATCTTTCTGATCAACAGGAGGGGGAACGATGCACAGCTGCTAAGTTAGGTTTTCCTTATGCTCAGTAAATCAAGCTAAAAAAAAAATAAGTCATGTGAGTTCACCCTATGGGTTGTGCTGCAGACAGCATTGTCCCCCCCCCCCCAACAATCGTGACCTTACATAACCTGTTGGCCATGAATACTTGCTTTTGTGCCAGCAAAATAACTGGATCTAAATTCTAGGGTGAACACAACTTGATAGATACTGCTCTTGTAATCAGAGCAGGCAATTCAGGTGTAATTGTTGTGAGGTCCTATCTCCTATCTCAAGTAAATGGCATAGAAATTGGTAGAGCCTTTAAAATCTTTGGATTCTAAAAAGACATTTCAAACATAAAAGGAATGTTGCAGACCGAGCCATCATGGCTATACAAGTCGGCTGCAACAGTTAAGAGTCAAATTTGGTGTGTTCCTACAAGGCTGAACATTTGGGAGATAAATTAGCCAGTGTGGACCCAAGCAAAATTGGCTTGCTCTCAAAATTGTGCTCTGTCGGCATGGCACAATCACAGCAACTTGTCAAAATGTGGGCTTGCTAGAAGGTGAGGGTGAGTGGCTTGAGATGTTAATATAAATCAATAATAGACGGGAGAACGTTGGATCCACCAGAATGAATAGGACTTTAAAAATCCGGAAGGACATTGGCTTCCTCAACAGTAGCATTTCTGGGAAGGACAGTGGTGCTGATTCACCATCAATTGCCTCTTCCTGGGTCACCAGTGCAAAGAATCCAAGTTCAGTGTAATCAGATCATAGCAGCGCAAGCCCGTGAGTAAACCCTTTGGTATGTGCTGAAGATGCTCTCCATGTCAAAGACGTCCCAACTCAGGAGAGATTCCAGCAGCTGCCTCTTACAGGGTAATGCTAATAATATGCTATAAACAAGGGCAGTCATTAAAACAGACATTTTAAACATCCTCACATTTCTCTTTCCCCTTGTTTCTTGCTCATTTATTTAACTGAATCATTTCCAGAGACATGACAGCATGTGGCGTCCCAAAACAGATTTATGTATATTAACCTAGAACAGTGGTTCTCATCTGGTGGTGCAAGTATGAGAGACCAGTAGACTACAGGGGACACTATGTTTTCAAAACAATTACTAACTACAACATAGTGTGAAGGTTTTCAATAGCTAATGGAATTATAATTTTCAATTAAATGGCATCTTTAAAACCTCCCATAAATAAGAAACATTGACCACAATCCTGTTGTGTGGCTACACAAACTGCATGATCCCATATTATTATGCCGTAAGTTGTTGCACACCAAGTCTCTCCTGGTGGCTTTGTTCTTTGATTGTGTAACTTGATGTGGTGTAATATACAAAGGATCAAGATTTACTGGCATGGTTGTTTCCATTAATGGGAAGCAGTGCATTGTTTTATTGGCCTTGAAAACTCTGCACCATTCAGCTTTGGGTTGTAGTATTATAAAAGAGGAAAACCATCTCCTCGCGGTCCAGTTGCTCCACGCTGTACATGAATCACATATTGTACATGTCAAATTATGTCTCCAAGTTCAAAGGTCTGAAACAATGACTCCTTATAGAGAAGATGCTTTCATCTGTTGGTTGTTCTCTGCCAGATTTTTTTTTCTAGCTCTGTTTTGTGGTTTAGTGACCAGAACTGAGTGTACACAATCATCCCAAGGGTGGTTGGTCCACAATTTGTGTAGGAACATTGTGATAATGACAGTTTTAAGTCCTTTACTACTGATACCCAACATGAACATTCTATTACCACTGACACAGCCCTATATATGCTTCAACAAGCACCGCAGAAGCAGCAAACACGAGCCATGTACTATCATTCAGGATCAAGTGTAAACAAAAAACAGCTCTGCTGTCGACAGCTGGCAGCTGCTTGGAGCTGCGAAGCAGTAGCAAAAGGAGGCAGCTCCTTCTCATATGTAGCCAATGGCAGCCCTTATGTAGTCTGCAGTTCAAATCTCAGGAAACGTCCCTCCCATTACTAACCCATTACTAACCCAGTGCTAAAGAGAAAAACTCTCATTTTCTAATAATAGTTCTATAGCAATGGAAATTATGGAGGAACACCGTTTTTGTCCCTTACATGAAAGAGCCTGCCGCTCCAAATCCATCCATTTATAAGCTACCTAGTAAAATTACAAAAGCTCTGATCTTCTTTGGGCCTAGTTAACTGTCACTGCTCTGTCTGTTTTCTTAGTTTTTAATACTAGCCAGAGTTGAGTAGGTGGTGACGAATATACGAAACTGATACACAGAATAGAGCAACAGTGGGTTCTAGAGGCAGTGAACTGAGCTAGAAGTGGCTTAAATTAACCATTTGCCAGTGGCTGATCTGGTAAGAAAATTCAGAATTGGCAGGGGCATCTAGGGGATCTTTTTTGCCCTTGTTTTTAAAATATAAAGATTAGCAATGCATCTGTGAACCATCAGGCCTCAGGAGGCCTGTGTTTGAATTCCATCTCAGCCAGGGGCAGCTCCCTGGGGGTATAGAACTGGCATAACCACTCTTTAAATAAATTACCTTGAAAACTCTATTAAAAAGGTAAAGGTTCCCCCCTAGTCGTGTCCGACTCTAGGGGCGGTGCTCATCTCCGTATTCAAGCCGGAAGAGCCAGTGCTGTGCAAGTCCATGGCCATGTGGCCGGCATGGCTGCAAGGAAACACTGTTTTACCTTCCCGCTTTTTACGGTGGTACCTATTTATCTACTTGCATTTACATGCTTTCAAACTGCTAGGTTGGCAGGAGCTGGAGTTATCAGCGGGAGCTCGCTCCGCTGTGTGGCACCCGGGATCCAAACCGCCGAGCTGCCAACTTTGCAGTCTACAGTTTCGGTGCCTTAGTCCACTGAGCCACCACGCCCCTTGAAAACTCTATTAGGGTTGCTATAAATCTGTCCCCACTTGACAGTACTTGATGACACAAAGAGAATTATACATCTGGGTGATGAAAATAGATTAGTGTACAGGTAGTCTTCCTCCTCAGGAAGTCCTTGCAGGCTGAGGAATGAAGGCTTTTTCTTTGGGGAAATGGATCTGCAGAGATGTTTCACATTCAGAGTGTTTGTTAAGCATTTCGCTGGCTCTATCGGCTTTCCATTTATGATGTAATGGAAAGAAGGGATATGTGATTTAAGAAATGTCCTGTTCCAGCCCCTAGCTATTAAAAGACGAGACCTCAAGCACATATTTAGGAAGATGGTGGGCTTTGTCAGTCTTCACTTTCAAAGTCAGTGAAACATTATTTATCATCAATCCAACAAGAGCATGGAAGCTGTTAGCTCTATTGTATGGAATGCCTCATGTAGGATGACCCTGTTGGGTGGAAGTCAGTGAATGCTTGGTGCAATGAGTTCTTAATCAACAGGGAGCAGGTGTGTTCCTTTGAACTGACCTGCTGAAACGAAAAGCAGAGATTAGTGAGCATGACCTTGAGGATGTGATAATGGGACTCCAGTCCCAAGCTGATGGTCCCTTTGCAGTGACACATAATGAAGGTCTTGGCCAAGAAGGGTAAGTTCCCTATGGGGGGAAAAAGATCCCTTGGGGAATACACAATATAAAGCTCATTCAGATGATTTATTTATTTATTTATTTATTTTTATTTATTGCATTTTTATAACGCCCTTCTTCCAAAAGGAACTCTGGGCGGTTTACAATCAAGAATAAAAACAGCAGTTTATAACAAGTAAAAAGGAAGGGGAAAACCCCAAAAAATAAAGTAAAAAGGGAAACCTTTGGCAAGAGGTGACGCAGGCAAGAAAAAAATATTAAATGACAAGGTCACCATATGCCTCCTTAAAATGGAAGGTTTTCAGAGTCTTTTTGAAAGCGGGCAGGGACTGTGCTAGGCGCAGCTCACTAGGAAGATGATTCCACAACATGGGGCCCACCACAGAGAAGGCGCGGTTATGCGTGAGCGATTTCCGTGCCTTCCTGGGTGTGGCCACTCGGAGTGAGCGTGTCTGTGCCATTCTAATGGGCCTGACCCCAGTTGACCTCTGGGAGATACACTCCGACAGGTACTCTGGTCCCAAGCCGTGGAGGGTTTTGAAAATCAAAACCAGGACCTTGAGCCTTATCCGGAGGGCAACAGGCAGCCAATGCAAGCGTGTCAGAACTGGGGTGATGTGATCGAATCTACGAGCACCCACCACCAGTCTGGCCACCACATTCTGCACCCACTGGAGCCTCCGGACAAGGGTCAAGGGCAACCCCACGTAGAGGGCATTGCAGTAGTCGATCCTCGAGATCACGAGGGCCTGCACAACTGTCCTCAGGGAGGACTCATTGAGGTACTGGTGGATCTGGGTAATCCTGCAGAGGTGGAAAAAAGCGGCCCTGGAGACGGCCATCACCTGGGATTCCAGGGAGAGGACTGAGTCCAAGACCACACCCAGATTCCTGGCCCTGTCCTTAGGCTGGAGGGAAACTCCCCCCAGACTAGGGAGGGGGCCATTTTACCTGGACGAGGGCGCCCCGAAGAACAGAACCTTGGTCTTCTCCAGGTTCAGTTTGAGCATGTTGGTTCTGGTCCATTCCAAGACCGCCTTCAGGTACAGATCGAGGGAGCATACTGCCTCCACTGCAGAAGAAGAAAAGGAGAGATAGAGCTGTGTATCATCTACGTACTGATGACAGCGAACTCCAAATCTCCTGATGACCTCCGCCAGCGGCCTCGTGTAAACATTGAATAGCATGGGGGAGATTGCCAACCCCTGGGGCACCCCACAAGGGAGTGTCCAATGAGCCAACAAATCATCCCCCAGCTGAACCCACTGAGACTGGCTGCCGAGGAAGGATCAGAGCCAGCAAAGAGCTGAACCCCTGATCCCAGCCTCAGCGGGCCAATCCAGCAGGTTACCATGGTCGACGGTATCAAAGGCAGCTGACAGATCAAGGAGGACCAACTGGGAGGAACACCCCCTGTCGGCCTCCCTGAGGAGGTCATCCTGCAGAGCGACCAGGGCAGTCTCAGTCCCCCAAAGCGGCCTGAACCCAGACTGAAAGGGGTCCAGGATACAATTTTCCTCCAGGTACGACTGGAGCTGGACGGCGGCCACCCTCTCAACAACCTTGCCCAGGAAGGGAACAATGGCAATCTGACGGTAGCTGGATAAATCATCCGACACCAAGCCGGGCTTTTTCAAAGTGGGCTTCACCACGGTCTCCTTTAAACGGGAAGGAAAAATTCCTTTCCAGAAGGAGGCCGTGGAAATAGAGGAGATCTACTCCGGCATGCTCCCTCCGGTGGATTTAATAAGCCAGGCTGGGCAAGAGTCAAAGGGGGAAGCCGCCGGCCAGCAGTAAGCCATAACCCTGGAGGCCTCCACTGGTAACACAGGCCCAAACTCAACCAGGCAGGAGGACCGAGGGGGTGAGGCTCCAGAGATGTCAGAGGATGGACTAGCGCAACCGGAGGCCAGATCGGAACAATGGCCTCAATTTTAGATCTAAAATAGGCTGAAAATTGCTCACTAGTGAACTCACTAGGAGGAGGCCCGAGCTGACCAGGATTGGAGAGATCTTGAACCACCCGGAACAACTCCGCCTGGCGGTTTGAGGCCTCGCCAATTCTCAGGGAGGCATGAGCTGTTCTAGCGTCCCTGATCTACTGCCCCGGTGGTACCCTCGTACCACCTTTCCACCAGGGTTTCAACCAGATCGTCTGCCAGACCGCCAGTGAGCTCCCCAAAGGCCTCCGTGAACTGAGCAGGGTCCAGGAGCCTACGGGGGTGGGCCCAGACAAGGGGCTGGCACTCCCCGTGGGGTGGGGTGGCGATCGACAGGGAATTTTTTTAGCAGATGGTGATCTGACCATGGTACGGGTAGGAGTGAGAGACCCCCAACCCTCAGATAAGAATCTGACAACATGGAGGTAAAAACCAGGTCCAGGGTATGGCCTGTTCTGTGGGTGGGGCATACAACATGCTGAGATAGATTCATGGAAGTCATGGATTCCATGCATTCCAGAGCGGCTCCAGAGAGTTCCTCCTCGGCATGCATGTTGAAGTCCCCAACCACCAAAAGGCAGGGGGACCTCAACAGGGCAGCCGAGATGAACTCCGAGATCTCTGGAAAGGATTGTGCTGGGTTGCGGAGAGCACAATACACCAGCACAATACCAAACTTATCTCGCTGACCCACTGATAAATGAAGGCATTCTAACCCGGGACACACCAGTGCCACAGATCTGCTAATGGAAAGGGATTCCCTGTAAATGATGGCCACCCCACCCACTGACCCTCCGACCTGCCCACCCACTGGACCTGAAACCCGGGGAGGCACAGCAGGGAGAGAGAAGCCCCTCCCTCTGGGCCCACCCAGGTCTCAGTGATACATGCCAGGTCGGCTCGCTCATCCATGATAACATCGTGGATGATTGGGATCTTATTATGAACCGACCTGGCATTAACAAGGAGGCAGGACAGGACAGAGGCGCTGGCAGAGTGGCTCCCAGATACATGGTGGTGAGCAGGGGGATCAGAACAGGGGACAGGCATCAACTGCCTGACCCAAGTTCTTCTTACCTGACTAATCCCCCCACTCCAAGCGTACCTCCCACAGTCAGACACCACTGGAATTGTAGTCGCTGCCAACATGGTGACCCGGGAAGAAGAAGAAGGGGAAAAAAAGCACAACCACAGGGGCAATAGGGCAGGAAAAAACAGTAATAATAATAAACCAAAATAAAACAGTATCAAGGTACACAATGTCACAATACAAGATAAACTAAAGATAAAATATAAAGGTTAAAAAAATACAACTGCAACATAATATAGTGAGGGCCAGTCAGTCCAGATGCCACAGATGGGAAGAACGAACGGGGGGGGGATGGGGGGAATCTCCATCGCAGGAACAGGGTGGTGGAGGATAGCCAGAAGCAAGTGGGGAGGCAGCCACAAGTTCATATGTTCAGGCGAGGTGGTAAGTAAAATGACAGATCAATGGCAGCCAACGGATCAATCCAGCAGTATGGGTTTAGTAGCAGCTAACAGGCGGCAACCATACAGTCATGTCCGGAGCGGGGATGGCAGACAAACAGCCAAGCTTGGCACCTGTCCCACACCAGCCGGCCAGGAATCCCGAACAGAGCCAGTCCAAGAGCAAACCATGAAATCCAGGGCACGGTCTTCGGGCCAAGGCTGCCACCTCCAGGCCCATGTGGAGCAAGAAAATGGCCACCATGGGGGCCGCCTCACACCCGGATGTCCAAGATGGAAAAAGGTGTGTGGGGGGGAAACAACAGTGGTACCATCCCAACTCAGTGGGGCCCCCAGAGTAAGTCCAGGTCACCTCCTGCTGCCAATGCTTACAGGCCAAAGTTGCTGGTCACTGCAACTTGACAAGGTAGTCCCGGCGGAGGTCCGACAAAGTCGATGGATCACAGCGGGGCATCTCCGCCAGCGAGTTCCTCCAGCTGGAATCACCACCACGGCCCATCATCGTCCACTCGAAGCCACCACCGATCGAAAGAGCCCCTACCAGGGGCCTCAGCAATCTCCACCTCCATCCAACTCCACTGACTCCACCAGGGCGGGGCATCCACCTTCGCTGCCCCCAGCCCAGGCGAGCTCTCTGGGCTCAGGCGAGCACGGCTGCAACAGCCTCCCCCACTACCACCAGTCCAGGAAACCCATGCAGGTTCCACGGCGACCGCCTCCACTTTCAGCAAGGCTTGCCACTGCCGTCGAATGAGGGTCGTCGCCATCGGCCCTGGGCAGGCCCTGGGCGGGCAATGGGTGGGTCCCAGCATTGCAGGGGTGGAATTGTTCACTCATTTTTCCAATGACCACACAACTGGACCAGTTTGCTTCCCCCACCTTTTTTTTTTCAGTGCCTGTTATCTGCACTTTTTTGGTGCAGATTGGTATGATCTAATTTAATCTGCTGTGAAGGACAATTAGTAACACAGAGGACTAAGGACATGTTATTGTTCCCTATAAGCAAAGTACTCAGAGTAATCCTGAGGAGAATGAAACCAAGAAGGCCTCCAAAGGATGTAATATTGTGGTCGTGAGTGACTTGAACTGCCGTCAGCTGGACTGCATAAATGTGCCAAGACAGAGGGCAACTCCTCAGTATATTAAATGACTGTGCCCTAGATTATTTGGGTATGGAATCAACCAGTGGTGCATCAACACTAAATGTAATCCTAGCTGGCACTGTCCCAGACTTTGTGTAGAGGTGAGTGAGGCTGCACTGCTTCTGAGAATTGTAGTCCAAAGAAGAGGAGCTTTTCCAAGGCTGTTCACAGGGGCGGGGGTCAGGAGCACTGCCACATAGTTGCATGAAATGTCTTCGTGGCTGAAATCTGCAAAGCAGGCCTATGAGAAAGATCAAAGTGGGTAGAGGCAACCTTTTAAAAGCAAATACACGTCGTTAACAATATTACAAATCTAAATACAGATGTTTTAAAAAATTGCAAAACCATTGCTGGGTACCACGGGGTAATGGGTCCCAAAATCATACTTCCTCTCCCACCCAAACCAATACATGATGCTGTGAGTCATCTTTGTCGGTTACTTCACGTCTGTTTTGTCTCTGTTAATGTTGCGCTTAGAAGCGGTACAAAAATGTTACTTCATGTCCGTCGAGCAACTACTGAAATTTGTCTCGACCACATCCCCGGAACGGGTGCTAAGTGCGACAATACTTTACCTAGTGCTGGGGTAGAGTTTTCCCTTGTCTTTCTTTCTTCCCGCTTTCTTTTCTGAGACAAGGCACCGTGTAGTAATAACTGTCACGCCACAAAACATTCATTTCTCTCAGAAAACTGTGTCTTTTTTTATTTTGACTTTTCAGAAGCAAAATATTGAAAAAGAAATTTTTTTAAGCCCGCCAAAAAGGGGAAAGTAGCTAGACAAATTAAGTGTTTGTCACAGTTCAAGACAATGAGGTAACACTTGTCACGAGACAAGTTATCACAACCATGGGAACACTAAAACAGGAATAAAACCACGTGATCACGGCCAATGCTGTCACGGTACAAAACTAGTTGTGGAACAAAAAAGGATGTGAAGTCACCGCCTTAGACAGAAAATGTCAAGAAAGCTGTTGCCTGATCTCATCTGTCTGACCTTTTTGTTTCTCATATTATTCTTCATTGAATTTAATTAACATCTGATTCTGGCAGGTTTTAATATTTCATGCTTAAACTATCTAAACTGGGAATGGCATAGTGCAAAGTGGATTTCTTGCTGTATTTGAATTCTGTTGTAACTCATAGATACACACCTCTTGCATCCCCCCTCCCCATACTAGATGGTTGTCCCTTCTTTTTTAAATATATTTTTATTTAAAAATACAAACAAATAATCAATCAAACAATAATTGTGCACCCCCAATCTCCCTGGGACCATCCAGTTGTTCCTTTAGCTTCTTTCTCTTCTTCATCTTCTCTTCTTCTAACATCCTTCTTAAAGTCTTTTTTTCCAGAACTGTGTTGGATTATGTCGGTTCTTTCCCTTTCCCTTCTGCCTTCTTCATTGCCATAGTGCTTCTCCCAGGGCCTGTCATGTGGTCTCATTGTTCCAGCCCAGACTGATACTGTCGAGATGGATGTGAACACCTTCACATCTGCTGAAGCTGAAAAGTTCCACATAAAGGACACGCTACTAGAGATGGGCACGACTCAAAAAAATGGTGTTTCGTTTGTCGTTTGTCGTTTAGGGGTCCGTTTCGGTTCGTTTTCGTTTTTCATGAATTTTTTGCAAAAAAATTTTTTTCGTTTCGTTACGTAACAAAATGAAAAAATGAAAACGAAAATGAAAAATTGCTGTTTCATTAGCATTCATTACAGTTCAATGTATTTGCCACAATGAAAACGAAACGCACGACAAAATTTCTGTTGTTTCATTTCGTTTCGTTTCATTTTGGAGACAAAATTCGTTTTTCATTTCGTTACGTAACAAAACGAAAAAACAAAAATGAAAATGAAAAATTGCTCATTTCATGCCCATCTCTACACACTACTGCTAAACAATCTCCAGTACACAATAATGTTAGCATTTTATTATCACATAACAGAATAGTTAATTTTTTTAAAAAAAACAGTCTTTGTTTTACAAATACTCCTTCCTGTGGTTGAATGAGAATCCGAATTTTTATGAAAGCTGACTACAAGTGTGCAGAGTTTTAAAAGTTGCAGAAAGTGCTTACTTCGCTTTTTCCTATATTGTCCCATGAGTTGTATCATTCTCGGGGTGATGCACAACATTCAATAAAACCATATGGATGCATTCTCCCATCAATGGGCTCTCTAATATAAGGCTGTCTATGTCCCACCCTTCAACTCACTTGTTAGAAATATCGAAGGAAGTTTAAAATTAAACAAAAGAATAAAACAATTTGACAATGAACACATCATGACTTTACACAGCAGCCACTAAATGTAAAAGTATGTGAGACAGTAAAAGCCTTGGGTAAAAATGAAACAGATTTTGGGTTGGTCCCAAATAGTAATAAATTTGTCACTAGAAATCCATAGGGAACCTTCCATTCTCCCAACACACCCTCCAGTACCCTTCTGGGTGTTTTAATTCCAACCATCTCTGGCACCTCCCATGGGTTACTTACTACCTTGTCCTCATCTGGAAGGATAAGCCTTAGGGGGAAGGAGAGAAGAGATAACAGCAGAGAGGCAAACCAGTCTCTGTAGCGGAGGCAGTCGTTTCAAAGAGGGGAGGGGCCCACTGGCTTCACATGACTGAAAAAAAATAATAGTCTGCCAACACCTACCAAAACTGGTGCCGCAGCAAGTTCTATGGTCTTTGGAGAATAAGATGGCAAGCAGTGGAATGCAGAGGCTCAGATAAGCAGGGCCTGAACATAACTCAATTGTGTTTGATTTTGAAAGCTAAGCAGATTTGAGCTTGGCTTATACATGGATGGGGTCCCACCAAGGTTCTTGCAGTAGGATTCAGAAATAAATCTGCCTGAAGAGCTTCTGCCGATCAGAGCTGATGATAGTGGGCTAGGAGGATCAAAGGCCTAACTCAAGGTAAGGGCTGTGCTGCCTTCTTTTAACTTGAGCAGGAACACGTGCATTCCTGAGTGACACCTGCTTCATAATGCTCATTCTCTCTTACCAGGTGGCCTCTCTGGATAAGGAGCACCACAACCAAAGCGCTAGAAGTAGAGGCTCTTCATCCATCAGGATCTCTGAATATGAACTTAATATTTGAGCACACACAAACACAAACCATTTCTCTGAAAGTAGCACAAGCACTTTCAATTATGGTTGAAAATAAAGTAACCACAAGAGGTATCTCCATCCATCCATCCATCCATCCATCCATCCATCCATCCATCCATCCGTACATGCAAACCTTATCTTTTAAGTTCAATTCACATAAGCCATGTTACAGTAAAAGGTAAAACATTGTATTTTTGAAATGTACAAAAATATGTTGTACTTTATACTTGAAAACAGATTAGTTAGCAGAAGTATTTTAAGAAGTTTAGTCATACAAATGTACACACGTCTTGTCTTTCAGGATGGACCCATACAAGTCAGCTTACAAAAATGTTAGCAAAAAAGCAATGGTCTACATACCATGAAAACAGCATCGGATTAATACATAAATAAGGATCCAGTGATATGAAAAATAAGCCTGATGGAATAAAAGGAATAGTCAAAGGCTGCTTAAAGAGAAAACATTAATTATAGTACTCAGGGTAGGGATTCCACCACTCAAGCCTTCACACAAAGAATAACTTGAGAGGAATGGTCAGTTACATCTGTATGAACGATATAAGATACAAAGTGGCCATCCTTAATTTGAGATTACTTTGTGACTAAATGCAACAATCTTATGCTAATAGATTTGTTGGATGTTATCCATCCAGTTTTCCACTGTGATACACAAGAGAAAGCAATAGAACTAATCTTCTGTTTTTCTCCTCCTGTACTATAAAGAGGAGTACAGTGGTACCTTGTATAAAGGAATTAATTTGTTCCAAATGAAATTATGTTAATCAAATTTTCCTATATACAAATTCCCATAGGAATGCATTGAAAACAGAGTGATCCCATTTTTATGTTGTACGGATTCTCCCCATAGGAGATTATGTTAAGCAAATTTTCCCTATCTCCGGAATTTGCCTTTACTTTATGTTCCATGTATAATACTCACTTTTGTACAGTCCTTTTTGATTGTGGTTCACAGCGGATGTGTTGTTTTGCTCAAGGCTACCATCAAAACCTTTTAAAAAGAGTAAATAACATGCTGATGTTTTAATGATATATATCCTTCTAACATCAGGTAATAAAACAGAAATAAGAGGAATAGTTGTTCATTATGCCACTGAATCTATATCAAAATGCTCTCAATGGTAATTAGTCAACAATTAATTCTTCTTCATCTTCCAGGCATAGCATTTCAGGTGGCTGCCTGGATAGGAAGCAGAGAGATTCAGAAGAGCATGCAATTATATTCATGGTTAATTCAAGGTCTACTTATCTGACAAACACAGTACCAGATCGTAAAATGGGCATTCTTGTATCTCACAATAATCCAAGATAACATGTTAAAGAATACTTAATCCTATATGATATGAAGCAAGGGAGAAATATATGACCTTATTCTAAAGATACTATCTGTGAACATTTTCCTCCAAAAGTGAGCCAAACTGAAAATATGTTTAACTGTAACAATGACTACTACTACTAACTTAGTACACCAGGCAACAGGTCTTTGTGGATAACAGATATATCAGAAGAGTCCATAAAAGCCTATTCCACAGTCAGTCTGTTAGCTACATCCCTCAAGGTTGAGTTCATGAATGTTTGAAATATATCAATGTCTTAAAAGTTTGATGAAAAATATTCATTTCAAAAAAAGTACCCCTTTCCCGTCATGAACATCATTACTGACAGCTAGATCCCCAAAAAAATCCCAAACAAGAGAAGTGGAAGACATCACAGTGTACTGTTGTTTACAATGCTAAGGAAAGAATTTCAGTCAGTAGGTCAAAATAGGGAAAAAAAATAAAGAGAGAAAAATAAAATAAAAATAAATAAATAAATAAATAAATAAATAAATAAATAAATAAATAAATAAAAAGAAAAAAAGAAAAAGAACCACACACCCCAAAAGCCCTTACCTCTGTCTGCTAACACATTTTTTCCTGAGATGATATTGTTAAATGTTCAGCCCAACCTGCACCCCTATTTTCTTTTTTCTGTATCCCAGTTTACCCTTCCCTATCTACTCCTTACCTATCATCATCATCATCATCATCATCGTCATCATCATCATCATCATCATCATCATCATCATCATCATTGAGAGTGAAGGAACTGAAATGCCAAATGCACAAGCCATTAAGTATCATCAGTCTGAAGCATGGGCAAGTGAAAAATGTGGTCAGTAAAGAATATATCCAAAGGGTTAGAAAGGTATAAAAAAGTAAGCTGAATGGTGGTAACACCATCAAGGCCATTAATAGCTGGTAATACTGGTCATCAGGTATACTGCTGGCATTATGGTCATGGACTCTGGCATTATGGAGCTCAGATGGAGCTAGATAGTCTGGATAGGAACACGAGAAAACTTATGACCATTCACTATACATTACACCCAAACAATTAGGTTGTCAGGCTGTATTTACCTAGACAATTAGGTGGTAGAGGTCTTTTGCAAGTGAAGCAGACAGTTGAAGAAGTGAAACATGCATTGGCAGATTATGTAAAAAATAGTACAGAGCCAGCATTATTGGAGGTTAAGAACAAGGATGAGTTTAAAGTAAAGCAAACAAAGGAAAACAACAATGCAAATATGAGCTGATAGCTGCCATAATAAAGCACTGCATGGGCAGTTTGGAAAAATCAAAAGAAAAGTAGATGAGGAAAAGACCTGGTTATGGCTCACCAATGCAACACTGAAAAAAGAGACAGAAGCCCTTATTTTTGCAGCTCAGGAACAAGCTATCAGAACAAATACAGTTAAGGCTGGAATAGAAAAATCAGCTGAGTACCACACATGTAGACTCTGTAAAGAGGCAGATGAAACTATCGACCATATATTGAGTTGTTGCAAGAACATTGCTCAGCCTGATTACAAACAGCATCATAATGTAGTTGCTCAAATGGTCCCCTGGAATTTGTGTCAGAACTATCATCTGCCCGTAGCAAAGAACTGGTGGGATCATAAGCCTGAAAAAGTGATTGAAAATGAGCATGCAAAATTACTTTGGGACTTCCAAATACATACAGACAGTGGAGAAGAAAAAAGTGTAGAGTCATAGAGAAACAACTTTAAAAATTACCCAATATCAGGATCTGAAAATTGAACTTCAGAAGCTCTGCATAAACCGGTACAGGTGGTCCCAGTGGTAATCGGCACGCTGGATGCGGTGCCTAAAGAGCTAAGTAAGTATTTAGAAGAACTTGGAGTTGACAAAGTCACCATCAGTCAGCTGCAGAAAGCCACCTTACTGGGATCTGCTCGCATAATTCACCAATACATCACGTAGTCCAAAACGCTTAGGAAGTGTTCAACTAGTGATTTGTAATACAAAATCCAGCATAGTTATCTTGTCTGCTGTGTGATAATTTGATGATGATAACAACAACAACATTTCAGAAGAAGAGGGTGAAGATGGAGCTACTGTACTCATCCACTCTCTTTGTGTTCTATTGATCACTGATTCTAAGATCTACATGGAATTAAAGCATGGGCTTTCTTGCAATATTTAACCAGCTCAGACTTCCACAAGCACACAAGATTGCCATCTAGTGGTGTACAAAAATGTGTGAGGTAAGGATGAACTACCCAGTAAATGTCTCCAATTTTACTGGACGGTACAAATCAGAAACCAAGAAGACAATTATAGGGAAAAGATCTTGTGCTTTAAATGTATTACTCTTAGATGGGGAAGAGAATTATTTTTCCGCAAAAATACTTCTGGTTTGTTTTTAAAGGATTTTTTTTTGTTCCTGCTTTGTTTTGCAGCTTTACCATGCATTGTTTAGTTTAGGGCCTTGGCGAGCAAAAGAAGAAGAAAAAAGACCTATAGCTACAATAGACAGCCTGGCAAATGCAGATAACTGTATGAAGGATTGAAAACAGATAATTGTCTAATCCAGCCACTAGCCATGTTAGACCAGAAGAGAAACCACAAGAAGCACCTTTAAGACTTAACTAGATTTTCCATGCATACCTCTAGATTAACAGAGTTTGAGGCCCAGAGTCAAAGGAGCTGTGTAAGCGCTATGTCAGTACTCACCTTTTAACATGAGTGGGTATGTCCTTTTTTCCTGTGAGTTGCAGTGGGTGATTTCAGCAATGAAGTTTACTGCATGGTCTTCTGCATTAGATGTAAAGGATATCCGGCTTTTATTGTAGTACAGATTTGACTCTGCATCCAGACATGGCTCCACCATCTTACTAACAGCATAGGGGAGTTTTTCAAAGTGTCTCATCCAACAAATGTCACATTCAGCTGAGGAATTTTTTTCCAGTGTACAAGACGTGATGGGTTTTTCACACTATGGCACAGCAGGTACACGCTGAATTTGGGAGACTCTTGGAACAATATTGTAAATGAAGCACACAAATCCTAAGTTAAATTGCTGGAATTCCAACTGGAAGATGAGAAAGAAAACACAGATTTCTTTCTGCTACCATTTGAATGGATAACTCTGTTTGGCAATGCACTGTCAACATCACAATTCCAGTTGCGATGCAGTGCCAAAATGGATGAGTTGTGCAAACTACATGGATAACTGCCTGTAGTTCTGATAGGACGACCTGGAATAAAAGGAACTTCCATTTCCCTGGAGCATGATCTATGTTTCTTATTTTTTGTGACTATACAATCCGTCTTTGGAGCCTCTCCCAAGATGGCAGAGGCTAGAACTGGAGAGGGGAAAGGAGACAGGCCCGGGCACACTGGGCTTGGCTCCTACATCCCTCCGGGCAGAGTTCAATTCACATTCAAAAGAAGATCAGAGATTGATCAGAGATTTGCAGAGGGTTAGGGCAGCCACCAATGTTGGATCAGCAATGCTCCCATAAGCTACCTTCTATGTGGCATCACAAGAGAACACATTAGAAACCATGCATTTACTATCTAAAATAAAAACTATAAGTCTTCTGTGCCACTTACTCAGGGTTTTCAGTTCCCAAACTGACTCTTTGCACAGCTGTGAGTCTGTGAGTTTAGCTTTACAGGAAAATCTCATTCCAAAGTCTGCTGCTTCCAGGACATTGTTTATATTGCTGCTGCATGAGAATATCTGGACCTTTTGTGGAGCTGCTTACAAACGGTTTGTCTTGGACAGGCAACTCATTTTTACACCAATGGACATTAATTGCCTGTGGGAAATAAGAATGAATTCTGCAACTAAGCCTTAGAGGTTCGTCTGATTTTGGTATATTAGTGGCACATTGTTTTTGATCCATCAATGGATCATTATAGAATGCAACCAAATACTGAAAGGTGTTGTGTCAACTCAGGGAACTCCTGGGAGTTGTCTGCCCCTGCTTTAGCTAGACTGGAACCCATGACACCAGGTGTACTGTTTTGATTTGAGATACACATGTAGACATGGAATAGCTTTGGAGAGAGAGGATAAGCCACCAGAAGGGTTCTTTATGTTCATGGGTTCATTGAAGAGAAAGCAATGTGGTGATTTTCTCTTTCTCCTCCTGACTTCCCATGTTGTTTCAGGGAATTCCCAACCATCCAGAGAAAATTTCTGGGGACACAGAAGGATAGAGGGATGGAAAAAGAGAATTATTTAACAGAGCCATTTGGGAAGCATCCAGTTCATATTGTTTGGCTCTGTACACCACCAATATGTGTTATATTTGGCTGGAAACCTGTACCCATGTAGAATTTGTTTGTGTGAAATGGTGTTAGGAGAGACACTGACACTTTCAGTCAGAAGAAATCAAAGCTAACCAACAGTATGTTACTAGGTGTGGTCTAAGCTAGTTCAAGGTTCATAAGAACAATGCAAGAAGAGTTTTGATAAAGGATCCATCATTTAATTAAATATGTTTCCAACAGATGCCAGTCTGATCCTTACCTAGATCATGAAGGCAGCAACCTTTTTTCACTGTTCCCCAAAGCTGTTATTCAGAAACACATTTACAAAGTTTTTATTTAGCTGTCAAATACTGACAGGCTATCTTCAATGCATTTGCCTAAGTTCCATTTTGACACAAAGCAAAACTACAAGAGTGTTTTCAACCACAGTGGGGTGTCAGTAAAACACCCCAAGTTCTGTATTCTGAAAATTTTCTGAAACAAGCTATTCGATCAAAACAAGAAAATAAACTTTTTTTATTGTGTCGCACAGAATTCTATCCATCTCTTTTGTCATCTGATTTTATTTATAAGCTAAAATAAAGGGAGGAATGCCACATAAAGTTAGAGGACAGCGTATGCTGCTTGGGGTTGAAAATACTTGTGAGGCCGCAAACGAAACACAGCATGGACTTTTTATCATTTGCGTTAAGTGAGCCTCAAGCAAGGATTACAACTTTATTGAAGCTGCTGTTGGAATATGTGCAGATGGATCATAATGTTTCAAGTATCCACTGCTCAGAAGATCAGAAAACTGCCTTCAGAGAGTTCATGTTGATTTGCAGTACAAGAACGGGCCATTGGTATCAATGCATAACCTTCCTGCTGCCTTTTGGACATCTGCTGTCAACCCAGTGGGAATCGTAACTGGTTGCACTGCCAGAGGCTGTTATTTCTCCAACAGGCCACTGTCAGAAGTCAGAATTACAGAAAGCCAACGGGTCACCTCTCTACCACCACACTCCTCTCCGGATTCCAGGTTGAGGACAATGATTAAATTTTAGACAGTCATTGAGTTTGCTACCCTACTATCCGGGCCTACTGGGCTGGGGAGACTTTGCATGATCTGGTTTTGGTGCAACCACAAACTGCTAGGTGCATATGGGCTTGTACCATGAAAAATCTACACACGCTACCTCCATGTCTGCACACAAGTGATGTATGAGCACTCTCTGGTCCACAAGCTCTTCAGCCTTTTTCACATTTTGGCACTAACGTCTGGCATTTGTGATGGTGTAATTAAAAGACAGTTTTGCCCATAGCAGTGGTCCCAAGCTGGCCATTTATCAAAGGAAGAACTCCCACATAGGATTCTCATGTGTTCCCTACCAGCTGAGTAGACCCCACAATGGGCAGAAAAGTTCACCAATGTAATCTATGTAAAGAGGTCATCCAAGATTATGTACAGTAGGAGCCCTTATCAGTATCTACTGATTCACTTATCCACTGTCTGAAAACCTTAAAAACATTAAAAGAAAAAGATCCAAGGGGGGGGGAAACATATGCTATGGATGCTTAAGGCCTTTCCTCCTGCAAGCTTTCTCAACAAACCAAAAACAAGTGGAACCGGCATCTCCTGGTTAGCATTTAGGACTGCCCGGTTGGCCTTGCATTGTTGTGAGTGTGCCTGCAGGGCTTGAGAGTGTTGGCAAGCAGCTCAGTATGCAGGTGAGTGGTCCTCTCAAGGAGGAAGCTGCTTCCATTCTCCATCCTGTCCTCGGGTAACCATTGCATTCACATGGATTGGAGTTAGGGAGTTAGGGCTGAGATTCCAGGGGGGGCTTTGTCTCAAAGGGCTGCCCTGTCCTTCCAGATAGTTGGTAAGGGGGTGTGTGTGTGTCATTCATTATTTTCAGCATCCATAGAGGGAAGGGTTGAAACCATCCACCACAGATACGGTGTCCTATTGTAATTTTACAACTTTCTAGTCTTCAGAAAAGGGAATCTACACAAGTGTGTACATCATACTCTTCTTCCCTAGCAATTGCACAGGTAGGAATGTTTTCCATTTTATCTTATTCAAAAGACTGAATTCCTACATAATTATATTGTTAAGAAATGCCAATTTTCCTGAGCAGACATATGTTTGCATGACAGCTTTAAAGTTATAATAGCTTAGATGCTAGCTATCTGCATTTTCAACATTATCGCCATATGAAGGAATGTGTTTAGGCCTTATTTTAAATCCTTTGCCGCCAAGTCTTCATGTCATTGTCACCAGATATCTGGAGAAACTTTGTACTTATTGCAACAGTCTTGAAATCAAATTCTGTGCAAGACTAACAAGGGGGGAGGGAGACAATTTGAAAGCTATATTCAAAGTGCAAACTGGTTTTCAGCTGTAAAGAACTACATCTTTCTGTGTTAAATCATGGATAAAAACTGAAAAAAATTATAGACATGTTGCATTTAACCAAGACCAAAGCAAAACAAAACCATTATATCAAAAAGCTTGAATTACTCTTTAAAATAGCACTTTGGCTCTTCCATTGAATACCCACTTCCAAAATACACGGCTTTTAACTTCGTGCAATTATATCCAGTATTGTAAAATTAATGAGTATTTCAGCATGAACTCAGAATGCAGCAACTGAGAACTGCTGTTTCAATCCCAAGGGCAATTTTGAAAGGAACCTTCCAAAGCAGGAGGTAAGCAAAAGCCCTGGGAAGTCTTTGCCCATTCCGAAAATATTTTTCATCATCCAAGGGGGCTCGATTTCATACCTCACGGAGGGATGAATGCGACTGACATATTATGAAAGGAAGGAGGACAAAAGTATCTTCTTCACAGCTGACTTGCAGAGGAGGTGCCCAACGGACATGGCATTCCATTAGCACAATAAAGCTGACTAAATCAATACACTTCTAGAATAGATGTTCTGTTGAAGGGCTCTTATGTGAGCATTCAGAGGCATCTGCAAACAGAAGATCCTGTATATTCAGATGCCCATTATTCCTTTCTACAATTATACTTTTTAAAAATAATGCAGGATTGCTTGATATCAGATCACAGGTCGTTTAATTCCATTGAGCCTCAAAGGCCAGCAAGAGCATCAGTATCTAGCAACAAAGGACTCCCTAAATCCACACTCGTAGAATACCTTCTCTCCATGGTTGGCACTTCTAGGGAATACTGTCATATGCCAAAACTTGCTCAGAACTGGGCAGAATGTCCTGGTGGACCAAATTTTCACTTTACACCCACTGACAATAGAAATTGGCAACATTGTAAATATTTATCTGCCCCTATAAAAAAAAATAAGACAAAACAAGGAATTTGCTCTTCTTAACTTTTCCATTATCAATCCCTTCTGAATTAATAAAAGCACAATTTAATTATGAACGGGGGAGAGACATTTTCTAAGGCACAAACGATAGCCAAGTCCTAGTTACCGTAGATAGTCTGTAATTCAGAGTCATCAGCATTGTCTATATAGCAGCCATCTTCAACCTTTTTTTCATCATGGATGCAAACACAATATGAATGAAATATGGGCCAAATCAGGATTGCACAAGTTGCATAATGAAACTCATAAGGTGGTGTGTGAAGAATGAGCCATGGGGCCCCAGGGGGGGCACAGGACCTCCGGTAAGAATGGCTGGTCTACAGGAAAGAATCTAAATCTGCTCATCCCTTTGCTCACATGACTAGTGACATATTTGAATGGTCCTCTTCATGTGTAGTTCTATGTACAAGCAACAATCCAGATTTTCCAGGATTCTTGCTTTCATGTAGAGCCCACTTGGGAGCAGGAACTTCTCTTCTGCTTCATATTTTCTTGTGTGAGCAAAAGGGGGGGGAGGTAGTAAGTCACCATAAGCCCAGGTGACGGAACAACAAACCAGCTTCATGGGGGCACAATCGTACTGAAGTCAAGCAATATAATTCATGACAGGGAAGATGCATGACATCCCTATTCTTTACTTAACTGCACTGCACTGACTAGAGCACTTTGATATACATGTCTCACATTAAAGATCCACAATGGTAACAAAACAAAACAAAATCCACCTTATATCATTTGCGCCTTTGAAAGTCTCCACAATGAATTAGGATTTCAAGTCGAGATGAAAGGAACATAGTTTCCCATTTTTAAAAAAGTCTCTGACGCTCTTCCTCCACCCATTCCCCTCCCCAAAATATGAGAGAAAGTTGAGGCACAAAAGTGGTTAAGGGTGAGACTGGACATGATCTGATCTAGCAGCATCTTGCACAGGTATGTTTCCCGGTGGTAAAGGTTGACTTTCTCCTGCTGGCTGATGCTGAGCATCGGCAACTGGTTGTGCTCCAGCTGTAAAAGAAAAGAAAAGACAAAAGGGAAGGAAAAGAAAGGAAAATTAAAAACAAGTGCTAAATATTTTAAAACATCATGCCTGATGAGAAACATGCATGAAACAGAGCATATAACTTGATATGTTTTGCAAAGCAGATGACATGATCATAGTCCAGGGGAGTCCTAATGCTCCTGACAATTTAATTGACTGCTTTGGTTCTGCAGGAATTCATTCTTATTCTGTTTTCCAATAGGTACTCACCTCAGTCCTTAGGGATCACTAATTACAGAAGCTGATTTCACACATGGAAGCAGCAACAATACATACATATATAGGTCTTCTGTTTACATTGTTCTTTGGAACAGCGCCCACATGTGAAAATAATAGTGCCAGCTCCCTCCATAAAAATTAACGAGGAAGTGTGCTTGTGCAAGAGTCCATGTTTTCAATGGATAGCACACATTTCTTAAAAGAGGATAAAAGTAAATTAACATAACCATGCCCGATTAATCACAGCTATAAAATGTCTGTCCAAAGAGAATGCAGCCCAACACCAATCCTGGAGCACAATCAGGTGCAAACTTTGGTATGCACCCAAATGATACTTCATAATTAATTCTCAATCCCTAAGAAGATGTTTCCATATGTTCACATTGTTCAGTATGACCAGTACTGGAAAATAATTTTGCATTCAATTTTAGGGTGTATACAAACAATCTCTTAAATATGGCATCTTCCATAGACGTGCAACTGCTGCTATTGTCAGAAGTGCCTTTGTCCAGCCGTAGGGTGTGGCCTCACTAGTCCCAAACATGTGAAATTGTTTTTTTTTAAAAACCTGCCATGTTGTTTTCAATTTAGACATGATACAAATGCACTGGTTTTTAATCTGCACAGCTTAGGAGCCTGGATATCTCAAAAACCATTGTAAGAAACTGCCTGTAAATTATTACCTTCAGAGCCCCTGCTGTATGTTCTACCACTGAACAAGGCTGAGTCAGCAAGAACACACAAGAGAGGTTTTTTCCCTGCTGATTGCTAGCCATGGGACTCCTTCCTATGGGAGATTGGACTAGCCCCATATCTACTTCGCTTCGAGTAGAAGTATTATAATTTCTACAAAATTTAAGACCAGCAAGAATTTTTTGCGCATGTCACCATAACACCTGTAGGTATGCAATTATTAACAAGATTAACTCTTCAGTTTTATCTCTAATGACTCATTATCTCTAATGACTCATAACAGAGAGAACTTAGCTTTGACTCCTAGCATGCAAACTAAACTATGTTTTCAAGGGGAAAAAAAGACTTTTTTCTTTCATTTGGAGAAGCCTTTAGAGCAGAATGACACCAATCTACAGTGCTAATTTGGTATGATAAAATTAGTCCAAGAAAAAAGGGGGGATTTAGAATACTTGCCTATTTATTTTTTTATTGCAAGATTTTGTGTCATCCTTCTCGACTGCCCCCGAGTTTTATTTTGTGGAAATTGTTTTGTCTTTTTTTTTGCCTTGCCTACACCCACACACCTTGTTACTGTTCTGGTTTTTTCTAAGCCTAAGACAGTGGTGTCCAAACATTGGCCCTCCAAATGTTTTGGACCACAACTCCCAGAATTCCAAGCCTGTATTGCCAGTGACAAAGGGCTGTGGGAGTTGTGGTCCAAAACATCTGGAGGGCCGAAGTTTGGACACCACTGCTTTAAGAGGTATTTAGAGTGTGCAGAAAAACAGACCTTCGTGTTATTCGTAACCACTGCAGAGTTTCTCTTTTGAACTCCTTGAAAAGGGAAGTAAATAGGAAGAAACCATTCTCTGGTTTCATCAGAATTCTGATGGGCTAGCAAACTCTCCTCTTCATTTGCAGCCAAACTTCTACTACCAAATCATTTATCCAACTCTCTTACTAAGGGTGTAGTTTCCTCGTTCGTAACAAACACAATCATTAATAACAAGTGGATGACACTTGCTTAATCATTAACAATAATACAAGTGCCATCCATCTTACGACAGCCTCTCACCCAGTACCAACGTGGCTGTTGAGTGGAATAACAATCTCCAGTTGCATCTGAAGCACATCTCTCTCTCTCTCTCTCTCTCTCTCTCTCACACACACACACACACACACACACACACACACACACACACACACACACACACACACACTTATACATACACCAACAGCCTTCTCTGGTGTTAATCCGTGACAAGGTTATTTGTGAAGTATGAAAGATCAGATAGATATCTGTCTGTAGGAATCCACACTCCTTTGCCAGCTGTAATAAAAATACAGCCTCGTCTTGAAGAACATCCTGCTATAAATGAAGAACAATGGCTGCTTGTACTGGAATGGAAATGTAGAAAACAAAATGAACCATCCTACTCTCACCAGTGAAGAGATGTTGACTGCGTTAAGTGCAGTATTGTGCCCAGGCCCTGTATCAGTCCTAGTACATACGTATTTGTGGCCTGAACTACTGAACCTTTTTTCCAGATATCCAACACCAAATGACAAAGTCTACACGGTCAAAAACGTCTGTTTAGAACCACAAAGCCTTGATAAAATAAAGGCAGTTACTTTTGAGGAGAAAAGCGTTCCTGATAATGGGTAGCTTGGCAGACAATAGAACAGGCATAGAATCATAGAATCATAGAGTTGGAAGAGACCTCAAGGGCCATCGCAGCTGTTGAGTGGAATAACAATCTCCAGTTACATCAACCCCCTGCCATGCAGGAACCCCCATCACAGGCATGGGAAACTTGAGAGTTCACTGGGGATACATTCATGCAACCTGTTTTGTCAGCCCCCAGAGTCCTAGAAATATCACTTTCCCCCCAAAAATTTGATGATAGTCAAAATTTCCCATCGTCTGGCTTCAAAAATTCTCTTTTCTGGAGATGGTGAAAATGGTTCCCTGACGCCAGAACCTGCCCATCCCTATTGCTGAGGGCTTAAAAAGAAGAGAGTATTGGATACCTCTGGGGTTGGGGTGGGGGGGAGGCATCTGTATCTGAGGGAATTCTGGGAACAAAAAAAGAGACATGGGTGCATGGGAATGAGAAAAAGACACAGCAATTTACTCACGTGGTTGGAATTTGAGTTCTCCACCGGGTCCTGAGGGAGGATGTCCTTGCTGTAATTTCTTCTTTTCCATTTGCTGAACAGCCTGATAGTGGGGGAAGTATATTAAATTAACTGGAATCTATAAAACCAAGTTGTATAAGAACTGAATGCAATTAAATACTTGCTCTCAGTGGGAATATAAACACAATCCTACCAGTTTACAATTGTGGCCATGGTAGTTTAGAGCAGAACCATTTAGGACAGGCATGTCCAAACTTCGGCCCTCTAGATGTTTTGGACCACAACTCCCACAGTTCTTTGCCACTGGAAATACAAGCTTGAAATTCTGGGAGTTGTGGTCCAAAACATCAGGAGGGCCAAAGTTTGGACATGCCTGATTTAGGAGATCAAGAGTCAATCAGGGGTGGGCAGTGTGTGCTTCCTGGACCACTTTTATTTTATTTATTTATTTATTTATTTATTTAAAGACTTATATCCCGCACCATCTTCCCTAACGGGAACTCTGGGCGGCGAACAACGATAAAAAGCATTAAAAAAAATCTCCACGCAAATACAGCGGAGAACAAGATGGCAGCAGGTGATAGGGAAAAAAAACCTAACTAATAAGGTCACCATAAGCTTCTTTAAAGAGGTAGGCCCCAGGCAGTCCTAGAGACCACCATCACGTCCAGGCTACCAAAAAAACTACTTCTAATTTTTAAAAAATCTGCTCAGGAATGCCTCTCTGTCTTCTAGATTACATGGAGATGTGTTTTCCATATTTTGAGGGGTCTCAATCAAATGTCAAAATATTTATTTTTTTCAAAAAGTAAAGAGTTACAAATGACATGGGGGAGTTCTTAGTTAGAAAGACCTTTTTATTTAAAGTTGCTCAACTGTAGCCACTTTTAAAGTGGCTAACCACTGCCTTAAAATATATTTTAAAAATTAAAAAAAATAGTTCAATATGGGAATAGGCCTCTTTGGACAACCATATCTCTGTTTTCGCACCACCTCCTTGGGCTTGCTGCCATCAGGCTGCAGCCAAATCTGAAAAGGAGCCTTGGAATCAGTAAACGAGGCCTTTGCTTATATAAGTCACAATGACAAAGGATGATTGAGGAAATCCAATGAACTGGGCAAGCAAGAAGCCTACATTTTTAAAACAAATTATGTTTGGAATCTATTGAGTCTAGGATTCTTATCTAAGACAAGACACACTCAGGCAGTAAGGCAAAATTGGCTTATCCCGAGCAGAGTTTTATTAGTCTAGCAGGCACCAACTCTCTAAGGTTAGACAAGGATCTCTTCAAACCATGCAGTCTAAGATCCTTCTAGCTGACAAAGCCAGGAACAGAACCTTCTGTATGCAACATCAACAAAAACAAACAACATACGGATTTTGTTCCTTCCCTGCAAAAAGATGTTTGGTGCTTCCCCGCAGAGACTCAGCCAAAGCGTGGCAAAGACTGTTTACTTTTAGAATAACTGGAAGGATGGTTTTCCTTCCTAAAAATTCAAGAGCAACTCTTCTAGCAGCACCTGCTCAAGTTCTTGTCTCTGTGCCTGAAGGTGGTCCTGCTGCCTCTGGAGTTCTTCTTTCTTTTTCTGAAGTTCTAATGCTTGCTTTTGCAATTCATCTTCTTGCTGGGAAATGTGACTTTCAAATTCTTTTAGATCCTCTTCCGTGAAGACTTGCTGTTGATCCAGGGTCTTAAGAAAAAGAACAACAATGATAAGCTACTCAGAACCGTCTCCGTAGACAAGTATGTCAACTCATGGAGTCGCCTATCCATATACATGTATAAGATGCTGTACGCTTAATGACAATGTAAAGGATGAATAACATGAAGCCTCGTTTTAGGAGAGGCAACATGGTGCCTTCCAGGTGTTTCTGAATGCACTATCCCAATCTTGGCCACCCCTATCCAATGGCCAAGATTTATGGGAGCTGCCACTGAGTAGATTTGGAGAGTGCCACATTGGCTAGCCCTGTGTTAGTGAATGTGCATTAAGCCTGCCAAATTCTCACTGGAAGGCAGAGATGGAGTTGTGAATACAGTCACCCCCCCGCCATTTCGCGGTTAAGGTCCCGCGGTCCCGCTACATCGCAGGATCGCAGTACCTGCACCGCTGGGGGGGGGTGATCAGGTCGCTCCCCGCCACCCCTCCGCCCCCTCTGAGGCTTCACGGAGCCGCCCGGGAGGGTCGCGGGGAGCCATCGCGTGGCCACCCCCCTGGGCCCCCCGCCACCCCCCTGGGCCCCTCCGGGAAGTCTCAGAGCCGCCTGGGAGGGTCGTGGGGAGCCATCGTATGGCTCCCCGCCCCCCCTCCCGCCCCCTCCGAGGCTTCACGGAGCCATGCGGGGGCGGGGCTGCAATCTCCACTGAAATGCATTGCCAATGCATTTCAATGGATAAATTTTCCCCATTGGAAAGCATTGAGCCAATGTTTTCCAATGGGGAAAATTTTCTCCATTGAAATGCATTGGCAATGCTTTTCAATGGAGACGGCCCCAGAGGAGAAGTCTCGGGCAGTGCGGGTGGTGGCGGGGGGAGGTCAGAACCCCCTGCCGCTACCGGCGCAGGCCGCCCCAAGCCTTCTCCAACAGGCGTGCGATCACCCCCCCTGCTTCCGCATATTGCGGATTTTCATTGATCGCGGGTGGGGTGGGTCCCTAACCCCTGCGATCGGCGGGGGGTTACTGTACCACCCTACCAAGGCCACTAAGCTCTTGTTCTTGCATTCTGCGCATGTACCTAGATAGCAACGTTTTAAAAAAAAGCTGCAGTCATCTTCCATGTTGGACTGATGGAGAACATCTCCAGTCTGCAGCACCATATAGCAAGCTCTAGCTTTTCATCTCAAGTGGATCCATCAGAAAACACCATCATGAGCATCCATAATGCTTCAAAAACAAGCAAGTGATGTGATAGCTCTCACAGCACTGATTTCTTCAGTTATAAATAGGGGAAGCAGCTTAAGAATTCTCAGTGCTCTAACTCTACAATTTCTGCAGCCAGAAACTCACAGACACCTGCTTTTACATTTGGATCAGATTTGTTCTAAAAGGTCAGTTTCTGAAAGAAGAGACTTCTCCTTCACGGTGTTTGTGTTCTTTCCCCATAATCACTCTCATGTACTCAAATGAAACAGAACATCACTGTCTGCAGAGATGCTCCATCCACACCTAGAGAGATGGACTATAGCTTCCCCCCCCCCCTCAGATACCAGGATTCCTTTCTTGTTCTTCCTTACTCTCAATTTAAGTTCAGAAAATAAATAACCCAAACATTTGTGCTAATGCTACTTCAAATAGCTGTGTAAAAGAAAGATCGTCCCGTAAAGCAGATTATACATAGTATTCTTGGACTCACTGTTCAGATTGCATTTTGACGAAGTCCCTTATACTGACACACAGATAAACATAAGAAAGGACCAGAAAGTCTAACAGGCGACATGTTGGTTTTGGCGAGGCTGACAGTTGCAATATGTTGATTCCAAAGAATGTTGCTATTACCTCCCAGCTCTCTGGCTCCAGAAATTCTCTTTTTTCTGTAGCTCTCAGGAACTCTTCCAAAGTCACTAATCGGTCCTTGTTGATGTCAACCTTTTCAGAGACACAAGCACCTATTTTAAGTATTCAAACTTCCATTTGTATACAACTATAATTATTGTTTAACTCAATGTCTATATTCTTCCTTTGTGGCCAGGGGTTCCTTTAACTTACTCTACAGGTCCTTGTTTGTTTTCAGGTCCTCTCACAGTTTTTGTTTTTGTTTTTCGCTCTCTTCCACCTTTATTTTCTTGCTTAATTTTTCGTACTTGTGCCTTTAAAATTATCTTTTTTACTTTTTTTTTAAAAAAAGAAACTCTTGCCCATCTTGAACTCCCTCACACCATAAGATCTCGTATCGTGGTTCTGACTGTATTAAAATTGGCTTTCCTAAAATCCAGTGTACGCATGCAGCTACACTTGGGTTTTGTTTCCTTTGAAACCAAAAACTCCAGTTGAACGTGGTCACTCCTCCACCCCCAAGTTTCCCCAGCTGCCACAATCGTGAATATCACAATGGTCAATAGAGACCAGTACCGTTCAGAAGTCCAGTTTGACAAAACATTTTTCACACCTTTGTTAAAAGTAGCCACGAATGGGAAATGTCTGCAATCCAAACAGTGTGCATTTCACAATCGGTATTCCTCCAGGTGCTGTTGAAGTGAAATCCTCCCCAATGTTTTTGGACTAACCAACAAGCCAGCAGTGAGAAATATGGGGACTTGTGGTCCAGAGGGTTGCATTTTAAATACCCCTATACTGAAGTGAATAATTACATATATGTGTCTAGTGTGAGTTGAATGGAACATATACACAGCTCTTTAAACTTCAGCAACTACGCCTGCTCTCACAGCAACATAAAGGGATCACTATAATGATTATTCTTTTTAAGTTCTTCACTTCATTTATTTCAGTCTGTATACAGGAACCTCTCGTATCCTTCATCCCACTCTCCCTCTCACGTCTAGAAGATATACAACTTGACAAAGTAGACGGAGAAATCCAGATGGAATACAGGAGGTGAGCACCAGTCTGCTATTGCTTCCAAATGGCTCACCAGGCTACTGGTGAATGCAGCAAGAGGGAGAGGAACAGAATTCAGTTCTAAACGATGGGCTTTCTCCACATAGGCCTGTCAGCTTAAACAAGGTAGATCATGCCATATCTTGCCCACCAGTGTTGGGAATAAATCCTCATCAATAGCCAAAAAAACACACACTGTGTGAACTGGCCATATGTGATATTGGATTACTGTAACAGCAGGTTTGTCCAAAGCTATTTGTAGAACAACGGGGCTTATGCCTCACCTCGTTCATGACATGTTCTCTCATCCGTAGCCTCTCTTCTTCCATTTCTACCATGTCGTCCTCTTCATTTTTGGGATCGTATACTTTCTCTAGCTAAAACAGAGTCACAAGTAAGCACTAAAACAAAGAAATGTATTGATCTGGAACAGTTCATGTACAGACATTCATACTCAGTTACAGAACAGTATAAATATTTTAGCTTTTATTATCATGCCACTGAATAAGAAATTCCTGCTTTTTACATATAAATGACACACAGCTGCATCTAAGAACCCACTGTTTCTTCCTCCAGCTCAGGAATTGAATGAAATTCTATGGCTCTTCAGACAGGACTAAACATCAGCCTTTGCATTTCAAACATATTAAGAAATTTAGACACTGACTTTCTGTTAATCAACCCATATGCTGATGAAACCCTACAAACCCTGTACAGCAGTGTTTCCCAACAGCCTTGGGTCCTTTTAAGGAGCCAAGTGGGGTAAAAATATTTTTTGGACTGCAACTCCCAGAAATCTTGACCAGCACAGCTGGGGACTCAGACCATCTGGGGACGCAAGCTTGGGGATCATTGCTATAGACCCAGAAATATACCATATTTCCGTGGAAACCATGCCTGAATTCATAGGCCTAGACCTAGACCCAAGACCTACATCAACCACATAGCTGATCTCAACCTGATTATGAGATCAATACCCAACGCAGGGACTAACATCAGTTCTTAGTACAGTAGTAAGCTTGGATGCATGTTAACCAGGAGCAAGCTGAGGTGAGTGAACTGTATCCACAAGCTTAACAAACATTTTTTTTTGTTTTGGCTTGTTGCATATCCGAACTGATTCTCTGGGCATTTCCCTGCGCATGCCAGTCCATCTACAGTAATTCCTTAAAGGGTGTATGATCTTTGAGTCTCCCAACTTGGACTGTATTCAGCAGAAAGAATTAAGGGAAGCCATCTTCCATTTTGTTGTCTGGATTATTTTTCATAGCATTTGTGACTTTGGACCTTGACAAGAATTGCTAGGGGTGGGTGGGGACCAGGCTAATCCCACACCTCGCACAGTAAAGCTGCATCAAGATCACTTTAACAGGTACCAAGGTGAGGACTTCTGTTTGGATGGATTTAAATCCTCATCTACTGTACTAGCCCATTTACCACTTATGGCCATGTTTCTACCTTTTCCTTGCTCCAAAGTACACTGCCTTTCCTTGGGTCATGTAACAGCCTTTTACATTTTTCACTTTGAGCACCATTTTGCAGGGACCAAAATTAATATGATTGTTACATTTTTTTTCTACAAAAGTAAGGAACAATGAAAAAAATCAGTGCTATGAATATACTTACTGTCTTAGGACACCGAAACCATAAATGTGGAATGGTTTGAAATATTCTAAGTACATATACTTACCTCTTTTGTAAACAATGCTTCTAACTCCTGCTCATCCAGAAAACCATCATTATTCACATCTATAAGAGATGTCATGCATATAAATATAGGTCACAAAAATTAGCATACTCAAACACTGCAGTCTAATTCACAGACAGTCTACAATAGTAACTTCTGGGTTGAACAAATAGAATATTGGACAGCATGGATAAAGATGTAAAATCCAGAAACTGGGAAGAATGAAAAAACCCACATCCTGTTTTCCTCCCATTTTTTATCCCCCCCCCCCCCAGTTTCCCCCCAGGTATTTAAAATTTCTGGAAATTTTACATCTCTAGGCATGGAACAGATTTATTTTTCTGGCCAGACTTGTTGTTTACTAACATTTTCTAACTGGGAAGTTTTAAAAAAATAGAATAGGGTTTTAAAATGTTACTCTCAAAGTTGTCACTGTCTTAAGACAACTCTGTCTGCCTAGACAAATATTCAAAATATAATGTTAATACCTGGGAAATATTTAAGGCAAACCATATAGTAGGAGGGGACTGACACAGGAAACTGGGTCAGAGGAGGCTGTACTAAGACATATTTTTAATATTTTAATAATAATAAAATATATTATTAATATATTTTAATAAAAATTAGTATTTTTCTATGTTGTAAACCGCCCGGAGTTCCTCCGGGAAGACGGGCGGTATATAAGCCTAATAAATAAATAAATAAATAAATATTTTGTCTTTTCCCCCCCAAAGCATTCTCAGGTAGGTAATTGATTCCACCTTTAAATGTGGATTGACAAGGTACAGCGTACATTTACATTCCTGACAGTCTAGATTAGAGATGGGCACAAACTGCTGAACTGGTGGCTCATGCCAGGCCATTTCCTGGCTGAACAGGTATTTGGCAGTGGCAAGCCCCACCTCCTCTGGTGGACACACCCACTCAAAGGCAATGCCCCAGCTTGCTTGCCCTGCATTGCCCAAGGGCTACCTCTGAATACATGCCCATTGGAGGAGGTGGTACATTATTGGTTAGGTTAGCCATATCAAAAAGCTAACCAAAACGTTTTAAGCATTATTTCCAGGGCAAGAGACAGAGATACAGGACATGCTTTGGGAAAGAAACAGAAGAACCATAAGTTGCTTCATGTTACTTTCAAAAGTATTTCAGAGACCATTTGGAAGTGGAGTGGCTAACATTTTAGTAAATAAATAAATAAATAAATAAATAAATAAATAAATAAATAAATAAAAAAAGCTCTCCTGACTGTTAAGACACCTGATGTTGCAGTCACTGTGTATGGCGTCCTTCCACTGGGGTATCAACTTATATAATGAAACAGATTCTCCTATATAAAATTGAAAAGCCATAAGAAATCTTTGAAGTGCCAGAAGACTAGTGACATATGATGAAGGCACCCCTCAGTAGAAGGTAATGCAAAACGATTGCTCAAGCTTGTTGTGTTGCTGTTTTTGTTTATTTATTTTACAGCTGATTTTCTGCTTCTTACCATGTAGCTTGAAAAATGTCTTTGGATCAAAGTCATTCGGGTCCAGCCCATCTGCCTCCTCCCACACCTCTTTCAACTGGTCTTTGCTTCCCTACAAATTGAGCAGAAACAGCAAAGAATAGAATGGTAACAAAGGTTGCACTTCTTGAGCCATATCATCTGTCTAAGAAAAGCTTCAAAATCTGGTTAATCATTTTCCACATACAAACAAGCTCGAGGCAATAGACAGAGGTCCCTGTGAGTGGATATCCCACTGCTATAGAGGGAAAGCGGTTTTTACCAACTCTTTGTTCATGTTGCACCTCCCAAAATTTCCTCTGAAAGGTTAGGGGGATCATTTGGAACAATACGGGCAGTGGCTTGGAGAAAGTCAGGTGCAGATGTGAACATTACATCCTGTGTCCCACAGAAGCCTCCACTGGGTCTTGGAATGAGTCTTTCCATTCATACAATGGCAAGTCTAGAACCAACCCTTATTTTTTAAACCCTAAAGCCACTGAAGTTAAAGGCAATCCATTAGTGCCAGCCCCTTCAAGGTTAAGTCCGATACTGTCATCAAAGACAGATTTCTCTTATTTAAAAAGGTGAAATTATATGTTCTGTATCTACACCAAAATAATGACATTAATCATTCTGCAGTGTCCTGATAGATGCGGTGACACGACAGTAGATGGCTCACGGAAAAGAGGCTTTTGAAGATTGTAGACCATGATTCCAGAATACTGCAAGAAGTGAATGACACCCACTTCTATAAAATGTCTAAATTAAACAAGAAAGATCTAGCAAAAACATAGAAAATGACATTTAAATCCAGTTTTAGTTGAAGTCATCTTATTATAGTCAACAACAAAAACATGTGATTTCAAGGCCCATTTAAAGTATATAATGCTATTCTTCATTTAAAGTATTAACTAGCATCGCTTCTCTTTATGGAGTGAATACAAATTGCTTACGGGATGGTTAACTTTGGGGTGATCGCTATGCTTTTTTTTCATTTCCTCATATTTGGATTCCTCTTGGCGTCGCTTTTCTTCATCCAACGTTTTTAAATATTCTCTTCTTTCATGTTCTTTCATCATTTCATATTTCTTAAACTCCTCATGACGGGCCTTGTCATAGTTTTCTAAGTCACTAGTGGCCTATAGATAGAGAAGACAAGAACATGGTAGTTTTTGCACAGAGACCAGCCCATGCCACTAGGAAGCACTTTTTAGTTCCACCCAAGCAGAACCTTCATGATTCTCTGGTTTCATCAGCCTTGAGCATTTCTCTCTAATTTATGTGAGAAGAAAACAGCCACCCCACAAATTAGAAAGGTCAGCGACTGCCTTGGGTGAGACTGTGCTACTACATGGACCATTTGGGGTGCTTTTTGGATAAATATACAGAATATTCCCAGAGATGGGAAAGGTTATTAAGGTCATTAGCTGAGCTAAATATCAGCTTCCAGATCAGCACACTAACACAAAGCAAAAGCAAAAAAAAAAGTGTTCTGGCACCTTAAGGACTGATATATTTTAATACAGAATACAGAGATGATATAGGATAAGCTCGGTGCAAACGAATTAATACAAATAAATCACACATCAGAAACCTGCCTCAAATCACTTCAATCTACCAGGACAGTCTTCACAAGATATGAAAATTCCTATTCTGGAGAAGAAATATTACAGAACAAGAATCCAGAGGAAAACAGCTGAGGTAAAACATAAAGATCTGCTGGGCACCTATCTCAGTGCAATAAAGCCACTGTTTTTAAAGCCACTATCAAATGTGATACTTATGTTGTTATATACTATTATTTTCCTTCCCAACTAATAAGACCTAACATTTCAGAACCAGGCTCAAAAGAAGTCTGTCAGGTTGTTTAATTTGGTTGTTTCCTTTAATCGTTGTTGCTATTTACATTACCAAATTTGGGGTGGGGGCGATGAATACCAACCGGGGTGTGAAATGCAACCAAACACTGTTGTCCCTTTATCTTAGAGACTTGTATGAACATTTTGCCATGTAGTATCTCTAACGTCTGACAAAGTGGACTTGTTTCACAAAAGGCTATTTTAAAATGCAGCAGCTAGTCTTAAAGGTGCACTAAACTTTCGTTTTCTGCTTTTTGTTTTGTGTTTCTTGCTGAGATGTTTGCACGGACTAACACAGCGCCAAATTAGGAAACACACCAACATTAATTCCTTTCTACTAGAGTCCTGTCTCTGAATGTTCATGGCTAAAACGGCAAATTATAGCTTTAATCCCTGCTTTTTTAATTCTAAAATTACCACTGCCAGATTCTTGAGGCAGATTCTAACAGATTAGGAGGGCCTTGCACAATCATCCACTGGTGAGTATTGCAGCCTCAATGAATATAACTCAGTGGTTTAGGTAGCTAGTTTTGGAACCCGAGGTTGGGAGTTCGATTCCCTACTGTGCCTACTTGGCAAGGGCTGGACTTGATGATCCACAGGGTCAGTTCTAAGATGATGATTATGATCTCCAAAGTAACAGACATGCCGAAAGGTTCTTTAGTCTCCTTTCCACCCAAATCCGATCGCCAGGCAGTGTTTCTATCCAAAGGCAGTGAGCTAACCTATCCAATGTTTTCTTTTATAAAGGGATAGTTACTGCTATGCTAGGAGCTCTTTTGCAAGGCTGGGAACCTTCAGTGCCTGTTCATACAGAACTGCATACAGCATGATCTTTGGTGGGTGGTTCTGTGTGCCAGAGGCTAAAAAAAAAAAATTCTTCCAAATGAATGTTCATGTCCCACGCACTTACTCCGCCAAAGCATGACACACTTTTGCCAAACCACATAAACTATCTAAAATTACAGTGGTATACACCACTTTCACTAAGAGCATTTCTTCAACTTCGGTAGCCTTGGCATCCCATCTTTTTAACGTCAAATGCAGTGTCTTGCAATAAAATCAGCAGGCAAATGGCCAAGTAGGATCAGTGTTGCCACTGTCGTGTTAAGAACAATGCCTGTTTCTGTTTGCTGTGGCTTGCAACTTGCCTGAAACACAGTCACCATTTCCATAGATTTCTCTTTAGATGTATTGTCTATAGTCATTGGGTCTCCCCCCTCACCAACTCTGCTTTTGCTGTTATATGTATGCATCATGTTTCACTGTATTCTTTTTGTAAAAAGAACATCTCAGCCATAAGTTCTGCCTTCTGATACTGTTTCTGCACAAGAAGCCTTCCACCCTTGTACACTAGCTTCACTCCTGTTAATTGAAGTTGGTTTCTGCGTGTCTCTTCACACTGGTCATTACCATCATTAATTCACACACACAACAACAACAAAACTCAGTATTATTTCCAATACTCCTCCACAGTGTGTAGCATTGTACTAAAAATCCTCAAGCAAAAGCTTTATTTGGCTATACACTCACTAGGAGGAGCTAAAAACTCGCTGTTTCTTATCCTCTTCCACTCATCTCAAACAAGGAGAGACTAATACCAGTAGATCTTTAAGAACAGCAGCATCTACTGAAGTAACTTATTTGCTGGCCTCTGTACACACTAAAGCGGTATATACATCCTAAATATCAAGTATGGTTTGATACTTACAAGAGCCCACATTTTTAACACCATGTCAAAGGCCCATTTAACATATTTCATATCTGTAATAAGCCAACATGACAGGGTGCTATACCCGATAAACTGTGGTGTTTTTTTAAAAAGGTCATAATTTGTCATTGGCAACTTAATTAACTAATGCCTTGTCAGCAAAGTTTAATCAAGAACACTCTAGTTTATATTTGGCTCTGTTGAACTAATTTGAATAGACACGACAAATAGATGACTGGCCTGTTTCTCTAACACTGGGTTGCAGCTTTTTCTGTGGTTGTTGTGTTTCTCAAAAGATACTTATCAGTTTGAATGTAACTAGACAACTGATTAAAAGAGAAATGGTTACTCAACTAAAATTATTTCATTCTTTGACACCACACCCCCCTCTCTCTCTCTCTCTCTCTCTCTCACACACACACACACACACACATACACACACACACACACACACACACACACACACACACACACACACACACACACAAAGCAAAGAAGTTAGAGAAGAAAATGTCTAGCAGCCATTAGTTGTCATATTATTTAGAACTTAGAAACAGAACTCAGTTTAAAGGTCCTGGAAAAACTTAATGCTGCTTATGCTGGCATGAGTATGTATCCCACATGAGGCACTAAAGGGAAAAATGAACAGTTTTTTAAAAAATGTGCAAGAATATATCCTGTGGCACGCTATTATATTACAGAGCCAAATAGGATTCTCAGACTATGACTCCTCAGGTAAGTATGAAACATATTCAAAACAGAGGCAGGAAGAGAGAGGAAAAGTGAGTTCCACTATAGGAAAATACAGTAAAAAGGGCAAACAAGCATCTGTGAAAGTATTTGCTCAACACTTACTGCTCTGATTAGCATGTCTAAATCTTTAGCTTCAAAAGTATGGGGGTTGTTGTGGTTCAGATGCTCAAACTGTTTGAGGAGAGCTTGATGATCAATGCCAGAATCTAAAAACAACCCACACAAAAACAGAACTGTTGGAACTAGATTTATTAAGAAATACAATATATCAAACACTGCATGGAAGTCAAAGCATAATTTTAAAATACAAAGCATATCTAAAGCCTGCAGTCCAAGGGGTGCTTCGGGGATGGGATTTATGTGAGGTGTAAATAATTCTAACTCTTAGCACTCAGTAGCTAGGCCCATAAGGTAAGAACACGGAACTGGGCATTCTCAGTTGTAGGCCCTCATTTATGGAATCAACTGCCACCTGAGATTCACTTGCCCCCCCCCCACACTGTCAGTCTTTAAAAAACAACTAAAGACCTGGCTTTATAGGTCTGCTTTTCCTGGTTATTAATTATTCCTGGATTCGTCGACTTTTTAATCTGTTCTATTCCATCTTGCCGACTTTTCCTCTGAATATGGTTCTAGGATATTATTATTATTTAGTTACTATGTTTACTTTGTTTTCTAATTTAGCTTTTTATTGTATATTGTTAATGTTTGTATTATGACATATACTGTAAACCACCCAGAGTAACCTTTGTAGCAAGATGGCACAGTATACAAAACAAACAAACAAACAAACAAACAAATAAATAAATAAACTAACTAACTAACTCACTAACTAACTGTTTAGCGAGAGAGCATGCGGCAAAGACATTGCTTTGTTCTTTGTCTCAGACAGCCCAATGACACTGCCCTCTGTGCTCAAAATCTGACTGGACTGTCATTTGAACCACTTTTCATCCTTGGTGATGGGAGTTCCAACACACCTGAACACAGCCTAGAGGCCTTGTAATACATCTAATCGGACCATCTAACTCCACACTGCCAATCCTATTGCTTCACTATTCCTTTCTCCCTTTTCTTCTCCTCATGCCTTTATTGTAGCATCCGGTGAAGCAACCAATCTAGTAGCCATGTTTTCCCTCTAGAACAGAATGACATGGCAGGCTGTCCCTCTCCCAGCTCACTCCTCTGGGGATATTCCTAACAATACTGTCTTTAAAAAAATAGATGCGCAAGGCATGGTTATCCAGCATGTCTGTGGAGATTCTCAGTCATCCAGGTGAGGTTATCTTGGACTTGGGTCACGGCAACTGGACTCCTTTTCTTGTGGAATCAAAATGTTTCACTATTCATCCAAGAGCCATTGTCCATCCAAGAGCTATTGTCCATCTAATGACACTATTCAGGCCACTGTCCACCTAACGAGCCTATTCAGGCCAGGGTGGGGTGAAACCGAGGTGAACTATAAATTGGAAGCCTCCCACCAACTTTTCTCAGACTGAAGAAGCTACTTGGATGAATACTGAAGTGTTTTGATCCCACAAGAAAAGAAGTCCAGCTACCAAGACTCCACTCCCACATGGTTATCCAGACATTGTTGGACTACAAGATGTAGCCTTCCACAGCTTTGGCAATAATGATAAAGGTTGTTAGGAATTATAGTATTCCAATATCAGGATGACTGCACTTTCCTCACTCCACTTTGGAACATTCTGGAAGGTGACCAGGGGAGAAGCTACCCAACCCAGCTCAGTAATGTACTTCATTTCTATCAGCCTTTCATCTCAGAAGGAAAGGGATAAAAATGGATCAGGAGGAAGAACCAGAATGGTCTTGAGCTGTTGTCACAACCCCTCAAGATCTATGCCAGCTACAGCCATCTCATTCTGTCTTATGGCAGGGCCAGTCCTGTAATGTACTGTCATTTCAATATGCATTACATTAGAACTTACATTAGAGTAGAAAAATATAAGTCACCTTCTAGTTATATCAAAGCAAAAAGCGGGGAGGGGATGAGCTGCGTGGCCATCACAAAAGACATATGCAAAAATAGGCGATAGGCGATACCTTTATAGGCCACTTATAAAAATATATTTATTTTTAATAGTGGCCTATAAAGGTATCACCTGTAGCCTAGTTTTGCACTTCTAGTTATATTATTACTTATTTATATTCTGTTTAGTAAGGTATGTTCATCTGTCAGTATAATTTGTTGGTGCTTAAGAACATAAGAACAGCCTTGCTGGAACAGGCCACAGCCCATCCAGTCCAGCATTCTGTCTCACAGAGTGCCTCACCACTTGCTTCACAGTATTCCAAAGCATCTGTCCTCACCTGGTTATGATTCCTCACCAATGGCATTGAGAGATATCCTGCCTATCTCGCCAACCCAGAGGTTGTCCTTAGGCATCCATAATGACAGCTATTGATACCCTTGTTCCTCATGAACTTGTCCAATCCTTTCTTAAAGCTGTCAAGGCTGACAGCTGTCACCACTTCTTCTGGTAGGGAGTTCCATAGACCAGTGATCCTCTGGGTGAAAAAGGACTTTCTCGTATTTGTTTGAGATCTACCACCCAAAAGTTTCCTGGAGTGCCCCCTAGTTCTAGTGCTGTGTGATAGGGATAACAGTTTTTCCTTATCTACCACACTGTGTATGATTTTATAAACTTCAATCAGGTCACCTCTTAGGCACCGTTGTTCAAGAGTGAATATGCCCAGCTGTTGCAGCCTTAGATAGTAAGGAAGGTTTTCCGATCTCCTAATCATTCTGGTTGCCCTCCTCTGCACTTTTCCATTTCCATAATATCCTTCTGGAGTTATGGTGACCAGAACTGTACACAATACTCCAGATGGGGCCTCACTATAGATTTATAAAGAGGCAAAATGAGACTTGCTGACTTATTTTCAATACCCTTCCTAATGATCCCGAGCATTGAGTTTGCTTTTTTCACTGCTGCAGCACAATGGATCGACACCTTCCTTGACCAGGACACCAAGGTCCCTTTCCTGATTTGTTGCAGAGAGTTCAGACACGATCAGTTTATAAACATAATTGGGGTTGGTTTTTTTTACCCCAGTGTGCATCAGTCTGAACTTACTAATGTTGAAGCTCATTTGCCAGTGGTTTGCCCATTCCCCCAGTGTCAAGAGATCCCTATAGAGCTCCTCACAATCTCTCTCAGTTTTTACTACCCTGTATAATTTAGTGTCATCAGCAAATCTGGCTACCTTGCGATTTACTCCTACTTCAAGATCATTTATGAAGAGGTTGAAAAGCAAGGGTCTCAGTACTGAACCTTGGGGGACGCCACTCTTTATCTCCCTCCACTTGGATAAGTGTCCATTTAGTGCTACCCTCTGTTTCCTGTCCCTTAGGCAGTTGCTGATACAGGACAACACCTATCCCTTTATTCCATGACTGGCAAGTTTATTCAAGAGCCATTGGTGTGGGACCTTGTCAAAAGCCTTCTGAAAGTCCAGATAAACAATGTCAACTGGGCCTCCCTTATCCACACGCTTGTTCACTTAAAAATTCCATCAGATTAGTGAAGGATAATTTGCCCTTGCAGAAGCCATGTTGGCTCTCCTTCAGTGGCACATTCTCTTCTATATGCCTATTAATTTTATATTTTAGGATGGTTTCTATGACTTTACCTGGGACACATGTCAAACTGACTGGTCAGTAATTTCCTGGATCACCTCTAGATCCTTTTGTGAGGATTGGTGTTACATTCGCTACCTTCCAGTCATCAGGCACAATGCTTGATTTGAGGGAAATAACATATATTTTGGCTAGGACATCAGCAATTTCATCTTTAAGTTCCTTGAGAACTCATGGATGGATGCCGGCTGCTCCTGGTGATTTGTTAGCATTTAGTTTAACAAGACATGCAAGGACCTTCTCCCTGGTTATTTCTGTCTGGCTTAATTCTTCGGGTTCCCTCCTTATGAAGATAGGCTCTGTCTGGGGCATGTGGTCTCTATCTTCTTCAGTGAATACTGAAGCAAAGAATTCACTGAGTTTCTCTGCAATCTCTGTTTCCTCTTTAATAATCACTTGCCTTCCATTGTCATCTAATGGTCCAATGGCCTTCCTAGTTGGGTTCTTACTTCTAATGTACTTAAAGAACTCCTTGTTATTTCTTTGAGTGTTTTCAGCTATATGCTTCTCAAAGTCTTGCTTTGCTTTCCTGATTGTTGCTTTGCCTTCTGACACAAAGAAAGAAAGGCTAGTCTTCTGCACTTCTCTAATTCTAGTACTGCATTGTAGATAATGAGACAACAATTTTTAAATACTCAGGAATGTGATACTTGCTGCTTTCTCCATGGAAATGCAAAAGTATGTGAGTTTAATGTATGTCATTATAAAAGTTCAATAATAACCGGACATACTCAGTGATCACCAGAGCTTTAGAGTGATCAGTGGGAAAAGAGCAGCTGAAACAACAGCTGTTAAAAACAGGTTAATTAAGATGAGACTATGATTAGCCTTAAGTAAAGATAAATACAGACGAATAGGTCTCCCCACCTGTATGGAGGGTCGGGAGGGGGGTGAGCATTATTTGCTCTCCGTCTTTTAACTGTGGGGATAAATATAAATGAATGCTATATTCCCACTAGCACTAAATGCTTCAGAAAATCCTTTAAATCTCTTCAAATTTGGGAAAGGTTCAAATTCTCCAAAGTTTAATGAGTTGCATATTAGGAGAAATATTCCATGGTCTTCTGAAATATGACACAATTTGTAAAGTGAAAATCTCCCTGGATCTTAACCACATCTAACTTTCTGCTTGTAGATACCATAGGCACATATCACACCACAGAATGTTCATTTTGGGGTAGCTCCATCTTCCATCCAAGAATTTTGACATATTTCCCCTGTGCTAAAGCTTACTAAATGCAGCCTCTAGCGATCAGGAAAAACACACTATCTATGTGATCAACTAATTTTGATCTTTAAGAATCTGCTTGCAATGGAAAGAAACAGATTTTTGTCTGCAATAGGGCATTACAAATTGTGTCCTTTCCCCCATAAACCGACCCCAAACTTCTTAAGGTTGGCTGAGAAGCTACATGCAGAACTATTATTTCTTGTGATATGAAGGGACTCAGTTACCTGTTAGCCAAAAGAATGATAAAGCATTGATAAATGAATCAGACCTAACCTCTTTAGAGAAAGACTAAGCTAAGCCATAGGCAAAATAATCTGTTTTCAGAAAGACTGACTTTTCATTCCACAAAAAAATAGTTTACTATAACTATAAACTATAAGAAGAAGAACAGGACCTTTCATTCAATTATAATCTTCCAAACTATTTTATCTTTCTACTCCCTTTGGGTTATGCCCTTATGTAAGAAGTGCAGCTACAGAAAACTAGGGTCTAAATCAAAAGATTAATCCATACTAGAGTTAGATGCATTGCAACAATGAACCCTACCTTGTGGTATGAAGATATTGACCTACCAAGATCCCACTGATTCAACGGCTAGGACTCAACAGGTACTTTGGTACCTATTACTTACACAATTGGTATTTTATTATACCCCTTCTCCTACTGCAGTTTTTTGTGATAACAAAATGTCCCTCCATAGCAGGATTTTAGAGTGTACAGTATGTAGAAAGTGTATGGGTGCACCTTAACTTTTTAAGCACCTTAAAATTTAATTTCCACACAGATTAAGAAGATACTATATAGGTTTATAAAAATGCAACAGTGAGAGAATTAAGGAATTAATATATTATTAGTATGTTTACATTGTAACATACAATAGTATAACACTGTAGTTTGTATGTTATATTATATAAAATATTATATCCTAGCAAATATATATACTATTACACTCTTTTTCTTGTATTTTGAGTGACAATTGTTAAACTATATTTGCATTTCATACATATTCCAGCCATATTTTTAAAACCACGGACAGACAAGTAGAGTTTATATTTCAGCCAAGTATGTATGTTAGCAGTCCCCAATGAAGCAATTGAGACTTGCTATGCTAAGGTAAAGTAACAAGGGTTGCTACAAAGATAAAGAGGAATTCTAGCTTGCTTTTCTCTCTCTTTCAACCTGGTGATTTTAAATCACATTCTTCTACTCTATTCTCAAAGCCAGTCTGATTTGTTCTCTATTATTCCTAAACAAGGCAGGAATGTGCCATGAGGTCAAGGGAAACAGAAACATTTACACCTCACTGCCTCATTTTAATCTTTCCTACTGATATCAACCAGGTATACAACAGAATACTACTGTTTACATGACAAATATGGCTTAATGCCTAGTAAATTTTGCCATTGTGTTCTTACCTTGAAATGAATCCATCTTGGCTTTAATTAACATCCTTAATCTTGCAACCTCTTGTCTTTTCAATTCATCCAGCTTTGATCTCACATGATGACTAACTAGGTCTAACTCTTTGCTCAACTTCCCACTCTGTTAACAAAAAGAAACAAATGAATTATGCAGATAACCGCTTACTTTTCTACAAGGTAAATATTTCAGTTACCCATAATGTCTGAAATATTTAACAAGTGACTAGAAATAATATTACTCACCTTAACATGGAAATAGAATCTAAAAACACACTAATTTGCAAAATAAACCAGCACCATAAGCCAGCTAAGTTCCACTCCAAAGCTATGTGGTAAATATTTATTTATTGGATTTTTAATCATTTCATTTTTATACCGCCCATCTGGCAGTACAGAATAAGCATACATAATTCATACAATAAAATAAAAACATAAAGATACCCCCTTGTCTTGTACCTAGAATGGCTTGATTGTTTCCATCACCAGTCAAAGAAATACATTTTTTGCATGTTGCTTTTTTACCCACACTGCTTTGAAATTTCCAATTTTTTTCAACTGCTGGTAAGTTTTCAAGATCTTGCACCTTTAATGTGTCACATAGCACCACACAGTCGAGGTAGATGTGCCAGACTGGCCTTTTGATCCCCAGATAATCAAAGTACAGACCAGATGATGCTAGTGGGCAGCTAAAATATTTTGTAAATAAATAACTGATTCATCTCCATGGCAAGAGGGATCGTGCCAAGAAGCCAGTTCATATACAAATTGGATATGGAAAATGATTCCATGTCGGTGGAAGAAAACAGGGACAGCAAGCCAGGTGTTCACAGTGTGGTGGTAATGCTGTATTTATCTCCCTAGTCATAAATGATAACTGCTGCTTCCTTTAGGTTCCAAATCAAAGGAGTGATTACATTTTCTTTTTCACTAAACTCAGAAGGAACAGAAAGCACGCAAATAAAGATCAATTTTCATCAATTTTTTTTTTACTAAATAGATATGTGTGTGTGAATGCTTCTTCTCACCACTGGACAAATAAGACACACCCTTCTCTAGTTCTGCCAGTAGTGAGTGCTCCTGTCCTTACCTCATCTTCGAACAAACACAGAAAGCAGAGCTGAAAAGATATGGAAGCCGTGCTTAAAATGTTATCTCTTGTCAGATAACTGGTCTTTTAACTGTCTGGTAACTGTCTGCAGGAGCTGCCTAGATGCCCTAAGTACATCCGATCTCACCTGATTTCGGAAGCTAAGCAGGGTCGGCCCTGGTTAGTACTTGGATGGGAGACCACCAGGGAATACCAGGTGCTGTAGGCGCCTGGAGTAGGAACTGACAAACCACTCCAGTATTCCTGCCAAGAAAACTTCATGGACATGGAGTCATGAAGAGTTGGTCACGACTATAACGACACAACACACACACAACTGCCTGCAGAATAGGCAATTTAGACATGAACAAATTACATACACAGGTCAACAGGAAATACAGCAACCAAAGACATTTTCATGTTCTACACATCACAAATTTACATGAGATTATTCTTCACAGTAATCATATGGCTTCCAGGCTCATATTAAAACTGAGCTTTGTTTGTCTAAATGTTGCATATCTGCTTGGCTTCAAGGGGAAAGATTTAAGCATGTGTTTACTGCCTATTTAAGACATATAAGTACAAAAATAAATAAATAAATAAATAAACTCATAAAATATATTCGATTAATAAAGATTTACCATCCAGAAACTGAGTCACGGCAACTGGACTTCTGAATAACCTCACCTGGATCACTGAGAATCTTCACAAAGATTTACCATATTAGCTTTTTCCCTTTATTCAGATCTCCTTGTACATACCTTTATTTCCTCTATGTCTGCTGTCTGAAGCTTCTCTCTGAAATGTTTGTCTGTCTCCAGGACATCTATCACTTGCCTGAGGTAGGCATCATAATAAAGCCCGGTATCCTTCAAAAAGTGAACATGGTTTAGTAATGACAAAACAAGTAAAATAAGGATGTATCTTCCTGTAGAATAGTTCAAAAACAGCTAATTAGGTCCTTAGCCCAGGCAAGGCTCTAAACACTAACAACCAGCTTCTAAAATTCTTAATTAGGTTTGGTTCTCAAGATTTAAAAATGTATTTACATTATAAGAAATGACATGTGGAGTCTACTTCTATTTTAAGTTCCACTTTTGGGATTTAATCCTACAGAGATCCTATAGTTTTAAAAAGGACAGAGTCTACCAAGTTCTAACTGAGGGCTAAACTAAGGGTCGGGATCCTTTGGCCAGATGTTTTGGATGCCTACTAGCCCTGGTCAGAATAACTGATGATAAGGGATGGTGAAAACTATCATCCATAACATCAGGAGGAACAACAGTTTCCATCCTAGGGCTAACTGCTTATACATTTATCAGATAATTATTGTAACACAGTATGTATCGTTCCATCACCCGTAGCTAAGTGAAATGCTATTAGTCTTCATTCTAAAATGTTAAAATACTTACTGTGCATGTTATTGAGACTAGGGAAAGGGCAATTTCTGGTCTAAATGTATGTACATAAAGGTAAAGGTTCCCTTGACAATTGAGTCCAGTCATTTCCAACTCCAGGGGCCGGTGTTCATCTCCAAGCCAAAGAGCCATGTTTCCGTTTTCATGGGACTGGCATGACTAAACACACAAGCGCATGGAAAGCCATTTTCTTCACACCAAAGTGGTCCCTATTTATCTACTCACATTGCTATTTGTGCTTTTGAACTGCTAGGTTGGCAGGAGCTGGAACAAGCCACTGGACCTCACCCCATTGGGGACATTCAATTTCCTGACTTTTTGATTGACAAGCCTAGCAACTCAGCAGTTTAACCTGTAGTGCCACTCACATCCTCATATCTATATACTTCTATTTAAGAGTGCATTTATTATATGAAACAATGAGTTAAAGATCCCTTTTCACTTCCTTCATCTAACTTCCTTTCTCTTTCATTTTCTGCTTCTAGTACTTTCCTGAATTAAGAGATTTTTTTAAAAGTGCAGAATATAGATTTGAGTGCCAAAGATGGGTGTGAAATCACATTCTGAATTAAATATTGAGCAAACTTTTGTTGGCATAGTTACTTCAGCACAAACTGGATCCAGTCACCAGAAATAATTAATTCAAATAAACTGGAAATTTCTCATCCTCCACTTTTAGGTTTCAAGGCTCTTTTCCCTTTGGGAGCCTTGCAAAGACAAGGGGAGCCTTTTGTTATTAAAAAATGTCCCCAGATTACCATAGCTGGGATTGGGACTGCCAGCTACAATGTTTGGCTCCTAACCTGCCAGTGCTGTCCCAAAGCTCACAAAAGGTTTCCAAGGGCATAAAAGAGCCTTAAGATGTGAAAAAGAGGGGCAGGGGATAGAAAGCTTTCAATATATTTGAATTATTTCTGGTGCCCAGATCTGGTTTACTCCAGTGTAACTATGCCAACAAAATTTTGGTAACTGTCAGTTCAGAATTCTAGTTTTGCATTCTTCAAACATGGGTTGGATATTAATTCACTTACCGGATTGTCTACTTGTGCGCTCTCTACTTGTTCTCCCATTTTTACTTTTGTCTTATCAACGTCTATAGGTACTGCTTCCAGTGTAATTATTAGAGAGGTCAGCAGCAAAACACACTGTTGTAACAAGACAGGTCTCCATCTGTCCTGAAACAAAACAGCAAAACAGCTCTCAGCACCCTTCCAATCTTCTATTTTTGTGTAGCAAAACATTAACAATGTTATATAATTAATTATGACTAGTTATAAAACTCAGACTCCAGGGTGTGTGGCTGTGTTGATTTAGCAGTCAAAAGAGGGGCGGGGGAAATTTGTCCAGCAAGTTGATGGTCTAGGAAGGAAGTCAGAGGAGAAATGAAGGCCTCCCTATGTAGACAAAAGATGTGTTCTTATAAAAACACAAATAGACACTAGATTACAAACATATATTGATATAATAATTTGACTCGTGTTAATTACTTTCAGAGAGAGAAAGGAGGGGAGATGGGGCAATGCCTCCCTCATTGTCGGCACCAGAGTCTCAAAAGCGTGAGGTCTCTCCACTTCTGTTTTAAAGGATACAATTAAAAGAAATTGCTAAGACAACAGCAAGAAGACAATCAGGTGCTACAACCCAGTACAGTGGAACCTTGACTTACGTCATTAATCCGTTCCAGTGGTCTAGACTTAAGTCAAACATGACTTAAGTCAAACGAACGTTTCCCATAGAAAGTAATGGGAAAGTGGATTAATCCGTTCCAGATGATGAAAAAGACCCCCGAAAACAGCAATTTAACACAAATTTGACTGGGATAGGAGATTCCTTCTGGGGATGTAAATGAAATGTCTCTTCAAAGAGAGGAGGAGGCAGTGGAATTATAGTCCACAAGTTATATGCCTCCACTTTTTAATGTTCATAGCAACAATGTCTAACATTTAAGTTTTACTGATTTTTAAGCTGACGTTCCAAGTTCTGAACAACTCTATGCTTACCATTAGAGTCCCACAACTTTACAGCTCCCCAACTAAAAAGCTTCCATTGTGGACCAGACTTCTGCAGCCAGATTTTTTACAAGACTGAGCCGACTGTCTAACCAGCGAGGCCAGCCCCGAGCTCCTGGTCCTTCTTCTCCTCCGGCAGCAGCGGCGGCTTCGGTGAGGCCGAGGACCAGCTCCAGGTGCTCTGAGCTGGCCTCGCCGAAGCCGCCACTGCCGGAGGAGAGGAAGAAGGCAGGAGCAGTTTGGAGGCGGCAGCCGCGATGCTGGGTTGTGGCTGCCGCCCAATTCCGGTGCCTTGCGCCGGGGCTCCGAGATGTAAGTCAAAGCCTGCGACTCAAGTCAAACAGGCCCCTTCTTGCTGCAAGTCAAATATGATGCAAGGCAAGCAGTATGTAAGTCAAGGTTCCACTCTACTGCCAAGTGCTATCCATTTGGAAGGAACTCAGGGTGTGACTACACTGGAAAGCCAAATTGGAGCAACTCAGCTTTACTGGGATTTGATTCACTGCCTGTGCTGCATTTGAAACTGCGGTCTGTGTCCGCACCCTTCATGCTGGGTGTGATGCAAGTTCCATTCCAGCTCACACAGCCCCCACTTCCGTTTCTGTCTTCCCTCTGGTTCTACCTCTGCTGATCCTTCCTTCCTTCCCTAGTCCCATCCCTGCCAGTCCTTTTCTGGGGCATAAAATAATAACAAGGACACGGTGATAATGTTAAGGGTGATCTAGTGCCAATATATGTAAGATTTTAAAAAAATTTTTTTTGAGGATTTGGGGGAGAATTTGAGAGCATGCTCCTATGGTCCTAAAACCATGGCCCAATGACCCAAGTCACTGAGACATCAACTACGGACACCCCACTATCTCTACAAGAATGTATCACAACTAAATGTGTGGGCAAAAGCCCATTTGATTCATTTTTTGGCTTGAGAAAGCACACACCCCTTTTGGATAGCAAAAAGGGCTTGATCCATTCAAATCAGACCTTGTTCCATTTAGTCCGTTAAAAATACTCAATATCCACCAATTTTATAAAAGGATGAAATCCCACAGTCCCATGTAGTCATAGCCATAAAAAGCTGGGGGAAGGAGGGAAAAAAAAGGTTTAAAAGCAGGGCAATATTTTCCATGTCCATAAAACAATTAAAAAGCCTTTCAGATCTGGCCAATGATTATTAAAGATCTCATCACTTGTTTTAAACATATAGTACTTTCCCATCTACACTTATTTCTTTTTATAACAAAGGCATAGCAAATGCCTAGTAAAAGACCGTTGCAATATCGACATAACAGGTTGCTCTGTGATACTATCTTGATAATACACGATACTTATATAACTATGTAACGTCTGCAGAAGAGGATATAAAAGCATCAGGTCCAGACTGGGCTACAATAACATCTGGCTAGAAAAATAATTTCTGTCACAATTGGCAATTCTGCTATTATATACCATACAATACAAGGTACTGCATTTAATACCCAAAATTGCTAACTTTGCTTGTTTTTTTTTAAGCAAATCAATGTTGGAGTGTGTTATCTTTGCACTGCCATAAACATGAATGTTCGTTAAGCGGGGGCAATATTATGTGGCAAGTTGTTAAGGAGTTGGTTTAATTCACATAAATCTTAATACCTTCTTATCCAACATACTGTACTGTATAAATAACAGAAAAGAAACCGGCAATAAAGTACATAATGGAGTGGAACCTGGAACCCATCTCTGACACCTTATCTGCTGCACTTACCAGTTTGTCTAACAAACCATGAATAGAAAGGATGCTGTTAAAAAAATCTCGCTACTTTGAATTAAGATATCAAACATTCTAGATATTGTGGCTTTAATCACATCCAGGAGAGAAAATAAGTTTATTCTCACTTCATGGGGGCGAATTAATAGGCAAGACTATTATTTAAGGCATAAATCCATACTGAAACATAATACATTAAACTGCAGGAATATTTTCCAGATGACTATTTATCAAGCCATCTAAAGACCTGCCATACTATTTATGATTTGGTGTGGCACCTTACCAAACACTTTCCTGGTGTGCAAGTGCTCAATAATAGCAGCAGTAACAGGATGAATGGTTAGGAAGAGGTACTCCAGTGAGGTTGATCGATTGTGCTTATTGTTCTTAACTGTGGCTGAGATAACTATCCTTCCACTGTTGCCGTCTTCTCTTCTACTACTGCAGAAACAATTACAACTGCAGCATTCAACATGATACTGTTGATTGTAGATTTTACTTATCAACTCAAAGAAGGGTAAAATTCTGAATGGATCTAAATCAACAAGAAGTTATTAACTAGATGAAGAGATTGCTCTTCTGTATTAAAAACCATGCAGGAGAAATAGATTTTAAAGAAGTCGAGTTTGTCAAGCAGGACTGAGAAAATTCCCCTGATGAAATGGTGAGGATTTACCCCTTCTAGATCTTTGAACTGGGACTTAATTATCCACTGAACTATGTTGTGTGTGTGTAGGGGGGATCCAAAATCTATAATAGCATAATTCATTTCTAAGCCAACCAATAAATTACAACAAAGTATGCAAGCTTTTCAGATGTTACCAAAGAATCTACTCAGATACACAGATACACATGAACTGCTGGTTCAACAGTCCAGTGCAGTTCATTTCTCAGCCAAACTGCTGATCCATGGTTGGGTGCCCCTACTCCTCTAGGGGCAAACTCTTGGGCTGTATACTGTCCCTCATTATTGTAAGCCACCTTGGGTCCTTTTCCAAGGAGAAAGGTGGAGTAGAAATATTCTAAATAAATAAATAAGTACATTTGTATGAACAGTATCTTGAAAGTTATTACAGGCTCAACACAATATACTTTGGAAAGTAGATTTTGCTAGTTGAAATGAAATGCTATTGTAGCAATCTGAAAAGTTTACTTGGTTGGGAATTAAAAAGGACTTTGCACCTGTTGCTATTTGCTCCTACGTGAAGAAACAGTTTGGGACAGCCTACTCTTTCCAGTTTAAATATAATACAGAATGCAGCCACAGTCATCAGCATGGCTGGAACTTCATTTCCATCCCTTCGAAATGCAAAGGAGCTATATTTTGAGAAAAAGAAGCTTATAACATTTCCAAATGCAGAAGTGGCATGCCTTAAGCTTGGCGTGCTGGGATGCATTAGGAGGCACTAGGATTTTTATCTTATATTGTCTATACTGTTTATCTGATGTGGCTATTGAATTGTCATATTTCTATTTCTGTTTGTTAGCGCTTTAACGCTTTTGTTCGCCGCTTAGAGTCCTATTTTAGGAGATAAGCGGGATATAAATATAATAATAAAATAAATAAATAAATAAAAATAATTAAGTTGGGATCTATGGACCAACAATTCTAATGGATGAGTCAGTCTTTGAACTCAGATAAGCATTAATGTGAGTCACAGTTCTGAGTACATAATAAAGGGTAGTGAAATTAGCTGATGCAATTTTATTGACTCAGTGAACAAAGCCTATTGTTAAAATTTCTCCACCTTCAGCCATAACCCAGATGCATCTAGTCTTTTGTGACACCCTTTGGGACTTAACTCCACCCAGCCCCCAACCCACTCCAAACACCCCTCATCTGTGGCTAGGCAGGATTAAGTTAACCTTAACCAAGTTAACCTGCCTCTCTCATCTCTTGGAACATAGAAGCCAAGTAACCAACAAATAGCAAGTATGAGTCACTTGTCTGGGCTCTGGCAGGAAATTCGATATATCTCTTTGGATAGTTTTAGAACAATTCATTGCTAAGAAGATTGACAGCCACTTCCTATTAAAACTTTTAGTAGGTCTGTAGAAGAGCCCTTACAGAAGACCTGACAGACACTAGATAATTCAAATGGCAAATTACTAGACTATACTGTATATTTGAGCTGCCTAGAATGTTCTAATGATATCCAATCTCACCTGATTTCAGAAGCTAAGCAGGTCAGCCCTGGTTAGTATTTGGATGGGAGACCACCAGGGAATACCAGGTGCTCTAGGTGCCCGGAGTAGGAACTGGCAAACCACTCCAGTATTCCTGCCAAGAAAACTCCATGGACATGGGGTCACAAAGAGTCGGTCACAAGTGTAAAGACGCAACTCACACACACTGTATGTCTGACTATACTGTATGTCTTTAAAATTAAGAGCTAATGAATATGAGAAAGTTAAACAGCCGCAACAGCCACTTCTAATTCCACTTCCTTATTACAGCGTATGTTTCATTTTAATCTGCCGCCCTTCGATGTAAACATTTACTAGGTGACATAATATGAAAATTCGAAAAGTTAAAAACAGGACAAATCAGGAAAAAAACTATTCTATTCATTCATTTATTCATTCATTCATTTACTGCCAAGTTTAATTTAAAGAACTCCAGGAGGTGTATATCTCAACAGGGAAAATAAAACATGCATTTGTCTAGTTCCAGAAAAAAGATGACACCGTTAAGTAGTGCTGCAGCCAGTGAAAGGTGCTATAAGATACCAACATCACTTGAGTCTCCAGTAACAATAGTGTCAGTAACTACATTTGATTATAGTCAGTTTTGCTTTATTTTTATATAATTTCATATTCATTTTGTACCTACTGTTACTGTTTATTGTTCATTATCTGTGTTTTTCTATGTTGTAAACCACCCACAGTAGCCTTCAGACTAGATGGTGTGGCATAAATATCAAATAAATAAATAAATAAATAAGCCATCAAGCACAGCAGTTCTACTTAAATTTTGATAATGCAACAATAAATAACTGTCACCCTCCCGATGTTGATAGACTGCATCTAGAAAGAATGCTGTGAGTTGTACATTATTCCAGAAACATCTGGAGGGCTTCAATCACCTGCCCCCCTATCCTTTTCCTAAAGTCCTCCTACTTGTATCTAGCACAATTCCTTTTCTTGATCTTCATGTGATACTCAATCCTCCTTCGTTAGCTTTCCGCCCTGACTGAGTTATGACAGTTCTCCTGAAGTGATGGCAACTGAAGGGTAAATGGTACTTAAACTTTAGACCATAAACTTATGAGTGAAAGATTGCACATTTCAAATACCTCTGTGCTTCTATTCCTCAACAAACCCATTTCCTAATTTTCTGTTTCTTTGAGGCTTTACTGTACATAGGAAACTGTAGTTTTAAAAGTACACTATCTTATTTATTTCTTAATAGAACCATTAGTTGGATCTTGCAAAGCTTTCCTCGCTCTAATCTAGGAGCAAGCCAGATTCCATACATTATCATGTTTTACTCAAGAAGAATGACGAAGCTGTTTGGATGAGCAGCGAAACGTTTCAATCTCTTAAGAAAAGTCCCATTGCCATGACTCAACTTCCAGAGAAGAAGAATGTACTTAACACAGAACCCACATTTCTTTACAGTTTACACACAAAACATGGTTTTTCATTTACAAAATTCTTCCTAGACACCCACTTCTCCATGTTGTAACTAAGTGACACTTCATGAAATAACCCAGCAAGACAAGGACAATATTTTAATGCTAAAAATATGAATGGCACAAATCCATATTTACTGTTAATAAATGACTATTACAAACAGGCAAATCAATTCTGATTTGACAACCCTTTTCAGGGTTTTCTATGTGGTGAGTTCTTAGAAGTGGTTTACCATTCGTTTCTTCTGGAGATGTCTTACGATTGTTCAGCTTGTCCAAGGCTGCACAGGCTGGCTTTCCTCCTAGGAGAAACAGTGGGGAATCCAACTCCTTACTACCTAACTCAGGGTGGAATCTTACATTTTAGACTGCTTTTGGCATGGTCAAGTTCAGTCTATTTTCCTGCAGCTACACAACATACTGGTTACCATGAGAGGCCCGAAAGGAAAAAAACAAGAAATAGGGCCTTTTCTGCCATTGCCCCTCGCCTGTGGAATAACCTTCCACCAGACATCTGCCTGGCCCCGTCTTTGGCTGCCTTTAAAAAAATATTAAAACCTTGGTTATTTAAGCAGGCATTCCCCCAAATATAATTTCAACTCAGTGTTCACCCATTAAATCTTGATTTTAACTGATTAGCCTGCCAATAATAATATATTGTTTTATTGTTTTATGTCACTTTAATATTTTTTTTATTTTATTTTTGTTTTATTGTGTTATTATTTATGGTTTTATTGTATAAATTGTTTGAATGTATTAATTGTTGTAAACCGCCCAGAGTGACCTTGCTGCCAGATGGGCGGTATAAAAATCCAATAAATAAATAAAATAAATAATAATTGTAACAGTAATGTTATTTATTTAAAATAATTTTATCCCATCTTTCTCCCCCCTAAGGACCCAAGGCAGTTAAAAGTTTTCTTCTGCCAATCAATCCTACCTTCCTTGGAAGATAAGCTAATGAAGCCTGTCACTTACCAATAATGTTCAAAAATCCACCCTTCCCTCCTCTCCACAAAAGGGATACAAAAGAGGGTACAGAAGGGGAATCCTCCCCTTAACAATCCAGTGCTGCTGTTGCTTTGGTGGAAGGCCAATGAGTGATATCTACCTCATCATTTTTTTAAAAAATTCTAGCTTTTCACCATTCCTTGCAGAGTGGGAGACAGGAGTGTGGAGAAATGTGGCTATCCTGTCACAGCCTCACTGAGAAACCCAACCTGCCATACTTAAAATGTCACGGCAAAACATAACTTGCACTTTCTTTCTCACTAGACGTCATCAATTATGCACCTTTTAGTGTAATCGTCCTGCCAGTTCCCAAGATATTGGTTCTCTTTAATTTTTATTGCACTTCTTTTGGTAGGGAACAAGAACAGCTGGAGGGGTACAGTGGGTCTCCACACTCAACCACCATGCCCATATCGTTTTCTCTCAAGTGATCTAATAGCTTCACTAGCCTTCACTGAAAGCTCACATATTGGAACAGCATCAGTATTCTTCCTGTGTTTCTCCTAAGCCTAATATTCAGGAAAAATGTAAAAATACTGTTTTGTCAAAACCTGAACAGAATGAGTGAAAAATCCGGCAATTACACTTTGTGATATGTACCTGAAATGTGTGGGCACTTTCACAATATTTATCCTCAACTTGTTTCCTTCAAGTTAATTGCATCCTGTTAAGAAAGTGCTGTGTGTTTCAAAATCCCAAGACCTTACCAAAAGTAGTTAAAGTTTCAACATTAAACAGTCAAAATGTGGTCTGTGGTTGTACCTTAATTACCTCAGCATTAAGAAAGCCATAGAGTTCTTACATTCAACAGCAGTGAAAACTAAAAGTACTGTATATATATTTACTTAGAAGAACACTTTAAGCAGAACATTTTAAACTCAGTAGGCAGATAACTCTTCCACCCACTCATTATACTCACAGTTTTAACTAAACTGAAAGTTTTTTAAATAGAAAAAACTATCCCCTGTAGCAGTGATGATGAACCTTTTAGAAACCGAGTGTCCAATCTGCGATTCAAAACCCACCAATTTTTCGCAAAGTGCCAATACAGCAATTTAACCTGAAATACACAGGTGGCTGTGAAGGGGTGATGTCAGGTGCCCACTGAAGGGGCTCAGAGTGCCACCTTTGGCACCTGTGCCATAGGTTCACCAACACTGCCCTATAGTATACGTGCTATATTCTCCCTTGAATTATACTGATACAAGCAGCAGAGTTTGGTCTTGATAGTCTTATAGGACCCTTCCAACTTTGCTATTCTATCATGCTATGATTCTATTCACATTTTTTCAGTACATGAACCTACAATAAACACATGAATAAATAAATATTCAATAAATAATGTGCCCCTTCATCTCCAGGAAGTGGCCTGAGAAGGTGGGTCTCAGTTTACCTATGGCCCTTTTGCTGGAAGTGCAGCAGCCTCTGGTCTGATGGTGGTCGCCCAGACCTTTCCTGTTATGGCAGCTCTACAAGGTGAGTGGGGAGGGTGCTGGGATGTGCCAGGACCCCAACATAGGTTGGGGGAGCCATGTGCATGTGTGTGTGATTCACACACATGAATCAATTATGCTTTGTGGTTATGTAGGGGAAGGAACATAAGTATTGTGCATGTATTTTGATGTTGAAGAGAGAATTCTAAGACCTCTTTGTACATACCAGGAATAAGCAGCCCCAGGAGCAATTTCACATTGGAACCTGTGGCAGGTGCACTACGTTGCTGCCAATTTTACTGCCAAAATGTGGCAACATGAAAAGCAGTTTCTTTAAGCAAAGCATGTACTTCTTGTGTACTTTGCTTACAAATAGACTTGAGCTTCTAAGAGCTCAGATCTACCTGTACAAAAGTCAGGTGAGGAGCTATGCCTCATTTAAAGTCAAAACGGGATTCTAAAAAGTACAGCAACACTAAAGTGCACCAGAAAAATTAACAGTGGTGCCATGGGCTGTAATCCCCACTCCCAATTTCTGTCTTATCCAGGACTCAGTTATTACATACAATGCTTCACGGAGTTTCATGGGCCTCTGTGCCCAAGGCATTTGCTCTCAAGTAGCTCTCAATCTAAAACGGAAAATAGGAAAGATCACAGCAGGAGAAACAAATGTAGGGACAGATTATACAAATAAATCAGGTTACATGTACTTAGAACTGCTCACCACTGGCAAAGAGGATTAGCAGATAAACACAAAAGAAAGATGTGAAGATGGACTTCAAGGTCTGATATTAAACTAATGCTGAAAGTTGTTTCATGCATAAGGGACAAACTATTAAAGCTGTGGGCTGCCATTGACTTTTTATATTGCTTCTCAGCATCCTAACATTGTTTATTCATTCAGGATGTGCTGATCTTAAAGTTTCTATTAAATATAATCAAAGAAGTTTGTCACTGTCACAAAGGAAACCCCATAGCCTCAGAAGTCCTCCACTGCTCATTCTGCAAAAGAAAGATTACACCAAAACCAGGACGTGGAGCTGAGAAACAGTCCCTCCAGACTGTACCTTGAGACCTTCTCCAATTTCAAAGGTCAACAGAAATCAGGATTCATTGGGGTCTTTTCTGGTCAGAAATCTTGAAGGGGGCTTTAATGCATGCATCCTGGGTGGGGTGGGAGAATAGGCATTACAAGGCAAGTGTAGGGAATGTATTCATATGGGTTTTCACTAAAACAACTAGTAAGATGCCTCTTCTAATTCATTGTTCTTAAAGTTGAATATATCTTAAATGTTCTGGGTTGTATATTGTCCTTCATTATTATAAGCTGTCTTGGGTCCTTTTCCAAGGAGAAAGGTGGGGTAAAAATATTCAGAAATAAATAAAATAAATAATATAATCAAGCAGATCTACATTTCATTAGTGATAGGGCAACCCTGTGTTTGTTGACTCAGAAGTAGATCCTAATATCTTCAGTGGATTTTACTATTTTACTATTTTACTATTTTACAGTGAGTTTTACTAAATTTCAGAACATACTTTTATGAATTATATATTGCTAAAAGAAGAGCATGACTCCCCAAACTTTTAAAGGGAGGCTATTATAGCAGTTTGTTATGGGCAATAGCTAAATACTTGGGAAATATGCAAATTGTGAAAATAACAGGAAAGCAATGCATTAGACACAGAGTTGCAGAGAAAGGGCTAAATATCTTAACTGATAAGGAGAAAAATATTTACTAATCAAGTTCCTCCAGCAAAGGAACCAACTGAGTTCTAACACAGTGCATCACAACAGTGACCTATTGCTGATTCATACTTCAAAGCTAAAATTAATTCAAAACTATCTTATTTACAGAGAGGATGCCTGTCACAACACTCTCTGTGTCAAAGTGTGCTGATTAAAGGAGAATTGAGTGTTCATGGTTAATATGCACGGGTTAACAAATTATTTATCTGCTCAATTAATGAACATAAAAATAATTCTAATCACAGTACTGTTCATTAGACTGAAAGATCATCAATGAATTTAACTGGTTGATTTTTGCACATGTGGGAAACTTTCCTATTAATCAGCTGATCTATAAAGGTTCATAAGTGTAAATGCTACTGGAATAAGGGCATATCTGTACATTTTTTCCCACTGCCCTGCTATCATTCTCAGCAACTTGCATTACAGAGTTACAACTTGCTTTTTATAAAGAAGCAAACAAACACACTGAAGGTGCAAGACAAACATACTATATAACATGAATTTATAGGTCATTGTTGCAGCAGCACAATAAAGTAGAACAGTAATATTTAAAATACCAGGAGAGCATCCTACATGAGCGATCTGATTTTCCTCACTTACAGATTACCCAATCCCTATTTCCTGGGAGCCCATTAACTTTGATCTGGCTGACATATTAGGTACACATTGCATAAGAACATGAAAAACCAGGTTCTGAAACATATAGACATATGCGGTATCAGCCATGCAACATAAAATAAATAGTGAGTTCACACCTACGTTTTCACTTCTGCATGCCACTTCAACAGGTTACAGCACCAGAAAGTTGGTTTAAACACCATTGCAACCCTCTTAAGAGAGCATTTGCTCCATCATTCTGAGAAGACAGTTTGACGAATAATGCCTTTGGCTCCTTCAATTGTGTACTTCACTTCACAGGAACACACACTTTATTGTCATTGTATAAGTACAACGAAATTTAAAAAGTGTCATCCAGTCTGCACAACATTCATTCTTAATATAAAAATTCCAAAACATAAAAACAAACATCCGTACACATGCTCCCATTCTCTCACCCATTCTCCTCACTTGTACTCATTTAAAACTCTAAAACATAAACCTACCATACACACACACTAACCCTACCACCCACCCCCCGACAACATTTCCTATTGGCTTAATGTTTAGCTGAATTTAACATGGTTGCTGCTGTTGGATAAAAACTATTTCTAAATCTGTTTGTCCTTGTTCTGATAGAACTGTACCATCTGCCTGATGGCAACACTACAAACAGAGAGTGTCCAGGATAAGAAATACCTCCTATAATGTTCTGTACTTTCTTGTGACAATGGGAGCTGTATAATTCCTCCAGTGTGGGGAATGGGCCTCCAACGATCTCCTGTGCCGTGTTGATAACTTGTCAACTTGAGTTCAAAAAAATTACAGATCAAATTTAGACCAAATTACAGACCAATTTAGACCAAATCTTTCTCTCCAGGTGAACTAACATCTTCCTGAGGGAGCTTCATCACTGGCATATAGTCTGCCATTCAGCTGGCAACTTTGAATGGCCCTGTTACAACCCCAGATCAGATCTACGGGAGCAGTTTTTTCCTGACCAATTTAACCAACGCAACCCTTTTCTCGCCGCGGTAATCATATTTTTCCAGGTACTGAAAAAGGGGGTTGCACTTCCATGTTCTTAAGAGCCACACTTGCCACTTGGGAACACGATCATCCACTCCAGCTGGCATGTTGGGCACCTGCCCTCCTAGTGGCTGAACAAAATCAAAAGAAGGTGCCAACCTTCCATATTTTTTCCCCTTCCCGTGGGTCAAAAGTGCTACGGGACCGACATGCTGGGCAAGGGGGGGGCTTGGGATGACCCCCCCCCTTGGCTTCCCACCTCAGCATGTGCCCTGATGGGCAAGAATGGGAGTGCAAAGGGAGGAGGGGGGATGCATGACCCCAATGTGGACAGCTTCTCTGTCCCCCACCCCCACCCCCCCAGTTTTAGAAGATACCCTTACCTTGCTCTGGCCATGACTCATAGCTCGGGAGGCAGGGGGCAGGAGAAGCCTGAGCATCGCCTCGTCTTTTCCCTGGGGATGTGGCAGCTGCACCCTGGGAGAGCCCTTAAAGAGTGGCCGCACCGGGGCCAGCAGCACAGTAGCAGCGGGGCTTGCCTCCTTCCTTCCGGTTTTCTCTTTCCCCCTTTCTTTCTCTTCACTCTCCCTTTCTTCCTTCCTTCTCTCCTCCTCCTCCTCCTCCTTCTCCTCTTGGCGTCGGTGCTTCCACCCCCCTGGAAGCTGGTCTCGAGCGAAAGCCTACTTCCCGTTCCCATAGTAACAGGTACCGCCTCCCGCCGCGCGCGGATTGGCGGAGCCTGGGCTCCCTCTGGGCATCGCGTAGGGCTCCGATTGGGCCACTTCGAAGCAGTCGGGTTCAGTTGCGCGAGCGGAGGAGGAGGAGGACGACGACGACGACGACGACGACGAGAGGAAGGTGCGTTGCGCGGCTGGAAGGTACGTGGCGCTCAAGGGGGAGGGGGGCGGGGCCAGCTTTCTTTTTTATCCAATTCCCGGCGCGCGCTGCCGAGCGGGCAGGCTGGGCGACCCCCCCCCTCCACACACACACACACCTCTCGCGTCTCTCCCCCGGGCAAGGTTGGCTCCTGGAGGGCGATCAAGGGAGGCAAGTGGCATTCTCGGGCCACTTGCCCTCCCTTGTTTGACCTTTTTGCAATTCGAGTTCGCAGGGGAACGAGATCACCGAAAACGGGTCGATCGCATTCTCGCAGCTTGGGCATCAAATGCCAGAGAGATGAAAGCAAAATCCTCCCTGGAGCGGCGCAGAATCCTGCAATTCGCTTTGCATCTCCGGTATCATCAAAAAAAGAGTGCCGCAGCACCTTCAAGACGTACCTTAGTAGCAGAATTGTTCGTGGGGCTAGACGAGTCTGTTTTACGTGGTAGCTCCAAAGCTTGTTGGCTTGTAAAGAGGGCATCACACTTCTGATTTCGCCGCACAGGCTAGTACCAGCTCCCTTTGGAAATTCTGCTAATAAACGACTATCATAAGAGGAAAATCGTGTCCAAAGATCATAAATAAAGATGCGTAATTAGAAGTCGTTCAGTAGGCTTCACCTCCAAGAAAGGGCGGGAAAGATGGCAACAGGAAGCGTAGCAAATTGGTCGTTTAATACCGCTTTTTCGTGAATGACTACAGTACTGAGGCAGCAGCCTATAGATTTACGGAATTCAGTACCATTGGGCTGAAAGGAGTGTGCTTCTCAGCAGGCATGCCCAGAGGGAAAAACTATTAATCATGGAGTTTCATTAATAGCTCCTGTCCTCCTTACTACTCCTGAGATGATTTGAGACTTAGGAGCTGTCAAGTCCAAACAGGATTATCACCAGTCTAATCAGGTAAGGCAGGCCAAGATGGGGCAAGTTGGAGTCCTCTGTTTCAGACTTAAAAGATTCTTATCTTTTGTGTGATCCCTTTTATCTCTCACTTGCAATCCTTACTTTCAAACTGATCAATATTATTTTTCCACCAGAAGGTTCCAGCTAGGTCTTTGGATTTCCCCCGTTTGTCCCCCTTTTAGTTAATGGCACTGGTCTTGCTGCCCCATTCCTCACCTTTTCCTGTGTCTGTCATTCTGCAGACCATGGTGATTGAACTTGTGTTGTTGTTGTTAAATGAAGGGGAGATTGTTAATATTCCCATTCCTCTGGCTCAGTTTGCAAATCAATTACAGCAGAAGCTGAAATATGCCCAAGAAGTGGCTTGAGAGAGTCTAGAAGGTGTGAAACATGATTTCAGTGTGGGAGAGCAAGTGTTGGTCCTAAGCTCCATATAATGTAGAGAAGGTCCACCTGTAGTGATGAAGAAGCTTACAACTGTGAATTACAGCCATTCTTCATTTAACAACCTACCTGTTTAATGACTGCTCAGACTTGCAACCAGCAGCAGTGGCCAACGCCACAGCACAGCCACTGCCCCAAGAAGAACCTGCTATTCCAGCCCACAGCGCTTGGGCCAAAGCATCCAGGCTGCTGCTTCTTGCTGTTACGCACCTTGTCAGCAGCTGAGAGGGGAGGAAGCAGGACTACAGCACTCCCGCACCTTCCTCCTTCTCTGCTGTTTCCAAGGATGGGTGTTGATATGAGTGCTTCTGCCGTGGGGGTGGGGGATGGTCTGAGCAGGGTGGAGCATTGATCAACCCCATCTCTATTTTCCCTCCATTTTGTTCTGCTTCTCCCGTGGCTTCCCAGACAGCCTCCCTAATCCGGCCTGCCTGCAAGGAGGGCAGCCTCAACACACAAGACATTTGCCTTAAGCTCTTCACTTAACAACCAATTCCAAGGTAATGGTAGCAATAATGGCACCGTACAAGAAAGGGTGAATTCAAACTGGTTGCAATGGTGAGAACTCACCAGTGTGATTTGCGACTGACGACTGCCAGTCTATCTAAAATCCAAGATTCACAAGCTGATTTGTCTGCCTGGTTGAACTATATGGAACAGAGTGCTGGCCAGTAACAATGGGCATAGAGAGCCACCTCCATGCCACAGAAAGGCGTGTGTTTCGTTGGATATCAGGGATCTCCCTACTTGGCCACTTCACAAATGATACCATCTGACAGCAACTAGGTGTGATATCAATAACAGAGAAGAGGACAGAGAGGTAGCTTTGCAGGTATGGGCACAGAGCAGCAACGTCCACTGTCGCCCAAACTACTTACCACCTGAAAATCGACGCCCAGTGGTCACATGGGCGACCAATTAGAGAGGGCAGGATCCTGTCAATAAGGACATGCAAATTGTCGACCTGCACCCTGAAGACGCAGTCAGTGTGGCAAAGTGTCATTTTAGGATCCGAAAAGCAGAGCCTGTACCTGCAGCAAAACGCTAGGAAGACTGTGCATGGAAAAATACTCTTTGAAGATATATTCAAGGGTGACAGAAGTTGCAGTTCCTTATTCTCACTAGACCCACTTGGGGAGCATTGTATTTCTGGGGGAGGGGCCAAAGGTCTTTGATGAAGATAAAATAACAGGGCTTTAGGAGATATAACAAAGCTAATGATGTTCTCTAACTAAATATCAGATGTGGAGCAGGGGAGAAGGGTATCTTTCAGAATTGTTTCCGGCATATAGGTTCAGGCTGTGGTGATTTCAGCTTTAAACAGGGATAGGCAAAGGAGAGGCTGTAATTTCAGCCATCTTTCAGCAAGAAGCCTCCAAAAGGAGAAAGCAGTAGATAGGCCCTTGCATCATCCAGAATGAAAATGTGATCTCCTTTTGTAGGAATTTTAGGATTACCTGCTAAGATGGACATGTCCCTTTGTCCTTCTCCTGACCTTGCCCAGAAGGCAAATCCATTTTGATGGCCATATTTTGACAAACAACTGGGAAGTACAAGTAAACAAAGAAATGACAGCTAAAACAAAAGCAAAGGAAAGTGTTCTACTTATACACCGTCCCATAATGCTTAAACCATTCTCTGGGTGGTTTACAGTTTATTTATGCAGGCTACACATTGCCCCACCCCCAGCAAGCTGAGTACTAATTTTACCAACCTCAGAAAGATAGAAGGCTGAGTAAAGCCGGCTACCTGGGACTGAACCCCAGTTCGTGAACACAGTTTGGCTGCAGTACACCATTTTAACCACTGCACCAAAATGCTCCTACATGAGCTTGGAGGTACTGTATTACAGCTGTTTTCTTCTTCTGATCATTTCTGTTTTGTATGCTAGTACATGTTGCATTATCTCATTGTCTATCCATTCAGTTGTGTCCGGCTCTCATTTGTACACAAAAACTACAAAAAAGCAAGTTCTGCTAGCTAAACAATATGTTCTGCATATTCTTGGCAAAAGATTGAATCTACTTGCTTTTAACACAGACATTGTATAGTTGACAGTGTTACCAGTTTTTACAGATTATTTTGAGTCCGTGCTTGGCTCGGAACCAGTGTCCAGTAATTAAATTCAAATAAAGTAAGGAAGCGCAAACACTGAACTGTTTAAGTCAGATTTATTGAAGCCAAGCCAATAACAGTCAGTGGTCTCACTCTGGATGGTGTGAGTGAGCCCTGAACATTTGTTTAACACCAGTTTTTATACATACAAACCAGTTCAAGGTTTCCCTCAATCTGCATTGGTGGGTGATTGTTCACAGTTGCATCCAATCTCCTGTGCCATCAAGCTCTTGATAGTCCAAATCCTTGACTCAATGTTCAATAGATTGGTGTCCTATTGTTCAACTGGGCCCAGTCTGACAGAGACAGGGAATGTGGAACTCCAGACAATGGGACAATCTCCTGTCCCTCAGGCACAGTTTACCTTGGGGATAATCCCCTCATCCAGGTGTTCTGCCACTTCCTGGAGTCATGTACTTCAAGTTAATTTACACTCTTAATGTATTCCAGTTCCTATAATTTATCTAGGTAGAATAAATGTTTTGGAGCCTGATTTTTCATGGTATCAACAGAGTAAATATTAAAAGGTGCAGTGAAGAGCACAGCACAAACAATGGGACAAAAACCTTCTAGTCACTCCTCTATTGAGATAGTCAGACATAGTTTTGCTCACCGGAATACAGTCAGGACACAGTGAAGATTGCATAGAAAATTCAATTATTCAAAAATACCGCTTCAGTTTTTGAATGTGGGATATTGTGCTTCTGTATCCACAGTGCAAAACACTAGGAAATTGTGTAATCCCTTGTACCTTGTTCGGCGATTGCAGTGGGTGCAGAATACGGCAGCTAGGCTGGTGGTTGGCGCAGTCAGATTTGACCACGTCACCCCCATCCTGGCTCGCCTGCATTGGCTACCTGTTGCCTCCCAAATAAGGTTCAAGGTACTGGTTTTGGATTTCAAAACCCTCCATGGCCTGGGTCTTGACTATCTGGTGGAACAGATCTGTCAGAGGCCAGCTTCATCCTGACCAACCAGAGCTTCATTCTCCTTATTGCTCCGGGTGGCCACTCCGAGGAAGGCCCCATGGGTCTCGACCAGGAGTCGGGCCTTCTCAATGGCCACTCCGGCACTATGGAACAGGCTGCCTTCAGAGCTTAGGATGGCTGAGTCGCTGCCAGCCTTTAGGAGAGGTTTGAAGACCTGGCTCTTCAGGGAAACCTTCGGTGATAACTGTCCGCATGTTGGCCTCTGTCTGTCTGTCAGTTACTGAATTGTTTTTCCCAGCCTTGTTGCCGGATTCTGTGCTGTATGTTGCACATTGCATGTTGCTTGTTTTTTGTTTTTTATTTGATTCTCTGTTGGGTTGGGTTTCTGAGAAATTGTTTGTTGGCAATCTGTTGTACACCGCCCAGAGTTCCTGAGGGAAAATCGGGTGATTAACAAATATATACATACATACATACATACATACATACATACATACATACATACATACATACATACATACATACATACATACATACATACATACATACATACATATTGCTACACAAGTTGCCAGCAGAAAAAAGGATCCCAGATTTTACATAGCAAATGACAGCCTGAATATTTTTCTGTCTATAAGACGCTGCCTTTTATTAGATGCCCTCACTTTTTAGACCCCCAAATAAATAAAAATTAATAAATTCTCCTTGAGGTCTCCTCTACCCCCACCACTCCCACTTTAATTTACCCATTCTAAGCACTCCTTTTTCTGCAGGATCGGGCTCCGTCTTTCCTTAAGTTCTCCACCCCCACCAACCCTGCTGTTTTCTTTCATTTTCACATTCTAAACACTCCTCTTGGCTTTGGTGAGTTCGTTTTTTGCAGGATCAGGCTCCGTCAGGCTTGAGCAGCCTATTAAGACATGCCTTTTCTTAATGAGCTGCTTTTTTCTTTTCTTTCCAAAACACATTTCTTAATGGGCTGAGTCTGCAAAAAACAAATTCAAGAAAGCTGATGGGAGTGCTTAGAACTGGAAAATGAAAGAAAACAGTGCCATGGAGTGGAAAAAGCAAGTTGAGTTTGGGTTCTCCTCCACCTACCCACCCACCCACCCACCCTGAAAGGCTTACTTCCGTGTATATCAAGCCCCTTAATTTTTGGCATCATGAATTTAGAAAAATGTAGCATGGTATATACAGTAAAATACAGTACTTAAACTAATTAAGTATAGCACTTTTCTTTCCAGCTACAATGAGGGTTATTATTTATACTGAAGAGATGAAAATACATTATGTGAGTAATCGTCATGATGTAACCGTTTCAGTTGTTAGCAGGCAACTGTAGCAAGCATGATCTATTTCCCAATGCCAGTAAAGAATGTGGAAATTGTGCCAAATGTTTTCCCCTTCTTAGGGGAGAAGGAAATACTACTTGGCCAAATTAAAAAAAAAACGCACATGCCTTTTATTAATAAAGCGTTTGCTCCCAAATTTCTGGCTGTACTTCCTACCAGATAATAACACACATTTCCCAAGAGGCTTTATGTATCAGACCATTTACATCTGCATTTCTTTTTAGATCACCTGTTGTATGCATGTACTTTGTATGATCACAGACAATTCTTCACTGTTCCCTTCAATAACTGAAATATTTCTAGTTAAGGAATATTTCCATATTTGCTATATGTTGTGGAAAATGCAAAACATAAACCCATGGCAATAGTACTACATTCTGCCAATCATCGTTTTCAGTTTCTTGAAATACCACTTTTCCCCCTTCTTGTCTGCAATCGAGATGCACCTCTTTTTTTTCCTACCATGTCTCTCCAAGTTTCTCCACAAGTCAAAGAACAGCGAAGCAAAGTTGCACACTCATAGCCCCATCCCACCCTCATCCCCCAAGGTCTCATTTTACAAGAGCAATCTGTTGAAGGGCACAAGCTGGCAGTGGCTTATCAAAGACCTAATGCAAGGTCAGAAACAAAATTAGCAAGCCTACCCTTTCTCTCCCTGAAACCATCTTTCTTTTCATCTCTATCTCACTGCACCTACCAGGCTACTGGTATAAGAATGGATAGTTCACTCTGTGTGTGTGTGTTGGGTCGTTATAGTCGTGACCGACTCTTCGTGACCCCATATCCATGGAGTTTTCTTGGCAGGAATACTGGAGTGGTTTGCCAGTTCCTACTCCAGTCGCCTACAGCACCTGGTATTCCCTGGTGGTCTCCCATCCAAGTACTAGCCAGGGCAGACCCTGCTTAGCTCCCGAAATCAGGTGAGATCGGATGTCCTTAGGGCATCACTCTTGCAGGAATCAAAACTGACCATTTAGGCTGAGGGTCACATGAGATGCTACAGGGCCATAACTAGCAGTCGAGTCACATGTTTCACCTGTCTCCCTTCAAGTCCTACCTAAGGCATGTGGGTGCGACCTTATCCCATACATTCCTACATGGATGTTGAGGCCCCCACTAGAGGCCTTTTGCTGATGCCACTCCAAAGTGAGATGCAGCTCATGGCTTACAGAGATCGCATATTTTCTGTACTAGGAGTATAACTGCAGAGTACTTTCCTGAAGGTGGCTTGCCTGGTACTTACATAGTATCCTTTTGTGTTCTAGGCAAATTATTATTTTGGGCTTCAGGGCTTGCTTTCCTGGACCCCTGTGCTCTCACTACGTTGGTACTTGCACTCGTAGTCTTGAGATTAGATTACTGTAGTGCACCCTTATGTGGGGCTGCCTTGGACTAGTAATGGGATTAAGGAGATACCATCATATCACCCCTACGCTGCCTGCACAGCACTGGCTGCCGATCCACTAGCACAGGGGTCCTCAAAGATTTCAAACAGCGGGCCGGTCCACCACGCCCCAGACACCACTGGGGGCCGGACCACAGTCCCCCCCAAAAAAAGGCTGACATAGAAAAAAAGGGGGAGGGAGGGACAAGTGGGCAGAACCCCCCCCATATGCCATGATGATTGGCTTGCTCGCAAAGCAGTGGGTAGGTGGGGGGTTGCAATTGGTCCCAGGGGTCAGATTCAGGACCTTGGGGGGCCACATCCGGCCCCAGGGCCTTAGGTTGAGGACCCCTGCACTAGCACATTGACTTCAAGGTTCTAATGCTGACATACAAAGCCCTAAACGGTTTGGGACCTTGCTTTCTGTCAAGACACCTCCTACCGCAGAACACTGCCCGTAACACTCAACCACCTCAAGCAGGTGACTTGAGGGCGCCCACCCCAAAGAAAGCCTGGAAATCAGTAACAAGGAATATAGGGCTTTCTCGGTGGCGGCCCCTCACTTATGAAATCAGCTCCCTGCTGAGATTTTTCTGCCCCCTACACTGTCAATCATCAAAAAACATCTCAAGGCTTGGCTATATTGTATAGAAAGGCTTTCCCCTGGCTATTTATTAATCATTCTTTCTTCATTCACTGATCTCTAATCTACCCTTTTTGTTTTAGCTATTCCTCTGTTCCTTGAGTGATTATTATGACTTTATTGTTGATTTAGTTATGTTCATTTTGTTTATTAGCTGTATCTTTGTAGTGTACACTGCTCTTGTTTTGTTTGCTGTATTATCTGTACACCACCCAGAGTGGCTGTGTTTCTAGATGGTACGGTATATAAGTCTAATAAATAAAGAAATTGGAGGCCTTTGGGGAACTTTTTAATGGAGTATAATCTTTCTGTAAGACAGGTATGAAATGAATTAAACCAAACAACTACAGAAATATTAAAGTATACATTTTTTCATTTTCACAATAATTCAGGAAACATCAGCTTGTCTATTTCTACTATACAAACTATTTCTCTATATTGCTTCTGTGTTCCAATATGCCCCAAATAGTTAACAGTTGTTTAACAAGACAAATGTCTAACAGCTATGTAAAAACTGGAGGCACAAATGCTTAAAATATATGGAAACTAAGCTTAGGTTGCAGGCAAACAGTTAAATCAGAATTCAATCCAAAATGCAAGTGTTTTGAGGCCCCTTCCTCTGAAAGCCACAGCAACCCCTCAGAAAACACTTTGCAACACCTTTAGGGTACCTGTAGCAAAAAAAAAATCTAGGCTCCCAGAAATTTGGAAAATCAGAATGTTTTACGTTTTAGAAATGCAAATTATAAAACTGATTATGCATGCCCGAATCCCCACCGATTATGCATGCCCAGTCATCATTTGCACAACAGGTTCAGCTGTCAGGATTATTGCAGTAGATTGGCCTTCCTCACCTGGGGAACCAGCTAATTGTTTTTGAGCAACAGTAATCAACTATTATTCAAGCTTCAGTTTCAAAAGCACTTTCATTGTCAGGATTGCTTCTGCTATTTTACACCCTGCAGAGGCAAACTTTCAAATCCTGACAAAAATTGAGCATCAAAAACAAGGCAATAAGCAACAGCAGATAAAAGCAAACATGTGACTACAGATCTCACCATTCTGCCGTGAAGCCTCCCTCTTGATAGCCACTCTACTCTTGGCCACCCTGGGTTGGGAGGGAGGGCCCAGGCAAGAGCCAGATATGGTGAAGGCTCTGGGCCTAAGCACATCTGATCTCGCCTGACTTCAGAAGCTAAGCAGGGTCAGGCCTGGCTAGTACTTGGATGGGCAACCACCAGGGAATACCAGGTGCTGTAGGCGCCTGGAGTAGGAACTGGCAAGCCACTCCAGTATTTCTGCCAAGAAAACTATGGAAATGAGGTCACATAGAGTCAGTCATGACTGTAACTACACAACACACACAAATATGGGCGTTGACTGACCCTATATCACTTTCCACCTGCCTAGTTTCCCAGACTTAGCAGTGTTCCAGGAACTCTTACCCAAAAAGAAATCCCCAAGATTAGCCACTCTGAGGAACCATGCCAGCCTTGCCAGATAGCTGCCACTGCTTCTACACACAAACCTGGGATTAGGAAAGGGGAAGCCAAGTCCATTAACTATCCTGGTCAGATGTTAAAGTCATGAAATCTCTAATTATACAAGTCCCAAAATGGAGGCTAAGAACTAGAAGAGTTTGTTTGAAGTGCAGTGTCCTCAAGCATCATCTTGAGGGATGTCTATATAAACAAAAGCCTTGCAAGCAGCTAATTAACGATCCATTCCTATTTAGTCAAAGCAGATGGTTTGGAGAACTTTCGAGTAATAGGAATAATAGATTTAGATAGTACACTGTGTATTAGGCAGAGGCGTGACCCCAAGTCCCAAGTTATTTTGTTTTGTCTTGTGATGCAAATTATTACAAATAGCTCAGATTACAAAAGGCCTCTAAATATATGTGTTTGTTTATTAGACAAAGTGCCAACTTTATTTTAAAAATATTTTGCTATATTCCAGTATTCATGTCTGTGAAGATTTTCAGTCATCCAGGTGAGTTTATCTGGACGTTACATCATGACAACTGGACTCCAAACAGCTTTGTCAGTCTGAGGAAAGCTAGTTGTGAGTCCTCCATTTTATAGTTCACTTTGACCTCATGTCACTCTGGTTTGAAATAGGCTCATAAGATGAACAATGGCCCGAATATGCTTGTTAGGTAGACAATAGTCTCAATAAACCCAGTCTGGGTTTAGGCCAGGTCGGGGGACTGAGACAGTCTTGGTCGCACTGCAAGATGACCTCATCCAGGGGGCCGACAGGGGGTGCTCTACCTTGTTGGTCCTCCTGGATCTGTCAGCGGCCTTCGATACCGTCGACCACAGTATCTTACTGGATCGGCTCTCCGAGGTGGGTATCGGGGGCACTGTGTACAGCTGGCTCCGGTCCTTCTTGGAGAGCCGTCCCCAGTATGTGCAGCATGGGGGGGGGGAGTTGTCGGCCCCGTGGACACTCCCTTGTGGTGTTCCGCAGGGGTCGTCTCTCTCTCCCATGCTGTTTAACATCTATGTGAGGCCGCTGGCAGAGGTCATTAGGAGATGTGGAGTCTGCTGTCATCAGTATGCTGATGACACGCAGCTCTATCTCTCCTTTTCCACCTCTGCAGTTGAAGCTGTCCAGACCCTCGACCAATGCCTGAATGCAGTCATGGCATGGACCAAGGCTAACAGACTCAAACTCAACCCCGAGAAGACTGAGGTGATGTTCTTCGGGAGTTCCCCGTCCGGCTATGGGGGCCCTCTCCCCAGCATGGAGGGTGTCTCCTTCCAGCTGGCGGACAGCATTTGGAATCTGGGCGTGGTCCTGGACCCGGCTCTCACCATGGAGGCCCAGGTGGCCGCCGTGTCCAGAACCGCTTTTTTTCATCTCCGTCAAATCGCCCAGGATCACCCATACCTGGACAGGGACTCCCTGAGAACTGTTGTACAAGCATTGGTGATCTCAAGAATAGATTATTGCAACGGTCTCTACATGGGGTTGCCCTTGACTCTTCTTCGGTGACTGCAACGGGTGCAAAATGCGGCAGCCAGTCTGGTGGCACATCACCCCAGTTCTGGCTCGCCTGCATTGGCTACCCATTGCGTCCCGAATTAGATTCAAGGTCCTGGTTTTAGTTTATAAAACCCTCCATGGTCTAGGACCTGACTACCTGGCAGAGCGGATCACCCAGCGGTCAACTTCGGCCTGTCCAACGAGGATGTTGTGGGTGCACTCGCTTCGGGTGGCCATGCCAGAAAACCTTGACTCGGAACCGGGCCTTCTCTGTGACTGGCCCTACCTTGTGGAACCACCTTCCCAGCAAAGTGTGCCTTGCACAGTCCCTGCCGGCCTTTCAGAGGGCCCTAAAGACGCTACTCTTCCATGAGGCGTTTGGTGACAATTTAATTTTTTTTCCCTGCCATCTGCTTAGTTTTATCTTCTTAGTTTTATGCCAGGGTTGCATATTTTCTCTTTTAAATTGTTTGTTAATTGTAGTTATCTAGTTATCTGTGTGTCTGTTGAGCTGGCTGAATTATTGATTCAGTTTATTGTGAACCGCCTGGAGTTCCTCCGGGAAGACGGGCGGTATACAAGCCTCATAATAAATAAATAATAATAAATAAATAGGCCATTAGGTGAACAATGGCCTAAAGTGCTGAAACCCATAAAGTATGGGTCATTAGCTATGGCCTTGGTGGTGGTGGTGGTGGTGTGAAGTATTTTTGATTTGTCTGGGGATTGTTGAAATGGCCACTTGATAAGTAGCAGACAGATTATCCCTGAGCCCCCACTTCTGTTGAGAGAGGGCTTTAAAATACTCACATGAATGGTTTTGCTGACCCCTCCCTCAAACCACCTATCCTCTCTGTCTAATATGTGTACATCCTCATCTTTGAATGAGTGCCCTTTGTCCTTCAAGTGGAGGTGTACTGCTATTTCTGGTCCTGATCTGTTGATAAGGAAAAACTGCCCTACCGCATAACATTAGAATTACGGGGCATTCCATGAAAATTTTGGGTGCTAGATCTCAAACAAATAAGAGAAAGTACTTTTTCACCCAAATAATCGCTGGTCTATGGAACACCCTGCCAGAAGAAGTGGTGACAGCTGTCAGCCTTGACAGCTTTAAGAAAGGATCAGACAAGTTCATGAGGAACAAGGGTATCAATGGCTATCATTATGGATATCTAAGGACAACCTCCGGGTTGGAGAGATAGGCAGGGTGAGCCACTGTGTGAGACAGAATGATGGACTGGATGGGCTGTGGCCTGTTCCACCAAGTCTGTTCTTATGTTCTATGTTGGACCATTCTCCTGTTTATTGGCTGTTTAGTTTCTCTAATGTAGAGGTCTGCACACTCCTCACTGCATTGGACTGTGTATACTATATTGCTCTTGTTGTGTTTTGGTGCCAGGTTCTTTGGGTGGATGAGTCTCTGCCTTAGTGTGTTTGAAGTAAACAAGTGGTGTTCATGGAACAACACATCTGGTACTCAGTAGTTACCAATTTATCCCTGGCAGTATAGAAACAAATTTACCAATGCAGAAAAGGTGTGACCATATACTGGAATTCAGCCTTTCTGCAAACATTGTGTTTGAGCTTTCAACTTAATAGGCTCGCTATTCAGACCAGGGGGATGTGAAATGAAGGTGAACTATAAAATGGAGGAGTCGCCACTAACTTTCCTCAGACTGACGAAGCTACTTGGATCAGTAGCAAAATATATCCATCTCTCAAGAAAAGAAGTCCAGTTGCCATGACTCAACTTCCAGCTATACAGGGTTGTGTGTGTGTGTGTGTGTGTTGTGTCATTACAGTCGTGACCGACTCTTTTGTGACCCTATGTCCATGGAGTTTTCTTGGCAGGAATACTGGAGTGGTTTGCCAGTTCCTACTCCAGGCGCCTACAGCACCTGGTATTCCCTGGTGGTCTCCCATCCAAGTACTAACCAGGCCCAACCCTGCTTAGCTTCCAAAATCAGGCGAGATTGGATGTTGTTAGGGCATCTAGGCACTCCTGAATTAAGTCATGTCCCTTATAGTAGTTTTCCTAGAGTCCCCACCAGAGGGAGTAGATTCCTGATTTCAGAATGAAGTTGTTTATAAAGAGATCCTGCTGTTCCCTTTCTAAGGAAGTTGCTGTCTACAGTACTCACATTCCTAGAACTTACAAGGTCTGTCTCCAGGCTCTGTAGCTTGATTCCAGTAACCATGGCCCCAGATAGTAGAAGTAGGAAGAAGAAGAAAGAAGGAGAAGAAAGAAAGAAGAAAAGGCGATGTTTATGCCTTTATCTCCCAGAGGTGTTTCCTGAAGTGATAAAAATCAACTATTTGTCCTAGAATGTGCTTTTCACCTTCTATGTACCTTGGTTTAGCATGCACTGATTTGTTGTTAGGAAAGTAAGCATTTTCTGGCCTAGGAAGGCCAGAAAATTTACAACTTGAAATCACCAGTTTTCTGTCCTATCCCTTCTGCTGTGGAACTAGCTGTCACTGGTGGATTACCCAACACCATCCCATCTTCCCTTTAAAAAGATGCTAAAAACTAAAATCTTTAGGGCAGCTTCCAATAGTCTTATGCCTGAAAAACAATGAGCCATTATCATAATGTTTCACTATATTATTGTAGATCTAATTGGTTAGGATAGTTGATTGTGGTCAATTTTAATGTACAGTAATTGTAGAGTATTTATTTGGCAGAGGATATGCCACTTTTAATAACTACTATAAGGGACATGACTTAATTTGCTGATTCTTAGTAAATGTACCTTGTTGGACTGTAATATATCCTTGCTGTTTGTACACTGTCCAGACAGTGCCTATTCACTAGGGGGCGGTATAAATATATAACAAGCATTGAGCTTGATTGATGATGCACATACAGTACCTCTAAAGAAAGTCCATTAGAAAACAGGTTAATGAAAGGCAATATACAGTATACGGTATTTACCATAATGTTTCATTGGACCCTTAGACTTCCATGCACCCCACCCCCTCCCTCATGCATTTTGATGCATCTTCCATCTGGAATGTGTGCCATCTATTAATAACCCTATGCAATATTTTCAACATGCGGTCATAGAGCATTTAAGAAACACCACATGAATAATCCAGAATAATTAGATGGAGGTCAATAAATAAATCTAAGGAAAATGAAGAAAAAATGTGGGCTCAGTCTAGTAAGTAAACTTGCTCCTTCTGATATAGAAAGCTTTCTATTTTCCCCAGTAAAGGGATAAATGTACAGTAATTCAAGTAATCTGTTCCACTGAAATGTTTTATTATGTACTGCATCTTGCTTATGTTGTGTCTTTGTCTGGTAGTGTCTTTATTGTCTTTAATTTTGCTGTTTCAGAGCAATTATATAATAATTTGATGGTCTACAACAGCAATATTCTCTGAAATCAATGTACAAAGGGATGAAGCTTTAGACTTTGGTCTCAGGCTGTAAAGCAGTGTGTCAACTGTGTCAAGCTATGATCTCACCGACAAAGTATGAAGAAGTACTGGGGAATGTTTTTTTCAAGGTCTAGATGATTAGATACATGTCATCCATGCCAGGATTTTGAGAAGCTCTATTAAAATGAAAAACACCAAAGCTATACAACATTAGTAATCAATTTGCATAGTTAGCAGAACCTAATTAGGTCTAGCACCCACAGACTGATCTTTTAATACCTTTATTGCCACTGGCACAAAGTCCAGACCCCAAATGCATTCCAGCATTCCAACAAACCTTAGATATGCAGCAGACCCGTCAGATGAATTCCTTTATTAAAGAACTGGAAAAACATATGGAATTAGATTTCCATATGAAACGGGACTTAGGAAACTGTGTTTCTTTAAAGAGCAACCTACCCCCATTCCCTAGAAAAACACATGTCAAGCCTGCTATCCCAAAGATTTTTAAAGCTTTTTAAAAAATTATCCTGGGCAAGGAGAAGCCCCTGCTCCAAATACCACTTGGGTTGTTGGTTATAACACTATGTGTGCTTTTAATTTGCCCTATAATGCTACATGTAACTGTCTAGTATTTATTTGTGTATCTGTATTTTCTTTGTCTTAATGCCATTAAAGGTTTATGGAATGGAAATAGTGTGCTTTTAATTAGTATTTTAACAGTTCCAAGACTTGAATGTTATGTTCTTATATCACTTGAAATGTAATCTGTCTTTGAAGAGAGTAAAAATCAGTAATTTATGCATACTGATCTTTGGTATGTTCACAGATCTCTGTGCTCTCATGACCCTCGTTGGCATCATACTGTATATGAGCATGATCTGGAGTGCAGCAAAAAAACATGGTTTACCCCTTGAGGAACAAACACGGAGGCCTGACAGCTTTGGCTAATAGATGAAGGGAGATACAAGTATCGTAAAACCTAGCATGCTCCAAGCTTTTGGGTTCACCAATGTGTTATCTCAGATAAACAATGAGAGCCAGAACACTGATATTACCTAAACAAACTAACTGTTTCTCAGGTTTGAGAATCTTTAGTTGATGGTTATGAATTTACATCTCCAAGGAGTTGTGTCTCCATAATGTTTGCTTGCTTGCTTGCGCGCGTGTGTGTGTGTGTGTGTGTGCGCGCTCCACTTTTCTACTAGAACTTATCACTCAAGGTGGCTTACAACGTTATTAAAACAAATAAAAACAGATAAAATCAATATTTAGTTAAAAATTTAATAATATAAACCTGTCCGATTCTCGGTTGCATCAACAGGCACAGTTTCTAGAGCAAGGGAGGGGATAGTGCAGACCCCACCTGGAGTACTGTGTCCAGTTCTGCGCTCCTCAATTTAAAAACAATGTTGACAACCTTGAGCGGGTCCAGAGGAGGGCAACCAGGATGCTTAAATGTCTGGAACATATGTCTTACAAGGAGCGGCTTAGGGATCTGGGAATGTTTAAAGAGAAGTCTGTGAGGGGATATGATACCCATGTTTAAATATTTGAAAGGATATCATATTGAAGAGGGGACTGGTTTGTTTTCAATGGCTTCAGGGACTAGGACTCGGAGCAATTGTTTCAAATTACAGGAAAAGAGATTCCATTTGAACATTAGGAAGAGCTTCCTGACGGTTAGAGCTGTTCGGCAGTGGAAAATGCTGCCACAGAGGGTGGTGGAGTCTCCTTCTTTGGAGGTTCTTAAAGCAGAGGCTGGATCGCCATCCCTTGGGGGTACTTTTATGGGGGTTCCTGCATGGCAGGGGGTTGGACTGGATGATCCTTGAGGTGTCTTCCAACTCTATGATTCTATGTCCTGCTATAAAATCATAAAAATCAATAAAACACTGTGTGCCCTGTGTAGTCAAGTCTGAACCAACCTATAGTGACCCTAATAGCATTTTCAATGTCTCACTTCTTAAAGTGAGATATTTAAGAAGTGATATTACCTGTTCCAACCCCCGTCAGTTTCCATGGCCAGGTGGGGATTTGAACCGTGTTCTCCCAAGTCCTGATCCATCACTCTTATCCACTACACCACGTTAAACAGCATTAACTGTACAAATGATACAGATTAAAAACAGCACGATAAAGCGGGTTAAACATCAAATGCCTGTCAAAATTTGTTTATTTGTCTGTTTGTTTTTTGCTATTCTTAAAAGCAGTGAGTGGAAACAGATCACAGTTATGAAGAGAATGTAATCCATAGCTCAGGAGCTATACGGGAGAAGGCCATGTCTTGGTATTTGGGCTTCTGAAACAGCTGACATTTTAAAGAGGGTTTCTCCAGAAGTACTTAAAGTTCAGACGGGCTTATAACAGGACAGGCGGTCCCTCAGATAGCCAGGCCCCTATTCAGGTAGGCTTTAAAGATTCAACAACTTGAATTGAGGCTGTTAAGCCACTGAGAACCAGTAAAGGTCTTTTGTGATCAAGGTCACACGATCACAAATGTTCCAGTTAGCCTAGTGGCCACATGTTACACACCAACCAGAGTTCCTGGGCCCTCTTCAAGGGTAGCTCCACATAAAACACTTTGCAATAGTCAAGACATTGTAAGGGATGGATGACTGTTGCTAAGACCGATTGACACAGGAAAGGTCATAGCTGGAGCTTGCAAAGGCATACCAAGGAGTTCCATAGGCATGATTAGGTGTGAAGGACTTTTACGGTTGGTGGAAATATTTCAGGATGATCCTGTGTTAATTAGATTGTAGGATCAGAAAATGTGCCTTGATGTATGGTATTTACCCTTCTCAGCCAGTCTGCCCATGTTCCCCTCCGCCTGCTCTGCTTAAAGGTTACAACCTACACCATTTTTCTTTTCCTGTGCTAAATGAATTACAGTGTGGTATTCCCAACCCTTCCCCACTGTCAGCTGGCTTACCTGTGTCATACCTTGAAATACTATAACATCTCCAGGTCTCAGTTGCCCAGTGCTGTGTGCTGATCATATCCAAATTTGTGTTCTGTTTGGTCTAGGATCAAGTGTTCCTGCTTCTGCACGTCCATAGCAGAAATCATGTTGAAAGAGCTTGGCTGAAATAACTAGCTGAAATACCTTTACAGGAGAGCCTGGAGCTTTGCCATAGCACCTCATTAGACAGCTTCCCCCATGGCACCTTGTTCTAGCTTCCCGAGACCTTTTGAAGTCTTCAATCCCAAAACAGCCAGAAGGCTCTCACACCTCCCTTATCTTTACAAAGGCTTCAACAACAGGATCCCAGGGAAAGTTGTGTTTCAAAACCCTGTACTCTGTTTTGTAAATCTTTCCAAAATAAACTGTAGCCTCTGTCTGCTCCCCACCCTTTGTCTTGAGGAAGAATGATGGGGGGGGGGGAGAGATTCAGTTTATTTTTAATCCATTTATGTTAGAATTGCTACTGTTCTGATTTATCTAGCTCAGTTCTAACATGATGACATGATGGAAGTTATTTTATATCCTACCTTCCTCCCCTGGTTGACAGGAATAAAAATGAGTAAATTGAAAACATAAAGCACGAGTTAACAACAATTTTAACGGTATCACTGCTGTTGCTATCATTACTCATCATATCCATCAACAACAGTGGCACCATCCACCTAGTTGGAATTCTCTTAATCTAAATTCACTGTGATGTCAGTGTTTGGGTAATTCAGTTAGTTTTTCAAAATATGTTGTTTTAGGTCATCGTGATCTTAAAACTGCAGAGCTGGCAGGGACCCTACCTAGACCATCCCTTGTCAGAAGGCAAAATGCAGTCTATATGAAATAAGCCTTAATCAAGATTCTGAACTACTTTGAACACTTTTACAAAGGTTGATACTAGAAAAGGTCAGATTGTCTATTTTCCTTCAATCCCTTCCTCTGCAATAAAATTGCAGAAGAAAACAAGGACAAATTCTGTATATAAAAGCCCATATTATAATACATAAATATCATTTTTTTAAAAACTGAAGAACCTATTTGTCCATTATAGCATACTGAGAAAGTTTGAAGTGTTCTACATTATTATATGTTCCAAGATGGTTTTTTAGATACTTATTGATCAACATATGTAGCTGGATCCAGTTCAACAAGCTTATTTTAAATTGTGGCTAAACCTGCTCCACTGAAATCATCCAGCCTTATGCAGAGTGTTATAAAGCTCTCTGTAACTTCTTCTTCTGCATTTCAGGCAGAGACATGGGGCAGTGACTGATAATTTGCCATTTCCTCCTTTTCTCTAGAAGCCAGCTTGTGAGCCTGCAGTACAAAAGATAACTGCAAAGGAAGAGGCAGAGACAAAGGGCGCTTTTACACGACCCCTAAGATCTGCTGGCAACTTAAATTCGGACCAGAGATCTTGGTGTTTTGTCGCTCTTCCTGTGTTCCCACCCCTCTGCACTCCCTTACTCCTGTCTGCATGAGGGGAGGGAGAAAAAATGCAGGCTCACCTCCACTCTGTGTCAGGAGCTGCCCTGGGAAGCATTCCAATCTCTTCCAGTCTCTTAAAGGGGCGGGGGCAAAAAAAAAAAAAACCCACACAAAGCGAAGAGAGCCCGGCACTCACTGCTTTACATCCACATTCCACATCAGAAATTTTTCACCTTCGGAGACCAGGTACTTGGAAAATGTGCTGGGACGCGCTTAGGTGGGCATGGTTGTACTTAATTTTTTTTAAAATCCGGAGCTGGTGGGAAAACAATTTTAAGCTCCGGATCTGGGAGCCCTTTGCTTCGGATTTTAGGGGTCATGTAAAAGCGCCCACCGAGAAGGGTTGTGGCCCTTGGGTAGTATTCCTTTCCTTTGTCCATATTATTCATACATTTATTTATTTAAAATATTTTACATCATCTTTCTCAGAAGGTCCCCCTCCCAAAAAAAATCTCACGTACCTGTGAAGGTAGCAGGGCAGATAGAGAGAGACCTTTGCTAATGGCCTTAACACCTGTGCAGCCTCACTAAGGGAGGCATGGTCCTTGAAATAGCTTGGACCCAAGACATTTAAGGCTTCAACTGTAAGAACTAACACCTTTATTTCAGCCCAGAAATGGTTTGGCAGCCAGTGGAGCTGCTATAAAATGGGGGCTATGTGATCCCTGTGACCAGCCCCAATAAGTAATCTGGCTGCTGCTGAAGTCTGCAGAAACTTTCCAGGGGCAGTCCCACATGCAGCATGTTACAGTAATCCAGCTTGGATGTGGCTAAGGCATCTGTCACAATGGCCAGATCAAACCTCTTCAGGAATGGGCCCAGGTGATGCACTAGTTTTACTTCTGCAAAAAAATACTCCTGGCCATCACCAAAACCTGGGCATCCAGGCTCAGGGATTAATCCAGGAGCACCCCAAGCTGTGCACCTGTGTTTTTAGAGGGTGCAAAACCCCATCTGGCACAGGCTACACCTCTATTCCCCAATTTGCCTTTCAAATAACCAGGAACAGCTCTGTCATCTCTGTATTAAGTTTCAGTTTATTCACCCTCACCCAGTTCATTAATGACATCAGACACCATTCTAATGCCAGAACAGTATCCTTGGATGTAGATGGCAAGGAGATAGAACTGAGTATCATCAACGTGCTGATGATACCGAACTCCAAAACTCTGGGCAACCTCTCCCAGTTGTTTCATGTGGATGTTAAATAACATAGGAGACAAAACCAAACCTTGAGGGACCCTGCAGGTACCGGCTAGGGCAGTGTTGACAAATCTATGGCAAGCGGAGCCCTTTCTCTGGGCACATCACCTCCTAACAGCCATGGCCACTTCCCCCTCCGCTCGGAGCAATCCCCTGTGCTCCGTGCAGAGAGCCAAGCAAAGGGGAGGCAGCGGCTTGCGGGCTCCTTCATAGCCCGTTTACTCTCCAGCCATGCCGCTTTTGGGATGTCCAGAGTGGCTGGAGAGTAAACTGGGGCTACAAAGGAGCCCACCAACCGCTCCCTCCCCTTCACCTGGTTCTCTGTACAAAGCCGTTAAAATTGCATAAAGGGAGTACATTGGCACTTTACAAAAAATAAGTGGGTTTTGAATGACACTTTGGGCACTCAATCACTAAAAGGTTCACCATAACTAGCCTAGGGTGTCAAGACGGATTCTTCCAGCACATGGGCCAAACACTGATGAATCAACCCATTGTTGGTACCTCAACTTATGCATTTAATCCGTTCCGAATGCATGCTCTTAAGTCGAATTACTCTTGTCGGGGTACCTATCTAAAAAATTGAAAAAGTAAGTTAAAAAAGAAAAAAGAAAACAAATTATAAGTCGAGCAGACCATATCTAAAATTTGTAAGGTGGCAGTTAAAATGCCACCAGTTTTCCGCTCTTAAGTCAAGCGGCTGTTAAGTGGGGTACCACTGCATTATTCGTATTTCCAGGAGCTCCTTTGAGTATATACAGTATTTTGAAACAAGAAAAAATGAGTAATATGTTTAAACAAGCACACATTTATGCTTATTGTTGTAGCTGAAAAGATAGATCCGTAAGCTCCTTATCCTCAGCAGGGTTTTCTCCATGTCAAATGTTATAACGTAAGATAAGATAAGATAAGATAACTTTACTGTCATTGTACATTGTACAATGAAATTGATTCCAGACACAAACATAACCAAAGAATCCATCACGACTCCCTTGGATCACACCATTCAACTAAGCACTCAAATTTTAGCAGCATTCCAGCTCTTGGATAAACACTATTTTTAGTCTGTTTGTTTTTGTTTTAATTCAATATCACATCTGTTTCACTCACCAATTAAAAGATGTATAGCGATGAGAAGGTCCCCATTTTGAGACAACAGCATAGGAGAGGTAGGAACCGTGTAGCCCTCTGGAGACTGGCCTGTAGCTCCCAAGAGATGCAGCCACCTTGGCCAATAATCAAGGATAGGGTCCATAGTTAAACAATACCTAGAGACACACATGTCAAGTGTTACAAGGCGCTGCCTTTTATTTGCCATTACTGTATCTGTGACCCTGCTCTGGGGCCGTTCCATACTGGGGCCTGTTTTCAGTATGAATGATTGTAACCTGAACATTATGATGTAAAGTGTCAGGGGCCTGAACCTAAAGACATTGTTCAGGCGGGTGTGCCGTCCTCCATAGCCCCACAGAGAGGGGACATGGGGATGAGGGTAGTCCTCACTAAACTAGAAAAAAATGAGTACAGTGCCCAAGTGTAGAAAAAACAGTCAAATTAAAATTTATATTCATTTATACAGGCTAAAATATAACCGAAGTTATTTGTTTCTTTCCAACTTAAGTTCTCCATATACTGTACCTAAAATTTTGTTGTAAGACATTTTATATTTTTTAAATAAACGGGCGCATTAAAATACTACAAAAAGAGTAAGTACCTGTTGTACAGAGCTGAGAATGATCAGCATTCAGTTCTTGGGCAGGATGGCTGCAAAGATGAAGAAGGAAAAATTCAGTTGTAAGCAAAATTTTATATTAAGGCCACAAACAGCCCCTAGGAATTAAATGTTAGTTTGCTAGCCTAAAATTGTACCTCATTTGTATAAACAAACAAGTCTTTATCTATTTGCCTAAAGTAACTGAAAATAAAATTGTCCACTGTTGAATCAATATTTCACTACATTTCTTTTGACTCATGTTACTCCATGTATCTCTTTAAATTTATCTTCCTCTATGTACACTGTGGCCTCCCCCACTTACAGCCTATGATTTAAAAGTTCAATGTTGCATTCCAACGTATTTGTTCTGCAAGTTTCCAGTAATTCACAACATCCTTACTTAGATCTGACGATACGACAGAGGAAATGATGATGAATAGGATTTTCTGTTCCACTTATTTGACTCTGTGGAATCACATTTCATCATGAATGTATACAAACCAATATACAGGACAAATGAATTTGTCAATGAATCATTTAACCAGTGCTAACAAAACATTGGTTTGTTCCAAGAAAAAAATGTATAATCACTTAAAAGCAGAATGATTCTCTAGCATGGGTTTCGAATGATAATCTTTGTGAAAGAAGTTTCCTCATATTGTCTATGCTTACACAGTGATATCAAAATACATCATTTCTCCTATGAGATACGTATTAATAGTTGAGGAGCACGGAATCATATTATCCTTTACTGCTGTAAAATGCAGTTGCTTAAGCAGAAGTGGGTGACATCCTCAGCCTGGTCCCGGCATAGCGATCACTGATTCTGCCATAAACAGCATGTCGCCAAGAACAAAAGTCACGTTGTCTGAGCCTGAAATCCAACCCCTTTCAGTCACCCCACAGCTGGTTGCCACCACCCATTATAGGAAACAGCCAGTGAGGTTAAGGAGAGGGAGGGAAGTTTATTTCCCAGGAAAGCAACACACGTTTAGGCTGTGCTTTGACACCAATCTTGTTGTTTCACTCCAGACCAAATTTTTAAAAGTTGTAGATAGTAACAATTAAATATAATTCTACCATTTAGAGTATGGGGGAAATTACGGCACTAATTCTGCTGACTGCCATAGGATAAGCAGTAGAAAGCTTTTAGTTGCTGTTTTATTTTTGTTGTTCTCTTTCTTTATGGGATTCCTTCACATTTATGCAGCAGCAAAACAATCAGAAATACACTATGCTTATCATTGCATAACCTGTAGAACACCTTTTAAATGGCATAATGTGAGTGATAGAACAAAAAGGACCTCCATCTCCAACAAGCCTGAAATGCTTGCCCCATACTGATCTGCCCCTGTGTCAGGAAGATGTGACCAGCAGAGAGCAATGTTTAAGTAAATAGCATGTATAGAAACATATGAAACAATTCAAGGTGGTGTGATAAAGGTACCCAATTTTCCCCTATGCTTTTAATTTATTTATACATTTCTTTATTTGATTTCTATACTTCAAAGTACCATCTGACCCAAAGGCCACTCTGGGAAGTTAAGACCCAATGCCAGGAAAATATGCAACCAATCAAAGTCTATCTATTGTAACTTTTTATGATAGTGGGTTAAAAATTCACTGTATAATTTATTTATGACAGAGACATTAAAACACGACATAGGAGAAGTTGATGATTCTACATGAGAAAAAATTCAGATTATGAAGAATTATTTATGACCTGAAAATTTATTTTGAACATTTTGAAATTTGGATTGGTTAGCTGTTCAGAGTCAAAGCATACATTAAATCAATTTTGTTTTCAAAAGCTCTTCACATTTATTTGAAGCAAAAGCTTCAATTTACAACCACTAATTTACAACCACTATTTGGGGAAAAATATATGAGTAGCCATGCTGGATTAGACTGAAGGCCTACAAAATTAAGTACTGTATTCTGTTCATACTCTGGCCAACCAGTTACCTCTGACAGGCACACAAGAACAACATAAGATGATCCTGGTCTTACCTATTATCCCCAGCAACTGATCTACAGGGGTGCTGGATAATAGAGGTATTATATAGCTGTCATGATTAGCAGCTATTCACAATCTTATCCTCCTGAAATTTCTCCACCCCTCCTTTAAAGTTTTCCAGACTGGCAGCAGTCCTTATACATCGTATGATGGCAAATGTCAAAGTTTAAGCCCTTCATTTGATAGGAAACTCCCAGCACTGAAGGTAAGCAGATAAATAATTCTCTACACAACACACACGATTTAACACAACTCCATTAGGTCTTATCTTCCTCAGTTAAAAAAAAAAGACTAAACAGATGCCAATGCTGTAACTGTTTCTCGCAGAAGAGTGGCTTCAGTCCCTGTGTAAATTTTTTAAATTGGCAGTATGTAGATTTACTGTCAAGCTGGTTGCCTTACAAAAGGGCTACCAAAATGACAATGCGAAGTGTCTTTCTTGCTCTGCTTCCTGAGTTGGAAAGATGGGGAGGAAAAGGGGAGTTGAAGATCCCACAAGAGCAGTTCCTGCGGGTGTAACAACTCCTCCTCCTCCTCTCTTGCTCGCCCTCTCTAGCAAAGGAGGCTGGTGACTCTGAATGTTGGGGGGTAGGTTGGGCAGTATATCTGCTGTGGATTTTTGTGGAAACATTAGTATCACAGCAATGAACCTTTTTTAAAAAATATATTGAATTCAGCACCTTGGATAGGTCCTGTGAAATACAGATTAAAAGCAGGAGCAGATTGGATGCCCTCACAAAACCAGAGTCACCAGCCTCCAAAACCTTGGCCACCTTAGTTAGACAGTATTTATCTATTATTTTGTCTAGATAGCTCAGTGAGCTAGAACATTTGAGTTTGAAGTATGATTCTACATTACAACATGCCTTCTGGGTTAAAAGCCTGCCTGTATAGCCAGATTACAAGGACCCAGAGTGTCCTCAGAGGGCAGCATTGGTAAACTACTTCTGAGTATTTTATCCTTAGAAAACTATGAGAAGGGTCACCTTAAGTCAGAATCAATGTGACAGTACACAATTATTATTAAACATATTCTTTTATCTCTCTTCCTTGTGGGATGCATGATGTCTTGCTATATCTGATGAAACAACAGAGCTAGAACCCACAATAAATTACAATATTAAAAATATATTAAATAAAATGTATGACTAAAGCTACTGTGCAATAAAGTTTTAAACCATTTGAAACTACTTGGAACCATAGCAAAACACATTGCCATTAAAAGCCCCAAATGAGGTCATTCCTCCTCACCATGACATCCAGTAAGGATGAGTTAGTGAGGAGGCTGCTTTTTCAAGGAGTAGTTAGCACCACATGTTTTGCTTGTATATTTCCTTTCAGTGGCACCACTGGTCTTAAGTCTTCCTGCCAGGATGTCTGAATATAATGGCAACCCAGTCAGATAAAGTCTTCTAGACCATCAGCCTGCCCAGACCTTGTTGCAGAAGGAAATATCCTGGAAAAGTAATGACTGCACTCAATGACCCCCTAATTGGATAGCAATGGGGGTGGGGGGCTATGGTTCAAATTGCACACCCTCTTTCTTTCTGGGCAAGGTAGCAGTCCTTGAATTAATTGTTATTATGACCGTAGGTCAGTTATGTTAAATATACAAAACTAAAATGCACTAACAAATCATATAGTATTCACAATCAATACAAATAAGCTAAATTTAAATGTCTGATTTAAGTGAATTAATCAACTTTGCAAAGGTAATAATGAAATGTTAGACATGGAAGGCAGAGCAACCTCATTTTATTTACTCATTTAAAATATTTTTATCCCATCTCTCTTCTGAAAAAGGACCCAAGATGGCTCACATAATTAAAATACAACATTTAAAGCTAACAACTCTAAGCATATATAAATACTAAAAAGGGCCTACGAACACCATACTAAAAGATAGTACAGCATAACCATCCATTTAAAAGTTCCACTGAGGGGAAACCTGCTTGAAGCGAAAGATTGCCTGCTTCGGAAATGACAGCAAAGATGGGGCCAACCTGGCCTCCTGTGGGAGGGAGTTCTGAAGTTTGGGAGCAGCAACAGAGAAGGCCACGTACACAGCAAAGGCATTTGTGAAGGTTGTGAGATTCTCTCCTGAAGCTCTTAAGACTGGAGCAGGCTCACAATCCTGGAGATGCCATTTAGGCCTTTCAAGGGAAGAAATATTTAAGGAGTGGTTTTTTTCTTCTTTTCCACCACGCCATAGGTTAACATGTCCTAGTGGGCATTTGAACCTGGGTGACCTGAGTCCTAGATCTGCATTTTTGTTCAGTTATAAAAGTTTCACAGCATAAAATATTGAGATGAATCAACTGCTATTCACTTCTCTCTCTCTCTCTCTCTCTCTCTCTCTGGCATACGCCTTCGCAGGGATGGTGTATAGATACGTCTTTCTTTTTGGTGTGTGTGTGAAGGAAGCACCCGCCTCGGTTTTTTATTTTTAAAATAAATATTATTTTTGTTATTATTGAGGGTGCTCTGTTCGCTCACTAGCATCAGGGTGGATTGGGTGGGGAGACGGTGCCCAACATCGGAAATGACAGCGTCCGGCAACAACACAGGGGCTTGATATTAAGGCACCGTCTGAGGCCATTTCACGGCGCTCTCTCTCTCTCTCTCACTCACACACACACACACACACAGAGCGCTCCAAGTGGGTCTCATTCCCCATGTCCTCTCAAAGCAGAGGGACGCGATTGGGGCGAAGCAAAGGTCTGTGCGTCTGGAGCCTCGTGGGGCAGTGGTTAAATGCCTGTACTGCAGGTAAAACTGTGCTCACGACCTGGGGTTCAATCCCTGGTAGCAGGCTCAAGGTTCACTCAGCCTTCCATCCTTCCGAAGTTGGTAAAATGAGTACCCAGCTTGCTGGAGGGGCAATGTATAGCCTGCACACTGTAATCAAAATTGTAAACCGCCCAGAGACGACTTGTAGTGGTATGGGGCGGTATATAAGCAGAACACTTTTGCTTTGGATGGGGATGGAGAAGGAGGGTCCCGTTGTTGCTGAAGGCGAGCTTGGGAGGGGGAAAGCTGCCTTGCCCCCACCCTCCTCCTCCTCCTCCTCCTCCTCCTCCTCCTCCTTCTGGTCCCGCACAGCAAGCAAGGAGGGCGCCCGTCCTCAGGCTTCCTGTGGGCAGCAGCTCCTCAAGACGAGGGACGCCTGGGAACGCGTGGCTTCCCCACCACCGACCAGCCGGCCGGCCGGCCGGACCGCCTTTTCCTCCCTCCCTCCTCCTCCTCCTCCTCCTCCTCCCGCTCGTCTCCTGCTGGCCTCCCTTCTTCCCCTCCTCCTCCTCCTCGTCCTTCTTCTTCTTCTTCTTCCCTCCCGCCTCCCTCCGGAGGCCCAGAAGGAAGGGGCCGGAAGTGAAGGAAGGCGGGCAGACCCAGTGCGCGACAAGCGGGAGCGAAGGAGGCCGGCCAAGAAGCCCGGAGAGAGAGAGAGAGAGAGAGAGAGAGAGAGACGAGAGGGCGGAGGAGGAGGAGGAGGAGTTGGGGGAGGGCGGGGGAAGGAGGAGTTGGAGTTGCGGGGGGGGGGGGAGTCCACTTTGCCAGGAACTTTCTCCCTGGCGGGGACGTCGGGAAATGGCTGCAGCGTCGAGGGCTGCTGCTGCTGCTGCTGCTGCTGCGGGCGGCGCGGCGGGATGGAGGCGGCCTGAGGTGAGGTGTGTTGGGGGGCGGGGGGGGGGGGAAGGAAAGGGGAAAGGGGGGTGGCGGCGGTGGGGGGGGAGCTGAGCGAGCGAGGGGGGGCGAGTTGGGCGGCCGGGGAGGGGGCGCTGGCGGGAGGTGGGGAGGAGAGAGAGGCATTAATCCTCCTGAGGCGTTTCCGGAGAGCGAAAGAGACCTTGGCCGGCGGCGGCGGCGGGGGGGGGGGGCGCATCCCCGGCGTCGCCTTGGCTCCGGCTCCGGGTGGCTTCGCTTCCCGCGGCAGAAAAAGGCCTCTCTCGCTTCCGAAAGCCTTGGCTTTGCGAGCCGACCGATGGGGCTCGTCGCCCTCCTTTCTTCTTCTTCTTCTTCCTCGGCCTCTTCCCGGGTTAGGACGGTGAGTCCTCGGGTCGGGAAGGGGATGATGGGTGAAGGAGGAGGCCGGGATGGCGGGGCCTGCAACCCCATTCCTCTCCCTCATGGAAGTGGCGCCCCGGGAGATTGGGCTGCCCGACTGCGGCTCCCGTGCTGGCATGGAGACGGTTTGGGAGCGAAGGCAGGCCTCCTCCTCCTCCTCCTCCTCCTCCTCCTCCTCCTCCCCGTCGTCTGGTGCAGCCCTCCTTTCTGGGCTTTCCATCTTTAATTGTAGGGGATCAGAAGACAAAACATAGCTTTACTGCTGAATGTTTGAGGGTGTTCTGTTCAAAAGTGGGGGGGGGCGCTGAACATTTTGAATTGAGCATCTTAGGCGTGTTAGTCCTGTTCTTGCATGCCGCACAGTTACCTGTACACAAACACCACCACACATGTTCTCGACAGTAGTTACAGATGCTCCAGGCATGTCATTGATGATCCTGTGACCAAGACTCATTGACACTGACTAGCAATGGTAATCTCTGCCATTATTTATAAAACATTTTTTTTTGGTGGTAGGAGACTCTTGGGAGCTACAGGTGACCAAGGAACAGATATGGTGGCTATGAGGCCTTGATTATAATCACCGCTAGTGTTGTTACATCAGTGTCACTTGTACTATGGATGTCATGCTAAAGTTTCACCAGAAGTGAGAACTATTGAACCTTTGAGTTCTGGTTTTCTACAGGATTTGTTTTCTAATTTTGGACATAGAAGTCCCATGGGTCTCTGTTGTGGCTTATCACATCTGATAAGTTAAGTGGCAACTATCTTAGTTTAACTGGATGGCTGAAAAGATTAATTGATCTTTCATCTTAGTGTTTGGCATTAATACCTTAGAAATATTTTTAATTTTTTTAAAGTAGGATGTGTTAAGTGCTAAACTTTCCCCATTAGTCTATTTTCCTGTTGTGTAATCAGAAGACAATTTGAAATTGACACGACTGGTACACTGACAAGTATAACATAACTATCAAAAGTTTAGTTATGTTATGCTTGTCAGTATACCAGTCGTGTCAATTTCAAATTGTCTTCTGAATCTTATTACTGTACTTACGTATGTTCACATATGTTAGACAACATAAATTGAAGTGACATGACTTGGCAGGTGCCAAGGTGTACAAGCATCAGTCAGCTTCTGAACTAGCAGCAATGCATCCCTGCAGTGTTGGCTATTTTATTTATGCCTGTATATGTAAGTAATAGAATTCAGACTATTAAGTCTGTTGTAAGAATGTACTTAATTCATGATTGGATTCTTATTATTTATTTATCATTATCATTTCATATGAACCCTTTTTCTCCTGGTAAGGGACCAAAGGTGGCTAAAAAAATAGATTTAAGTACACAGAGAGACACACAAATTATAATACAGTATAATAATTTAAACATGTAATAATACTAAGATATCACTTACCTAAAAACATTTAAAATGTTTCAAGATACATCAGTACAGTAATACTGCATAAGACAAATGCCCCTTAAGACAAAAAACTCGTAAGACGAATGTAATTTCCAGGAACAGGAAACAAACATTCATCTTACGAGGTACCATTGATCCTCGCCTGGGCTGTTTGCAAGGGAACATCCCAGATTGGTGAGGATCAATGGGTCCCTGCTCTGCCCATCAATTTGGTGGGCACCACAGGGATTTACTGATATTTGCAGAACTCCACCACTGCTTCCCTTCCAAGCAGCACAGGCTGGGGGAAGATTCATGGGTCCATGTTCTGCCTGAGCAGAGCACAGACCCATGGATCTTTGCCCAGACTCCGGAACGGATTAATTGGTTTTCAGTGCATTCCTGTGGGAAGCCGTGCCTCGTAAGATGAATTTTTCATAAGACGACTTGACCCATAGAACGAATTAAATTCACCTTAGGAGGTACCACTGTGGGTTTTTTTTTTAAAAAAAACCTCACAATCACCCCGTGAAGGGTTCTCTCTCCATGATCTGTCCAGTTGCCAAAAGCTGGCCTTGTATTAAACAGACAGCAGGTGGGGGGGGAGTAACATAGCCTCCTCTGCAAAGGTATTCCATACTCCAGGAGCAGTTACCAAAAAGACACAGCTCATGTTCTGACCATATGTGCCTATGCAGATAGTGCGACTGAGAGGAGAGTCTCTTCTGAAGATCTTAACACCTGGGAAGACTTATATGGAAATATTCAGTTCTTCAGTTCTGCAACTGATTTTAAAATGTGAATCCGTCCAGTTTAATGGTTTCAGAATTACTCTATAGACAATGAAGAGGACACAGGAAATTGGAGAATTGCTAAATGCAAATTAAATTGCAGTTGACTATAATGCTGAAAGTTGATCTTTAAAGTGTATGGTTTGAAAGGTCTTTTACACAGAATTATTCAAGGATTTTGCAGAATTATCAGAATGTGGATTGAGAAAAAATGAGGAAATATCTTCTCTGTAGAGTTTGGTTTACATTGATTACTGAGAATTGAAACACTTGCATGCTGTTGGAATCAAAGCTTAGCTAGAAATTCACCCCTCATGATGAATTTATCTTTTTTAAACTTTTTCATGTAAAACATAGGCAAGAGGAACAGAAAAGTCCAGTGTTTATAGTTGCTTTAAAGGAGAACTGAGAGGACTTCACATTTCCTCTTATTTTCTTTGTGGTTTTGTGCTTTATATTCCACATACCATACTGGATATCTTCCTGCAAAAAAAAAATCTTCTCCACCCACCACATTCCATTGACCTTTGTGGCAGGGGTTTCTGGGATTCTGTATATGCTGTTCATGCCACTTTGTGCTGTAGAAGGGAATGTCCCATTCATACAATCATTTGTACTCCTAATAGAAAGAATTATGGTGCCAGCACCTTGAATCCCTCATTTTAATTTTCTGATGACATCTGTGAATTTATGAAGCTGATATCTACAGAGTCAGGCAATCTAGCTTTGCATTCTATGGAAGCTGTTTTCCACTGTTGAAGTCCTTACAGTAAAATAGAATAGCCAGACTGATACTGCACAGGGAGCTTTATGACAGATTAGATATTTCAGTTTTCTGTGAGTTTCCAGCTGAAATCAGTACTTCTTTCATTGCTCCTCAGTGCCTCAGTCTAAGGCAATGGTTTACAACCTTTTTTGGACTTGGCAGGCTATTTCCATAAATTGTACCCTTCATGTTAGCAAAATGTTTTTAATATAGCTGCTGTTTTTTTAAAAATGTACATGTTGTAGCTGTAAATAAATATCCTGGGAATTGAATTAAAAGCAAGGGAATAATAAGATGAGTGCATATATATTTAACATTCAAAGCTCAAAAGATGTAATGAATTCAAGTCAACACAGAAGGCCCCGTCCCTCACTGAACACTAGGACAGACTGAAGTGCCCACTTATGTATACACTGATATAGAACTGAAATGATCACAGAATGGAGGACAGTGAAAGCTGAGTCTGTAAGAGACACACATGTTTAGGTGTTGCAGGCATGCCACTGGCATGTTTGCAACGCATTGTTTAGGGAGAGACTCCCCGTTTTTCATCAAAATAACAATGTGATGGAATGGGGCTTTCTTGGGGTTAAAGATCAATGAAAGCCCAGGTTGCCATATGTCATAAAGTTGAATTACTTTCACAGCTGTTGACTTGTATTTGTTTTACACTGTAGATATATGTACCCTTTACAGTCTTTATTCAGACCCCTCCCCCAATGTGTCTCTAAATGTCCTGGTTTGTACCCTAGGTCTGCTCTAATGTATTTAAATATATTATCCAGGATGGGCAGTGTGTGGCCCACAAATTGGGTCTCCCTCTATCATTTGTGCAATCCTCAAGTCCCCCTGTTTCCACTCTTGGATTGTGGTAAGAACAGCAATATTCAGATCAGGAACTGAAGAGTCCCCCTTGATTGGCTGTTCTAGAAACAAAAATAGAAACCAGAAGTGCCACCTGGGCAGTTTCTATCCGTTCCCCCCCAGGGCCTTCTTTGGGTCCAATTCAGTTTATAGTGCGATCCAGAAGCACATATTTGGCCGCTAAACCTACAGAGATCAACCCTCATTGTTCTGAGCAATTCACCAGACCAGTTTAGGAGCAGAGCTGGGGATTTTTGGCAGGCAGAGATGGCAGTGTCATCTGTTGCTTTGTTTTACAGCACAAACCTAGATGAATGTTTTTCAGGGGTCTCAAGTCACACAATACTTTTTTTTTTTTTGCACAGAAGGTACTTCCATGAAGAAAATAGTTTAGAATTTGAACGTAATTGATATGCGATATAGTAAAATAAAAGAACCTATTACAGTATAGCATATCCAGAAAATTATTTAGAATGGAAAGTGCTTCTCAGCTGTTTTTTGGTTTTGTTGGTCCCTGTTTGTTTGTTTGTTTGTTTACTTGCTTGTGAATGTTAAGTTTCACAATGGTGCGTTCCAGGTGCAAGTTGGGGATGTCCTTGGGTTTACTGCATCTAATGCTCCCTCACTTTCTTAATAGATCTCAGCATTTGGCAGATTAACAATGCCAGGTTCCCCTTCCATACTGAAAACATTTGTGGGTTTAAAAGAGTTACTGTAGGGTTATGCTACCTCCAGTCATGCCCAGAACATGGCAGAAGAACTGTAAGAATTGGCCACCAGTTTGCTTCCCTTAACCTACTCGATAAGAAAACATGACAGTACAGTTCACGCAAGTATTTAGAAACAGTCCATGTGTGTATCTTGTACACCTTTCCATAATATTAAATATGTAGTGCTATCTGAAATTAATTATTATGCATAAAATTGCAGTGTTTTATTGTTAGAAATGTGCAGCTGTGAACAATCAATGTTGATCACATGAAATGCATTTTATTCCTGAAATGAAAAGTATTGTAAAGCAAAATGAGAATATCAAATCAGTATTTTCCAGCTACCTTATTGATAGCATATTTTGAATGCAATTTCTAATTTGCACTAGGATCATAATTGCACACAATTCCTTCCTACGTTTCCAGAATTAAAGAGCCAGGGGTTACTCTGTTGTTGTTTTAATTGTATGAGTGCACCCATTTGCCAAATGACAGTTTAATCACCAAAAAGCAATGAAAGAAGTGTTGCTCTTTCAAATAATAATTTGGTACTCAAGCTCAATTAGCACAGTAGTCAAAAACAATTCCTGATTGCTAAAGGATTGCTGTAAATTTAGTAATGTTTTGCTTCGAACATTCCAGTCAGCAAAATTTGTTTTGCAGATGCACAACATAATTTCACTTTGATAGGAAACTTGAACCACATGTGACTGAAAACCTCAGTAAGCTCTACATTTTTAAAAACCCATAGAGAATATATTAAATAGCAAAGTCTCAGTTCTGCTTGTAATGTTTTTACTGTACCACCTCATGTAGTAGTGGTTCTGATGCAGACTTTAGGTATTCCTAAGGGCTGTTGCAAATGGGACTTGATATTGTAGTGTTACTATTGCTAAATGGCCCTGCAGTAACCAAAACTTTTGTACTTGATTGGACATACCTATTACATGTTTGTTCAGTAAAATAATCAGCTAACATCTATTTTAGATAACCAAATTGGATTACAGCTTCATGTCTTTGCTATTCAGTTACTCAGGTGAATATTGAGTGTTATTGCTAAGGTAATATGAACAAATCACATACGCATACAGTAATACCTCAGTTTGCAAACACCTTGATGTATGAGCATTTTGTAAGATGAGCAAAAATTTCCATACAAAATTTCAAAATTTTGCTCTGCTCTATGAGCAATTTCTTGCAAAACGAGCATCAGAGATGCTCATATTGTTGCCGCTACCCCCTCCTTCGCTGCTGCAGCCATCACACTGGCAAGGGGATGACAGCAGCATGGGCTAGGGGCATCTCTCACTCACGATGTGACTTACCTCCTCCTCACTTTGGCCCTCGCTGCAGCCCCAGAGGAGACCTCCAGACCAGGCAGAGATCCCAGCAGTGGCTGTGCACCCCCTCACCACTGGCACACGGTTGCAGCTGCTGCAGCCTGGCTGACCCTTCCTGCCGCCACACACACGCAGGCAGGCGGGGCCCCATCACTACTGCCACTGCATCCAGGCAGTGTCCCATCAGCACCACTGCACACACCGCTGGGTAGGGGCCCATCGCTGCCACCGCTGCAGCCACGCAGGCCCTCCCTGCCGCCACAGGCACTTAGCTGTGGCAAGTGGTTTACAGCGAATGCAGCATCCATGGTGATGGGGTGTGAAGCCATAGAACAAATTAGGTAAGATTTAATTATTTCTTATTGGATTTTTAATTGAGTACACCGGACCCTTGTATAACAAACGGTTTGTATAACATAAAATTTGTACAACATAAAAAATTCCGGAGATAGGGGGAATTTGCTTAACATAATCGCCTATGGGGCGAATCTGTACAACATAAAAATGGGATCACTGTTTTCAATGCATTCCTAGGGAAATTTGTATAAAGGAAGATTTGCTTAACGTAATTCCATTTGGAACAAATTAATTCCTTTATACAAGGTACCACTTTATTTTGGTTTACGAGCATGTTTCCAGAACAAATTATGCTCATAAACCAAGGTACTACTGTTTTTGCCTTAGATAAAAGTATTTATGTTAAAAATTCCGCAAATGATTGAAAACAAAAATCATAATTAAACAGGCTGACAAACGAAGAGCTGTTGTGATCATGAACAGGCTGGACTACATTCAGGAGGCTAAGAGACAACTCTCTAGTTATCACAGAACTGCACAGCCTAATGTAACAATTCATTGCAGAAGTGGTCTAGAACCCAGGGAAGTTTATCTCAATAAAACATTAAAGGTGCCAGTAGACAGTGTACAGTCAACCCCCACCATTTCGCTGTTCAGGTACTGCTGTCCCACTATATCGCGGGATCGCAGTACCTGCTGGGGGCAGCGGGGAGCGATCAAATCTCTCCCCGCCGCCCCCACCTGCCCCTCTGATCGCCCCCCGCCCCCACCCGACCCGCTTCCGCATATCGCGGATTTTCATGTATCGCGGGTCGGGTGTATTATTTTTTGCAAAGATTTACAAACTTGCATACAATGGTCCTCCACCATTTCGCTGTTCATATATGAAAGGCAAGGCCCCCTAGGATAAGCTGCATGGGCCTGTTTGAGACTTCCTGCACTTACCCCAGCCTTAGCGTGCCCCGAACGGGCCTCTTACAGGCTTCCCGGGTCTGTCAGAGGCCCCGGAAGTGGCTTCCGGTGATCCAGAAGGCACTTCCGGTTTTCACCAGAAACCAATTCTGCCGCCTCTGACAGGCTCGGGAAGCCTGTTGAAGACCCATTCGGGGCAGTGCCATGCAAAGGTAAGTCTAGGAAGCCTCGAACAGGCCCCCCAGTCCTGACCTGACCCAGCATCCGCATATCACAGGTTTTCCATTATTGCGGGTCGGGTCGGGACCCTAACGCGCAATAAGCAGAGGTTAGTATACCAAAGTATAAATAAAACGGGGATAATTTTCCCAAGCTTTCATGAACTAGATGTTGGTAAAATATAAGCAGGAAAAAAGTATAAAAGCACAAATGAATTAATATGTTTAATGCCAATAAAGGTTTTGATTGATTTATTGTATAAAAATAAGATATTGGGGGTACTTTAAGGACTAATGGTTCATTTCATGGTGAGCAAAATCTACTTTTTCAAACAGAAGATATGGATATATGTCCTCTATATTTCTGTCTCTCATCATAATGGTGGGAGTCAGGACAAGGTAAGGATTCTGGTATTGTGGCAATGCTTCATTCACACAGGAATGAGACAAGCTATTGTTTGAGGGTGCAACCCCTAACCAATGTAAGTAGTCTTGCCTATCATGGAAATACTTAAAAGTTTTTTCTAGGTTAGAAATCAGAGTTTGTCAAAGGATTTTATACCTAAAATATGTTACAGAAAACTGTGTTATTAAGCTATGTAGTGTGTTATGAAATCTTGATCTCTGTTGAGATCTATAGAGAGGAACTGGAATAGATTATGATTATCATTATTTTCCTCTCAGTCTTCCTTTGCAATTCCTTTTTTCTTCAATGTTCAGTTTTGGATGTGTCCTGGGAGGCAGGCAAAAGTGTTCTGGAACTGATTTGTCTGTATTAGAGATGGGAACAAAATGAAAAATGAAACACTGTTTCATCATTTTGTTACATAATGAATTACTTTGTTACGTAACAAACTGGTAGGGTGCGTTTCATCATGAAACAAAACAAAATACCAAAACAAATAGCGCCCCCCAAGTGAGCTATTAGTGGCTTTGCCGGCTTGGCTTCCAAATCCCAATTCAAATGATCTTTTCCTAGGGGCACTCCCTTTGGAGCTTAATAACCCAGCCCCCAAACCTCTCCAAATTTCAGGGGCTTACTGGGAAGAGCTTGGGGAAGCTCCCTAGCGTTTTTTGGTGCCGATACATGGCTGCAATCCATATTTTCGAGTACATAAACATAACAAAAGCATGTTCTTGAAAATACAGATCACAGCCATGTTTTGGCATGGAAATGTTAAGGTAGCTTCCCCAAGCTCCTCCGTGTAAGCCCCGGAAATTTGGAAAAGTTTGAGGGTCAGGGGGCTGAGATATTAAGCTCCAAACGGGGTGCCCTTAAGAAAGGATCATTTGAATTGTGATTCGGAAGCCCAGCCGGTGAAGCCGCTAATCACTCACCCACCGGAGGGGGGGGCTCTTGCTGCTTCCTGATTTAATTAGAATGATTTTTTTCCTAAGGGCACCCCCTTTGGAGCTTAATAAGTCAGCCCCGTGATCCCCAAACCTCCAAATTTGGGGGGCTTACAGGGAAAAGCGAAGCTCCCCTGCCATTTTGGTGATTTTAGGACCCAAGGGAGCATAGCATTTTGATTTGTTCTGTAACAAAACTACTTTAAATTTGTTACTAACGAAACAAAATGAAGCTACTAAAGAAACAAAACACTATATTTCCATTTTGTGCCCATCTCTAGTCTGTATCCTCATTCCTGATGTCAGATTTGTATCCATTCTTTCTTTCACACAGAGATTGTTGTTTGTCCTATGTAGAAGGCACAGAGGCACTGTTAGTAGAAGATGGCATACATTACATCACAGAATGAAAAAGGAAATAAACCTCTGATGCTGTGTCTGACTGTTAGTGCCCTTTATGGTGCTGCCAGCATAAACAAAGGAACACACCTTAGCATTTGGGTTTGACAAGGTCTTCTTCCTGTCTCTGTCTCTAAGTTGGATTGCCTTTTGTGTCCTAGCAGTTGTTTAAGATTGGGGGGGGGGGGGTGTCCATAGGCAAGTACAGGCCAGCTTCCTAAAGTCTGGGAGAGGGAAGTATTGCTGTCGAGCATGAGCTGAATATTACTGGTAACACATCTCACTTGGGAGCTGTAATTGACGACATATGGTATGTTTTCTCTGTTGAGTTTGGCTTGTAGTAGGTTGCTCCTGGATGTTTGTCTGGCACTGTCAGATCTGGTTATATTGGAGAGGATGGTTACAGAGAATTTATTTGTAGCATGTTCGAAGTGGAAGCGGGAAGTATGCATGAATGTGAAATAGTAATTGGGTTTTTAATATAATATAGTGCTGATATGTCCTTTGGGCAATAACACCCTGGTGCACAGAAAATTAACTGGTTGTGTGAACAAAATTAGGCCTGGGTTGATAGCAGGATGAAAGTTACTGAAGCCCTGGTGGGATTTCTGTAGCATGTCCTTGTTATGAGTACAAATGATTAAAATAAATTTCAGGTAAGGAGCAGTATTTGGGTGCAGGAACCGTGCAAGTGTTTTTTCAGGTCTGCAGTAAATGTATTTACATAATGTGAGGGCATGCATTTTCCCATAGTTGTGTAACAAGTCTGGAGATACAGTTGCATGAAACAGTATGCGAACCTTTTGAGATCTCACGGTGTTCTGCATTAATGTATTATACACTGTGATCTGATCTTCCTCTAAAGTCAAGAGTATTGACAAATATAATGTACCTTAAATAATAACACAAACAGTTCTGACCTTTCATGTCTTTATTGAATACACTGTATTGCATGTACAGTATTTTGAACACAGAAGTTTTTGGTTTTGTAGAAATGGTTAAAGTTCTGAGATTTTCTTCTTTTATCTGTGTCTGAATTACAAAATAACTTCTCTGGCTGAGGCTGAAGATGGTTATCATATGTGCTCTTGGTTCCTTCCCATTTCTGTCTAAAGGAGGAAAATCAGATAAAAGTTTTCCCTGCAGCAGAATTCTTACCTTAAAGATTTCTGCCTGGAGTTAGCCATTGCTTATACTTCTTTAGGGAGTACTCTGAAGCATTTACCAATCTAAGCATGAATGATGTGGCCAAAGAACAAAAGTTGAAACTTGGTTTCTTGTAAATTATCTCCAGAACATGAACAAATTGCAAGCACATTTGTAAAAGGTAGCCATAAGAAAATATTTCCTAGTGTGCTAAAATTACTCAGTAGTGTTCCCTAAATTCCTTGTGGTGGGGAAGCCTCCCCCTTCCCGTCCCCATATTTAAATTGGAAACATACCTCCACATACCATTGGTGTGGCAAATAGTAATAAAGTGTGCTGCTTAACTACATTATTAAAATTGTTTATTATATTAAAGCCTGATCCACTAATACTCCAACTCTTACACTCAGACTGTTTTTCTTTGAAAAGCAACTTCACTTAGTTAGTGGCGTGTATTTCCAAGAACCATAGCCTAAACTCAAGTGATGTACGGTGATAATAAGGGTGATAGTTTTTGTGAAAAAATAAAAACCTACATATACTGTAGGCTCTATGGCAAACCAGAAAGCTTGTCTGCTTTCCTTGCCCCTCTCAGCTTACATTTGGGAACATGCCTGCTAGGATGATAAGGTGAGGTAGAAATGTTTACACATGTGAAGACAGTATTTTGCTTTTCCATATTCAGATGTTGCTTACTGTACTTAGACTAGCAGAAGGAGATGCTGGTCTTACTTTTCACCCCCCAAAATGTCTCTTATGGCTTATAAAATGAAATTTTTAAAATTAAGATTAGCACAATTAAAACAAAGATTGAAAGTTGAGCAGAGGTAAAGGATTCTATCAAGAATTAATAGCCATTGTGTTCAGAGCAGTGGGGATTTTTAAATTGTCTACGTTATTTCTAATAAACTGTTGAAGACTCCAAAAAAAAAAAAAAAGGAATTAATAGCCATTAAAGGCTAAGCGAACTAGAAAGATTCTTTACTGTCAGAAAGTCTTTGTGCTGCATGATGCTGAGGAAAATATATTTCCGTCATACTGAAGGGAAGGGAAGGGAAGAACACTAATTTATTGGGAGCAATAAAACATAAAATTTTAGTCTTTGCTAGAGTGAACTTCATTTAACACCTTCAGTCACTTCTTTTTACTTAATAATTGCCTGTTATTGAATTAAATGCACCTTAATATTGATACAGTAGTTTTATTTAGTGTGATCAATAAACCGCAAAGAGGTCCATACACTTCTTTTAAAAACTGTTTCAAGTTCATGTCTGTTCATTTGTAAAACAGGTCTGCTCTAGGAAGCAAACATTGTTTTTCATTGGCCAGGATCCAAGTATGACATACTACAAAGAATGCCTACATTCTTTTCTGTCCTGCTTCCTCTATTGATCCTTCAGGGTGCATTACATAAAGATAGGTGAAGTGATTAGATAAACTTTGTCATACTCCAGTTTCTAAACTTCAGATGTATTGTACCTTAATGAAGCAGTTTCCTGTTCACATGTTGTGTTGTTGTTTCTCTTGTTTCTTTTGTTGCAATCTTATTTTGAGTCATTTCAGTTTTAAATTTTTTTATTTTCACGTTGAGTGTCATCGGTCTTGTGAATATAACACTTGAAAATTGGATGCAGTTGAATTCTGATACTGGGGACCTGGAGATACTTTTACTATCTGCTGTGAGTTCTTCTCACTTAACTTTCATCAAGTAACCATTTGGGCATTGATCCAAAGAATACCCCTGATTGGATGCTGCATTGTTTTTATTCCAGAAATTATGGCCCTATGTGCCACATTCCAAATGGCCTCTTAAATTGGGAAACTCAAGAATTTTCATGGACTGCAGTGACGTTGAAAGATTTCTGCTGTGCAAATATCCACAGAGATGCTTTTTCTAAACTGGGCCTGTTATCAGTAAAGTACAGCATAAGCCCAGAATTGCATAGCTGGTATGCATGGCTGTACACATGTTTGTTGGATGCTCAGACATGCCCAGGTCTTACAGTCAGTTGTATGGCCAACGACTTCTGAGTGTGCAACTGACAAAAGGTTGTGAAAACCCCTTGCATAATTTCCCTTATAGGCATGTGCAGTAACTGACAAAAGGTTGTGAAAACCCCTTGCATAATTTCCCTTATAGGCATGGTAGTTTGCAGTAGGAGTCTAGCTTCTTTTCCACTATTGCTAGTAACTACTGTAGTTTAATTACAACTGCAGCCATTCCTCCCTTAACAACCTACAGTTTAATGACTGTTAAGACTTCCCGCCAGCAGTTGTGGCCAAAGCCACATCTGCCACCTAATTACTGTCTCTCAGGAAGAGCCTGCTGTTCCAGCCTACAGTCAAGGTGGATTGAAGAGCATGGGTGACGATCCCGAGTTCCACACACTGCCACCACCAAATTACTGGATTAATTAGTTAATAAACAGACTGAGACAGACACCAGATTTATAGCTTTAAAAATGAAAATAGAATAAGTTTATTGAGATACAATTTTGTACTTAGACTTCAGATTAAAGTGTTGCTTATGCATTGTCAATTTTGTTAGTTTAAATAAAACCTTATAAAATATCTTTATGCTTGTTAATGCTCATATATCAGCAATAACTTTCTCCAGACCCCAACCATTCACTAGACAATTCACTGGACAATCCCTGTACAACAAAGCTTACAATTTTCTTTCATCAGCCTATGGCCCTGTCTGCCCTGTCTCCCTGTTATTTTTAACAGACATTCATTTTATACACCTCCTGGTTCCACCTACAAGCTACTATTTATTTATTTATTTATTTATTTATTTATTTATTTATTTATTTATTTATTTATTTATATTTGGATATGTTTACCCCACCTTGGAAAAGAACCCAAGGTGGCTTACAATAAAGAGGAACAATATACAGCCCAGAATATTTAAGGCATATTCACATTAAGAACAGGGAATTAGGAGAGGCATCTTAGAACATTAAAATGTAACATTAGAGCTACAAAGAGCACACAAAAAGGAAAAAAATCCGTTAGGGCCGGGGACTAACAGAACCATCATATTGAATATGCATGAAGTGATTGCCCTGTTCTGTCACAGCATGTAACAGTCAAAGACTACTTGGCAGGTAGTATGAAACACAAAATGTTAAAAACCAAGTATACTCACAGTATACTGTACCTCCTTTGCTTTATATTCATTATCAAATGGAAGGAATTTAGTGTGGTTGTAGATGAGATCAGGTGTTAAAAATGTTTGATGGATGAGGAACGCAGGATATGTCATATCTGCGGATCCATTATGCATGGATTCAGCTATCCATGGTTGGTGCCAGTCAATAGTGAACAATAAGAGGGTCAAATACAGCACAGTGTAAAATGCAGAAAAATATGAACATCTTTACATTACTGTGTTTAAAGTGAGCAAGCTGTACTGGGGTCGGAAACCATGCTCTTAACTCCATCCAGCCCTTTTCTGTTTGTGCAATACAGGGAAGTACAGATGGAAAGTTTTTTCAGTGCTGAACCTGTACTGTGGTTGCCCAATGGTGCCAAAATGTGGTATGTAGAAGAAGGATGTGTGGAAGAAGACAAGGAAAGTACTTCCTTTAAGTGAGAAACTGATGATGTACTTTAAAATCTTTTTGGACGGTATTGACAGGATGTTTGCTACTATCCATGGATTTTAGCATCTGCAGGGTATCTGCGAATAAGGGGGTCCTACTGTATAATAGTAAAACCAGCAGCATTCATTCTTTCTTGGAAACTTATAGAGATGCTTTCATCAAAAATAGGCAGCTATGGGCAGTTTTGATTAGTTTACTAGTTCTATATAGCCCCATAGCCATAGTGTATAAAGCCTTGTTTCTATTTTCTTAATTTAAGAATAGAAATGAGGAACATGAATCATTGTATTTTCTGTAAAATTGGTTTGCAGTTTACTCACTCTCTGCCATCATTTGTAAACACTTATGTTCTCAATTTTGAACATAAAATAGAAATTCAGTGTTGATACTTCAAGGCTGCTGTAAAGAATATAAAACCATTTAATATTAATTAATGGCAGCATTAGCTATAGGGCTTATGAAGTAAGATGGCTAATTTATTCTCCTTTTCATGTTAATATGATTAAGTGTGGATTTTGGAGAAGAGGTAATTAAATATAATTTTGGCAGGCATACCCGTCTATTCAATCTGTTGATCAGTCCAATGTGCTTATTCTTCTTTTTTCAGCTTTTGTGAGAGTAATGGAAGAAGCACGATGAGATGAATACTGATCCTAGTTAAGGTCTTCCCAATGTGTGTTTGCCCATTGTGACTGTATATGATTGGGTAAATGGGTGAGGAAGCCATCCCATTTTGACACGTGGGCTTTGAAGGCTGGAAGATAAAAGCCCTTCTTAATTAATGACCCCAAAAGCAGGCCATACAGGTAAATGGTCTAAATTAGGTCTGCAAAGATCTGTAGGCCAAGATCCACTGATGTAGTGTAATATTCAATATCAGAAGCATGTGGAAATCCTTTCCACCTCACTCCCGCTGTAGACCTCCCTCCTGCTGTTCTTCAGCCTTTCTCAGCTTTTTAGGAGGTTCAGGGAAGTAGAAGAGAGAATATTGCAGATTCAAGTGGAAACAGTGAGATCCAGCAGAAGTACATCTTGGGATTCTTGCCTTAGAAATTTAGAACTTGAATAAATATATAAGTAATACTCTTTCAAACTACTTATGTTAACATTATTGTCTACTGTCTCTCTCTCTCTCTAGTGCTATTGAATCTGTGCTTCAACCTTCAAAGATTTTTAGAAGAGGGGAGTAGAAGTGTTAATGGACATCTGCTTTCACGGCATGGCCCAGATATCTAGCAACAATGAATTCAGACAATGTTCATCAACATCTTTGGGCACCACAAAGGCAAAAGAAGTGGACAAAGAAGAGGCACTGCAAATGGAAGCTGAGGCTCTGGCTAAGATGCAAAAAGAAAGAGTGGAATCCGGCAGACAACGCACTGAAACTTTAAGCAAATCCTGGCCAAATGTACAAACCTGCAGAAAACAGGAGCATGATCTCATGGTGTTTCCTGAATCTGATGCGAAGAAAAAGATGGATGATAAATTAAGTAAGGTTGATGTAGATAAACTTACTTGTGCTGAGCTGGAGAAGTTACTGCTAGAGGAAAATTTCGAATCCAGCAAACCAGCTGCATTGTCAGCAACTCCTGTTCTGAGTCCATCTTTCCCTTCACAATTTTATGTTACCCCAGCCGTTCAAAGAGGACCGTGGGTTCCCACATTACCTGGGCCTTCTGCTTGTACTGGACCTCCTGTTTACTCAACGCCTTCTTACAGTAAACAACTTGGAACCTTTCAAAATGGCTTCCATCCAGGTATGTCTACTTACCAATCTACAAAGCCTATTTATCTTAGTCTTCCAGAGAGGTCCCAGTACATTTCATATGCACTACCAAGTACTACATCTTTCCATCCACAAGGACGTTTACCTATATATCATTCAGTGCTTACACCTGAAATGGCAAAAGTGTTTGACAAAATAGCAAGCACTTCAGAATTTCAGAAAAATGGGAGATCAAGCACTGATTTGGAAGTGACTGGTGCTAAACCTGCAGTTAATTTGACAGCCTCTGAAAACTCCGATGATATCAGTAAATTTGATTGGTTGGATTTGGATCCTTTAAGTAAGCCAAAAGGGGACACTATGGATATATTGTATACCGCAGAAGATGGTGGAAAGTTGACTTGTAGTAGAGTTGTAGAAGATCCTTGGGATGCTGTGCTGTTGGAGGACAAAACCCCTGAAAAATGCTGCCTTGAAAGAAAAATTAGTGGGAAATCTCCTTCTGGGGCAACAGTTACAAGAAGTCAGTCTTTAAACATTCGAACTGCTCAGCTTGCTAAATTACAGGGCCAGACATCACAGGTAAAAATTATATACTGAAAATTTATTTCATTTTGCAACTAAAATTTTGTAACTGGCTGAAAACATTTGTAATATGTAACTCACATAAAGAATTTGATTTTTGGGGGGGAGGTGTTGTGTTTTACAAATGATTTATTGTTACAACTTTCAGGAAATTGTGAGAAAACAATGAATAACTTTGTTAGTTTATAATAATAATTTTAAGTAGCTAAATATATTTAAAGCCTTTTCTGAAAGAATCACGGGGGGGAAAGAAGAAATCTTCTTATGGTTCTGGGGAATGAACCATTCTCACATATTGTACACAGTGACCTTCCAGTTAAAAGGTTTTTGCTGTGGATGGCTTTTAATGTTTTCACAAATGACCTGGAATAGAGATGGACACTTTATACTAAGCACCACCCAAACAGGTGTTTCCAAGTCCCCTTCCCTCAACTGTCCGGTCCATTGACTGGGCTCTAAACACTGCCAGTGTCCTTCTTCAGCAGCAGCTCCCTAATCCACACTGCAGTCTGGCCGTCTCTCCCCTACTTCTCAGGCAGCTGACCACTCCTTGGCTGTGCTGGGAGACTCCCTCCCGCCTCCTTCCCAAAGCAGTCTGTTGCCTAAGAAGGTGGGGAAGAGCCAGCCAGGCTGCACTGTGGATTCCTGCACTGCTGCTGAAGAAGGACCCCCAAAGGACTCCCGGCAGTGGCAGCATGAGCAGCCCGGTAAGTGGACCAGGCAGCTGGGGAAGAAGAGGAGATGGTCATTGGAATCACCTGTCAGGCGGTGCTTCAGGCGAGTGGCTGCCTAGGTGGCTTCTGGAGCAGCTAACCCGAACTCTAACCCCCCCACCACTTCAATCCGCATGCTTGTGTGCAACATCCGGGGGAGGGGGGTTGCAGTCACACACATGGACTTTGATAGCTTCTCCCCGATGCAAGAGGCAGAGAACACACCCTCCCCGCGCCACAAGTGGTGCCGCCAACGCGGAAATACTACGCACAAATGGAAACCATTGGAAATAGATGCCCCGGTTTAGTAATTTCCGGAAACGCTATGCACAACATGCACGGGGGTAGCACTTTGTATTGCAAAAAAATCCTAAACTGGGACATCCATTTCCAACTATTTCTTTTTGCAAATTGAAAATTGCATTAACCAATGGTAACCAAATCAGGTTACCAACGTAGAATAATGAGAATATTCTAATAATGTGAATATCCTCGTAATAGAACGGTGTTACTCGCGAAGCTGAATAGTGTAGGTACAAGATGACACTTCTTTGCCCCCACAAAATGTGGTTATGGCCACTCCGATGTCTTTCAAAAGAGATCAGACATATTCATCTGTCTGTTGCTAGCAGTCATGGTGGCTATGTGTAATCAGAGGGAGTGCGCCTCTAAGAGCCAGTTGCAGCAGTTTTGTTATTGGAAAGATAATATCTGGTAATGATGATGATGCAGTTTAAGAAGAAGTGCCCCCGTTGGATCATACCAAAGGCCTCTCTGGCGCACCAATTGTGTTCCCCACCACCACTACAGTCGGCCACCAGACATCCTTGGGAATACCATGACCAAGGCAGCCTTTAATTTTCCTTTTCCCAGTATCAGTAATTATTGAGTATTCATAATTCGAGTTTGGACTTCAGCTGTGACCTTGAGATAATTTACTACTGTGTTATCAAGCTGCCCCACAGACTGTTATTCAAGAAACCTTTTCAGGGTTAATTTTGTTATCTAGTTGGTAACTAGATAAAGATGCTGTAGTGGCATAATTCTGCTAAAATTTATTTTGCCCCTTATACTGTATGCAGGTTCTTCTTTTTTTGAATGTCTATGCATTTGTCAATGGAATTAAAGACAATCAGACTCGATTTCTTACATTGGTTTTGGACATGATTTGTAGCCTTTTTGTTGGAGAAATAAAACTAAAAATGCCAAATATTAACTTTATCTCTTGGTCAAGATGAATATGTAGAATTTATGACATTAAAAAGATGAGCTGTAGAATATAATTGATGTGCTGATTCAGACCACCAATTCATCTAATTCAGTGTTCTCCCCTGAGAGTAAAACTAATGAATTGATTGTTCATTAAATATTGCGAATTCCCTGGTGCAAGAGTTATTCTTGTTCATATTAAAATAATGTCATATTTCTTTGTGATGCCAAAGCTCCATGTGGCATGTTCATATAGCCAATGTTTACATATTGTTTTGTTCTTTAGATCAAGGCATGCTTTAATTTTTGTTTTTCAACCCATATGTATTCGCAGACTTGGAATGTTAAGTAAAGATAGTTTGTTTATTGTGAAAAATAAATTGTCCTATAGTAAAGAAGAGTTGAAATGCTGGGGCAGTGGAAGATATTGAGTGCCTAACCTGCTCCTATTCTTCTCCTTTGTGTGGAGCAGTCCTCCTGGGAATAATTGCTTTTCTGGAGTACATCTTCCAGAATCTACCAGCTAGCAAGAGCAGTAGTCATTCTGGCTGGGCAACTCTTGAAAGCTGCAGTCAAAAAATAATTTTTCCACACTCTTGTATGCAGGATTGCTGCTGTATTAGCAACAAAGCAGGAGACCTTGCTTATCAGTATCTATCTCTGAGAAGTCCTCTGTATTTTGAGGGAGGTTACAATCAAAGCTTTTTCTTCACAGCCTGGTGCTGGTACAGGTTATTTCTCTGTCCAATATACCTTATTTTGAGAAAGAAGCTCTCATAAATGAGGTCGCTAGAAATACTTTCCGATTTGCTGCTGCAGGATAGCAGCAATTAAGACCTGCTGGAGTGGCTGTAGTGTTCATGTTACTAAAGGATTATTCTCTCGGAGCAAGGCATTGGAACATGTGGGCAGCAGAACTCCCCAGAGCATCACTCACACAGTTGAGGCATTGAACAAGTGGGTGTTCCATAGTGGACAGGTGGAGACAGCAGCAACCATTGCAGCCAGTCAAGAAACATATTTGCTGGGTTGCCGTCTTTGCTATGGAAGACAGAGCAGTGTATTCTGTTTTCTGTCCCAGTAAGCATATTGATAAGTTCTCTTCATTTTGAAACCATGCTTTAAGCCTAGTTAGAATTGTTCTTAACTAGTGCTAAACTTCATGTGACTTATTTCAAAATAAAAAGAGCTAATAGATAACTTGTACAAATCTGAAGGATATAGGGCTGGGTCAGTAGTTTTTGTTCTTCGATGATAAACTGGAGAGGTGATTATGCAAGTGGATAAAAATAGAATATTGAGATAAGGAGTTCTCAAAGCACATATAGATAAGGAAGAAGCAAGCTCTCCCCGCTTGGAATTTCACTAAGAATTCTACTTTGACTTTGCATCTATTTTAGGTCCTCCTTTGTTATCTTTTTGGAACCTTATTTTATACAAGCCTCATTTCAATATAAAATAATAAATTGTTTTTGTTGTTTTTTTCCTGCAAGCAGGTTGGGGGCATCCCTGTTTGCATTATTTTTGCTCTGTCTCACTTTTTTAAGAGCCTAAAGAAGAAATCTAGGAATAAAAATATTCCTTAGAGTGAGATGAACAGTAACTCTATGCTGGATGTCAGACCCCATTGGAAACCGGAAGAAGGACCTGTGTGAGATCACAAATTAGCTATATCTCCCTAAATCACCCCCCCCCGGGGTTTTGGTTTGTTTCTGGGGTTGAAATTTCAAATGCATTTTTTTCCAGAAATCAATATATGAAGCTCCCTTTCCCACCCTAAGTTCTCGGTTCACCTTCTTGAACCCTAATGTACTGTTTAGCTCAGTAATTCTGTGGTGAAGACAAGTACCTTGAAGATCTGTGATGTCACTGATATGGGTATTCCTTCCACTGTTGCTAATCTCACCTCTTCCTAGTTACTGTCTGCAGTTTATCACCAAGTGACTTTTTTTTCTGCTGACATGCCTCCCATACTTGTCTGAGCTAGTTTTTGGATGACAGACATACAGTCTATTCCAGAGCCACAGTATTTGCTACAATGTGTTTTTGACTGGCATTGTCTTCAAGGATCAAGGGCCATTTTTATACAGTGGACCCTCATATAACAAACGGTTTGTATAACATAAAATCTGTACAACATAAAAAATTCCGGAGATAGGGGGAAATTGCTTAACAGAATCGTCTATGGGGCGAATCTACAACATAAAAATGGTCACGATTAGGGATTACTCTGTTTTCAATGCATTCATATGGGAAATTTGTATAAAGGAAAATTTGCTTAACAGAATTTCATTTGGGACAAATTAATTCCTTTATACAAGGTACCACTGTACCATGGTGCTTTGACAAAGTAGCAATTTGTCGATTGGAAAATAGTGTCAGTATGGTGTGCAGAGTTTTAATATAATAGTAAATATAATGCTTGGAGAAGAAATGTGTGGCCCTGCAGATGGATGGTAATTCCTCTATCATCTGTCTACATGGGTTGTGTTGGTTAGATCAGATTGGATCTAACCAAAATTTACAGAGCCACACATCCTTCCCTAATTGCCTAGTTTAATGCTATGCCATTGAGATTTACACATGTCTCCATCCTCCTTTTCAAAACAAACCAGAAACAAACTGAAGCTTACAGAGGCACATCCCCAAAGTGCTAAAATAAATGCAGTTAATAAAAGGTGTGGCTTGACATTCAATGCGCCCAGACTGGTGGTGGGTGCTCGTAGATTTGAGCACATCACCCCAGTTCTGGCTCGCCTGCATTGGCTACCCATTGCCCTCCGGATAAGGTTCAAGGTCCTGGTTTTGATCTTCAAAGCCCTCCACGGCTCGGGACCAGAGTACCTGTCGGAGCGTATCTCCCAGAGGTCAACTGAGGTCAGGCCCACTAGAATGGCGCAGGCGCGCTCACTTAGGGTGGCCACACCCAGGGAGGTGCGGAAATCGCTTATGCGCAACCGCGCCTTCTCTGTGGTGGGCCCTACGCTGTGGAATCAGCTCCCTAGTGAGTTGCACCTAGCAGTGTCCCTGCCTTCCTTTAAAAAGCCTTGAAAACACACCTTTTCAAGGAGGTATTTGGCGACCTTATTTAATTTTTTTATTTAATCTTTTTGTTGTTGTTGTTGTTGCCACCCATGCCATCCTTTGCTGAGGGTATTGTACCCCCTATTTTTATTGGTAGTTTGCCTCCGATTTTCATGTTTGTTCACTGCTGTTTGTTTTTAAGTGTATACCGCCCAGAGTTCCGTTTCGGAAGATGGGGTCGTATATAAATGTAATAAATAAATAATAATAAATAAACCAGGCCATTGGCTAATCTCTCTATGGACACTCTATAATGGAGAATGCATAAGCATAACAATGGGATAGGATGTCTCTAGTGGCAATGTCTTCTAAACAAATGCCCTACAGATCCTTCTGTATCAAAAGAAGGCAATTAAGGATTCATCCAGAATAGAATGTGAGGAATACATACCTGGAGGGAAACTCTTGTGTGTGAATTCTGTGGATCCAGTGAAAATGAAGGTTTTTTGTTGGGGCTGTTGATGGAAAGTCCCAGGAAACTTCAGCAGGTCCAAAATGTTGGTCAGCCGGATTGCCGACTGGGGCTGGTTACAGGAATCACACAATACCCTTGTAACAGAAGCTCTACTGTCAGTCCGTCAGTCAGTTTCGGGGCACAAATCAAAGTGATGGGTTTAACCTACAAAGCCCTAAATGCCCTGGGTCCAAACTATCTTAAAAACCTGTTCTCCCATTATGAGCTGGCCCAGGTACTAAAATCATCAGGGGAGGCCTTTTTCTCAGTCCTGCCACCTTCACAGGTGGGCTTGGTGGAGACACAGGAGAGGGCCCTCTCTCTGTTGCTGGTCCCGTACTTCAGAACTCCCTCCAACAAATGGCCAGACCTGCCCCATCCTTACTGTTCTTCCATAAGCAGGCAAAGACCTTTCTCTTCAGACAAGCCTTCCCTCAGTAACTATGCATTACTGCTTGAACTAGATTTGAACTACTAAGTACTACCTTTTTTCCATTTTTATGTTTTCCATTTCTCAGAGTGGCATTTTTTCTTTATTGTTTACTTATTGTCCTTAGCTTTAATGCTGCCTTTTTAGTTATCTAAGAAGCCTCTGCACACCCTTTGTTCTTAGCTTTATTTTTGTCTTTTTAGTTATCTGAGAAGCCTCTTCACGCACCCATTTTCATAGCTTTACATATTCTCTTTAATATTAACAACCATTGTATACAGATTGTGCGCAGGTTTAAATATTGTCCTTCAATGTTGTAAGCCACCTTGGGTCCTTTTCAAGGAAAAAGGTGGTGTGAAAATGTGCTAAATAGATGTTGACCTAATTATGCTGCTGCTGTTAATCATGGGCACCATTTGTTGGGATACCTCCTCCTGTGGCATGATCATATGGCATACGTATTTTCTGTTAGAAACAAATGCATGATTAAAGTGCCTGTCACACAAGTGGTGCAGGTGGCAGGAACTAGAGAGGTTTTACCAATCCCCATTTTTAAGTTGTTCCTACTGTCTTCGTAGGAGTTATTTGACTTGACTAATAGCAGCTGTATAAATATTTGTTCAGCTGTTTTAATACCTTGAATAAAATATGCCACAGACTTTTAAAGTAAACCTCTTTGCATCTTATTCCAGAACAACAATGCCAGTGAATTTCATGTTTTGGAACAAGGAGGTATAAGTTGTAAAAATAATATTATTTTAATATTAAATATGAGAATTAAAATTATGACATGTTCTAGTTTAGCAAGTAGGAATTTCAGATGATATTCCATTCTGTTTGCTTTGGTTTTGAGAATGGAGTCAGAACAGAAAATATTTTGTGTGCCTACTTAAATGTCATGTTTAGTTCTGGCCCGTTTGCATTGGTTGCCCGTTGCGGCCCGAATCAGATTCAAGGTCCTGGTTTTGATTTACAAAACCCTCCATGGCCTAGGACCTGATGACCTGACAGAGCGGATCGACCAGCGGTCAACATCGGCCCGTCCGACTAGGTCGTCACGGGCGCACATGCTGCGTGTGGCCATGCCCAGGGAGGCTCAGAGAACATCCAACCGTACCCGAGCCTTCTCTGTGGCTGGCCCCACCATGTGGAACCATCTCCCAGCAGAAGTGCGCATAGCAGAGTCCCTGCCAGCCTTCCGAAAGGCATTAAAAACTCTCCTTTTTCGGGAGGCGTTTGGTGACTAAAGGTGTTTTTTTTTTCCTTCCCCTACCCCGCCATCTGCAAACGCTACTTTTCGTTGCTTAGTCTGATCATCTGTTTCATCCGTTTTTAATTGTTTTATTTAATTGCTGTTATTCTTATATTGCTATGTTGTAAACCGCCCGGAGTTCCTTCAGGAAGACGGGCGGTATATAGAGAGGTTTTACCAATCCCCATTTTTAAGTTGTTCCTACTGTCTTCGTAGGAGTTATTTGACTTGACTAATAGCAGCTGTATAAATATTTGTTCAGCTGTTTTAATACCTTGAATGAAATATGCCACAGACTTTTAAAGTAAACCTCTTTGCATCTTATTCCAGAACAACAATGCCAGTGAATTTCATGTTTTGGAACAAGGAGGTATAAGTTGTAAAAATAATATTATTTTAATATTAAATATGAGAATTAAAATTATGACATGTTCTAGTTTAGCAAGTAGGAATTTCAGATGATATTCCATTCTGTTTGCTTTGGTTTTGAGAATGGAGTCAGAACAGAAAATATTTTGTGTGCCTACTTAAATGTCATGTTTAGTTCTGGCCCGTTTGCATTGGTTGCCCGTTGCGGCCCGAATCAGATTCAAGGTCCTGGTTTTGATTTACAAAACCCTCCATGGCCTAGGACCTGACGACCTGACAGAGCGGATCGACCAGTGGTCAACATCGGCCCGTCCGACTAGGTCGTCGCAGGCGCACATAAATAAATAAATAACTAAATAAATAAATAAATAAAGTGTCATTCTAAGATTTAGTAGGAAATTTAATTATGTCCTAGTTGTATGGCGTTTAATTCTCTATGTTGTTCATGTATATGGTACTTAGAGTGCACACGTTTGTGAGAAAAACAGTTCTCCTGTTCCTAATGTTTCTTTGCTTTGATGAAATTCTACATATCTAGAGTGAACATGAAGTCTCTACGTGGTGATTTTTTTAGTTGAGACTGCAGTAGAACTCTTCTTTGCCAACTATTGAGACCTGAATTCTAATGCAAAGTATAGAGCTTACCTCTATTACCCCTTGACTTCTTTATTCTTACATTTCAGACAGATAATGGGACCAGTAGCCTGCCAACAGGAAATACATTTCTAAAAAATGTTGAAGGTCAAAATCAAGAACAAGCAGCATTTTGTGATGCCATTGCAAAGTAAGCAGCAAAACTTTATTACAAACTGACTCTTAAGTGGAATGTATAAACCATACGTGTGCCTCTTTTGACATAAATACTGTACAAGCATTGGCTTCATTCATTGGTCACAGGAGAAGACTTGGGTATTTTGTTTCATGTGACGGTGTAATATAATGTATTCCTTGGTCAAATGCCAGGTCTGCCTTTACAGCTTGCTTTTCTTTTTGGTTTGATCAATTCAATATATGATAAAGGGTAACTGAATTTGCTTGCTTAAATATCTAGTAGGAAAGTGTAAGGAGACACATTTTCTGAATTTAAACGCATATTCATCTGGATGTGATAATTCTAATCACCATATGAAGTACCAAAAAGTTGCCTGTACTCTCTTGTGTTTGTGCTCCTTGAGCCTTTGGGTATTAGAGAACTCACATAATTTAGCCTCTAAGACAGAAGACCCTGCTTTAACTAGGGCTTGTCTTCCTGTGGATTTTTAAAAGTTTTAAGACATTTAAAATGTAACCACTGTACTTTGTGTCAAGGATAAACAAAGCTTCTTTGTGCAACTGAGTGTTTGATGCAGCCTCAGGAAGGCCTGAGAATAGGCCTGCAACTTGAGAGGTCTGGGTGATTTTGTTTAACTTGGACTTCAAACTGGCCTTAACCCTGCAGCTCTGACCTGCATTAATAGTAGATTGCCCTGCAGGGCTCTGTAAGCTCTTTCTCTCTAAACACAGACTCCAGCCTGGTACAAGGGGTATAACAGTATAGAAAGTTCCATATATTATGCCTCAGCCCACCGTGCAGAGGAAGGATAAAAGCAATGAATAACTTTGCAGGAATGCAGTAACTGTTCAAATTTGGCTCAGTTTCAGCTTGACCTGCAATAAGGTTCTAATTTTTACTGAGCTGTAAATCGTTCAGTGCCTGATCTGCAGTATTCATTTACAAAGTGCCCTGCAAAACTATTGTAATTCATTCTTCCTAAGACTTCTGCCCTGTGAATTGCATTTGTTTTGAAATTGCAGTAGCTGAATTATTTTAAAAACAGTTCAACTTGATCAAGGACAGAGTTTAAAAGGAGCAGGAACTTTCGTGCTGCCAATGGTTTTTGTGGAAAAATAAATGCACCAGTGTTCAGTCCCAAATTACTATATTTCTCCTCTGATTTCTGTAGACAGCTTCCTGAGGAGAGATAATAATAGCAAATTGCATATCCAAGGCTTCTTTTTGGTGGGTGGGGTACTTCTGTAAACTACAGAATCTCCCCAGATCTGGCAGCACTTTCCAATTATGTAGTTGAAGTGCCATTTGGAGTGTATAAACCATGGTGTTTGCACATAATATTAAAGATAGTACTATTGCACTGGTGTTTAATAGGCAGGGAAGGATGTAATCACTACATAATTTATTGCAGTGGGTGCAGGCACAAACCTGTGCAGTTTTAAAATACAGTTTAGATATTTAAAGTGTTAAATTGTGGAAAGTGGATTCAGATCAGTGGAATATCGAATTAAAAATATACAGTATTGGATGGATGGATGGATGGATGGATGGATGGATGGATGGATGGATGGATGGATGGATGGATGGATGGATGGATCAAACGAGCAAGGATAAGGCTGCCATTGACACAGAGTCATGATGACTATATGTTGCCTCCAATATCAGATGTAATGGGACTCTGAAAAACAGTTGTTAGGGAATACAAATAGGGTTTTTCATAGACTCCTTTTTGGCTACCATGGAAATATAATCTTGGACTAGATAGGCCTTTGGTCTCATGTAGCAATAGTAGTTTTATGTTCTTAGTATGAAGTCACATTGATTTCAATATGAATTCCATGTTAAATTTATTTAAAAATTCAGGCATTCTTATGTAATGTAATTTGTATTCATCATTGTAAGTAAGGGACTTGAATGTATGTTGTTTACAGGTTAAGGACCAAGTTTCCCCATAGCAATCATGAAACAAATTTAGGCTTTGTACTGAGTCCAGTCATGTTGCAAAGAAACATAAATGGAGAGAACTCAAGCATCAAGATTTCAATAGAAATAGAGGGTTTTCAACAACCAGTGACATTTACATGTGATGGTATGTGCTTCTTGAATTGTTCAAAGGATTCTGTTGAAATGAAGGTTGTTATGAATGTACTTTGAATTGCTAGCATACATAGCTTGTGTTTTAGCTCTTTGCCGGGTAAGGGTTCTATACAAGTTTATATTCCACATAAGTAGTATATATGTGTTTGAATAGAAAGCATGTATAGATTGTATTTCTGAGTAAAGTATCCACTTGCCTTTTACAATACAAAAGGTTGTGATCTTGAGTTAAGTAATTTTCTTTTGTAAAATTTCTGTTGCACCTTTTTGGGAATTACAATCAATGTATCTTGCAAAACTGCTAGAATATTTTGAAAACTAGTATATTTTCAAAAGATAAGTGTCCAAATCTGACTCCAGGCATTTCACATTGTATTTTGGATAAATGTCTTTCGTTGCCCTCATGTTGGCAAGAGAATGTAGCTTATATTCAGAAGAAGAGGCCATTCACTGGAGCTGGCAGTTGAATATTTTGAACTTTTGCCACTCTTTCTTATCCCTACCAAGCCCCCCCCCATCATCTGACAGTGTTGCTATAGTTGCTTATCTTTTTGTAAGCTTGCCAGGACTGTTGTATCTTAGGTTGTAGCTATGTGGGTTTTCCCCTCTTAATCAAATTTTTGTAGGGCAGGTCAGCCTTTCTACTAAATTCTTTGTTGCCTCTTCAACTTTCTAAACACAGTCTGCAAAAATGTGTTGTATCAAATTGCTTCTGTTCTGAGCCAAACCTCCCCAATCTCTAGAAACAACCGTTTTTGTGGGGACATTTTCTGATCAACAAAGCCACTCTGTGTATTTATTCTTCTAAAATTGGCAAATAAGGCATTAAATTTGTAATTTTCATATAAATAAATATCTACTTCGCCAAACTCTGTTGAATAGGAGAAACATGAACTGTTAATGCAGAACAGAGCAGTGTTGTTTTTATAGTTTTTTGTCATCTACTCTGCTTCTTTCGTTTGAACAGCAAGTTCTCCAGTTGAGCTTATAATAATGCAGGCACTCTGCTGGGTACATGATGACTTGAATGATGTAGACATTGGCAGTTATATCTTGAAAGTATGTGGCCAGGAAGAAGTTTTGCAAAAGTAAGCAACTTTTTTCTTTCCATGTTTAACCGTGTCCTATATACTGCACAGTGTAAATACCCACTTTTAATTGTTAGAGTAAATGAATACATTTTGTTGTTTACCTGTTAATTTTTAGTTCTGTTCATTTGGACAAGGGTTATTCTTTTCCAAAGTGTGTATTTTGTGGTGCATATATTTGCAAGTTTTTCTAAACCGAAAAATTTCAGTTCTGTTAAAATCATGCTGGCATGACCACAGTGACCTGCTTTTACAGTTACACCTGCACCATTGATGGGTTGCAATTGGAGAATCTCATTTGTGCCTAGAGGTGAAAGATTGAGAGTGATTGCTCCTCACAAAACTAAAATCTAGGACTTGCTTGTCCTCAGAAATTAGAATAATCTAATAATATGCATATTTTTAGAAATGATTTGGAAAATATTTGAACACCCTGTCTTAAGATATTCATCATGTTAAAATAAAACATCCCATAATCTTTTTTTCTTTTTCTTTTCTTTTTCTTTCTTTCTAATTTTTTGGAAAAAAGGCTTCAGGGGGGGAAAAAACTGTTTCTTCTGGATTTTTTTTTCCAGGCCTTCACATCTCTAGGAGTGCATTTAATCAGTTTTCGCCCCTTTCATTTGGATTAATATACTGTATTTGTTATAAGACTGACATTGCAACCCAGGGGTGACACAGTGTGATAAAATAATGGGGATGTTTTTCTTTACTTCAAACAGCCACAGTGGCTAACATCATCAGCTCCTTAACCACAAATGGTAACTGGAAATTGTTAGTTAATTTTAGCCAGACTGCTCCACTTTTGTTTTATACACGTTGACGTAGAATCCAGGGAGATAATTCACTCCCAGTCAGGACGAGGACTCATCTGGAACCACCAACTGAGAGGATGACTTGAAGAGCCCATGATATCTGACTGCATGGGAAAGGGAGACTCCTTTGCTGATATCTCTCATAAGAGATAGGGGACACTTCAGTCACTGCAAACAGGGCTCTGGGCAGGGTGGAAGAAGACTGTCATTGGCAGGCCAGATTCTAAATCTCCATAGCCTTTCAAAGCAGCCTTTAACCGTTGATTTAAAGCTAACAAGACTTAGAGCAGGGGTCCTCAAAGTTTTCAAACAGCAGGCCAGTCCATCACCCTCCAGCCACCACTGGGGGCCAGACCACAGTCCCAAAAAAAAAAAAGGCTGACATGGAAAAAGGGGGGAGGGAGGGGCCATTTGGGTGGCGGTGGGGGAAGCGGGGGACCTTGCAGTGGCCCTCCCACTTTGAATGCTCCACTAACCAGCATGCTGATCATCTGGGCAGTAGTTGGGGGGAGTGGGAGAAACGACATAGCTTTGAACTGCCTCAGCAATAGAAGCAGCTGCTTAGAATGGCTTGTTCACAAAGCAGGGGGTAGGTGGGGGGTTGCAATTGGTCCTGGGGGCCGGATTCAGGACCCTGGGGGGGGGGGCAGATTCAGGACCCTGGGGGGCCAGATCCAGCCCCCGGGCCTTGGGTTGAGGACCCCTGACTTAGAGAGTCAACCTCTCTGTAGATCAAATGGGAAGCCACGTAGTTAACAAAAGGGAGATGTGGGAGAATGTATAAAGAAGAACAAGGGGCTGCAAATTATGTCATGTCTCATAATTATAGTTAAGAAATTGGGAATTATAATGTCTGCCGGGGAACTTTTAAATTCTAGTGATTGTTACTTTTCAGGAAGGTATTTTGCAAAGAAATCAGAAGCCGTTAACTATAACATTAATTGATTTCACAGTAAACATAGTGTAGGAAGTCATGAATATATTCAGAACTGCCGGAAGTGGGACACAGAGATTAAACTGCAGCTCCTGACCTGTAATGTTATATGCAGAGATCTGGCTCGGACAGTAAGTACAATGAAAACAACCATGGTCTATTTTTTTTCATATTTATGCCTGAGGGTGTCCAAAACAAATGAGAGATAAATCTCAGCAAAACCCACTATAGTCAATACACAGAACTGGGATACAATAAATTACAATAATAAAAATACAAAAAAGATACAGTGCAACTGTCTATAAATTGCAAGTCTAGTAACGCCATCTAAAATATCTCAACAAAATCACAGTAATAGACCTGCAACAATGAAAAAAGGTTACTGATATTCAGTTGGCTAAAGATATATTACCGTCCATATTATTGCTTTAAAATTCCAGAGATAATACTATAAGTTTTAATCTTATTTATAGGTTTTTCTGGTACATCTGAGTAGAATATTTGGGGCAGAAAGATATGTACTTTTCTATATTTAAGAAAGAGGGGTAGTAGGAAACTTTCTCATTTTCAGAATTCCAGAAATCATCTCCTCATTTAGATTACTGTTTGAGTTGTATTTCTTTATAAAAATAAGCCAATACATTAGCAATGTCCTGAAATAACTTTGATATCTCTAATTTTTAAGGAAGAGGATGATAAGATGCCAATAGATTTGACCAAACATCTCTGTAATGTAGAAAAACTTTTCAGGGAGAGCATTCAAAGGTAAACTGCTTTGTTACAGTTCCCTTTATACTCAAAACAAATTGTCCCATGTTTCTGTACATTACTTTTAGTAATGCCTCCATTCTTAATTGAGCCATTGTTTGTTTCAGCCATTCTCTTGAAGAATTGTTAGATGCTTATCATAATGAAGTTGATATACTACTAAAATCTGAGGTGAGCTTTTTCTTTATGTCCTTCCTAGGATATTTAATACAACATTTTATCTATAGTTCAGTGCAAACCACAGCCCTTCCAAAATCAGTGGATTGTACTTCCTATTGTTCCTTACCATTGGACAACCACAAGTTTGCCAGTTCTTCCTCGAATGTTCACATAGAGTATGTTAAAGCTATTTTTGGAGCAGTTCTTGACCCTTCAGCAATCTGAAGAGGGGGCTGATATAGCTGTTTCTTAATGACATGGTACCAAACAGCCAACTTCCTCCCTGTTAGTTTTCCATGAGGACATTGAGTAAAATACCCCCCTTTAAAGTAAAGTAGCCTGTTCTGATAATTTGTTTAAATGAGTTGAAATTATTCATTCTTACTTGTTCACGGATAATGTTGAAAATCTTCTTTTTTTCAAGGTATCAATTTGATTTTTCTCTTGTTATGAATCTTAATTTGTGGCAGCATGTATAACTTGTTCTGTTATGTCCTTCTCTTAGAATCAGCTCAAAGCAGTGGATCCTGTCATTAAAGCAGTCAAAAAAATTTGTTACACATTGGATGGCGTAGAGACTCCTGCTATTACAATGTGTGTTAAGAAACTGAGAAGAGCAGTCAATCTCCCAAGGAATAAGAGTCCTGAGGTAATTAGTTTAATCAGGTTTCCTGCTGTGTACATAGTGGAAGTAACCAATTGTCTGTTTATTGTAGAGGTGGGAAAAATGTGGTCTGTGGACTGTGTATACCTCTTTCCGAGGCACAAATATGCCCCCCCCCCAACACAGTGGGGAAACATCCTCCTTTATAATCTCATTGTTTTAAAAACACTCAAAAACTATACTTGTGTCTTAAGGGATGGGGGAGGCAATTGTGCCATAACAAAAGCCGCACACTTTCAGTCACTACCATCCCCACCACGATTGCAAATTTAGTGTTTCAGTCACGAGAAAAAATGAGACTTTTCACAGTTGAAAAAACTTTTTAAATAAAAACATCTGGGAATGGACAAGGCAGAGACACAGATGAAACCCTCGAGGTTGAGAGTCATTAAGCACATGCCTCGAACATCTGGAGATGTAACACCCCTCCTTGGCGGGAAGATGTCAAGCAAGTCATGAGTGCAGAGACAACTGATACTTAAAGGCATACTGCCTCCGGTACTAGAGGAAATACATGATCTATCATCACTATTACCCACAAAGTTGATTTGAGTTTGCTAGTACAGTATGAAAATGGATTGAGCAGAACACTTTGAACAGATTTTTTGTATATGGGTGGCACATCTCCAGATTTCCAAGGCATGTGCCCCCCTCTCTCTCTCTTTGTGTGTGTGTGTGTTTGCTCAGCTGTTGCATTTATAACATATGAAGGGCCTTGGAGCAGTATAGCTGAGAATAGCTCACCAACATCAATTTCAGCAGTGCTTTGTGGTGGGAAGTACTCATACAGATAAATATTTGATGTGTGCTCGTCTGAGATATTTTTTGATTTTATAACAATGTAATTAAATAGTGTAAGGAGGATGGAACACAAAGGCCAAAATCCTGGTGGGTAACTAAAAAGATTGCATAACATTTACCCAATAAAGATATCCCTCAGTATGCTACTGATAATATCTACTCTAATTTCTTAGCTTGAGGTAATTGGGGTGTGTGCTTACACAGTGGTACCTCAGATAACAACTGCCCCGGATAATGAATAATTCAGATAACAACTGCAAATTTCCGGGTATAGGGCTGGCTCTGATAACGAATTTTCCCTATGGGCTGCCTCGGATAACGAATCGCAATTCCTAGGTATAGGTCTGCCTTGGAGAATGAATTTGCTCTATGGGCTGCCTTGGAGAATGAATTTGCTCTATGGGCTGCCTTGGATAACGAATCTTCCTATGGGCTGCCTGGATAACAAATTTTCCCTATGGACTGCCTCAGATAATGAATTTCCAACATGCATCAGTAAAAAGTTATCCCAGGTGAAATTGCATCTGTACCTTTAAAGTGCACTTTTAAAGAGTTTTGAGCAAAAAGCCAGGTGTCTGTGCCTTTTTCCTAGGCTCCAGAACGGATTAAACGGTTTCCCATTCATTCCTATGGGAAACTGCGTTTTGGATAACGACATGTTTCGGATAACAACTAACTTCGGAGAACGAATTACCGTCGTTATCTGAGGCACCACTGTATACCACTCCATAGTGCTTAAAGCACTCTCTGGGTGATTTACAAGTAATTATGCAGGCTACAAATTGCCCCCCCCCCAGCTGGATACTCATTTTGCCAACTTCGAAAGGATGGAAAGCTGAGTGAACCCCAGGTTATGAGGACTGTTACAGCTGCAGTACGTCTCTTTAACCACTGTGTCACAAGTTGCACTGTTTCTATCAGACCAGCATAACTAGGGAAGAGGACTTGGGCCAGAGTGTTGTTGCGTTAGTTTAAAAAATGCTTGTATACTTCAGAAACATGGAACTGTATTTCATGCAGTGGTTTAAGAATTAGGAAGTTATTCTTATTTTTCTTGTTCTGTACCTTGTTGCACAGGTATCTTCTGATGATATTAACAAGAGCACAGTGAGTAAGTACCTAGCCCATCTTCTCTTTTGCCTTCATTGGCTTTAATGCTTGCTTTCCCAGGGGAAAAAGTAACAATAATCTTCTCTAGGTTCATTGCAAGTGGAAAACCCTCTGCAAGTGAGCATAGATCAGCTGACCTCGGCTGTCTATGCCCTTCTTCAGCTCCACTTGAACACATGCAGCAGTTCTTCTATAAACACTCCAGAGAATACAAGAAGCACAAAAGAAGCAGGGACTGCAACAGAGCACCTCCAGTTCACAATATTTGCTGTCCATGGAATTCTTAGTAGCTGGGTCACAATGTGAGTAATTCAGCTGAAATCTGCTTCCCTTGCCCAATATGTGTGTGTGTGTGTGTGTGTGTGTGTCTGTGTGTGTGTGTGTGTGTGTGTGTGTCACAAAGTTTTGATTCATGGTACTTTTTTTCTTTCCAGTTATGAAAAATACTATTTAGTTTGCTCTCTGACCCACAATGGAAAAGACCTGTTTAAACCTGTCCAGTCCAAGAAAGTTGGCACATATAAGAATTTCTTCTACTTGATTAAATGGGATGAACTGTAAGTGTTTTTTTTAAAGTTCTGTCTGCTTCCTAAAAGTAATCTGATTCTTCAGGCAGATTGAGTCAAATCCCAAGGATCGGTATTACTGTTTCCATCAAAGAATATCATTACACATGTCTGTTACTTGTGGTCATCGACCCTCCCCATGATCATGAAAAGGAAAAGATTCTGAATATTATGCCACACCATTTAGCATAATTCAAAAGTACCATGATTTGAAAGAAATGATTTCCTCACCAGCTTGCACCATCCTTTTCCTGCTTCTCTCATTGCAGTTAGAAATTAATGAATAAATTAAGCCATGCATTTTATTTCAACACAGCATTTCTTGGCCCTGTGCTGTAATAGTTTAGTTGTTAATTTCTACATGTGAGGAGGAGAAGGCAGCATGTCCATGTCCCATTCCCAGTCTTACTTGGATTGAACTGTCATTAATAATGAAATTATGGCATACATGTACCTTGATTATATAAGAGAGGCAGAAACACAGTGAACTTTGTCACACATGACAAACAGATTCCTCAACAGAAGTGACACAGCTCACACTGCATTCAAACTTGAGTCACAGACAAACTCCAGCTGCGGAAAATATATCAGCTACGCCCCTACCTGGATGAACGGAGCCTCATAACAGTTACGCATGCACTGGTAACATCCCGTATTGATGACTGCAATGCGCTCTACATGGGGCTGCCTTTGAAGACGGTTTGGCGATTGCAACTGGTTCAGAATCGTGCGGCGCGGTAGTAAGTGGTGGGGCCGCTAGGGATCACATCACGCCGATTCTACGTAGCCTACATTTACCAGTTGCTGCCCGAGCCAATTCAAAGCATTTCTTTGGCCCTAAATGGCTTTACCTGGATACCTGAAGGACCGCCTCCTTCCATATGAACCTTTAAGATCAAGCCAGGGGGCCCTCCTGAAAGAGCCATCCCTCAAGGAGGTAAGAGGGATGGCTTGCAGACACAGGGCCTTCTCGGCAGCTGCCCCCAAGCTATGGAATGCCCTCCCAAGTGAGATCCGCCTGGCACCAACACTGATGACATTTCGGCGCCAGGTAAAACCTTCCTGTTCCAGAAGTTTTTTAATTGATACAATTTAGATTGTGGGTCTTCTGATGGCAATTTTAGTGTGATGTTTTAGTATAAGGTTTTTATTGTTGTTTTAATTATTTGTTGTTGTTCGATGTTTTTAACTGTTTTAATTCCTTGATTGTAAGCCGCCCAGAGACCTCTGGGTAGTGGGCGGCATATAAGTTGTAAAAATAAATAAATAAAATAAATTTCCTCTCTTGTCTTAGTGTATTTCCTTTGTCACTAATTATTATAGATGACATATGGAATATTATTTGCTCAATGTTAGAAGGGCCTCTGAAGCAAAGTCAGAATTGTGAACTTGCAACAGAAAATATATATTTAATTAACATTTGAGCATTGTACTATCAAATTGTATTTGAACAAGTGATAATCAGCTTTTAATTTCTCTAATCATATTTGCACCCTCCCTCCAATTAAGTTTATAATGAATATCTAACAATCTTGTTTTCTTATTTTACAGAATAATTTTCCCTATCCAGATCTCCCAGTTGCCTTTAGAATCTATTTTATGCCTTACTCTCTTTGGAATATTAAATCAAAATAGTGGTAGTTCACCTGATTCTAATAAACAACGAAAAGGCCCAGAAATGTTGGGCCAAGTTTCCTTACCTCTTTTTGATTTTAGACGGTAAGTGTTCAGAAAGAATTTTTCAAGGTTAAATAATGTTGGGGCATACCCCGCAATACTAATCGTGCTCTGATAAATTAGGTTTGTGAATTTAATTTAAAAAGAGAAATCCTTATGGATTATGTAAGTGATATTCTAGACTGTCTATTCTGATTAATATATTTGGGAAGATAGACTCCTGTCTGTTCTGAATAATATATTTTTGGGGGGGGGGGAATTAAATGGTGCTTGTCAATGTTCCCTAGGTCGGGAGGCCCACACCAACCACTTAGCTATACTATCCCAATTATTCTGGAATGGATGAAGTCCAGGAAGGCCAAATGTTCTGATGGCTGGGGAAATCTTTCTACCCAACACCTTCATAACATATTAGTCTCACCCTGACTAAGCTGTGCTTCCAGAGAGTTAACAAAATTCCACAACTGCCAGCTTTACACCAATATACCCACATGCTCCTTGGTAAGACAAGGTCTTCACAGACACAGAGGCTGTGGCACTAATAAACAATAAAAAGTTGAGGCAACAGCAATTATAGAACATACTTACAAGAAAATAAGAAAGCCATCTAGTCTCTTCTAATACATATATCCTAGTATAGCTTTAGAAGTATAGTATAGCTTTAAAACAAAATGTGCTGTGTATATACCCCCATAGCATTTAAAGCACACTGTCTAGTGATTTACAACTTAATTATGCAGGCAACACATTGCCTTCCCAATGAGGTTGGGTATTCATTTTACTAACCTCAGAAGAATGGAAGACCAAGTCAACCTTGAACAGCTACCAGAGACCATCAGGACTGAATTCAAGCTATGAGCAGAGTCCTGACTGAAGTGCTGCAGTTTAACCACTACATCATGAGGATTTTACTTTTTTTTTACTGCCCATCTGGCTTGTCAAGGTCACTCTTTTCTTTAGCATAGTCTCAGCATAAACAAAGTTCATGTCTTGCAGCTGGGCAGCAAATGAGCATAGTGTTCTCCTAAGAGATATTTAAGCTAAGAATAATAACTTTCACCCCCATTTTTATACCCGAAGTTCCAAGTTTTAGACTCTTCCAGATGATCTGCCAATCCTCATTTTCCCAATCTCTTGGCAACACTGTACAGGCAGGGCTGCCCCATCTATGATGTCTTTCTGGAAACAGGCAAAGACTTTTCTCTTCAGGCAAGCTTTCCCTGAATGATGAACTCCCTGTTATTTATCTTTCATACGAATCTGTAGGATCACATAGACTTTGTGTTTACAATCACATATAACCTTGTGTGATTACATTTACACGATGTTTTCAATGTTAGTTTCCATCACTCCTAACTTTCCATGGAATTTTACTCTCCTTTTAACTGCTCACATTCTCTTGTAGCTTTAATGTAATGTCTTTTAATGCTTAAGATGCCCTTCAATTCCCTGTTCTCAATACTTGAACATGTCTAAATGTTCTGAACTGTATATTATCCCTCATTACTGTAAGCTGCCTTGGGTCTTTTTCCAAGGAGAAAAGTGAGGTAAAAATACTCTAAAACAAACAAACTAAATAAATGTTAATCTCTTTGGGACTGCGTTTCTTTTCTTGGGGTTCAGTTCAGATTTTGACATATTAGGGCCATTGACTAGGAATTATATTTGTTTACTTATATACTTAATAAAAATATTTATAGCTTACTCAATATCTTAGGATCTCAGAGCCATATAAAATAACTCAGAAACATAACATTTTTTAAACAATTTAAAAATAAACCATTTAAAATACATACTATCAGAACATTTAAATATGCATAGCCCATGATCTTCAGCTCTTCCAAAGGCTCTAATAAATTAGGGTTTGTATTACTTATTTGGTGCCAAAATGATGGAGAAGACCAGATCAAGGAAAGTGACATTAGATTATTCTGCCATGTGTTCCATAGCTTTCCCCTTACTGAACTCAGTAGAAATTGCTAATATTGCTTCCTCATTTGGATGTAACAAGTAAGTATCACCCTTGTGTGCAGAGCACTGTTTTTCTTGATAAATCTTCTTGCTTTTCAGACTCTTGATCATACTCTCCTGTTGAAGCGTATACATAAAAGTGTCTTCTTTTTGGTTTTTGTTCTTAGATTGTTGACTTGTGGAACTAAACTTTTACCTCTTTGGACACCTTCCACAAACATTGTTTCTGGAGTGGCCCATAAAAAGGGAAATCTCATGGAAAGAATAGTGCTGCAGGTAAAGCTGTTTGCTCCTTAAATGCTTTTTAAAGCATGGGTGTGAATTCTGATGTGGAGTCACAAAGAGTTAGTCACGACTGTAAATGACACAACACAACAACATGAATTCTGAGAGTAACAATAATTGGTTACTGTTCTAATGATGCATGCCTTGTTCGTTTATGGGATTATGGGCACACATGTAGTTAGTTCTTGGAGTCTTTCACAGGACAATGTGGGAGGCTATTCCTGCCCCATTCCTGTGCCTACTTTTGTGTACCTAAGCAGCCTCAGTCTATGCACAAAGAAAGTATCAAAGCTAATTGCATAATAATGCATATGTAGAGGAACTTCTTTGTTGCTTGAGGGTGATCGCTCGGGTGTAGAGTTCTCTCTTTTGAAATATTTTGGGTCAGAGGATTTACATGTTGATTTTCAAAATTTGTGCAGTCCCATGCACTGTTATGCTAGAAGGTGTGCATATTGGAGGAATACAGGTAATTTTTTCATCCTTGACTAACACACTGCAAAAGAGTAGCTGGGAACAGGTTTTTGGCATGCTCTGATGAGGAAATCCTCCACTGGCTAAACAAGAGGAGAAACAACAGAAGGGGAAAGGGGCCTTTTAGTTCACTTTTGAAGTTAAACAAACATCACCCTGTTCCGTCGTTGCCTGTAGCAGTGCTCTGGCAAAAGCCACCTCAGGGTGCTCCTGCCAGTAGAGGAAAGCTCTGAGCCTCGTCTTCTGCGTAGGGCAACATGTGGTTCCTTTTCAGTTTTTCCCAAAACAGTTTCGGTCATGAAGTGTTGTTCACTGTAGGAAAAGCAATATCCTTTGGTAGTAGCTGCACCAGCTTCCCTACACACACAGTTGTCTATGGTATGTAGCTACGTCTGGTTCTGATTGCAGCCCTTAGTTTTGGGTTGACACCCAAAGCAGGATCATAACATTAATATCTAGCTGGCTAGCAGTAAATTAAATGCAAAGCTTGTTACAAGCATTGATATATGAATTAATTATTATTTCTCTTTTTAATAGTATGATTTTTTTAAACAGCATATTTAGGGATTTTTCAATAGTGTGATTCTTTTGAAATGTTCGTGGAGCATAACTTGATATGCACTCCTGTTCTTCTTCATGGCATCTGTGAATTCACACATAGGGTGTTTGCGCCTGCACAAAGGCCATCCGGTCTTTCCAGGCTTGCAGAGCACTAAGGGACCTTCTCATTCTAGTGTGCATGCTCCTTTTCCCACCTGCAGCCTCAGTTTCTTTTTTGCTGCCACAGAAAACGGTCATGTCTTTTCCAGCACCTGCAAAAATGAAAATACTTTTATTACCTTTTATTATCTTCTTTATTTACTTTATCCTTGTCACCCCCTCCTTTTGCTTTAAACAACTCCTTGTGCCATTTTATGGCCCCGGCAGGGCTTTTAAAGAGGTGCATGGCCTGTCCTAATAAGATCCCCTCTCCGATGGCCATGATCTCTGCCTTTACTGCCTGAGAGAACAAAGAAAGTAATTAAGTAAACATCAGCCCTCCCAGTACTCAGAGTGTAAAAACCTTACAAAACCAGCATTAAAACAGCGCTTGGGGAGATTGTGTGCTTGTCTTTGGGAGAAATCCTTGCAACCGATGGAGACCCAAAGCCAGGCAGAGTCTTCCATCCCATTTGCTGGCTCGCCACCATGTAAGCAGCTGAAGTCTAAAACCCTCCCCAAACCTTCTTCTAAGATGGCCATCAACTTAGCATAAAAAAGAGGGGGAAAGCCTCTTCAAGACTGGAGTCGAAATCCTCCAAGGCCATATTGAGCCCGAGCCCTCCAGCTCAAGATCCTACGCGACATCAATGGAGCTACGACATTGAGACCAGGATGACTTCCAGTCTCATCACCTCCAGGCACTGTCTCTGAGATCCAGCCACTCTTTCAGCTAGGGAGACAATTCCAACGAAGCACTCACTATAGTGCATGCGCCAATACAAAACCCTGGTGCATCACCAGGGCTCAATTTAAGAGCTAGCTTCTCAGCATGCCAAAGTTGAACTTCCCTCGCATCGAGCTCCAGCATCTACAACTCTGCACCAACCACTCGATGTCGACGATCGACACTGAGAGGAGACCTTTTATGACTCACCACAGCCTCGGCATCGAACTGATCAAGCAAGGCATGTTCGAGTCCTGGATGATCCTCAATCCGAGGCCATCTCACTGATACTGAGGCCATCTCGACGTTCAAAAAGAGGTGCCCGGCCACGTTATTATCTCTGCCACTCTTCGCCTTCCACATCTCCTTCTCGACACTAAGAGCTTGTGGACACCTACACAGAACTCTCATCAACACTGAAAATACATTCAAATAGTTTCTTGCTCCTCCTCCGATGAGCTTCTTGATGCCGAACAGATTTGATACCTGACCAACAGTACGCTGCCAGCTCCTTCACAACCACCTAAGCGTCACAAGATACATTCTTCTACTGCTAACACAGTATCGACCAAACCTTCTATTTTCCATATGGTACCACCTAGACATCCGAGACCTATGACACCAGGTTCTCCTTCATGTACCTCTCGTTCTCAGCACTCTCCTCATCCTGATCAACACCGGGCGGTGCCTACTACCCACCAACCTGCTTCGAGTTCCTTCAACAGTATACCACAGCCTCCAGTGGTGGGCCACACCAACTCACCTCTCTGCAGGTTGCCCATTTCACCTCTGCCAGCCTTCCCTGCAAATCACCACCAATGCCATTGCGACGGCCTTCAGATACATGGCACCTGGAACACCTGCGCATCAACCACCTCGAACTCTTCAAATCACTCTGAACCCACGATCCGGGGGGGGGGGGGACGGTGCAAGTTATAAGAGACAACACCATTGCCTTGTTTTACATGAACAACCAGGGAGGCATGCCTCCCTACCCCTTCTCCATCTCTCGATTTAGCTCTGGGAATGGCGCTGCTCCAGAGACATCTTCCCAATCGCCCTACATATATTGTCACAGGACAATTATGCAGCCAAACAATTAAGTCATTGAACCTACAACAACCACAAATGGTCTCTCCTGGACTCAGTTTTCCACAATGTATGCCATCGCTGGGGTGCTCCAGGAATTGACTTCTTTGCGACGTCAACCAGCGTTTGTTGGTTTGTTATTATTGTTATAATTATTGTTGTAAACCACCCGGAGTTCCTCTGGAAGACGAGTGGTAAATAAATAAATAAATAAATAAATAAATAAATAAATAAAATGCACTCAGTACTGCTCCAGAGAAGGACTCTGCCTCAAATCTCTGGAGATGCATTTGTACTTCAGTGGCCCCTCCACCCTACTCTACACCTTTTCCCCCACTTCCTCTCCTCCAGTGGAACATAGTCAAAATTCATCCTCATGTGGCCACAGGCTGCAGGCGGGAAAGGAGGAGCATGCGCACGAGGAGGAGGAGGTCCCTTACAGCTCTGCTAGCTTGGAAAGACTGGAGGGCTTTTGCGCAGGCACAAACACCCTATGGTTGAATTCACAGATGCACCCTTGAAGAACGAGAGTTACAGGTTCTCATGTGCGTGCATGCTTCTGCCCCCCTCCACACAGGACTTTTCCTCCCATCATGACTGCTTTTGTTCTGGTTGCAATGGAACCTGCAGGAAGGAGGCACATAGATGGGGAAGAGGTGGTTTAGGGGGGGAACAGAGCCCCACACCGCAGGGCCAAAAATTAGAGGAAATGTATGCACTCCTTTGTTCCATATGAACACCACTATATGTACAGATTATATGTACAGTGGTACCTTGTATAAAGGAATTCTGTTAAGCAGATTTTTCTTTATACAAATTTCCCATATGAATGCATTGAAAACAGAGAAATCCCTAAGTCGTGACCATTTTTATGTTGTACAGATTCACCCCATAGACGATTCTGTTAAGCAAATTTCCCCTATCTCCAGAATTTTTTTATGTTGTACAGATTTTATGTTATACAAACTGTATGTTATAGGAGGGTCCACTGTATTACAGTATCTATGAGAACCTATAACACTCTAAAAGCTTCCTGTTGACCCTCTCTCTGCCTTTGCCTTTGATTGTGGCAAGGTTTTGTTACATCTTACTGCATGGAGATGGGTTGTGTATGTGTGTGTGTGAAAAGGGAACTGAAATTGGACAGGGAAGGAATAGCTGAGCCTGCAGCAGCAGCAGCAGCATTCATGTAATATATTGCTTAGATACTAACTCATTGCTTCCACTTTTTCATCCAGGTTGACTTCCCTTCCTTGCCATTTGATATTATATACAAATCGCCACAAGCTGCAGAAAACTCTACCTTTAATTCCATAGAAACATTGGGAAAAGATTCAAAAGAGCGTCTTCTTTCCATTCTTTCTAAAGAAGGTAGCCTTGGGTAAGTTCTACTGCATTAACAGTAGCACTTCCTCTTTGTAATAAGTAGCGTATCATCAGTTTGAAAATAAAATATACATTTGGGCCTATGAAGTTTTCTGCAGAAGTACTTTGAGAGTTGGAATTCCTTTTCTCTGCTTCTGAATTTCACTATCTGAACCTTCTCTTTCTGGTTATATTTTTAAAACTAGAATTCCTGCTACAAATGCATTATTGTCTAAACGTATATAATCCACCTGAAGATTGACATGTATGGCTATCACCCCAGCCCTTTTCTTTTTGATATACAAAGTAGGAGCTGACAAGATTCTAGAAGGTATGGGGATCTGCATGGGATCTTGCTCTTTACCATCCCCATTGGATAAAATATACAGTGGTACCTTGTATAAAGGAATTAATTTGTTCCACATTTAATTATGTTAAGCAATTTTTTCCTTTATACAAATTTCCCATAGGAGTGCATTGAAAACGGAGTAATCCCATTTTTATGTTGTAAGGATTCACCCCATAGGTGATTATGTTAAGCAAATTTCCCCTATCTCCGGAATTTTTTATGTTGTACAGATTTTATGTTATACAAACTGTTTGTTATACAAGGGTCCACTGTATAGTAAAAGGCTATACAAACTGAGAGTTGGTTCCTGCAGCTTTGAAAATGGGGGGATTGGCCTTTCATTAAAAATTTTGATAGATCATTTTGAATCTAATTTTAACGTTGCAGTCATTCTCAGGAGAACTAGGATCTTATTCTTTCTTTCTGTGAAAAAACAACACACCAAACAAAATGCTGTGCCAGAAAAACGGTGATACAGGGCTGAAAACAGTCTGAAATGGATCCAGCTAATTATTATCTTCTGGTGTTGCATGACAACCATGTGTTCAGACACCTTGACTAAGAATGGGATATTTGAAATGACCTCTGGAATATGATACACAGTGGAATTTTAATTTCCACAGAAGATCACATTTGCAGCCTTGGAATTGTTCTGGCCCAGGCATTACTCTTTGAAGCTCAGGGGGCTTCTGTAGTGACAAGCATATTTTAGTCAGTAATCTAGTGGAGTGGCTTCACCCCATCTTAGTAACAGAAATCATGCAACAGGAACTCCCTGCCACAGGATGTGGTGATGGCATCTGGCTTGGATGCCTTCAAAAGGGGATTGGACAGATTCCTAGAGGAAAAGTCCATCACAGGTTACAAGCCATGATGGGGATATGTAATCTCCAGGCTTAAAAACAGGGTACTTCAAAAGACAGACGCAGAGGAGTGGTATCAGGAGACAGATATATAGTCTCGTTCACTCCCAGAGGCATTGGGCGGGGCCACTGAAATACAGGAAGCTCGACTAGATAGGCCTTTGTCTTGATCTAGTATGGCCACTTCTTATGTTTTTCTGATATAGGCCTGAGGAAGTGGACATGATCCATGAAAGCTCACATTAAAATACAGTAGTTAATATTTAAGGAGATGCAGCATTTTTGTCTTTTGTTTTCTCTGTTTTCTTGTCTGGTTTACTGTAAAAGTTGGTGTCTGAGGTATGCTACAACATAGTCATGTCTTGCCCATTGAAGAAGGCATGGGGAATACAGAACCTCCGTATTCACTGATTCATTAACCACTGATTCAGTTATCCACATTTGGCAGAGGAAAAAAATAATAATTCACCAGCCACAAAGCAAGCTACTGTTACAAACAGCAGCTGTAAAGCAAAGTAGGACCTCCATATCCACTGATTCATTAACCACTGACTCAGTTATCCACGTTTGGTAGAGGAAATAAATAAATAAATCAGCAGCCACAAAGCAAGCTACTGTTACAAACAACAACTGTAAAGCAAGCTACTGTCATAAAACAGCAGCCGTAAAGCAAGCTACTGTCACAAAACAGCAGCCATAAAACAAGCTAGTAGAGATGGGCACGACTTAGCGGTATTCCCGTTTCCGTTTCCGTTACTCGTTTCCGTTACTCTACGGAAACGGTAACGGGAATCACTGCCCCAGACTTCGAGCTCGAACCGACGAACGAACAATTTGGTCTGATTTGTCGTGCTCGTTACTTGCATCGCGCAATGCCAAGCGGCACAGAAAAAAAGTTTTTAAAAGTTAAAAAAAACCCGATTCCCGGCCCTAAAAGTAGGCGAAAACTGTCTGAGGGCACCTACCAGGCCAGAAGGGTGTTTTATTTGGGGGGGGGTTTCCCCGCCCCCCTCTCCTTGGCTATTGCTACTGCTCCGCTGCTGGTACCAGGCTGGGAGGGCGCATCCATTTGCCATGCAGTGCGGGGGATCCAAAATGGCGACCGCAATATTTTTTTTGAAATTGTTGCCCAAAACCCCACCAAAGCACCACAGAAACATGCGAAAATTGGCTATTTTAAATGCTTGAATTTTTACAGTAGCAGCAGTGGGTTTTTCTTGCAAAAAAAAGTCTCCGTTGATTTTATTTTATTTTATTTTATTTTATTTTATTTTTTTACACCTGCACATTTGCAATGATGGGCTCGCCCATGGGAGTGGACCATGCAAAGTTTTGGAGCCATTCCACCAATCGCATGGCCAGGTTTTGCTGACTGTACCAGGCTGGGAGGGCGCATCCATTTGCCATGCGGTGGGGGGGGGGATCCAAAATGGCGACCGCAATATTTTTTTTGAAATTGTTGCCCAAAACCCCACCAAAGCACCACAGAAACATGCGGAAATTAGCTATTTTAAATGCTTGAATTTTTACAGTAGCAGAAGTGGGTTTTTCTTGCAAAAAAAGTCTCCGTTGATTTTATTTTATTTTATTTTATTTTATTTTTTTACACCTGCGCATTCGCAATGATGGGCTCTCCCATGGGAGTAGACCATGCAAATTTTCCACCAATCGCATGGCCACTTGGCCAGGTTGACCACAGAGACTTCTGGGATGTGCCAATCGGGCATAAACAGCCCACTAATCGTAGCCCAAACCCGAACCCTAAGCCTAACCCATACGCCAGTACACTGTCCTTCTAAGTGGGTCAGAGAGGCTCCCAGATGCACCCCAATACTCACCGTAACCTCACCCGTAACTAGCCTAACCCTAGCTGTTGCGCTAAGCCGTCTTAACCCTAAGCCAGATCTACTTGCATTGCACTACATGCAAGTACGTGAGACACAGCGGGTGCAAAGAGTCTGCCAGTCCGTCACTTGTGGCTCTGGCTGACTCCTGCAGCTCCCTCAAGGAGCCCGCTACCCCCTCCCCAAACCAGTACTAACGACAACGAAAAAACGAACCGACTAATTTTTGCAAATTTTCGCGAAAAACGGAAACGAGCCGAAACGGAACCGGCCCGACTAACGACAACTCGAAAAAAAAATTTTTCAAGTCGTGCCCATCTCTACAAGCTAGTGTCACAGAACTGCAGTTTTGGAGGGTTTTGGCGTTCTCGCTTATCCACGTTTTTTTGTTATCCACAAGAAGGCCTGGAATCGATCCCCAGCAGATACCGGGGTCCTACTGTATTAAGTAGTATGTGGAAAAGCTATTTAAATTCTCTTCCTAGGAAGGGAAAAACTTCAAATTGCTCCAGAACTGAAATGGCTCCCAAGTGTTTGCTTTACCATTGTGATTGTAGACTATTTTAAAAGTTGAATGGAACTTTGAGTAGCAGCTGGGTTACATTTTTTCCTGTTTATTTGGCTCTCTTTATATGTGGAATATATACATTCTGCCTCTTGTACCTCTTTGGGTGTTGTGTTTTTCTTTTGAGAAGTCATGCAGTACCAAATGTATTTGTGTTCATAGCCTCTGAGTCGCATAGTGACTGTGATTACGCTGTTGCAAACTAATAGACTTTTTAAATCCCTTTTTTAGGTTATCTAGGAAGGATAAAGCATTTTTGTGGGAGAAACGACACTATTGCCACATTGGTGTAAATAGCCTTCCCAAGGTATTAGCCAGTGCCCCAAAATGGGATTTGACCAATCTCCCTGAAATATATTCACTGCTTGATCAGTGGCCTCCATTGCCTCCTCTGACTGCATTAGAATTACTGAACTCCAAGTAAGTCAAACATGTTAATTTTAGGATGTTCAAATACACTGTATGAGCTATAAAACAGTTCAATCATTTTAGAAGCACCAGCTAAAGTATAAATGTTTCCTTATCTCATGGGCAATTCCTTTGTTTAGCAAAACTTTGAATTCCCATGTGAATGTTTGTTTAGAGGTCAAAATGATTGATGCTTCTTTTGTAAGGCTTATAGTTCAAAATAGCAACTCATTTACTGGGCTTTCAGCCTGATCCTGAGGGTGCTGTGCCAGCAGATAAGTGGATGGAACATACCAGTCATTGCTCCAGAACACTGCAGTTGTTCATGCTCTCATTGAAACAAGGTTATGCCATTAATTGACTTTTAAGGTTGGAAAGACCATTTCCTTGATCAAGAAGAATCTTGATGTTGAATCTTATGATATTTTTTGGCTGAGAAATGCTTATTTGCTAGTTGCAGTGCAATGGCTTTTCTCTGATTATTAATCTACTGATCCTAAAGAATGGCATTGAAGGCTGTGAATTGTTTGTTTGTTTGTTTGTTTGTTTCATTTTTATACCGCCCATCTTCCAATATGGAACTCTGGGCGGTTTATAAGATTTAAAAAAAAACCACAGTACAAAACAATACAACAAGATGGGTCAAAGGGTGGTAGACAAGAGGGGGGGAGTAAACTTAAATAAATTAAATTAAATTAAATTAGGTTGCCATATGCCTCCTTAAAAAGCAAGGCTTTCACAGCTTTTTTGAAGGTGGGCAGGGACTGTGCAAGGCGCATCTCACTAGGAAGATGGTTCCATAATGAGGGGCCCACAGCAGAGAAGGCGCGGTTGCGTGTGGCCGACCTCCGTGCCTCCCTGGGAGTGGGCACCCTGAGTGAGCGCGCCTGCGACATTCGAGTGGGTCTGGCCTCAGATGACCTCTGGAAGATACGCTCCAAGAGGTATTCAGAACCCAAGCCGTGGAGGGTTTTGAAAACTATAGCAGCAAGGTTCTCAACACAGTTTGATAACTAATTGTGCAGTATCATTTTATATGGACTTGGAATTTATTTTGATTTTTTTTCTTTGTAAAGAATTCATTGGGAAGTTTATAGAAGTTACATTTTTGTGAAACCTGAATGAAGTACACTTGATCACCAATCTTATGATTTATAGTTTTGCAGATCAGGAGGTAAGAACCAAAGCTATGGAGTGGATTGAGGCAATAAGTGATGATGAACTAGCTGATATTCTCCCCCAGTTTGTGCAGGTGAGAAGAATACTACAATAAACATCTCAAAAAAGACACTTAACAATTGCACAAAAATATTTGTGGATTATGAAAGCATAACATCATATAGTGATATTTAGATCAATATATAAAACCCCACACTGAAGTTGGAATTGCCCTGTAGAGGTAAACTGATTTACTCCACTCGCATCTATCCCTCCTTTCTTCTCAACCATCTACGTTATATGGAGCCCCTGTTGTTGTTGTTTTCTGTCACTTTAAAGTTGAGTGATCAGAATAACCTTGTTGTAGTTGTTTGTGGCATTATAAAGCCTGGTAAATGAATGAAAAGCTGTATTTAATCACATGTATGGATGATGTGTGTATGCACACTGTCTCCTTCTCCCGTCTCATTTCTTGGCAATGGCCAGGGAAAAGAAAACTGACCATACATCAACAGGGCATGAGAGACATTTTAGATGCTCTACTGAAATTTATTTCCTTGGTTCCTATTCAAGACTAAATTGCATTTGCACTTGCCCAAATGATAGAATAATCACCAGACGCCCTTCTCAAGTGTCTGCCTTGCATTAAAGTAAGTCAGTGACAAAAGAGAAGATCCAGCTGAACCCAAGGTGGCTCTGGTTTTTGGTTTCTTTTGCCAGACAACTCTACTATTCACACAGTGTTAATTTGTGGCCTTTGTACAGGCACAAATGCCAAACCCATGTCTAAAACTGAAACCAAAATCCAGTCATGCAGTATTATGAAACTACAGTGACCAGCAGCACAATCCTGGTTGGTGACTCACCCCATGCCAATTACTAAGGGAGGCTTGCCTGGCACTGAAGTCCATGCCCATTGACACCTGGTGAGGGTGGTTTTATTACATTATTAACATATTTTATTGGATAATAGCCACTCTAAATTTACGTTTTGAAAAAAAAATACATTAGACAACACTGGTAGTTTTATTTTTGTCAAACAACAGTAATAACAAAAGGTGCATGGTCCTTGTACACAATCTGCAAACAAGGGTAGGTTATATCTTTATTCGGCCAATGAAATATCACTAACAAAAGCTAGCTTTCATGTTGTGCAGGTCCCTGCATCAGGCTGGGCACCTCCCCGCTGTGCTTTGCAGGGTAGGTGAGGGAAACATGCCAAAGCAAGTTCCCAAAACTGGTCAGATGTACAGTTTGGGCATGGCTTGAGCAAAGAAGCCTCTGCATCCAGACATCATTTTTGGAAGACAGCTTTGGCTTTTGCAGCCACCCATGGCAGACTCTGTTAATGGCCAGGCTGATAAAGGTAACTGAAGGGACCGTTAGTATTTCAGTTGTATGTTTTATTGTTTCCCTGTAGCCCTACCCCAATAAAGAACTGCTTTTGAAACCTAGCCTTCAATGATAAATACAACTTCTTTTTCTGTATATATATTTAGGCACTAAAATATGAAACCTATCTGGACAACTCTCTAGTCAGATTCCTTTTGGCCCGAGCATTAGGAAATATTCGAATAGCACACTATTTATATTGGTAAGAAGATTTACATTCTTCTCCCCCACCCTGCCAAATGTTCTTAAACTTTCTATTCCAGAACTAAGAGGTCAGAAGATAGGGGAGTAGACATGTATAGTTATTAAAGATCATATGGTTCTTTATCATGCAGAAAAGTTAAATATTTTTCCTTAGATGTCCAGAAAACCTTGCCATATACTTACTTGCTTTCTGATGTCAATTGGCTACTGCATTCACTTAAAGTGGACTGAATTTGTCATAGTTGACATCCGTTTCTGTGAAACTAAGTGCTGTTAATCATTGTCTCTTAGTAACAAAGACCTTCAGATTCATAAGTTACTGGTTTAAAACTTCTAATCCTAACTTGTTTGGGAGCAATACAGGGTTTCTATCGAATAAGAAGCCATGCTGAGATGAAGAGTCCTGTTTTGCTTATTCATTTTTAGAAAGGAAGGAGTGGATTCAGAGCAGAAGAGACCTTGCCTGCATGAATCTATGGTTTAGCAAATTAGGGACTTAGGGTTTTGCTGTAATGTGCACAAACATGACCATTGCACTTCATGGGGCTGGCTTGAGTGCTTAATATTGTAGCTACTCCTTCAATCCCCACCTTGTATTCTTTGTGTTGTATTAACTCTCTATATGCTGAGCAGTCTCATGCTCTGTAGTATTTTAAAATTTCATCAGACATTATTGTAACTGGGGGAGTGGGGTAGAAAGAAGGTATGCTTTGTAAAGGAAACCAACATAATATTATGTGATGTTTCAGGTTACTAAAAGATGCCTTGCATGATGTCAAGCATGGTGTAAGGTATGAACACGTCCTTGGTGCCTTCCTCTCAGTATGTGGCAAAAGACTGAGAGAAGAGCTGGAAAAGCAGACAAGATTGGTTCAGATCTTGGGAATGGTTGCAGAAAAAGTGAAGCAAACAAATGGATCTGCCAGACAGGTTTGTTAAACTAGAAGATCATTGATATGTTCATAAGAGCTGACTCACCCATACAGTTAATGGTTACTTATAGAGATGGGCACAACTTGAAAAAAAATTTTTTCGAGTTGTCGTTAGTCGGGCCGGTTCCGTTTCGGCTCGTTTCCGTTTTTCGTGAAAATTTGCAAAAATTAGTCGGTTCGTTTTTTCGTTTTTTCGTTGTCGTTAGTACTGGTTTGGGGAGGGGGTAGCGGGCTCCTGGAGGGAGCTGCAGGAGTCAGCCAGAACCACAAGTGACGGACTGGCAGACTCTTTGCACCCGCTGTGTCTCACGTACTTGCATGTAGTGCAATGCAAGTAGATCTGGCTTAGGGTTAAGACGGCTTAGCGCAACGGCTAGGGTTAGGCTAGTTACGGGTGAGGTTACGGTGAGTATTGGGGTGCATCTGGGTGCCTCTCTGACCCACTTAGAAGGACAGTGTACTGGCGTATGGGTTAGGCTTAGGTCAACCTGGCCAAGTGGCCATGCGATTGGTGGAAAATTTGCATGGTCTACTCCCATGGGAGAGCCCATCATTGCGAATGCACAGGTGTAAAAAAATAAAATAAAATAAAATAAAATCAACGGAGACTTTTTTTGCAAGAAAAACCCACTGCTGCTCCTGTAAAAATTCAAGCATTTAAAATAGCTAATTTCCGCATGTTTCTGTGGTGCTTTGGTGGGGTTTTGGGCAACAATTTCAAAAAAAATATTGCGGTTGCCATTTTGGATCCCCCGCACTGCATGGCAAATGGATGCGCCCTCCCAGCCTGGTACCAGCAGCGCAGCAGTAGCAATAGCCAAGGAGAGGGGGGCGGGGAACACCCCCCCCCCAAATAAAACACCCTTCTGGCCTGGTAGGTGCCCTCAGACAGTTTTCGCCTACTTTTAGGGCCGGGAATCGGGGTTTTTTTTAACTTTTAAAAACTTTTTTTCTGTGCCGCTTGGCATTGCGCGATGCAAGTAACGAGCACGACAAATCAGACCAAATTGTTCGTTCGTCGGTTCGAGCTCGAAGTCTGGGGCAGTGATTCCCGTTACCGTTTCCGTAGACGGAAACGAGTAACGGAAACAGAAACGGGAATACCGCTAAGTCGTGCCCATCTCTAGTTACTTAGTTTTCATATTACAGCTGCATTTAAAATCCTTTGATGATATTTATGGAATTAATATATTAGCATTCCTTTGTCTAAGCATTCAGCTTTGTGGTTATAGACTGACATTTAGAAACAGAAATGCACATTTCGATGGCAATCCCATAACCTTACTATTCCACTCAGGAGCATAATGATGTCTTAGTATGTGCGGATAATTAAAGCATTTTTCAGTATTTGAAATAAAATTTAATCCTGCATTGTTTGTTTACAGATTGTGTTGCAAAGCGGAATGGAACGCGTTCAATCCTTTTTCTTAAAAAACAAATGCCGTTTGCCCCTCAGTCCAAGTCTTGTAGCTAAGGAACTAAATGTCAAGGTATGTTTTATATATTTCTAATTTACTCTAATATATCTCTTCTTTTTATATAGTAATAAATGCGAATGTGATAGTTATCAGCAGATGAGAAGATTAAGATAAAATATTTGTATAAACAAATCATATTAAATAAAAACAAGTGCCATAGCTCTCTTCTAACACCATGTTTAGAATGATGCCGATGAGTTGGATGCATCTTCAGTGTTAGAGGTCTTCTTAAAGATTGAAATATTTATTGTATAGCATTTGTTTCCACTGATATTCCATCAGAAAGTTCACCATTGTGAGTCCTTAGCATATGGAACTCCGAGGCCCAATTAAGCTAACATTGCTAACCTATAGCAGTCTAAAGCACTCTTTGTAATGGATTATTTATGTGGGTTTTCAAAGTGCTAAAGAATATACAACTGGCTGGATATCTCAATGAGTCAGTGATCTGGTTGTGGAGCCAGAGGCTGGAAGTTTGACTTCCTCACTGTGCCTCCTGCATGTTGAGCCAGCCTGTGTGGCCTTGGAAAAGGGGAACAGTCCCAGGACATCCCCAGAAAGAGGGAATGGTAAATCCCTTCAGAATATTCTCTACCTGAAAAACCCTGAACAAGGGTGCCATCAGTCAGAATTGACTTGGTGGCCCATGATTATATCTAAAGAACATACAAATAATGAATGAGAATAAATGTGACACTTACCTTGGCTGCAGTAGTCCTGAGGATGCTGTGAATTTGGAACACTAATGGTTACAGGTGTGCAGTCTTGGAGAAAGAATCAGGAAGCTTTATCAGCTACTCTGTTTTCAGGTTTCTACTATTCCTACATCATCACTTTACAGCAGTAAAATAAAGAAGATTACTTTTCATTTGGATTATTATTCTTACATGTAATAATTCATTTCATTTACATTTGTCAGAGCCACATTGCAGCCCTTTTTGTTTTAATAGTGCCATCAATAATCTTGGAGTAACTATTTGAAATGTCTTTGGCAGGCATGCTCCTACTTCAGTTCTAATGCCGTACCTCTTAAAGTGACTTTGGTGAATGCAGATCCCTTGGGAGAAGAAATTAATGTAATGTTTAAGGTAAGTGTTCTCTTTGAACAGAACACCTTTATTGTAACGTATTACTTTTGTTTGTAAATGTTTCAATAAGATTTTGAGCTCAAAGGAAGTTGTATGAGCGAGGTGTGGCACTGTTAAAAGTTGTGTCTATAAAAACTGCTTTCCATGCTGGAATGATGCATCCAAGTCTGTGTTTTCAATTAGGCTTTGAATGTGTTTCTTAAGTACCAAAAACTAATTCCTGCTTTACTGCTCCCACCCCATAATTCCAGTAATAAATAGCAAAGCACTTTGCACTGGCAGCTGATTCTGAGGGTTTTTTCCATTTAAGAAAATATGTTGGACAGATAATGTTCATTTAACACGTGTGGCTGTATTTTATTGGTTTAGTATTTTATTTGATCTGTTATTGTCCTTCTTACTAAAGAATATACTTTTTTTCCATTGTGGGCATATTTAGAAGCGGGGCTGTACATAATTTTCTTATACAAATCATAAGAGGGGCAAGAAGTAATGCGTGGCAGCAGAGCCATGACTTCTGAAATACTAAAAAGCAAAGCAAAGTGTGTTGCTTATATAACACTACAGATGGAAAAACCGTGTTTCGTTCCGTTTCGTGTGTCCCCTTTCATTTCGTATCATAAGGAACAATTTTTTTCAAAAAACATTGTTACTTATGAAACAAAACAAAACAAAATGAATTCCCCATGGCACCAGTGCTCTAGCTCAGACATGTCCAAACTTCGGCCCTCCAGATGTTTGGGACCACAACTCCCACAGTCCTTTGCCATTGGAAATACAGGCTTGGAATTCTGGGAGTTGTGGTCCAAAACATCAGGAGGGCCGAAGTTTGGACATGCCTGCTCTGGCTGCTGTGGTGGGGGATTCAAAAGATTATCTCCCAGCTGATTTTGACAGCTTGATCCCAGCTGGGAGGTGGGGGGGTAGGAGGAAAGGAGCAGCCAGGCAGAAGTAAATTCCTTGCCTGACTGCTCCTTTCTCCCCTGCCCCCTGCCCCTCTCCTTTTGCCCCTCTCCCTGCCTACCAGCTAGAGCTTTTTGACAGGTCGGGGTGGGGGGGGAGGGGTTCCCCCCTCTCCAAACCTTGACCTGTCAAAAAGCCCCAACTGGGAGGTGGGGGGGGGGAGAAACGCAAAAAGGAGCGTGTTTTTTCCTCGCTGCTTCTGTGCTGGGAGTATGGAGGCAATTAGGGAGTTAATACCATAGAGTAAACTCCCTGATTGTCTCTACGCTCCCAGCACACTTTGCCAATTAACTACCCCCAGCCCCTTTAGAACTTCATAACTAAGTCCCCTTACCCTCAATCCAGATTACAGGGGGTTCCCTAAAATCCTTTCAGGAAGAAACCCCTGCTACTTTGGAGCCCCAAGGTAAGTAAATTTTGATTCCATATTTTTAAAAATACTTTTTGAGTGCATTTTTTAAAAAAAATATGCACTCAAAAATTACTTACCTTGGGGCACCAAAGTGGAAGGGGTACCTTCAGAAAGTGATATGAGAGAACCCACTAAAATTTGGAAACATTTGGGGGTAAGAGGGCTGCATTATGAAGCTCCAAAGGGGGTGTCCCTAGGAAAAAACCTTCTAAATTGGGATCATATGGGAAGCGGCGGCAGCGTTATTGCTAGCCCGATCAGCTTCCGATTCCAATTAGAAGGTTTTTTTCCTAGGGACACCCCCTTTGGAGCTTCATAACTCAGCTCCCGACCCCCAAATATTTTCAAATGTCTGGAGGTTTCAGGGAAGAGCTTGAGGAAGCTCTGCTGCCATTTCCTCTAGAACAAATTGTTCCATTCGGGGGGGGGGTGTTTTGTTTCATTTGTAACAAAATGCTGCTTGCCCGTTTCATTTTGTTTCGTTAGCTAACGAAACAATGAAACAGTGTGTCCATCCCTATATAACACCCATAAGTTTACCGACCTCGGAAGGATGGAAGGTTGTGCTGATTACCTGAGCACTCAAGAATCAAATTAAGTGTATTTTCAAAGGCTGTCGCGGCCGATATCTGATAGCTATTGTGAGTTTTTTTGTCTGTTTGGCCGTGTTCCAGAAGGAGCTCATTCTATACCCCAAGAGCTTAGAGAGAACTCCTAGTTCCCTGAGCTCATTGCTCTCTGAAGATGCTGGCCTCAGAGGCTGGCATAATGTCAGGAAGAAAAATTTCCAGAATAAGGCCAAATAGTTCAAAAAAAACCCTCAAAACAGCAATCAAATTAAGGTTGTGAGTGAAATCTTGACTGCGGTACTGAAATGTAACCATTGCTCTTCTCTTCATTACTACATTTTTCTCTCATGTATGGAGGCATTGCCATTGATTGATACACATGAACAAAAAAACTCATTCACTATTATAAAAAAACATATGGAATACTATGCCCCATACTATTTACTTGATTTTGTGCAGAGATAGAAAAGAATGTGCACAATGTCACATAATGACTCGGTTGAAAGCTCTTCCATTCATTTGTAGCATTGCTTTTGTTTCAGGTTGGAGAAGATCTTCGTCAGGATATGTTGGCATTGCAAATGATAAAAATTATGGATAAGATCTGGCTACAGGAAGGACTTGACCTGCGGATGGTTATCTTCAAGTGCCTTTCAACTGGCAAAGACAGAGGTATAAAGAATTGGTAGTTGCTGTTAGAGATGAGCACAAGGGAAATGTTTGTGTTTGTTTCTTAGTGGGTTCTTTTCCTGAGGCCTCTTCTGGTTTCATGTTTTTTCTGCACTGGTCCTTCAATTAACCATCAAATTGATTAGTAGAGATGGGCACGACTTGAAAAAAAATTTTTCGAGTTGTCGTTAGTCGTGCCGGTTCCGTTTCGGCTCGTTTCCGTTTTTCGCGAAAATTTGCAAAAATTAGTCGGTTCGTTTTTTTGTTTTTTCGTTGTCGTTAGTACTGGTTTGGGGAGGGGGTAGCGGGCTCCTGGAGGGAGCTGCAGGAGTCAGCCAGAGCCACAAGTGACGGACTGGCAGACTCTTTGCACCCGCTGTGTCTCACGTACTTGCATGTAGTGCAATGCAAGTAGATCTGGCTTAGGGTTAAGACGGCTTAGCGCAACGGCTAGGGTTAGGCTAGTTACGGGTGAGGTTACGGTGAGTATTGGGGTGCATCTGGGTGCCTCTCTGACCCACTTAGAAGGACAGTGTACTGGCGTATGGGTTAGGCTTAGGGTTCGGGTTTGGGCTACGATTAGTGGGCTGTTTATGCCCGATTGGCACATCCCAGAAGTCTCTGTGGTCAACCTGGCCAAGTGGCCATGCGATTGGTGGAAAATTTGCATGGTCTACTCCCATGGGAGAGCCCATCATTGCGAATGCGCAGGTGTAAAAAAATAAAATAAAATAAAATAAAATAAAATCAACGGAGACTTTTTTTGCAAGAAAAATCCACTGCTGCTCCTGTAAAAATTCAAGCATTTAAAATAGCTAATTTCCGCATGTTTCTGTGGTGCTTTGGTGGGGTTTTGGGCAACAATTTCAAAAAAAAATATTGCGGTCGCCATTTTGGATCCCCCCCCACCGCATGGCAAATGGATGCGCCCTCCCAGCCTGGTACAGTCAGCAAAACCTGGCCATGCGATTGGTGGAATGGCTGCAAAACTTTGCATGGTCCACTCCCATGGGCGAGCCCATCATTGCAAATGTGCAGGTGTAAAAAAATAAAATAAAATAAAATAAAATAAAATCAACGGAGACTTTTTTTTGCAAGAAAAACCCACTGCTGCTCCTGTAAAAATTCAAGCATTTAAAATAGCTAATTTTCACATGTTTCTGTGGTGCTTTGGTGGGGTTTTGGGCAACGATTTCAAAAAAAATATTGCGGTCGCCATTTTGGATCCCCCGCACTGCATGGCAAATGGATGCGCCCTCCCAGCCTGGTACCAGCAGCGCAGCAGTAGCAATAGCCAAGGAGAGGGGGGCGGGGAACCCCCCCCCCAAAATAAAACACCCTTCTGGCCTGGTAGGTGCCCTCAGACAGTTTTCGCCTACTTTTAGGGCCGGGAATCGGGTTTTTTTTTTAACTTTTAAAAACTTTTTTTCTGTGCCGCTTGGCATTGCGCGATGCAAGTAACGAGCACGACAAATCAGACCAAATTGTTCGTTCGTCGGTTCGAGCTCGAAGTCTGGGGCAGTGATTCCCGTTACCGTTTCCGTAGAGTAACGGAAACGAGTAACGGAAACGGAAACGGGAATACCGCTAGTCGTGCCCATCTCTATTGATTAGTTCTATTGGGTTTCTTTCCTTTCCTTACTTCACCCACTCCCATTTTTGTCTGACCCTAGTAATCCCCAAAGAAGTCTCAAAACTATTCCAAACAAACATGTAGGAGTCAAGGCAAAAGAGAACCTGCAACCAACCACCACCACCACCACCAAACCAAAACATTCTTCCAACACTGACATATTTAATATGTTAAAATCAAGCAAAGTATCTGTTTTTGTTACTTTAATATATGATACATCCCCTATTTGAGATCTACAAATTGCTTACATTAGTATGGATTTGGGTCAGTTACAGAGCTGATTTAAAGATCAAATGTTATTTGCCTTTTTGTTTTCTTAAATTGTATTTTAACATTGCTATGCTTATAATATATAGCCTTTATAAAAAGAGGGATATACTGTTTCATGGTGTATATTAGTATTTCTCAGCAGGTAGTTTGGTTGCATAGAACTTCTTCATCAAAATATAGTGACCCCCCCGCCTATCGTGAGGGTTAGGTACCCAATCTGACCCACGATAATTGAACATTTGTGATATGCGGATGCAGGTTGGGTCATAAGAACATAAGAAGAGCCACGCTGGATCAGGCCAAAGGCCCATCTAGTCCAGCTTCCTGTATCTCACAGTGGCCCCACCAGATGCAACTTGATTGCCACAGGACCTAAGGGTAGTCAATGGAGAACCTGGGAAAGTTAATGTTTATGTTGCATTTCCCCAAATCCTCCTGCACACTGGAGAAGTCATGGAGTTGTAGATACAAATGGCTTTTCCAAGATGTGCTCTTGTGAGGGTCTCTTCAGTGGCTTGTTTTAGAAGGGCATGGTCTTGGACCTGGCAGTTGGGCCTGGGAGCCCTTGTACTTACCCCCAGCCTGGTGCTGCCCCGAACGGGCCTTTGAGGGCCTTCCCGGGGCTCGTGGAGGCCCCAAGATGGCCTCCCTGCAAACCAGAGGTGACTTCCGGATCACTGAAAATCATTTCTGAGGCCTCTGACAGGCCTACAAAGGCCCTTGGAGGTCTCCAGAAGGCCCGGGAAGGCCCCCGTAGGCCTGTTCAGAGCAGTGCCAGTCCTGGGATAAGTACGGGAGGCTTGAAATAGGCCTTACCCCCCTTACCCCAGGGGGCCTTTTTTCATATACTGCAGTCCCATGATACAGCGGGACCATAGTATATGAACTGCAAACGGGCGGGGGACCACTGTACCGTATATTTTGCTCTATAAAACGCACCTGACCAAAGGAGGCACCTAATTTTTAGAGGAGGAAAACAAGAAGATAATGTTTAGCCTAAGGGAAGGGCAGAGGCTCCGTGGAGGTGACCTCCTTGCAAACGAGGTGCTTGAGACTGTGGAATCCAGGCTGCAAAGGGGGAAGGCTTGCAAACAAGGTGATTGGGACTGTGGAATCCAGGCTGCAAAGGGGAAGGTGATTTTTGACGGGAATCTTGGCTGCAGAAGGTGGGGTGGGGAGAGGCTCCCTGGAGGAAGCCTCTTTGCAAAAGAGGTGATTGGAACTGCAGAATCCCAACTGCAGTAGGGGAGGGGAGAGGCTCCGTGCAGATAACTTCTCTATAAATGAAAATCTGTGATATATATATAGCGGGGACTACTATATTCGCTCTATAAGACACACATACATTTCCCTTTACTTTTGAGGTGGGGAAGTGCGTCTTATAAAGTGAAAAATAATTGAAGATAACTTTGATGAAATACATGACAAAAATAGAATTAACATCAAATCCTGATAAGCCTTTTTTAAAAGCAACGTATTAAGTATTTTGTGTATGTTTTATTACAGGAATGGTAGAGCTTGTTCCAGCTTCAGATACACTTCGGAAAATTCAGGTGGAATATGGAGTGACAGGATCCTTTAAAGATAAGCCCCTTGCAGAATGGCTAAGAAAATACAATCCTACAGAAGAAGAATATGAAAAGGTAGCACATGAACTAGTTATGATATAGCATTGACAATAGTCGCATTATTATTGAAAAGGCTGCATAGTTCAAGATTAAAATACTTGTTTGTCATGCAGAATGTTCCAGGAAGCACAACTGAGGAATTCCTCTACACACTAGATTATACTGTTCCTAATGAAATGAGACAGTACAGTACTAGACAAATCAGTGAGTTGGTTTGATAAACAGCACCTTGAAATGTATATGAGTACTTTTTAGAAAGATACTATAAGTATACTAAATTTAATGTGTCATGCTAAATATTTTACCATGGCATTTAGCAAAAAATGAAAGGCCTCACCCATTTAAAAATATCTGTACTGCAACAACCTACAGATTTTTAAGAGAAAATGTTGATTCACTGTTTCTAAAGTCTTCTTTAGTCTAATTTTGATAAGTGTATTTTGCCATTTCCTGATGTTTAAATGTAACGTTTTGCACATAGCGCTTTTTCATTATCCTGCAGAAGCTTTACATTTTAAAAATGAGCACAATAAATATTCATTATCTTCCTTTCTCCATTCTTTTCCAAGGATGGTATTTTCCCTTCTCCATGCTATTTCAAATTTCTCTTTTTAAAAAAATAGATGATTAAAATACCTTCTTAGCTTCCTTTTCAAAATGATTGAAAACAAACACATTTGTTCATATTCCTATTTCTTGCTACTTTTCATGAACAACTAAGGTCCATTGTGATTTCTTTGTTTTCAACCAAGATGACATTCTGCAATCTCTAGTCTGACTAGATGTATTTCTGCTTATTTTAGGCTTCTGAAAACTTCATATATTCATGTGCAGGATGTTGTGTAGCTACCTATGTCCTTGGTATTTGTGACCGCCACAATGACAACATAATGCTTCGAAGTACAGGGCATATGTTCCATATTGATTTTGGAAAGTTTTTGGGACATGCACAGATGTTTGGGAGCTTTAAGAGGTATGCTGTGAAAACATAAGAAAATAATGTGGAAGGGTAATTTCAGCAGCTCAGAAGTGACCTAACTAACTGGGCAGCTATCATTCTGAATAATGATTAAAGGTTTTCAGCAGTAACTTTGAACTGCAAGCTTTCAGTTCTTTCAAAATAATGTTGCATGTGAAAATGTAAGACTGCAATGCAAATTTTACTTTTGAAAAAAATTGTGTAGTTCAGCATTGAACAATTAATGTTCATCCAGATGTTGTGGGACTGCTGTTTCCAGGAATCAGAGATTACAGTCTCACATTAAACTGGACAGACATACAAATTGCCCATTTCTGATGCAGCTGAAGTATGAGGCAACCTCATGTATCCTTTTGTCTGTGAAGATTCTCAGTCATCCAGGTGAGTTTATCTGGAAGTTGAGTCATGGCAACTGGACTTCTTTTTATTGAGAGATAGAAACATTTCGCTGATCATCCAAACAGCTTCATCTGTCTGAAGAAAGCTAGTTGCGAGTCCTCCATCTTATAGTCTGCTTTGACCTCTTGTCACCCTGGTCTGAAATAGGCTTAAAAGATGAACAACGGCCTGAATAGGCTTGTTAGGGAGACAGCAGTCAATGGCCTAAGGTGCTGAAACCCATAAGTATGGGTCATTAGCTATGGCCTTGGTGGTGAAGGATTTTTGATGAAGACTGATGAAGCTGTTTGGAAGAGTAGTGAAAAGTTTCTCTCAAGAAAAAGAAGTCCAGTTGCCATGACTCAACTTCCATATGAACTCATCTATCCTTGTGTCCCACAAATGTGTTGTTCTACAACACACCTAATGAGAGCTGAGAAATTTTGCCATCTGAGATCTAGTGCTACATGAAAATTTTCACAAAGTCAATTTGGTGATAGGATTTATGTATTAGGGTACAACAGATTAAGGGCCGTAGTTTCCTTTGTTGAGATAGTTCATCCTGTCTGCCTCTTACATTTTTCTTGCTGCATTCCACTTTTCCTAATAGTATTTGTCTTTTCCAGTGAATTTTACCTTCTTATGATATTTCCAAAATAACAATAGCATTAGTTTCGACATTTTAGCTTCTAGTGAGAGTTCTGGCTTGATTTGATCTAGAAATATTTTGTTTATGGTGAGCCATGGTATCTGTTAAATTCTCCTTCAACAAATTTCACATTGGTGTGAAATTTTTCATGAAATATACATACATTGAACTGAACACTAATTTGAACATTTTCATGATGTTGTGGTATCTATGTTGTCAATAAATGAGTTGACACTTTGTTTAGAATTCTGCTGAATTTATACTCTTCTAGTTACATTTTAATGATTTTATTTCTAATTGTTTTACATCTATATTTAAGCATTTCAGGGAATATTTCAGACTAGACTGTATCAATTAATATGACTTTGCTCTAGCTGTTAGGTTGGTTTTTCTTATTATACATCACCCATTGCTTTTCCTTTCTCTCTTTGAACAAAAACAATTCTTCCTTCTTTGACGATTTCCCATTTGATATGTGTAGAAATTAGATATAAATTGTAAAGTGCCAATGCAATCGATAGCAGAGACTTTAACATACATTAAATGCCCTAATATTTAGAAACTACTTCTTGGCACTTGTAAATTCATATGTATTTCTTTTTCTTTAAAAGGGACCGGGCTCCATTTGTGCTGACGTCAGACATGGCCTATGTTATCAATGGTGGTGAAAAGCCGACTATTCGCTTCCAGTTGTTTGTTGATCTCTGCTGTCAGGCCTATAACTTGATAAGGAAACGAGCCAACCTTTTCCTCAATCTGCTGTCACTGGTAAAATGTCTGGGTTGTCATAGGTGTTAAATCAGATTACTGTAACATTTAAAAAATAGCCAGCTGTCATGTTTAATGAATAAAGAAAACTCTGTGGTCTTCAAGCATGGGAATGGCAGTTAAAATGTAAAATAGTGGTGGTCTTTCAATGTGCAGTTTGTTTAAAGATGTAGCACTGTTTTTTTATTGTGGTTCTAAAATCTGTTTACTCTGTAGATGCTTTCCTCTGGATTACCAGAACTTAATGGAATTCAAGACTTAAAATACGTCCAGGATGCTCTTCAACCCCAAACCACAGATGCTGAAGCTACAATTTTCTTTACAAGGTATCACAGAAATATTTTCAAAGACGTTTCCTATGTGCGCTGTCCCTAACAGTTCTAAAGAAGCAACTTGTAAAAACCATTGACTTTTACGCAAGGGGGTACGGGGTCAGAACATCAAAATACATATTCCAGATCTTTTCCTATTGTCCTTATATACTCACTGTATGTAGGTTCAAGAATTTCAACTGTTTCATACAGAGAGGTTTTTCAAACAGTTCTGCAAGACTTCTGATTGTCTGGTAATTGCCACCATTTTATTGTCAAAAGTTTTTTTTTCTGGAATGGCGAATTTCTTTGCAGTGGGTAAAATATTTCAAGACATTTGTAGAATTGCCCATTCTCCCCTGCTTTGTAATTAGCTCTTGAGTGACTCAATTATCTGTACTCAAGACTTATTCCTCTGTAGGGTGCCATAGGCATCTATCCTCAACCAGTTTATACAGTATCTATTGTTTTAGCAAGTATTATGCTGTACAGACACAGTTCGTTAAGTTAAATTATTATGTGGAATGTGGACCTTGCCCCTGCTCAGTTTGATTGATGAAAAGAGTCTCTGTCGTAGTTAATTACCTAAAATAGTTCACTGAAATTCTAATCCATGGGAAGCTAGGCTGGCCCCATCAATGCTGTCCTTCCACAAGCCGGCAAAAAACTTTCTTTTTAGGTGGGTTTTTCCTTAATGACTGTCTGCCTATGTTGCAGGGGGAGGTTTAATGGATTGTTGAGCTCTGTTTTTAAATGTGTTTTTAGTATTGATTTTACTGACAATTTTTAATATAATGCTTGTTTAATTCATTTTTTTTTTATATTCACTTTTTTATCTTTTAAATATCACCTTTTAATTGGTGTAAGCTACCTGGGGTCCTTTTAAGGAGAAAGGTAACATAAAATACAGTGGTACTCCAGATAACGAATTTTAATTCATTGTCCGAAACAATGCGTTATCTGAAAAGAATTGTTATCCAAAATGTGGTTTCCCATTGAACTGAATGAGAAACCAATTAATCTGTTCTGGAGGTCCAGAAAAGGGCAAAAAAGCTGAGGATTTTTTCCAGACCTATTTATAAAGTGCACTTTAAAGGCATACAGTGCAGGAACACACACACCCCAGAACATCCCCCACCCCACCCCGGCAAGTGCAGTGCAAACACAGAGAAATGAAAGCAGCAAGCCCAGCCCTGCCTTTTCCCAAAGTACAAAAGGGGTGGGGTTATCCAAACAAAGAAACATAAGCAGCAAGTAAAATCCAGCCGTTTTTTTTCCCTCCAGAGCAATGGAGAAAGATTGCAAACACAGAGAGAATGAAAGAAGCAAGCCTAACCCAGCCTTTTCCTGTCCAAAGTGCAAAGGGGAAAAAAAATCCAGAGAAACATAAACAGCAAGTGAAATCCAGCCGCTTTTTTCCTCCAGAGCAATGGATAAAGATTGCAAACAGGGAGAAAATGAAAGCAGCAAGCCTAGTCCAGCCTCTTCCCGCCCAAAGTGCAAAGAAAAGCAGTGCAAAGATTAATAAAAGCTAGCTCCCTACCTTTCCAAGTCCAAATCCCTCAGCAAAAAAAATGTCCAGAATTCCTCCAAAACACCATGAAATAAACATTCTAACTCTTCCCTCCCTTCCACAAACTACAGGGACTGTAATGCATCTTGGGTACACTTTTTTTCAAAGGCATTTTGAAACATTCGTTATCTAAGGCAGCCCATAGGGAATATTTGTTATCTGAAGCAACCCTATATCTGGAAACTTCCATTTGTTTTCTGAAAAATTCGTTATTGGGGCATTTGTTATCTGAGGTATTTTTGTACAGTGGTACCTTGTATAAAGGAATTAATCCATTCCAAATGAAATTTTGTTAAACAAATTTTCCCTTATACAAATTTCCCATTGGAATGCATTGAAAACAGAGTAATCCCTAATTGCAACCATTTTTATGTTGTATGGATTTGTCCCATGGACAATTCTGTTAAGCAAATTTCCCCTATCTCCAGAATTATTTATGTGGTACAGTTTTTATGTTATACAAACCGTTTGTTATAGGAGGGTCCACTGTATTTTAAATAAATAAAACAATACTGAATTGAGGACTTACCAGTTTTCATCTTACATTGCATTTTGAAACATTGATAGCATATAAATGAAATCTGATGGATGCTTCCTTCATTTTTTAGGTTAATTGAATCCAGTTTGGGAAGTGTTGCTACAAAGTTCAATTTTTTCATTCATAATCTTGCTCAGCTGCGTTTTTCTGGCCTGCCTTCCAATGATGAGCCCATCCTTTCGTTTTCCCCAAAAACATACTCACTTAAACAAGATGGTCGTATCAGAGAAGCATCTGTGTTTACATATCATAAGAGATACAACCCAGATAAGTACTATGTAAGTCTGTGGATTATATTTTGATTAAGCATGTTTTCTGCAGCCTTAACCATCTTTGCTATAATGATTCACTGTAATCAACACCTCTTCAATTTCTCCTTTCCCATTCGGTGTCTCAAGGACCCAAAATGAGCAACAACAAAAAGCAGCCCAAAACAACAACCCATGAGTTAGAAATATATGAATTCCTGAAAACAGAGCACGGTCAGCTTTGGCCTTTATTTTTGTTCCTGAATAATGTAACAGAGAAAAAGAAAATGTCACAGTTAAAATTTATTCAAACTATGGTGCTTACATTCTGAGTTACTGTCTCACTGCTTTCCCTCATTAATTCATAGGAGCCGAATATGATCCAAAACTTACTTTGCAATTGTCATTGTTTTAAGTTGTTGAAGAATATTTTTTTCCCTGATGTGACAGATCTATGTCGTCAGAGTTCTAAGAGAAGGGCAAAATGAGCCCACCTTCATTTTCCGGACATTTGATGAATTCCAGGAACTCCACAACAAGCTTGGAATTCTGTTTCCTCTTTGGAAGTTACCAGGGTAAGTTTTCGGATTGAATCCACTGAATTGTCTTGTTCTTCTGCAACTCCAAAAGAGTGATTTTTCTTGAGGGAAGAAGCACTGTGTCCCTGTTGCAGATCTCTCCCAACCCTGCTGTTGGACGGTTGGGAAACTCTCTGGAGTGTAATATTGAAGCCAGCACATTTTCTGTCAGTATGGATTAAATGCTTTGATTGGAGTTGGTTTCCTGGGTGCATCCCCAACTGAACTGTAAACATAGTCCTCTATGAAACATGTTTATCTAGATACAGTGCACTATTTGTTCAATGCAAGGAACTGTCCTAAGAGAGTGTGAGGGTTCGGTTCTGACTACCTGCGGTTCCGATCCACAAAAGAGTCGAGAGTCCGTTTTTGCTTGAACATTAAAAGGATTTTTATTTCTTACGGTTTCCAACACACTGTAGGCTCGTTCTTCTATAACTGGCGACAACGGCATAAACGGTTTCAAAATATTTTCCTCTACCACAGGTTCTTCATAAACAACATTAACAGGGTTATATTCTAAATCGGCAGTTCCTAAAAATAATGGGGAATTGTCGAACCCCTGCCCCCCATACATTGGGTTCCGCAACAGGGGTGTTTGGCCCACTGCGCTTACTGGAGTGACAGCTCTCTCCCTCCTCCATTCCCTTTGGAATTTCTCTGAAGTTTCCGGCCACTTCAATGGCTTAACTTGTACTGGCCATACAAACTCTTCATCTCCCCGGACTTCAAACTGTTCTGCCCTCCTTCTCTGTTGGTTCTCCGTCCGTCCGAGTCCCAACGCTTATTAACCGTTTTTCTCAACCGCTCCTCTTTATCTCGTGCCCCGTCTCGCGCTCCGTATCACGTTCTACCCACTCATCCTCGGTTTCATCCATCACCCAAAATGCCTCCCACATTTCCTCGCGCTGACCCACTCTATTCTCTCTCATCCTTCACTCCTATATTCTGTACTTCCTGCGCACATAAATCCACATCCTTAGCCACTTCTTCTTTTTCTTGACAAGCCACTCCAGACGGCTCACTTTCTTTTGCACTCGTAGAGAGGCTTTGAAGGAAGACTGTCTCCAGTTCTTCTTGGCATGTTTATTTAAGAGGCATGGACACTCAGAATACAAAAGCCATGACTTACTAACTTCATAGACCTTTGAATAACATGTGGCAACCAAGCACCCTTTGTCCCTACCTATTAACTGCTGTTGCAGATGCAATTGTCCTAAGAGATAGCAGGCACGTACTAATGTACTTTTTCATTCCTTTTCTTAAAGTAACTGTAGTAGCTCCTCATGCCTGAGTGACTGTTATCATGGATTTTACAAACATGGGGGAACAGGGACAACAGCTAGGATCCCGGATGTGCGTTATGCATGTATAAGTAAAACTGCATTACTTACCACAGTGACCACAGTCACCTGCCACTAACAAGGCATAGTTATATTAGCAGGTGTTTTAATTTGTAAACTAGACAGTGTGCACTAATGGAGTGGTATATATTTCAAGTAATAGATAAATAAATTACAATTGGATGTGCACCTTGTAAGTAAGAAGGAGTTTACAGCAATTTGCAGACATTTAAATCACCATCAGGATTCTGGATAAAGACTTCAAAAGAAGTTCCAGAAAATGTTCCTGGCTAATTAAAGCATTTTTATTGCCAAGTTATCTCATACTCTCATGCTTTTTATACAGTTAACTTTCAGTATGATTGGCCACTCTGATTGCTTCGGTGATATCAGTATGTCTTATGTTGAAGGCACTGACCTTTTGCCTCAGTGAGAAATAAATATTTTGTATTGCCTGCCTCTAACATTTTTTGTCTGTGCCCACTGCATCTTTATTACAGCTTTCCCAATAAGATGGTTCTAGGGAGAACCCATATAAAGGATGTAGCAGCCAAGAGGAAGGTAGAACTGAACAGCTACATACAAAGTTTAATGAATGCATCAACAGAAGTATCAGAGGTAATGCTACAAACAACAAATGTATTTATACGTAGCTGTTGTGAGCTTTCTGTGTAATGGAAGTTTTTCTTCCAGAACATGGCCAAACAACCGGAAAAACTCACAACAGCTATCAGATCCCAGCCGTCAAAGCCTTCAAGAATGTCTTTATTTTAGGTCTATGTTATGTAGTCTAAGCTTACAATTATATCTGTGGGTTTTTTCCCCAATTTCAGTGTGATCTTGTCTATACATTCTTCCACCCTTTACTTCGTGATGAAAAAGCTGAAGGAATTGATGGAATAGCGAAGTGTACAGGTGAGGCTGCTGTTGTTATTCTGTGATCTTTTTTGTTCAGTGAAAATTATGAACATCACGGTCCTCCCATGCAAAATATTTTTGTTAACAAAATGAGTGTAAGAATTTATACTGACCCAAGGCATTATAAATGAATGTCATCTTTCTCAGTCTGCAGGCAGGAGTTATCAAGGAAGAGTAGATTGCTCTCTTTTGCTGCCTGGGAGAGGAAGAGATTAACTAAGAAAGACAACTTGGCATATCTCCTGCACATGCCTGGCTCCCCGTCAGTGGTTTGCTCTGCCTTAGCCCAGGACAGGTTTCTTTCACTTCTCTTCTGCGGATCTTACCTTCATTCTTAATGTTGTCCATTATAGGATGATACATTTATTCAATGTGCAGTAGTGCCTCTGACATGATCAAAGAAGTACCTTCACTTTTTACTCCTTCCTTATTTTTACATTTTTCTCCTTACTGATTTGTCGATACTTTTTCTATTTTCCTCTTTTAAAATTCCAAATTGGATAGGGGGGCGCTTTTTCCCTTCATTTTATCCTTGTCTTTTTCCCCATTATGTTTTATCCAGGGAAACCAACAGCAAAAATCACAAAATCCACCAAAGAACCAGATAAACCAAAGAGATCACCTCTCAGGTTTCTCTAGCACTCTTTGCATTCCTGTATGTCACACCAGAAGCCGTTTGCCCCTGCAAAAGTCTGCTCTTCCAGTACTTGCCCAAATCCTCCAAAGAGCTAGGCATCCAGGTTTTTAAAATTCTCTCATGCTCATATTGTCTGTGCCTGGAGCCATGCAGAACTGTGGAAAACTTGCATAATGACAACCCCATCTATGTCTGTTACCACAAGCAGTGTGGAGATGGATATTGCTGAGGCGACGGAATCAGCATCTGAGAAACACAGCCCTTTCTTTCTGCTATAGGATCCCTTGCCACAGACTTGATTACTTCAACCCTTTTTCCTGAATTTATATATCCATGTCCTCTTATCTATCTATATTTATACATTAAATGTATAATTTATATATCTTTATTCTCATTCGATTGTGTTTTATTTATTCCTTAGCTTGTTTCCTTTGTTCACTTCAGTTCCACTTCCCAACTCCATTTGTTTTTGCTTAAAATTAATCTTTACTGATCAAAACCAAAGCAGATTTTTCTATTCCTCTTGTTCTGGTGGTCAAGCCACCTCATCTGGCAGTCTTCTGGTCAGATGGTTCTCCTGATAGGAGGTAAGACTTCCTCCGTACATGGGATTCAACTGTGACAGACAATCAGATCATTGAGGTAATATGAAAGGTCTACTCTTAAGAGTTTTATCACTTCCGTGGGTTTCCTTCATGCCAAAGGTCTGAGCCTCTGTCTCAAAAGGCAGCAGTCCTCCCAAGTTATCCAGTGTCTTCTGGACATATGTAGTCGGGACTGTCTTCTCCCAAGGGAACTTCCTTGGTCATTCCTTAAGGGTCTTCGTAAGGCACCTGTGTAATCAGATTTAAGACTACAACTTTGGACATGATCAGGTCAAGGCACTGCCCTCTAGTTGGATATCAGCCCCAAAGGTCACTTTGAAACTACTAATGACCAGACACAGACGTTCATATATACCCATATTTCCATATTGTTGCTGCTACTGCTGCTGTTCCTTTCTGCCTACTAGGGTAGGGCAATATGCGATAAAACTATAGTAAACCAAGAATAGATGAAGAACACCCAAAACAATCTGAACCCCTATTCGTTTCTTTCCTATCAAACTTTTCTAGGAACGAAAATCATAACTTGTGTACTGATCAGGCATATCAAGGCTTGTATTTTGCTGGCTTTTGACACTTCTCAGCTATCTAAACCATGAAACGTGGGATGCATCACCAGCTCCTTTCAGCAACCTATGTTATGTCCTATACTGAGGTTTCTATTTTCTCTTTGCAGTTTTATTTTTATATTTTCTGGTTTTGTGCTTTCTGTCTAAAGGACTGGGCAAGGAGCTGAGCATGTATATTACTATGTAAAGCTTTCTTTCTTAGTTAATCATTGTTTCCCCTTTACCATACAAGGGAATAACCCTAGATGTCTCCTTCCTCAAAGACCATAATGGGCCATCAGAGTAAATATGTGGCACGTTATTCTTCTCTTTTGTGTAATTTTAGGCTCTGAGGAACATTGTACAGTTGCAAAACACTTGGAATGTAGTAGTGAAACTATAATGAAGGAGGGTTGAATTTGGTATTCTTCTGGGTTCTGTTTTATTTGTCCCGTTGGCCTGCATGCAGCCATTCCTGTTTATAGCCATCACCTTGAATACATTCATTAGTTTGTTTTCTGATGGTAATATCACATTGGATTAGAGATGGGTGTTTCGTTTCAGAAGGAGTCCGGTTCCAAAGCGAAACATGGCAGCACAGCTGCTGTTCGGGACTGGGACCCACCCTCTGGAATGAAATCAACCACTGACTTACCTTCCTTTGGGTTGCATGGGGCAAAACTCCAATCAGGAAGCATTCTCTGAAGTCATCTTTCCTCTCCCTGTCGCTGGCCAATCAGACAGGGAGTCAGGATTATGCATGTCCTTGCACAGCTCCAGATTGGCCAGCACTATGGAGAAGGAAAGATGATGCATTGGAGGCTGCTTCCTGGTTGGCGTTTCGCCCCACACGACCCAAAGGAAGGTAAGTCAGTGGTTGATTTTGTTCTGGAGGGTGGGTCCCAGTTCCGAACAGCTGTGCTGCCATGTTTCATTTCAGAACCGGACCCCTTCTGAAACAAAATGTGGGGGGGGGGGGATGATAAAAATTATCTTGGCCTTTGTACGGAAATGTAATTTTACTTGTTTTTGCAGATGTAAGCCCTTCAAGTCCAACCTCAGGCAAAGTTGGAGGAGAAGTTAAGTTGTCCATCTCCTATCGAAACAGCACTCTGTTTATTATGGTGATGCACATTAAAGACCTGGTAAGGATTAAACCAAATTTGCAAATTCGAAATTGTTCATAACACTTTTTGGTTGCTGCTCTTTATCAGATACTTATAGGGATTAAAGAATGTCTGATTAATTCAAATGGGAACTTCAACAGGCTACTGTTTTGTTTGACTATAGATGATTCTTAATTCCATTTTGGTTTTTAAAACACAAAATGTGTTCTTGTTCTTAGGTTACGGATGACGGTGCGGACCCAAATCCATATGTGAAAACATACCTGCTTCCAGATGTACATAAAACATCTAAACGGAAGACCAAAATATCACGAAAGACAAGAAATCCAACATTCAATGAAATGGTAAGGAGAAGGGCCATGGAGAACCACACCATTACCCCACTCAAATTGTTTGTTAGGGTATTACTCTTTTTTAAAAAAAACTGAAAAGGACCCCTCCCTTCCTCAACTGGCAAAAAAAAGTTTTAAAGCTAAATGGGGGTTGAAGGCATAGCAATACTGATGTTACCCCCAAGCCCCTTTCAAAACATAAGAAAGCTTTTTTTGGGGGGGGGGCGCTGGAGGGTGGCACCTGGGCCCCCGTGGACTGCGAGCAGCCTGTAGCCTGAATGTTGCCTACCCTTGTTGTAAAGGAAGCTGTCTCGCCATGCTAAGATTGCAATTGTTTCCTCTTCCAGAGCATTCTGTAAGGTGTTAGGAGAGCTCTTGGAAATTGTTAAGTTTTATCACAGGAGATCCTCTTCCAATTCCTGGAGCCCCCTTCTTTGTTAAAGGGGGAGATTTTTAAAAGTTGGGAGACTAACTTTCATTTATAATCATACTCGTAATCTTTTGCAAACAGTTCATGATATGGGAATGCAAGAGTGAAGTTTTTTTCTGAAAGACGTGCTGAGTCCAAGCAATGTCTGATTTATTTTTACTACCAGTCCATGAAAACTATTCCTAGTGTGATTCTGTGCAGAAATATATATTGACGAGAATACAGTTGCTTAGTGTAATAAGCAACATTAGAGTAGGACTACTGAATCAATGGGGATTTGACAAGTCAACTCTTCTGTAAGTTTCATTGATTCAGATATGGGAAGAACCAGTGGATACAGTTAAACAAAGGAACATGACATACCTGAGGAAACTGGAGAACTTTAAGTTATTGAAGTAGCACTTGTTGCAGAACTTTGAATGTTGGCTAAAGGTTCCTCAAGCCTCACAGTAAAGATTCAGGATCAAACAGAGCAGATTGGCTTCAGATTTCTCACCAACTGGTACTGAGAATCTTAATAATTCACTCAGAGACATTGGTATGAAAAAGAATAAATAGGATTCATTTGCTTACAGTGGAAGAGATAAAAAACAGCATACTGTACAAAAAGGACTGCTTACGGCAGAAGGCCTTTACAAACTCACAGCCTGCTTACAGCGGACTACTTCACAGTACTCTCATAACTGCACCCTAGCTACATAAACAGATCAAAAAGTAGGAGAAAAGACACTTAAGGAGAGTCTCTTTAAAATCAGAGGGAGGGAAGAAGCAACTGGTTACTGCTGGATTTTTTGACAGCCCAAAAAGGTCCCTCTTGGACAGATATCCTAAAGGCAGTATGCAAAGTTGAAATAACTCCAATAGTATTCACATCCACTGTACCTAATGCCCTTGGTACCCCTTCAAAATCAGCTCTTGAGAGTCCCTCTCTCTTTCTAGGGCAGCTTTGATGGTCCATGGGAGGGGACTGCAGGAGGAAATTCTGCTGACTGAAGCACTTTTTGTCAGCAGATGTACCATATTGATCCTGCCCCATATTAGATGTTTTCCCATAGAAATGTTGCCTGTTAAGTCAAGCATGTATAATTATCGTATGCCTTTTGCACCCTTGCCCTTCCCTTATTTTATGACTAGCTAGACGGATAGATATACAGATGCAGAATCTTTAAATTCGAGTTTCCTGCATGTGTGTGCGTTGTGTCGTTACAGTCGTGACCGACTCTTCGTGACTCCATGTCCATGGAGTTTTCTTGGCAGGAATACTGGAGTGGCTTGCCAGTTCCTACTCCAGGCGCCTACAGCACCTGGTATTCCCTGGTGGTCTCCCATCCAAGTACTAACCAGGGCCGACCCTGCTTAGCTTCCGAAATCAGGCGAGATCGGATGTGCTTAGGGCATACAGGCAGCTTTCCTACATTCATAGTTTGCTGTAATGTCCCATAGCTTGAGCAGATATTTCTATGAATTTATTCAAGCACCTATGAACATTCCACACAATAATATTTTAGCCCTTAACCTCTAGAGATTAAGAATTCATGTGGAAGCCTGCTATCGTAATGCTGGGGTGCAGGACAAAGATGCTGCCAAGCAATCATGAATACATTTTTAAGCTCTTGCGAATGGCCACTGGCCCTGTGTGGAGCATAGTGACCTGTCAGTGGGTTGAGGCGGTCTCTTTTCATCTTTCACCACTCCTTCCGCTGTTGCCCCTTACATAGCAGGTGGCATTTCAAGAAGCGAGTAGGATTGCTTCTGAATGTGGTGTTGTTGTCTTAATAGCTTGTGTACAGTGGCTACAGCAAAGAGACGCTGAAGCAAAGGGAACTGCAGCTGAGCGTCCTCAGTGCCGAATCGCTGCGGGAGAACTTCTTTCTGGGCGGGATCACTCTTCCCTTAAGGGATTTTAACTTGAACAAGGAGACGGTCAACTGGTACCGGCTTGCTGCTGTACCATATTCGTGAACCCGGCAGCTTGGAAAATTAAAACGGGGACAGGTTTCAGTGATTTCGGCTCCTCTTGTGTTCGGTCACCTTTTCTTACTTGAAGACAAGACATATACACTCTATAGCATGAAGCACTGCAGCTCAGCAGATGATGGTCAGAGCAGCCTTCGCGAGGACTTCTGGCATCTCTTCTCTGCTAATGCTTCTGTCCAAGCATCGATGTAAATGAATTGTATATATTGACATAATTTGTGGATAATCATATTCTAAACTATGCCTAGATGCTCCAAATGAAATCTCAAGGACCCCACCCCCCACCCCATAAATTCAGTTCAGCGACATTTGATGTGCTTGATCTGTTCTATATTTCTGCTGTCATGAGATACAGCACCATGTTGGGGGGGGGGGGAATCAAGGTTTAAATAAAGAGTGCTCAGACTCTTAGAAGGGAGGGCTGAGTAGACAGCTGGAGAAAAGCGCTTATTGCATTTAGCTCTAAGACTTGTTAAACCTCTTTGAAGCTGTTTCAAAATCAGTGCCAATACTGGGCATTCTAAATAATGGTGCCTTATTTTTTTCCCCATTCAACTGCTTCTTATACCTCGCATCTGATATTTAAAAACATTTATCAGTGCTAACAAGCTTTTTTAGCCAACCCTTTTAACAAGAAAGAATGTTTATCCGGCTTTCTCTATCCACTTTAGCATTTTCCCTTTGGATACTTACTTGGCTTACCTTGACTCTTTTTGTACGTTCTTAAGTAATAACTTCATGGGTTGTATATATTATACAATATTCAAGTGATTTTATGCCATGTTTGGCTACAAAGCACATACTTTTCTAGAAAGTACATATTGTGGATTATGGATTATTTGCTAGGGATTTTGCATTCAGTTTCCAGGTCATATGCAGCAGTTCCACACAAATCACGATATCCATTAAGCTGAGTAGGGATGAAACATTTACTTGAAAGAGTAAACAACTATAGTGATGGTTGAGAATAAGTTGCACTAGAGACATTGGGGGAAGAGCTAGGGACACAGACAGCCTGAGGTAGATTAAAGCAGTATAATTTAGATGAGCACTACGAGAGTAGTCCAACAATCATCCTGTTTGCTTCAGTCAAAATTGGCTTGCTCTTGCTAAAATGAGTAGAATTTGCCCTACAAATTATACCTTAAAATTGACAGATTTGATGTTCTAAAATTTACATGTGTGAGACACGGGAATAGCTGCATATAAATGCAATTTACTAACATCAATTTTTTTTAAAAAAAGCTGGTGTAGGAAGGGCATTAAAAACTGCACATTATTTTACTGCTGAAGCCCAAGTATTTTGAATAAACATGTCAGGGATACTGTCTCTTAGGTGCTCTTAAAATAATGTAATAATATAGCGGATATAGTGGATGATGACAATCATTATTGCATAGCTAAATTAGAATGTTCTTCAAAATATAAGGGATGCTTTGCTTTCAAACACAGCACAACAAAGTGCAGGGGGAACACTGACATCACCTTCTGGTGCCTAAAACTTTCATGGTCCAACGATATAAATAAAACCTTGGAATATTCCTCAGCCTCGAAACTGTCTTGTGGCCAACAGAAGCAATTTCCTTAGCTATAGTATGTTCAGAGTCTAAGTGATAGTCTATATAGGTAAATAGAATAAACTAATAAGACTGCTTTTTCTGCTGACTTGGTGCTTTTTGAGATGCATTCCATTCTATCAAGAGAACCATAAATCATTTTGCACGCCAGAGAAGGCTTCTGTTTCTGTGAAATGTTCCATTAGATTACCAGAAAGCAATATGTACTTCTTTTTTTAGTCGGTTATTAGAGCACAGTATGTTACAGCACAAAAGCAGCATTGCTTTTCAGTTGTGGTTCTTGGCTGGATGTTGGTTAGAATACGCCATGGACTTTAAGGCTGCATTTGCCTGCGTCCTTCATAGTTCATGCCTGTGCCTTTGCCCACCTTCACTACTTTTCAGATTAACTGCACATTGACTCGAATTCTACAGGTAGAATCTTTTAAAATTTCCTTTAATAACCACCATAGAAAACTTAAGAATGTTAATTTTGCATCTTCTTTGAGTTATTTATAGTGCAGAATACACAAAACAATTAATGGCCAAGTTTAGACAACATATTCTGTGTTATTAAAACCGACACAGACCACAGAGGAGGGGAGGGGGAGGGAATAATTGGGATAAAAGTTAACATGATATTAATTTGTATTTTTAAATTTTGGTCTCACAGCATTTTTATATGTTAATCGAATAGAATCTTACGCATCAATATAAATTTGTGTCTGTGTACATTTATTTTGACACCTCGAGGATTACATCTTGCTGTAAGAAAAAAATCACTTCTACATTTTCTGTACTAAATAACATGGCTATGACTTTGCACTGAATTTTTAAAATGTTACTACCTTTTTATGACCTACACATGTATATGAAAGCATGAGTGATCTTTGACATTTCTCTTTTTTAAATTTAAATGGTATTAAATCTTAGTATCTTGCCTTATGCCTGACTGATTTTCTAAGATACTATACAGTGCAGCTTTGAGACTAAAGAAATATAATTTCTGGTATTTACATAATATGTCCATAACCTAATGCAGAGTTAAGTATGTTTAGGTCTGCTGTTTTCAGTGGGCTTAAGTTTCAGTTGGACTGTAGTCTATGCATGTTATATCGAGGAAAATTATTTAGGTAATATTGCACCATTCTCATAATCCATAGGAATTTGTCCTTCTATGCTTTGTATTCTTATACTGTGACTAAAAGTAAAAGTTTATAGATTATGAAATGCATTGGGAGCAAATGTAGACATTTGCCTTTAATTGTCTATTTATCTGTAAGAACCAAATATTTCAGTTGCATTACACTGATGGCTAATAAAAGATGTACAGTATTTCTATCAGTATCCTAGCCCATATATGGGTTAAATGTGACTCCATAACTGTCCAAACAATTATATTAAACACTATTCTGAAATAATTTGTTGCCTCTTTTCATTCATACAGTGGGGTCTGTGCGCAAGCTAAAGAAATACCATTTATAGAAATACTCAGTCAAAACTACTCCATTGTCCATTGGTGCAGTCAATTTTAAGTTCTGTCTTTTGTTATTAGTAAAGCTGCGTGTAGTTGTTTGTAAATTTGTTGTGAATATACAGCCATGTTCTAAGATTGATGGTTCTATAAGCTCTAAAGATCATACTGATCTGTGAAAGGAGTAAAATGTCCAGAAAATACTTCTAGCTCCATAGAGCAGCAGTGAACAATCTCCTGGGACCATCATACAGTAGGACACCCGTACCAACAGGGGATTGGTTCCAGGCGGCCCTGCGGATAACAACATCTGTGGATAAGAGTGAAAGCTCTTATCCAAGAGTGACAGTGGTGGTGGGGTGGGGTGAAATGGGTGGTGCTGCACCAATCGTCTTTCCTTCATACTGTGCAGGTTGCCTCTCCCTCCCCCTCATTGTTGTGCTCACTGGAGCACAATGTAAGCACCCTGCTTACATTGGCGGGCTGCCCCTGGAGAAGCTGTGCTGGGTGCAGGTGGGCCCACCGGCAGGAGGAACAGTGGAGGAAGAAGTGGCGGTCCTCAGGCAGCCCTCTGCCTGGCAGGGCAGGTCTGCCTCTCCGCCCAGCACCAGCACCTAAGAGTCAGAGGCACCCTGACAACCCCACCCCCCACTAGTACCCAGGTGACCCCCGCCATGGTGTTGCAAGCAGGTGCTCTCAGGCTGCACAACCTCTGTTTCTGCACCACCACTACCAATGTTGCAGGTGGGCCCTTGTGTGCCATGCGGGCGGGCACTCATGGGCCACTCCACCTCCACCGCCATTGTGGGTGGGTGCTCGCGGGCCATAAGGCCTCCGCTTCCGCTGCCACCACCAATGTTCCAAGTGGGCACATGTGGGCTGTATGGCCCGCCACTGCGGGTGGCTGTGGGCCACACAGCCTGTACCACTACCACTGATGTCCCAGGTGGGTGCCCCTGGGCCACACAGGCTCTACAGCCACTGCCGCTGCGCTACCTGCGCCTGCACACTGCCACCCCTGCCATCACGTAACTGAATCCATGGATGGCAAATCAGTAGAGACGGGGGTGCTACTGTGCTCCCATCTCTGGACCTTGGAGGGCCACAACTGATGTTGTGATGTTGTCTAGAGAAGGCCATTTTCCTCCTCTAGTGATGCAACATTTTTTTAAAAAAATGACTTCTTAGAAATCTGTGGCAGCGGTGCTGGAGGCCACTCAAAACATAGCAGCACGCTGCCTAGCAAGCATAAAGGGACTTTTTGAGCCAGAATTTTATTATGCGTTGAGGGAGAGATGCTTGGAAGCACCATCTTGTCATCCCATTCTAAAAATGTTCACATTATTCAAAAACTGATGATGAGTTACATCAATTGGTTTATCCTCTGAATGAACAAAGCATCAAAAAAACTGTACAGTACTTCCTGAAAGAATTTTCTTAAATGGAAGTAAGAAGCATTTCTTACTTGTATAACATTGATATGTCAAAGAAATGTATATACAGTAATACAGAAAAACACTTTCATATAATAAGGCTTCCAACAATTCATATGGGTATTTTTTTTCTGAGATAAGGCCTTCTCTGTTGCTGCTCCCAGACTTTGGAACTCCCTCCCGCTGGAGGCCAGGACTGCCCCGTCTCTTCTGTCTTTCCAGAGCAGGCAAAGACCTTCCTCTTCAGACAAGCTTTCCCTGAATGAGGGACTCCCTACTATGACTTTTAGATGGATTACCATACATGATTGCATTGACTGATTTCATAAGAACGGTGATTTCCATGTTAGTCCCCCCCCCATGTGCTCTTTGCAGCTTTAATGTTACATTTTAATGTTCTAAGATGCCTCTCCTAATTCCCTGTTCTTAATTTGAATTGGTCTTAAATATTCTGGGCTGTATATTGTCCCTCTTTATTGTAAGCCTCCTTGGGTCCTGTTCCAAGGAGAAAGGTGGGGTAAAATATTCAAAAATAAAATAATTAGGGCACAACTGCAGAAAAGTAACTCAGTGCCAATTGCATGCTGAAGAAGATTCAAGTATCGTGGATCCTTGAGATTAGATCCTAAGAGCCACTTGCTGTATTTTCCAAAGCATGATTGCAGCTGAAACCTTTGCAGCACCTATGCTAATTTGTGTGTGTTGCCATAATCACTCCTATGATACTGTAGTATTTTAGCACAGCATCTGCAAAGAAGTTACCACTATTACTGCTTTCATATACTCAAAGGCCTGGATTCTATTTGTGATCTATAAGTGTATAAAACTATGTCCTGCCATTGAGTACAGTGGTACCTTGTATAAAGGAATCAATTCGTTCCACATGAAATTATGTTAAGCAAATTTTCCTTTATACAAATTCCCATAGGAATGCATTGAAAATGGAGTGATTCCATTTTTATGTTGTACAGATTCTCCCCATAGGCGATTATGTTAAGCAAATTTCCCCTATCTCCGGAATTTTTTACATTGTACAAATTTTATGTTATACAAGCTGTTGTTATACAAGGGTCCACTGTAACAAGTTGCTGGTTGTATTAGGAGCCATGTGACCAAGGCCTCATGAATGCCAATTCACCAGAGTTAGCTAAACACTTCAATGTGCAAGTATATCACCAACAGGACTGTGGCTAAGATATTGGCAACCTAAATAATTGCAAGGATTTCCTTCAGCGTGCAACAAATACTCCATGGATCCAAGAAACGCCTTATGTGTAAGGTGCCTAGGCACATTACCACTGAATTTGGCTCAGTATTTTCAAGCTTGCTGTTCACAGACATCAGTGTTCTGCTAAATACTGTAGTTTGATTGAAGCATAAATAGGAGGGTCATGTCATGATGCTCGGTTTCATTCCCAAGAAAATGTTACCATTAGCAGGCTCATGGCTGATTCAGCCTTCCATCCTTCCTAGGACGGTAAAATGAGTACCCAGCTTGCTGGGGGGGGGGGGATGTGTAGCCTGCATACTGTAATTAAAAACTAAACCGCCCAGGCACTACTTGAAGTGGTATAGGGCGGTATATAAGCAGAACACTTTGGTTTTGCTTTGTTAAGTGCACATGTATCTAGTTTAGAGCAGGGCTGTCCAACTTTGAACAGGCCGAGGTCTACTTTTTCCAGACGAAAAGTGCCTGAGGGCTACTACACTAAAACCTCTACTTATGAATTTTATCTGTTCTGAGCATATTCTCATAAGTAAAAAAAAAATGTAAGTAGAGCAGTGGTTTCCCATAGGAACGCATTGAAAATCAATTAATCCTTTCTGGAGGGAACATATTTCAATGCATTCCTATGTTAATGCTGACCATGCACATGCTTCCCTTACACCCGCTCAAGCCGGTGTGAACAGATGCAAGGGAGGTGAGTGCATGCTTGCGCAGTTTGCCCCTTCTGCTAGCCTGGGCTGCTGGAAGACTTTCTAAAAAAGGTGCACTTTCCCTCCCAACCCGCCCATGGCCTGACAACTCTAATTCTCCTCCTGTTTTCTCCCTTCTCCCTTCCAGCCCCCTCGCTGCCACTGCTGCTGCTGCCCATAACTCTCACTCACTTCTGTGCCATGGCTCTTGATCTGCCCCGCGTGGCTGAAACAGTGGGCTGGCAGACACAGAGATTTGCTGAGGCAGTGGTGGTCCTTGGAGTGGGGGAAGTAGAGGTGGAGAACCCCTCACATTTCTTACTGATGGCTGGCAGGCTACTTTTGAACCCTTCATGGGCTACTGGTAGTCCCCGGTCTACCTGTTGGGCAGGCCTGGTTTAGAGCATTACTTCATATACTGAGGTCAGCTTATCCATTGTCTGCATAATGTTAGCTCATGGACAATCTGAAGAATAAAGTAGCCACAAAGGTTTTCATACCAAATCCAGTTTCTGCAATGTGTTATTGAAGGTGTGGTACTCAATGACTGAAGATAAAACATATTCCACTTGGCGGTACAGTACAGTACTATAAAGAATTGCAGGCACATCTTTCAGGGCAGGCATGGGGGAAACATCAAGCTCTAGGCTTTCCCAATGTTTGTATGGGTTTTTCAACAATTCTGAAACTGAATGCTTCTTACAAGTCTTAGTTACTGGCAGCAAGCTCAAAACTCAAAACACACTGGGATTTGGTGTCCTAGCCTTTTACCCTCAGTCCTGCTTACACACAACTGTGACCCCAAGAACATATTTGAAATTTAATTTGGCCCTAGAGCTGTGTCTCCTGAACATGGCTCTAGGACCATAGGGTCTCCTGGATGTCCTGCTACTGACTGGAAATGATAGGACCACATCTGGCAGGCTGTTGTGTTGTACATCCCAGAATCTTGATTACTTCTGCCACTTCCATGCAATCCATGCTCTACTACATCCTCTTGTGTACTCAATGCACTGCATTGGAGAACTTAGAAGTGCCCATAGTTTGTGATACAGAGGATTGAAGTCTTGTTCCTCTTCATGCAACATAAGGGTTAAAAAAGCATGACAGGCATTATGCTCACGCAGTCCAGTCTGCACAGTCAATCCCACAACTACACATTTAACACTGACTGTACTTCCAGGAGAGAGAACTCCTGAAAAGAGCACAGGTTACTGGGTAACATTAACTGAGAGTATATAGCTTCGTACAAAGAAGGTGGAGGAACTTGTGAAATGAAGCACAAGAATGTGTTTTTGCCTTTTCTTGAAAGGTAAACAAAATGAAAATCGAACCAAGCACACCAAAAAGCTGTTGGTCTCTTAGCAATAGGACACCCTTAGGAAGGCGACATCCCGCCGTCCTTTTTAATGGATTTCCAGGAACCGCGGTTCATGGGTAGCGCCTTCCAATGCCAGCGGCCTGCTATATGCTTCCCTCCTGGTGACATTTTCAACGTCTTTTTTTTTTTTGCACATTCATAAAAAAGAAGAAAACAGCTCTAATGGCAGGCACGAGTTGCAGTTATTTCTCAGTTGCTTGTTCCACCGCCCGCCTCCGAAAGGTGGGTGCTCCTTTCAAATATAAATTACGTGCTCTTAAAAAGACGAAAATGTTCGTGTTTCTGAATCTCTTTAACCATTCCAGGAACAAATAAGGACCACCATTATTCTATTCAACCGATGCCGTGGGGGCGGAAGAGCGAGACGGAGAAAGTCACGACAAATATAACGCAAAGCAAAGCTGGGACTTTTATATTCAGAAAAACAACCGCTGTTTCCTAGTCGTGCTATTTCGGTTCAAGGCTGGTTTGCACAACAGCTTTCTAACCAAAACTTTTACGTAGAGTCATAAAAGCTTCGCCTTTCTAATGGAGTAAATATAGCAGCTCCCCAGGCTCCACCGTAAAATTAAACCTCCCACATGCGAGTTCGCGGCCACCCATCAATTGCAAACAATTCAGACAAAACTAAAACAAACTTTTTTAAAAAAACCAAAGGTTTTTGTCTCTACTCTTGGAGAGTAAGTTGGCTGCTTCTCTGAAACCTCCAGCATCGCCCATGGACGCTCTAATAATAATAATAATAATAATAATAATAATAATAATAATAATAATAATAATAATAATAATAATAATAATAATAATAATAATAAATAAATAAATAAATAAATAAATAAATAAATAAATAAATAAATAAATAAATAAAGTTTGTCCGAGGGCGAAAATGAACCCCAGTGGTCAGAACCGGCAGGCCGGCGAGCCCCGGGGGCGCGATTCCCTTCCAGCGCCGCCTGTAACCCCTCCACAGAGGAAGGATGCCCAAGAAGAAGGAGGAGGAGGAGGAGGAGGAGGAAAAAAAGGGGGCGTCGGGACAAATATCGCCACAGGCTGCCACCGCTTCCTCCCCGCCTCCCGAACTCCAACCCGCGCGTGCAGGAAAAAAAGGCCACGCGCCACCTTCTTCTCTATGGTTCCGGGGAGGAGAGAGAGCGAGAGCGAGAGAAAGCGGGCGGAGGGCGCGGCTGTTACGCGGATGACGTCACTTCCGTCGAGGGACAGCCTTGATCTGTCGCGCTCCCTGGCCGGGCTCTTCCTTTCGCCGCCATCATGGGCCGCATGCACGCTCCCGGGTGAGCCCCTCCGGAGGGAGGGAGGGAGGGAGGGAGGGAGCGGTCGGGGGGGGGGTGGGGGTGGCTGCGTAGTGGGTCTGCCCGGCGCCCCCCCCCGCCGGCCTCCTTCTTTCTGGGCCCTTGCTTAGCTTCTGGGGCTCCTTGGCCCACGAGGCCGCCTTGGCGAGGCGCCGGACGGGCCTCTCCCTGCGGGTCTTGCTTGGGCTCCTCCGGCCTCGTCCCCGGGTTGAGCGGGGGGGGGGGGTTGGGTTGGGGTTTGGGGTTGGCGGCGGGCCTCGGCCTTCCTTCTTCCCGGCTTGTTTCATGGGCTTCGAAGCCATTGCCCCCGTCGCCCCCCCCCCGAGACCCTGGAAAGGCCGCTGTTTGGAGGCCAGGGAGGCGCTTCTCGGGCACCAGGCGCGACGTTGGGGAGGGGGGGGGGGCGTTTAAATTCCTTGGGAGGAGTTTTTGTTTTTATCCCTATTTGAGTCCACTACAAAAGCAGCTCATGACTTAAGAGTCAAATCGAATGATGTTCAACCCTAAACAAGACGGATGACTCCTGCAATTGTAGAAGACGAGATAGCAAAATATCCCCAAGTCTTACTAAGTATAAAGATAAATAAATGTCTGCATAGAAAAGGTCTTCATAGGGTTGATCTGCTCTTAGGAACAACAGCGTGGCAGTAGTAGGCCTTGGAGTTTGGTATCCAGTGATGAGCTGTAGGTTCGCCACAGTTTCTGGCTATACAGTATGTCACCAAATTTGCATTAATTGTTTTTGTCTTTTAACAGGAAGGGCCTGTCCCAGTCAGCCTTGCCCTACAGGAGGAGTGTGCCTACAGTAAGTCCTGATTTTGCTTCTTTATAACCTTGTTATGGCGTGAGAAACATCTAATGAGGTGCAGTTAAACAGTGCTCGGACATTTTTTAGGCAAAAATACGTTTATCACATGGAGACAAAGGGATACAACAGCTTATATTTGATGTGTGTGAGCAAATATTGCAGTAAACAGTTGCTTTTAATAGCATGTGGGCCACATCCTTTGTTAGTTCCTGTTATAGTATCCAGCTCAGCATACTTGACTTTGGAAATCAAGTGTCTCAATTTATCAGGCCATAGTAAGCAACTGAGCAAAAAAAAAAAAAGCAAGTAGACTTTCACTAAATTTCCCTTATGTGAACTTTTACCTGCTGTTTTGTTTTACTGAGCATCCCTTTTCAAAAGCCCTGCCTTTATTTAGTAGTGCTTTTCAAAAGGACTATAGGACTATAAAGCATCACACACTTTTGTTTTCTTGCTGAAGAATAGATATACAGGTTTACATGTGGACAGGAAGATGTAGCAGATGAAACAGATTGACCCTTCAAATTATTTTAAGAGGTGATACTGAGGTTACATTTTTGCTAACTTTTAATGCAGTGCTTTGAAAAACAGCTTTTTCATAGTGTAGTGTTTGTAACCTGATTCTGCATGATGGGGCTAATAGTTTGTGCATTTTTAATAATGAACTTAGCAGAAACTAACAACTGAACTAAATTTTTTCAGTGGCTGAAACTTACTTCTGATGATGTCAAAGAGCAGATCTACAAGCTGGCAAAAAAGGGTTTGACTCCCTCACAGATTGGTATGTACAGCTGTGTATTTGGTGGTTGCAATTGGGCTGTTCATTTTATCTGTTGTGAAATTTAGTTGCGAATGAGCTGAATAGAAAGCTCATATTTTGAATTTTGTGGTCTGAAATGTAATATTGTCTGGCATTTCTTAGATATATACCATATTCTGTCAATTTCAGGTGTAATCCTGAGGGACTCCCATGGTGTTGCCCAAGTTCGTTTTGTGACTGGCAACAAAATTCTGAGGATCCTTAAATCCAAGGGACTTGCCCCTGATCTTCCAGAGGATCTTTACCACTTAATCAAGAAAGCGGTGGCTGTCCGTAAACATCTTGAAAGAAACCGCAAAGTAAGGAGCTGTCTATATTTATTCGCACCTTTGTGATAAAATGGGGCCTGCCATTACTGTAAGATGGAGTGAGCTATTTTACTTGTTCAGGGACCAGTCATATAAAAAGTCTAGGAGGAATTATGTCTAAAAGTTAAATCATGATCCCAGAATGGTATGAAAAATTAGGGGGAGGGGAGAGTGAGCTTCAAGACACATTGCTCTCCTAAGGTTTTTCAACAGGTTATAGAGTAGCTTTGCATTCAAGAGAGGGCACTCCTAAACTGAAAGTGCAAAGTAATGAGCAGGAAATGAATATGTGTTTCTAGCTACCTTGTTGAAACATCACTGTAATGATCTGTTGGGTTTTTTGTTTGTTTGTTGATGTTGCAAGGATAAAGATGCCAAGTTCCGTCTCATTTTGATTGAGAGCAGAATCCATAGGCTGGCGCGCTACTACAAAACCAAGAGAGTACTCCCACCTAATTGGAAGTAGTAAGTACAGTTGTTCTCTGTATTCTGGTATGGGCAGTTTGTGTGAAGTAGGCAGCAGTTGATAGCTGTTGAGAGTTTTTCAGGCTCTTTGGCCGTATTCTGGAAGTTTTTCTTCCTGACATTTGGTCCGGACAGCCCGAAATATTCCCAACAGCTATCAGATTTCTGTTTGCATGTTGCAGTACAGGAGTTTCAAATCTCTGCCAGTTTGAAGGGTTTAATACCAATTTGGCTGACAGACAGGGGGGTACCCCATCTAAAATAAGTGCTGCCAACAAACCTCGCAGTGCAGTCTATCACTGAAGAAATGGTAGCACTGTTTTGAACAGCTTTCGCAGTGTATCTGTGGCTTTTAATAGTTTATTTTATTTTATTTCGATTTGCCTAGTCACTAAGCATTGCTTGCCACCTTCATTTTGGTTTAAATTTGGGTTTCCTTAATAAAGTTTTGAAGTAATTCGCCAAAATTCTGTCTATATTCTCATAAGGTTATGTGTAACCTACAGTAACTAATTGCAATTAATTGCTAAGGTGCTGAGGTACCTCTCAGATGAGCTGTAGGGCATGTGACCAAGCACACGACTACTATCTACCCTGGGACATGGTGTGTGTGTGTTAACTGTATTTTACATATGCTGTGTGTTAAGACAATAGGATTCTCGCCATTACTTTCTGGGTTCTGGCTGCAATTTAGGAAATAAACATACTTTTAAGTGAAAAAGAAAAAGTTGTGACCATATTCTCTGCCTGGTTTAGTGTACTAGAGAATAAGTGCATTTATGTACTGAAGATTTGTGTTACTGTATCTTAGATCTGAACTTTTCTGATCTTAAAAGAGAGCTTGGCATATTGTAGTATATTACAATGTAAGAAAAATAATGTTTAAAAATCTGTAAAGCATGTAAAACATAAATTATATAGAAATTAAGTACTACAAGCAAATTCCCTCATTACAAATAACAAGGTATGGCTACAGAGGCATTTTCTCAAGCCTTTTTGTTAGTACCTGTATCTTTATAGTACAGTGCCTTTGTATTAATATAAATAGTTAGCTTTAACCCAGCTGACGTGTATCCCAGCTTAAGATTTTCTCCATACTGCTCAGAGTCTTTAGTTGCCCGTGTTCAACTGCAGGTTGCTCACTATGATGATGGTGTTTCCAAACATTCGCAGTTTCCACCAGAAAGGTGTTGCCTTAGTGCTGGCCAGTCCTTCCTTGGATGTCTGAGTGAGCTGCTGCAATTGAATCTAGTCTCAAACTATTCTGTTGCCTCATTTTGGATGGAGCTTCCTAACTCCATAATTTTTCCCCTTTTTTTCTCTTTCAGTGAGTCATCCACAGCTTCAGCTCTGGTTGCATAAGAACCATTCTTTTCACCAAGAGAATTGAGTCATTTCCATTCTGAGGCATCCCATGCCTGCTTCAGGGGAAAAAAAGCATCATTGGTTTATTATTTAAGTTGGTAGAGTAAGGTGTCATCTTGACTGTACCAATAAAAGCCTCTGATTTTTTTCTCAATTGACTTGTGGAATTGCATTTCTTTGGTGGATGAAACTGTGTGGTACAAATGAAATGCATACTCAGCAGTGGTGCTGTATTTACAGTACAAGGTTGTGAATGTTGTGAAGTTGATGTATGTATTGAATGCTACTTGAAATTCTTGGGGTTCTTTCTGTAGCAACTTGATGTGCCTTTCTGAATACAGAAGACAGGAAAAATGGAGTACCCGAGACAGTACTTGCTCTTTTTTTTCAGGAAGCAAAGTGGTTTGTGTGCTAAACTACACACCTAATTGGATGGGACTCGAAACTGGTTTCCATTAATTAGGAGCATCAGTTCCTAGAGCTGGAAGAGTCGTTGCAAGTTCTGTAGGACTTAAAACAGGCATTCTTTGATGCGATTGTGACTGGGCATAAGAAAAGAGCAGTGGGCAGTACGATGCTCCGGGGCTGCTTTTAGTAAAAGTATTGCTCTGGTGGAAGCTGCCTAGATGCCCTAAGCACATCCGATCTCGCCTGATTTTGGAAGCTAAGCAGGCTCGGCCCTGGTTAGTACTTGGATGGGCGACTACCCGGGAATACCAGGTGCTGTAGGCGCCTGGAGTAGGAACTGGCAAGCCACTCCAGTATTCCTGCCAATAAAACTCCATGGACATGGGGTCACGAAGAGTCGGTCACGACAGTAACGACGCAACACACACACATTGCTCAGATGGAGAGGAGGATTTTCTTTCTTTTTTGTAACTCCTTTTTATTTTTAAATTTTTTAAAGACAAACAAACAAATAACAATACTAGTACATTCCCAGCCCCCCGGGACCATCCAGTTCTTCCGTGAGTTCTTCTTTATTACTCCAGCGTCTGTTGTTCTAATATTCTTCTCAAAGTCCTCTTCTCCAGAACTGTCTTGAAATATTCGTCGGTTCTTTCCCCTTCCCTTCTACTAATACAAAGTATAAATTTTCCGCAAATGTCATAAAAATGTCTTTTTTCATTTCTCCTCGTTTAACTTTTAAACTACAAGACTATTGTTTATGGCTATATCCCAAAGTTCGTTATACCAATCTTCCTTTTTTTTTTTTAATAAATTTGTATTGGATTTTTAAGGGGGGGACAAAGGGAAGGAGTAAGGGTAAGAGGGAAAAAAAAGGGGGGGGAATACAGTTTTTTAAGACTTACATTGAGTATATCAAGCTAAATAAAAATAATAATTAGACATGTTGCTAAAATTGCCAGATGTTATCACAATACTAATAAATTTGTTACTTCTTGCCATCTTTCCCGAAAAATCTCGTCGTAGTCTCCCTTTAGATAACCAGAGAGTTTGTCAATTTCGATACATTCTCTTATCTTTCCATGAAGATCCTTCTCTGTTGGCGTGATTGGTTGTTTCCAAAGTTTCGCGTACAATACTCTTGCAGCAACAATTACATGATGAAGTACATATCTCTGATCATAGGAAATATTTATATCTACTATATTTAACAGAAATAGTTCTGGTCTAAACTCTATTTTAATTTTCAAAGATCTTTCTAAGAAAAGTTTTACCATGTTCCAATACGCCTTAGCTTCTTTACAAGTCCACCACATATGATAAAAGGTTCCACAGTCATAATTACATTTCCAACATTTAGGTGAACAATTGTACATCTTGGATAAACGATGAGGCGCAAAATGCCATCTATAAAACATAACAATTTTCCTTGAACGAAATAGATTTAAAGATTTTAACTGTGTTCCACAGAGAGTCCCATTTATTTAAATGAATAGTATAGCCTAAGTTTTCTGCCCATCTTATCATACAGTCTTTAACTAGTGTATCAATCATTTTTTCATTTAACAATATGCTATAGAATTTACTAAGAAGCTTGGAGTCACCAGAAGAAAGTATTTTATCAAATGAGGTATCAGTAGTCATAAAACCACCCTCTTTGGAAAGCTCTTTGAAGTGTGAATGTATTTGTTGATATTTCCACCAATCCAGATTATAACCTTCTGATACTAATTTCCCTAGTGGTTTCAATGAGAAGTCATCATTCAGAAGGTGTCTGTAAGTTATAACATTTGAGATTCCACTTGCCTGGGAGCTGTAAATTGCTCCCAGTGGGGATAGCCACATAGGTGCTTTGAAATAAAATTGTTTTTTGATCATTAGCCATATTTTAACTAAGGCATTCCTTATCCAGTGCTTTTTAAAGAGGGTAGGTAAATTTCCCCTATGCCACAAATAGTGATGCCAGCCCTTATCAAGACCATAACTCTCAAGCTGCAATATTCTTTTATTTGTCATCAAGATCCAATCCTTAATCCAAGTCAAGGCGGCAGCCTTGTAGTATAGTACCAAATTAGGAAGGGCAAAACCACCAAATTTGGTTCTATCCTGCAAATAAATATTTTTAATCCTTGCTTTTTTCTTTTGCCATATAAATATACGTATACTTTTTTCCAGATCTGAAATAATCTTAAAGTTTGGCAATATAGGCAGAGATTGAAACAAAAAAAGTAGTTTAGGTAAGACATTCATTTTAACTGCAGCGATTCTGCCCATTAAGGATAGCTGAAGTCTTGACCAAGTTTCGAGGTCAGCTTTGATTGTTTTTATAACGTTGACATAATTGTCTTTGAATAAAGAGTTACATCGGTTAGATATAGTAATACCCAAGTATTTTACCCTATTTGAATGTTGAAAACCAGATTGATTTACCAGTTTTTGAATCATGGATGGAGTCATATTTTTAGTTAGAACCAATGTTTTTTCTCTATTCACCTTTAATCCAGAGATTTTAGAATATGCCTCCAGAGTCTTTAGAAGTTCTCCGGAGGATGTCTGAGGGTTCTCCATGATAACCATCAGGTCATCTGCAAAGGCTTGTACCTTGTAAACTTCTCCCTTGTTTTGTAGGCCTTGAATGTCAGGGTTTTCCCTTATAACATGAAGAAGAACTTCCAGAGTAGTTATAAACAAAAGAGGGGAAAGGGGACATCCTTGCCTAGTACCTTTGTATATATTTACTTTGTCTGTAAGGTGACCATTGACTACAATCCTGGTATTTTGAGTAGAATAGATTTGTTCAATAGCTCGCAACATTCTATGGCCACACTGAAGGTAATCTAATTGAGTTTTAAGTAAAGACCAGGATACATTATCGAAGGCTTTCTCAGCATCGATGAATGCAAAAGCTACTTGCTTCTCGGGGTGAGATTCGTAATATTCCAACACATTGAGAAAAGTTCTAATATTGGATTGGAGATTCCTTTTCGGAAGGAAACCAGTCTGGTCGCGTGATATCAGAGAAGGTAAAATCATCCGCCATCTATTAGCCAGAATGGTTGCAAAAATTTTGTAATCCACATTTAGGAGGGCAATTGGCCTGTAATTCTGTATCAAATCTTTGGATTTCCCTTCTTTGGGAATCAGTGTCGTATGTGATGATTTCCAGGAATCTGGTATATCTTCTCCTTCAAATATAGATGTAAAAAGATTTTTCATATTTCCAGAGATTGTCTCCGAAAATTTTTGATAAAATATGGCTGGTATTTGGTCAGGTCCAGGCGCTTTATTCAATTTTTGATGATTAATAGCTTCTGTTATTTCCATCATTGTGATAGGAGCATTCGTCTGGGCTCTCTGTTCTTCAGTAAGTTTTGGAAAGTTGGCTTGTTCAAGATATTGGAAGATAGCATCTTTGTCAATCATCTCCGGCTTGAATAATCTTTGGTAATATTCCTCTATGATTTTTTGGATTAGTAGTTGCTCTGTCTGATTTTCCCCAGTTTTGTCTTTGAGTGAAAATATGAATTTTTGTGATTGTACCTTTTTTAACCTATACGCTAACCATCTACCTGGTTTGTTAGCATTTTCCACAAAATTCAGTTTGGCCAGCTTAATTTTGTGAGCTATATCTGCAGTCAGGATCAGGTTGAGTTCATGCCTACAAGAGGCCAAGTCTTTGTTCAGCTTGTCATTACGGGGGTCTTGTGTTAAGTCCATTTCAAGCTTTTTCATCATATTAAGAATTGATTCATATTTCTTTTTCCTCTCTTTATTCCGTTTTGCCATATGTTGGATAACAAATCCTCTGAAGTATGGTTTAAAGGCGTCCCATACCGTTTTGAGTGGTGTACCCTTATTTAGATTAGTTTCGAAATACAAGTTCAGATCTCTAGCAGCCTCTGAAATGAATTCTTTATCGGTCCAAAGTGTAGAGTTAATTTTCCAGTGCCTGGGCATACCTGAGGATTTCAATGTCCATAAAATAGCATTGTGGTCAGATAACATTCGGGGTAAGGTTTCTATATCCCTTGTATTTAGTAGAAGATCAGATGTGGCCCAACACATATCTATACGGGAGAAGGAAGCATGTTGTCTTGAGTAAAAGGTGTAACCATCTTTTAGTGGATTTTTCCTTCTCCAGATGTCATGAAGCTCTAAAATATCGGACATGTCCAAGAACGATTTGGGCAGTGTGGAAGATGAAGTCTTGAATTTTTTCCCTTTTGGTGTTTTCCTGTCTACTGAGGGAATATGTACAGCATTAAAATCTCCCAATATTATAAGCTGATGATTCCCATATTGCAACAGTTTCTGGGCCAGTTGTTCAAAAAAGGTTTGTCTTCCGTGTTTATCGTTGGGGGCGTATATACCAGCGATAGTTGTTTCTTTAGATTGAATTTTAACTTGGACAAGAATCCATCTGCCTGATTCATCCTTTTCCAGAAGGGTTGGGGAAAGCTCTGGTTTAATATACAGTGCCACCCCATTTTGCTTCTTTTCTTTGTTTGATGTGGAAAATAGCTTTCCCAATTTATTTTGTATTAAATAATGTTCATGTTTTCTCAATATGTGGGTTTCCTGTAAACAGATGATTGAACATTGTTGTTTTTGGAGGAAATTGAAAGTTTTCCGACGTTTCTGCGGGGTGTTCAAACCATTGATATTCCATGTTAGAATTTTTTGAGCCATCTTACTACTTCCAGCGATATTTCTTCTTCCCTGATTTTGGCCTGAGATAATGCTTCGGCCTGGCGCCTCCCACTGCGCCACAAGAATCTTGGTCATGCTTTGAAATCTCTTGTTTCGAAGTCTGATTGTCACGGTTGTCTTCTTTGGTAGTGGTTTGAGTTCCGGTCGTGTCCTCACCTTCAGTGGAGGATGAGGAAGAGGAAGAGGGGGAGTAACCCAACTTCCTTGCATTTTTTTCAACGAAGGCTCTAGCTTTCTGATGGGATTCAATTTTCTGTAGTTTACCTTCCCATTGGAAGGACAGGCCTTGGGGGTAGAGCCACTTATATCTTATATCATGCTTGAGCAGAAGTTTGGTAAGAAATGTATATTCTTTCCGCAGTTGGCGAACCTCCCAAGGGACATCTTTTAGTATTGTCACTTTGGATTTATTGATTTCCACCTCCTTATCCTGAGTAGCCTTAAGGATGCAATCACGAGTGTATCTTCTAACCAATTTGACTATTACCTCAGGAGGGAGTTTGTTTCTTCTGGTATAAGCCGTTGGTTGACGGTAGATCAAGTCTACCTCGCGAAGAAAGTCTTCAACAGGTGCCTCTAGTAGGGTGGCCAGGCTGTTTCCAACTGTGGTGTAGAGATTTTCATCTTTGTCCACAGTAAGGTTTTGAATTCTTAGAATTTTGGAAGAGGCTTCAATTTCCTGTGTAAGTACCAGTCTACTTGTTGATTCCATTGTGGCTTCAATTTCTCCAAGACGAAACTCAGTGACAGTCATGTTCTCTTCCAATGCTTGTAAACGACCACCAAAAGTTTCTAGTTTTGCGTCCACATTCGAGAAACCCTCTTTCATTTCTGCTCTTAAGTTGGAAAACCCAGTGCTTTGGTCTGAAATCATTTTAACTTGAGTGAGATTCAATTGATTAAGCGCCTCTAGGATTTGATTAGAATGGCTTAATTGACTTGATTGCTGGGTCATGGTTGCTGGATGGGCCAGAGGAACAAAAGCAGACTTTTGTGTAATTGGGGTTTTGCTCATGCTGAAGGATTGATCGAGATAATCCAGATTGTTGAGTAGTAGTGTTTTTACTATATTGTAATAATAAAAGGATCGATTACCTCTTCTCAGAAATGTTACAAAGTCTTTAAGGTGTTAATCTTATTCTAGTTGGTTTGCTGCTTTCAGGAAATATAAGTGGAGTCGCAGACATGGAAAAATCCAGTAGATGGCGTGCTATACCCACTTTTGCCAACAGAGTCCGAAGAATATAGTGATTGGTGAAAACGGGAGCTTTAGGGTTAACTCTGCCGTTAGATGAATATGAAAGTGAAAGCAGTAGTTGCAGTCCTCCGAGAGGCAGATGGTAACAGATAAAACAGAAAGATGATTGAATAGAGGCAAATTCTTTAGGTAAGTTGCTTGATTAATATATTTGAAGGGGCTTTTGGGTGGAAAAAAGCCACTCACGATTCTGGAGGATAGAGGCAGCTCTAACTTCCGTCAGGACCTCCCAAGGTCTCAGCCGCACAGGAATAGCACCAGGGGTTTCAAACCTCTCCCGAAGGAGAAGGAACCACGCCTGGGTGCCCCGGATCGGTTCTGGGATAGATTCTGCTCCCAGCGGGTCGTCTTGAATGGAAATAACCCTCTTGGAACCTGGGGTACATTGACGTTAGCTGGGACTGCTTCAGCTAGCGTCTCTGTTGAACGCGGCCATCTTGTTCCTCCAATCTTCCATCTTGAGATCTAGTTTGGATTTCCAGTTTCTTGCTATAATTAATCTGGCGGCTGTCATAAGATTTGCTATAAGTTCCTTGGTTGTAACATCATAATCTTTATTAGTTGACAATGATAACAATGCTGTCTCTGGATTACAATCAATATCTACTTGAATCATCTCACTTAGCTCTAAAAAAACCATTTCCCAAAACTTTTGAATAGAGATGGGCACGACTTGAAAAAAAAAAATTCGAGCTGTCGTTAGTCGGGCCGGTTCCGTTTCGGCTCGTTTCCGTTTTTCGCGAAAATTCGCAAAAATTAGTCGGTTCGTTTTTTCGTTGTCGTTAGTACTGGTTTGGGGAGGGGGTAGCAGGCTCCTGGAGGGAGCTGCAGGAGTCAGCCAGAGCCACAAGTGACGGACTGGCAGACTCTTTGCACCCGCTGTGTCTCACGTACTTGCATGTAGTGCAATGCAAGTAGATCTGGCTTAGGGTTAAGACGGGTTAGCGCAAGGGCTAGGGTTAGGCTAGTTACGGGTGAGGTTAGGGTGAGTATTGGGGTGCACCTCTGGGTGCCTCTCTGACCCACTTAGAAGGACAGTGTACTGGCGTATGGGTTAGGCTTCGGGTTCGGGTTTGGGCTACGATTAGTGGGCTGTTTATGCCCGATTGGCACATCCCAGAAGTCTCAGTGGTCAACCTGGCCAAGTGGCCATGCGATTGGTGGAAAATTTGCATGGTCTACTCCCATGGGCAAATGTGCAAATGTGCAGGTGTAAAAAAATAAAATAAAATCAACGGAGACTTTTTTTTGCAAGAAAAACCCACTGCTGCTACTGTAAAAATTCAAGCATTTAAAATAGCTAATTTTCGCATGTTTCTGTGGTGCTTTGGTGGGGTTTTGGGCAACGATTTAAAAAAAAATATTGCGGTCGCCATTTTGGATCCCCCCCCCACCGCATGGCAAATGGATGCGCCCTCCCAGCCTGGTACAGTCAGCAAAACCTGGCCATGCGATTGGTGGAATGGCTCCAAAACTTTGCATGGTCCACTCCCATGGGCGAGCCCATCATTGCGAATGCGCAGGTGTAATAAAATAAAATAAAATAAAATCAACGGAGACTTTTTTGCAAGAAAAACCCACTGCTGCTACTGTAAAAATTCAAGCATTTAAAATAGCTAATTTTCGCATGTTTCTGTGGTGCTTTGGTGGGGTTTTGGGCAACGATTTAAAAAAAAATATTGCGGTCGCCGTTTTGGATCCCCCGCACTGCATGGCAAATGGATGCGCCCTCCCAGCCTGGTACCAGCAGCACAGCAGTAGCAATAGCCAAGGAGAGGGGGGCGGGGAAACCCCCCCCCAAATAAAACACCCTTCTGGCCTGGTAGGTGCCCTCAGACAGTTTTCGCCTACTTTTAGGGCCGAGAATCGGTGTTTTTTTTTTTAACTTTTAAAAACTTTTTTTCTGTGCCGTTTGGCATTGCGCGATCGCCGCGATGCAAGTAACGAGCACGACAAATCAGACCAAATTGTTCGTCGGTTCGAGCTCGAATTCTGGTGGAGTAATTCCCGTTTCCGTTTCCGTAGAGTAACGGATACGAGTAACGGAAACGGAAACGGGAATACCACTAAGTCGTGCCCATCTCTACTTTTGAACTATTTCACATTCCCACCAGAGATGCATGTATGTACCCATCTTTTTTCACATTTCCAGCAAATCTTAGAATATTCAGAATTCATTCTATTCAACCTAATTGGCGTCAAGTATCATCTAGAAACCAATTTAAAGTAATTTTCTTTTATCCTAACCGATAATGATCTCAAGATTCTCATGTTCCAGATTTTCCCCCAGTCTTCTTTTTTTATCTCTACATTAAGGTCTTGTTTCCAGACCTCTCTCAGAGAATCTAACTCCTTCACTTCCAGTGAGTCCCCTATTATTTTGTATATTTTACGAACTAGTCCTTTATATTGTCCTGGTCGGATTCAAGCGATAATAAAAACTGTTCAAACTTTGTACATTCTCTAAGTTGACTGTTTCTTCTGACCCAATTCTTTGTCCATTTTTCTAACTGGATATAGTTTATCTATATTGAATCACTAGATTGCAAAGTGGTTTTTATGTCCTGATATGTTCTAATTTTGGCCAACCAGTCTTTTAATCTGGCTATTTTCTTAGCTTTAAATAACCCTAAATAATGCTTCAAATTCGTAGGAAAATTTTCCGAGTCTGTTACTAAACATAATGGGGAACCCTTCGGTGATAAGATTTTTCTATATTTTCTCCATGTAGTAGTCATTAAACCATTCAGGAGAGGATTCTCAATCTCTACCTTATTTTGAAAGTCACTGAACAAGAATTTATTTATTTCCCCCTTTATGTCTAATGACTCCAGCTCCCACCATATTACCTTCTCTGGTTTGAATAAGATTTCTTTAGCTATATAATAATTTCTTAGATTAGGTATACCTAATCCTCCTTCTTTTTGGGATCTAATTTTGATAGAGCTACTTCAGAACAAGCACAGACGTACTGAAAATATAAACATCAGAAAAAACAAGTGTTCCGCTGTGCTTCAGCATTTACAGGAAAATAACATTTGCTCTGTTCTCAACAAGCATTAGTCTGCCTTTGAAAACCCAACTATACTTTGTGCTGTTTTAGTCTGTGGCAGGGCAAGTACTCCATGTCCACTATTGTTGATTGATAAATAAGTAATCCCAAATTACAGATTGATAGATAAATCTGAGAGGAACCCAGATTCAGAAAACAGGCAGTTATTATCTCTATAGGGACAAATGGGCATTTATGCCACCCACTCTCCGGGACTGATGTTTTTTGTAACACGTCTAGAATTTGTTGTGAGGCATGAGTGGGCGACATTTGTTGAGGTGACCATATTATTCATTTGGTGAAACAATAGCTGGCTGGAAACGGTCCAAGTGATAGACAAGTAAATACCCAATTAAACATGGATGACAATAGAAATTGGTAAATTTTGGATCTGTTTGCATACTCTGACTACAGAAGAGAATCCTTCAGGATTCTGATGACTAGTCTTCCTTATAATACTTAATTGTCAAGATAAGTATCATGAAGAAAAGCCGAGGTAATTTGGACTTGATGGGTGTCTATATTATTCAGGTACTGTCTACGCAGAGTTGTTCTGTACCACGGTGGATTTGATTTAAATCACTAGTCAGACTAGATTTAAATCAGGCTTTTTAAATGTAAAGACTCATTTTTGTTGGTAGTTATAATCTTTAATATTTGCAACCAGATGAAGATTTCATATTTAGAGTAATAACCTTACAGATTAAAAAAAAACAGCTATATCAGAACTGATTTTAGATTAATAGGTTAATCATTGAAATTTGGAGAAATGCTGTATATGCTTGAATATAAGCTGAGTTTTTTAGCCCTTATATTCAGCTTATATTTGAGTGAATACGGTAGCCGTCTTGGGGAAGGCAGTGCGGGGCTAGTCCTTGGCTTAGGGAGGGTGGCGGTGCCTTCACCCTCATTCCCCTCTTGTGCTCCTCTGGGCGAGCCAGAACGGAAGGAGAGCCCGAGGATGGGATGGAAGCACTAACGTATGTGACAAACACAGTCTTCACCATCACCACCCAGAGAAAAGCAGCCTCACCCTCTCCTCCTCCCTGCAAAAGGCCACACCGAACCTGACCGGTGGCAGGCTTACCTCGCCCAGGGATGGTGAAAGGGACAGTGGCGGTGCCAGCCGCAGCATGGAAGCAGCCCCGTGGCTCGTTTGCACAAGAAAGGCATGTGTGCAGCATGAGAGAAATAAGACAAGAGCCGCTTGTGCAAGCCGCCGCTGCTGCCTTGGCTCAAGCTTCCCTCGTGTCGGAGCCGCAGAGGAAAAAGTTTCCTGATGCCCCTGCCCCAGCTGGCTTCTTCTCCGTCTCATTCCCCCACCCATCGGCTGCTGAAAGCTGAGAGAGAGAATTCCCGGAGCTCCCGTGTCTTGCTAGTTCACCAAGCCTTTGGTCACCCTAAGCCACGTTGGGCCGCTGGCTGGGAGGGGGGTTGTCTCCCTCTAATGCTGCCGGGGAGGCTGGCACACAAGGCCTCCACGGAGAAGGTGAGTGTCCGGGGGTTACCTCCGCAGCACTGAAGGCTAGCCAGCAAAAGGCAGCCTGGTGTGACCAGGTGCCTCTGGTACAGTAGGACCCCCGTATCCACTGATTCAGTTATCCATGGTTGACAGGGGGAAAATAAATAATTCAGCAGCTGCAAAGCAAGCTATCACAAACATCAGCAGTAAAGCAAGCTATCATAAAACAGCATCCGTAAAGCAAGCTACTGTCACAAACAGCAGCTGTAAAGCAAGCTACTGTGACAAAACAGCAGCCATAAAGCAATCTACTATCACAAAAGCAAGTTTTGGGGCTTTTTGGTGTTCTCTCTTATCCATGGTTTTCATTATCCACGGGAAGCGGATACTGGGATCCTACTGTATTGGCAGGTGGCCCACAGTTGCTCCTCCTTCCTTTCCCAGGTAGTGGAAAGTGAAGGAAATTTGGGCTCTGTGACTGTTGTGAGGGTGCACTTCTCTCCCTCCCTCCCAAGCACTTCGCCTGGCTTGACCGCACAAGCCCGGTGTCAGGCGAGCAATATAAGCCAACCCGAATATACCCCCTCAGCTTATACTTGAGACGATGAGTCTGACAAGTTTTTTGGTGGTAAAAAACTGCCCTCAGCTTATATTCGGGTCAGCTTATATTCGAGTATACAGTATACGGTACTTTAAATTGTTTTAGTTAACTAAAACAATAGCATAGAGCACACATATTCTTGTATTTGCTTAAACATAAATGTTTATTAACTGAAGTGGTTAAACATCTCTTTTTAAAAAGCAATCTTCCATACTATCTTCAAACCTAGCATTTAAGCTAATGTGTTCATTGTTAATACATAAATTTGAAGAAGAAAGCCCCCCCCCCCCGAATTAGATTTTAAGCCATTTTTATTGTGGAAAAGGGCATGTTATCTCAGCTTGTATAACTTGGATTAATTAGTTTACCAAAAATGTAATATTTCATAAGTATACAGCTTCATGTTACATTAAACTATATTTCATGATGAATAACATTTGAATTATATTTTAAATAGAAAACTATCAATGGATAGATTTTTCCTCCAAAAGGGATCCTTTTGTGTGTTTGAAAGACAGTACAGTACAAGCATGAATACCCTTAGAACTATGGTTATTCATTTTCCTTCAGCTATTCTCAGTTCATTCAAATCTCTTTGGTTCTGATCCAGATGATTCTGAATGAATTAAGTAACCACTGGCATGTACCGTATATTGCAGTCAAATAAAGAGTATCGTGAAACCACCGAGGGACCCCTACTCATTGTAGAATTTTTTTCTGGTTAAATTGCCACATACCATTGCGAGTGTATTCTTCAGGAAGGAAGGAACTCTATTTATTTTTCCGACATGGATTATGAAAGAATGTCAGTGGGTCAACGGAGCATAAAAGAGTAATATTTTAATCTTAGCCCTTAGGCAGGGATTTGATTTGTTATCTTTCCCCTTCTGTAGCATTCTGTTCTCTACTGTTGTAAGAGCCAGCTAATGGTGGAGTCTGAGTAGTACAAGGCATGGTGTTGCATAGGGAAGGGGTTAATCTATAAAATAAACCTCTGCCTTTCCTTGGATTCTACAGCCACACTGTTACTTTTTAAAAAACTGACTTTGATTTGTACAGCAGCTATGGATCAGCTACTATGACTGTTGTCAAAATTGCTGTTGATTTTTATATTGCTGTCTTTATAATCAGAGGGAATGTACATGCTAGCTACATTGTAAAAGAGTTCATTTCACTGGAATAGTGACTACTGTACCCTGTTTCCCTGAAAATAAGACCTCCCCAAAAAATAAGCCCTAGCAGGATTTCTATGCATTTGTTAAATATAAGCCCTACCCTGATAATAAGACCTAGTGATGGGCGTGGCTATGGTTGTGTGCAGGGCTGACATTCAAGCATATTATACTTAATAAAGTAAGACATGCCCTGAAAATAAGCACTAGTGTGTCTTCTTGATTAAAAAATAAATATAAGACAATGTCTTATTTTTGGGAAAACACGGTACTTAAAGCAGCCATTTAAAAGGAGGAGGGACCCAATAGGATGGATCCTACTCCTTTCCCACCAGTAAGAGTATTGTGGGTGTGGCTAAGCTCAGAACACTTCCTGCCAGTGGAAATAATGGTGGAGGCAGCCTTTGATGGTTGCCCCTCTTTCTGAAGTCCCTAACGCTATCATCCTTATTGCACAGGAAGGTCACGATTCCGGAAACCTGCAAGTAGATTTTGACCATAAAAAGGGGAAATTACAGGAGGATAACGGGATTCTGGCTTTGGATATTTAAAAAAAACCCTCATAATCAGAAAGAGATGTGTCTGGGTGGGCATGGACAAGCCTCCTCAATATCCTAAATGGATTGTGGAAAGAGGCACATTCAATTAGGCCTCTTAAACTGCCTGTCATTAAAAATGCTGTTCCAGAAGTTGGCTATTATTCTGATGGCAGCCATTTCTCCCCCAGCTTACTAAATATGTTACATGCAGAACCCCTCTGCTACTGTACAGCCCATTTACAAATAGCCAAATTCCTGATGTATGATTATGTGCTCCGAAGAAGGACTGAAATTGCAGCAACTATTACCTGAGGTGCTCACTGCATGCCTACAGCCCTGAGGAATGGGCACAAGCCTTCACGGGGGGGGGGGGGGGGGGAGAATGTGAGGTCTTGCAAAACAAGGCAAAAAAAAAGAAAACTTTAGGCTTATGTCACTGAATGTGAGACTGTAGTAGACGTACACACAAGTATAACATAAGAACATAAGAACATAAGAAGAGCCATGCTGGATCAGGCCAAAGGCCCATCTAGTCCAGCTTCCTGTATCTCACAGCGGCCCTACCAGATGTGTTTGGGAGCGCATGAGACTAGGTATCTGTCTCATGATACCACTCTCCTGCATCTGGTCCTTGAAGCACCCTGGTTTAAAGCCTGGAGATTACACATCTCCATCATGGTTTGTAACCTGTGATGGACTTTTCCTCCAGGAATCTGTCCAATCCCCTTTTGAAGGCAACCAGGTCAGATGCCATCACCACATCGTGTGGCAGGGAATTCCATAGACTTACAACGCGCTGGGTGAAAAAATATTTTCTTTTGTCAGTTTTTACTCTCCCAGCCCTCAATTTGAGTGTATGTCCCCTAGTTCTGGTATTTTGGGAGAGGGAGAAGAGCTTCCCTCTCTCCACTTTACTCATACCCTGCATTATTTTGTATGTCTCAATCATATCCCCCCTCAAGCGCCTTTTTTCCAGACTAAAGAGGCCCAAATGTTTTAGCCTTTCTTCATAAGGGAGGTGCACCAGCCCAGTGATCATTTTAGTCGCTCTCTTCTGCACCTTTTCCCAGTTCCACTATGTCTTTCTTGAGATGCGGTGACCAGAATTGTACACAATACTCCAGGTGGGGCCTTACTATTGCTTTGTATAATGGCATTATAATGTTGGCTGTTTTATTTTCAATCCCCTTTTTGATAATCCCTAGCATGGAATTGGCCTTCTTCACCGCTGCCGCACATTGGGGAGACACCTTCATGGAGCTGTCCACCAACACACCAAGATCTCTTTCCTGATCCGTCACGGATTACTCAGAGCCCATGAGTTGATAGATGAAGTTTGGATTTTTTGCCCCAATATGCATTACTTTACATTTGGTTACATTAAAACGCATTTGCCATTTCTCAGCCCATTCCCCCAGTTTGGAGAGATCCTTCTGGAGCTCTTCACAATCTTCTCTGGTTTTTACTACACGGAAAAGTTTTGTGTCATCTGCAAACTTGGCCACCTCACTGTTTATCCCTGTCTCCAGGTCATTTATGAACAGATTGAAAAGCACCGGTCCCAGGACCGAGCCCTGGGGCACACCGCTTTTCACTTCTCTCCATTGTGAAAATTTCCCATTGACACCTACTCTTTGTTTCCGGGATCTCAACCAGTTCTCAATCCATAAGAGGACCTGCCCTCTTATCCCCTGACTGTGCAATTTTCTCAGCAGCCTTTGGTGAGGGACTGTGTCAAAAGCCTTTTGAAAATCCAGATAGACTATATCAACCGGTTCACCCAAATCCACGTGCCTGTTGACCTTTTCAAAAAATTCTAAGAGGTTTGTCAGACAAGATTTACCCTTACAGAAGCCATGCTGATTTTCTCTCAGCAAGGTTTGTTCTTTTATGTGTTTTAAGATTTTCTCTTGGATGAGGCTTTCCACCATCTTCCCTGGGACAGATGTAAGGCTAACCGGCCTGTAGTTTCCCGGGTCCCCCCTCCTTCCTTTTTTAAAGATTGGTGTGACATCTGCTATCCTCCAGTCCTCCAGCACTGTGGCCGTTTTAAGAGACAAGTTGCATATAACCGTTAGGAGATCTGCAATTTCATTTCTCAGTTCCCTAATAACCCTTGGGTGGATGCCATCTGGGCCCGGTGACTTGTTAATCCTCAATTTATCAATTAGTCCTAAAACCTCCTCTCTTTTAACCTGTATTTGATTTAATTCTTTAGTCAGGAGGGGCGGCTGAGGCAGCGGAATCCGCTCAAGGTCCTCTGTCGTGAAGACAGACGCAAAGAACTCATTCAATTTCTCTGCAATGTCCAAGTCTTCCTTAACCTCCTCTTTTCCTCCCTCACCATCCAGAGGGCCAACAGGTTCTCTGGCAGGTTTTCTACTTCTAACATATTTAAAGAAGCTTTTATTATTACCCTTTATATTGTTAGCCATTCGTTCCTCAAAGTCTTTCTTTGCCTCCCTTATCATCTTCTTACATTTCTTTTGCCAGAGTTTGTGTTCCTTTTTATTTTCCTCATTTGGGGAGGATTTCCATTTACAGAAGGACCTCTCCTTGTGCTTTAGAGCCTCTCTAACTCCACTTGTTAACCATGCCGGTGTCCTCTTGGACTTAAATGAGCTCTTCTTTCTTTGTGGTATGCACTTGTGCTGGCCCTCTATTATTGTTGTTTTAAACAGGCTCCATGCACTCTGAAGAGATTGGATTCTTCTAACCTTCCCCTTCAGTTTCTCTCTAACTAGTTTCCTCATCTGAGGGAAGTTTGCCCTTCGAAAATCAAGGGTTTTTATGTCTGATTTGGTTGACACTCTTCCTCCGACATGCATGGCAAAGGTAATAGCAGCATGGTCACTGTTCCCCAGAGGCTCAGTGACATCCACACCCCTGACCAGGTCCTGAGTATCACACAATATTAGATCCAGAGTTGCCTGTTCTCGGGTGGGCTCCGTGACAAGTTGCTCTAAGGCACAGTCATTCAGCAAGTCGAGAAACCCAGTTTCTCTTTCATGCCTGGAGCTCGCATTGGCCCAGTCAATGTGGGGATAATTGAAGTCCCCCATGATTACTATCCTATCCCTCTTAGCCACCTCCATGATTTCTCTCCTCATTTCAAGGTCCCCCTCAAGTTTTTGATCTGGTGGACGATAGAATACTCCAACTATCACATCACTCCTTGGACCTGGTAGTTTAACCCACAGTGATTCTATGGTGGAGTCAGACCCTCTGTCCATCTCCATTCTGCTGGATTTTACCCCTTCTTTGACATAGATGGCCACTCCTCCTCCAACCCGCCCCTCTCTATCTCTTCTATAGAGTTTATAGCCTGGGATTGCTGTATCCCACTGGTTCTCCACATTCCACCAGGTTTCTGTTATGGCTATTATATCAATGTTATCCCTAGCTGCCAAATGTTCAAGTTTCTCCCATCTTTGCTCGGAGGCTTCGATCATTGGCGTAGAAGCACCTGTACAGTGGGTCCCGCAACAACCGCTGCTGCCGTGTTCTATTCGCCTCTGTAGATGAACTGTCACATTCCGTTATTCTCCCGGTGCTAATACCTATACCTGCTATGTCTTCTCTATGTGATTCTCTACCCTCTCCAACCTCATTCCCCGAGGATGAGGTGTTCCGAACCGGATGCCACTCAGCTCCTGTCGGCTTTCCCCCAGTTATCAGTTTAAAAGCTGCTCTGCTGCCTTTTTGAGGTTGAGTGCCAGCAATCTGGTCCCATCATGATTCAAGTGCAACCCATCCCTCCTGAACAGGTTTGGCTTGTCCCAAAATGTTCTCCAGTTCCTGACAAATCTAAAGCCCTCCTCTCGACACCATCGCCTCATCCACGCATTGAGGCTTCTGAGTTCTGCCTGTCTGGCGGGTCCTGCACGAGGAACAGGTAGCACTTCTGAAAATGCTACCTTGGAAGCCCGGGACTTCAATCTTCTACCTAGCAATCTGAATTTGGCTTCCAAGACTGACCGCTTGGCCTTCCCGACATCATTGGTACCGACGTGTACCATGACCACTGGCTCCTTCCCAGTTCTCTCTAAAAAGCTATCTATATTTCTGGTGATGTCTGCAACCTTTGCACCCGGCAGGCAAGTGACCATACGGTTATCATGCTCCTCACAAATCCATCCCTCCGTATTTCTAATTATAGAATCCCCTAGTACAATGAGCTTCTCTCCTGCAGCCTGGTCATCATCATGTACCTGATCTTGTATCTCATCAATTGTGATGAGGGAGAGATCCTCCGGTGGAACCACTTCTTCCTCTATGTGTGCCTCATGAGGTGTGCTGAGGGAAAGAGCAGACGGGTGTAACTAATATACAGTAATTTATATTACATACACAAAGCCTCTCTTCCCATAGGGAACTCAATACACATTCCAGTATGCTGCTTCACCCTGCCTGCCTCCCCAAAACCCTAGTCATCCTTGGAAGGAAGCAGCCCCTCCGCCTTCAGTGCTTCAGAGTACCAGTAAGTCCCCTTGCTTTCTCTCCAGGCCATATCTACTTAAGTTAGCCTTCAAATGCCATGCACCATTTATCTGGACTGGAAAAAAAGTAAGGATGGCTTTGTTCCCAGAGTAGCCTTGTAGCCAGATGGGTGGTCTATAAATAGAATGAATGAATGAATTTATTCAAATAAGAGTTTAATGATCAGAAGCAATGCCAAAGGTCAACGGTAAAAGAAAAGGGGGAAAAGGCAATGTACTGTAGTACAAAATAGTATGAGAGCTTTTATGGATGGAAATCCACTTCTTCAGATATAGAAGGGCAAATGTGTGTTCCCTATATTTATTCCACAATGGGGAGAGTTAAAAGCAGTTGAGAGTGTACAGGTACTTCTCACTTAAGGATGGAGTTCTGTTCCTGCAACCAGGTCGTTAAGTGAATTGGTTGTTAAGTAAAGAGCTTAAGGCGGACAACTTGTATGTTGAGGTTATCCTGTGCCGGCAGAACAGAGTAAGGAGGCTTTCCGGGAAGCCATGGGAAAAGCAGAACAAAAATGGGGGGGAATAGAGATGGAGGTGGCCAGCATTCCACCCCATTTGGGTCATTATCCCCAGCAGAGGGATTGTGACGTTCACAGCAACACCCATCTCTTGAAAGCAGTGGAGGAGAAAGAAGGCAGGGGCGGGGGGGGGGGGGATGCTGCTGCCAAGGTAGGTGGAGGCAAGCAGAAGCCGGCTGGATGCTTTGGTCCAAACCCTGTGGGCTAGAACAGCAGGTTCTTCCTGAGGTGGCCATTAGTTGGCGACTTTGGCCACTGCGACTGCTGGTAAGTCTGAGAGGCCATTAAGCAAGTAGGTTGGTAAGTGAAGAGTGCCTGTACATAACAGACGAAGTGAGAATGTTTTCTTAACACAGTCATTTGAGGGTGCAGGCCCTAGTCAGAGAAATGCTGTAAGGTGTCTGCCAGGTAGACCTGTTTCTCGGGAACCCTAAGAATCAGTCTGTCAAGAGAGCCAACTACTTTATACCAATAGGTTGAAATCCTTTTGTATATGTTATGCCATGTAAGGCTGATGATGTCATCAGCTGTAGTGATTTTTTTTAAAGTAACACATTTCCAGTTTCTCCCTGGAAGTTCCCAAGGCTCCTACAGACTCATGTTCATAATCATGAAGCCTTTTGCAGCCAGGGGCCAGGAGAGGAGGAGTCTTCAATTACTGACAATTGGTAAAGTCATCCCATCAGTAGTGATTTTGGCAATTACAGGCTTCTCCTATCAATCCCATGGTCCCCCAATGTCTTCCCTCCAGTGACAGTGGTTACAGGGGGCCCTTGGGACCCTTGGGAGAGAACCCAGAAAATGTAGACACAGCTAACAATATCATCAGCCTTACAGGGTTATTACACCCAGTCATTGTGTATTATAATAAATGGGTTATAAATATATTTAGTGCGATAAAAACATCCTGATCCCAGTTTAGATCCTTGAAAAGGAACTGGAGCTTGTTTACATAGCCAGTTTCCACTATTTCCCTCTCAGTTTTTCATAAGTTGGGGCCAACTTCATGTCATTTAATTAATTAATTAAACATTATAACACTGAGGGTATGATCTAGACAAACTGAAGCAGTTTCAAGTTCTGTTAACCTCAGTAGGAGGCTTAAGTGTTTAGGTTCTCCCTACTACACTGGCTCCATTATGATTTTTCCGCATTTTCCAAATGCAAGTTAAATAGGGGATCTTAGCAGAAGGAGACCTTTTAGTGTTGTCTCAATGCTTTTCTGAGAGAGGAAAACTTAAAACAGTCTTTAGCTGCAGCTTCCAGACTACTATGCTACTCATCTGGCAATATAACTCGGTTAAGTTTTTTAAACATAACTGTGCACTACACACAACAACCAACATACTCTGGATCCTGGCAACAATGCTAAGGAGGGAAACCAAGGGTGCTGCCTGGGTGGTTCAACAGGACCCAGAGGTAGCCATTGCGCTGAAGTATCAGCAGAGGTCCCTCTGCTCCCTGAAGTGTTACATTTGGCTAGGAGCCAAGCTTGCATTTCAGAATGCCAACCTTGTGACTTGTTGTTCTTTTTCCACAGCCCATGAGGCTTCTGTGCTGCCAAAGAAGGTACTCAGAAGGCAGATCAAATGCTTGTATTTGGCCAGATCAAAGTCTTCACACTTGCTCGAAATGGCAAAACACTGGATTTCCTTGGCAAAGCTGCTTTTGTTTTTCTCCTCAGCTGAGCTGCTGCTGGCTTTATTGTTAAACTACAATTCGCTCTCCCTTTATAACGACGAAAACTTTCCTGGTTGCTAGGCAGACCCTTGGAACTCCAGTCACTTGCTGGATAGCAACAGTGCCGTTGCAGAGCTGGTCTCCTCACAGCCAAGCACAGTATCAGTTCCACCGTGTCCAGTTGCCCCTTCTGGTGGCTCTTGGCTTGACTTGCTCAATCTCTTGGTTGGCCATTAATTTTTAATAAAATTTCCACTCTCCGATATTGCCAACTTGGGTCCATAGGTAGGAGCTTCCTGTGTATTAGCTGAATTGGGCGAACATAACATTTCACTTTTTTCAGCAATAAGAAATGGTGCTCCGTCAAGACAACCCAGGATTTCAAGGTCATTCCATCTTGTTTCTAGTGGCAACTGCCTTGTTGCATTCAAACCAGGAGCCAGCTCAGCTTTCTCCAGAGATCAGCAAGACTATTGTGCTGTCTCCTGACTCTGTTAATGAAGAGTTGAATGGCTGAAAATAGAGGCTCATATCCAACAGCTATCCCAGCTAGAGTGGCCCCTCAAATCAAATGCTGAATGTCAAATCAATGCCGTTATATACACCCCATTGTTTCAACAGTTATTCTGCAACTGAGACTGACATATTGTCTGTGCTTTGTATATAGAGGGCTAGGGGAACAGGTGGCATTTGTTAGACTCCTCCTTCCAGAAGGCCACACCACACACAGAAGAACCAGTCTGATTTCTACTTACACATTGCATGCTCTGAATTCTGCTTGTACAGTGCCAAGTTAATTCCCTTTTGCTTAGGAAAGCTCCCCAGCCTTCTGAAGCAGATTTGGGGGTCACCTAGTGGCTATTAGTGTGTGTGTGAACCAGGGGGAGGTCTGTCCTGCTGGTAAATTGTGGCAGCAAAGAGTACAGCGACACGAGCCAATGGCTGAGCTGACAAAGCCATGTAGTGCTTAGGTTCCATGTTGGTTTTAGGATGGGAAAAACAGATTCAGAGCCTGCTCAGCTATAAAACTCATAGGTGACCCTGGGGCAGCCTGCTACCTGTTGACCTAATGGACTTCATGAGAGCACTATGCAATTAAACTGCAGCAAAGTTTAGAAGTACTCATAAAGGTCTGAGGAGGTCATATAACTAAAGGCCTTTTTACACGACCCCTAAGATCCGCCGGCCACTTAAATTCGGACCAGAGATCTTAGGGGTTCGTCGCTCTTCCTCTGTCCCCACCCCCCTCTGCACTTCCTGGTTGCTGGCTGCCTGAGGGAGGGAGAAAAAAGAAAGAAAAGAATGCCGGTTTACCTCCGTTTTGTTCCATGTTGGTTTTAGGATGGGAAAAACAGATTCAGAGCCTGCTCAGCTATAAAACTCATAGGTGACCCTGGGGCAGCCTGTTACCTGTTGACCTAATGGACTTCATGAGAGCACTATGCAATTAAACTGCAGCAAAGTTTAGAAGTACTCATAAAGGTCTGAGGAGGTCATATAACTAAAGGCCTTTTTACACGACCCCTAAGATCCGCCGGCCACTTAAATTCGGACCAGAGATCTTAGGGGTTCGTCGCTCTTCCTCTGTCCCCACCCCCCTCTGCACTTCCTGGTTGCTGGCTGCCTGAGGGAGGGAGAAAAAAGAAAGAAAAGAATGCCGGTTTACCTCCGTTTTGTTCCGGGCAGCATTCAGATCTCTTAAAGGGGCGGGGCGCAAAAAAAGAACAAACAGAAGCCAGGAGAGCCCCGCACTCACTATCCTTACACCGGATCAAATATTTGTCACCTCCAAAAAGCAGGTACAAGAAAACTGCTGTTTGGTCTTGCTAAAGTGGGCGGGGTCGCACTTAATTGTCTGCAAAGTCCGGAGCTGGTGGGTAAACATTTTTAAGGTCCGGACCTTGCAGCCATTTGCGGCGGAGCTTAGGGGTCATGTATAAACGCCCTAACTTGAGTGTCTGGTGAAGAGTGGAAAGAATGAAGTATGGAATTAATTATAGAAGTACATGTATATGTTTTCGAAGTTCCCGAAGTCTAAGATATGCTGCATGACACCTGATATTTGAAGATGGTAGTGGAAGACTAGGCTAAGTAACGATTCAAGCGTGGCACAGCATGCTTTACTGCTGTCACACTCCAGGCTGCATTACACGGTGCATTAAATAACTAGCATTCATGCACTACTAAACAAGAACAAACCCACTTTTCATTTCATCTTTGGGTCTTCAACATGTCCTGTTACCATCTCAGGAGTTCTGCTGACCCTTGTTTAGTTAAAAATAAAATTTCATCTCATCTTTCAAGTGGGGCAAAGCCATCCCCCCCCTTTCTAGTTTAACCTCGTAAGAGCCCTGTGAGGTAATTTAGGCTGAAAGAGCTGGAAAGATTTGGCCAGAATCACCTCAAGATACTCATGACTAAGTGCAGAGTTGAACCAGTTTCTCTCTACTCCAAGTTCATTCAAAAATTAACAATCATGCACTGATTGCTATTCACCTCAGGATGCCCAGAAGCTATTGAAACAAATGAAGGTGTGCTTTACTTCTGCTCTGTTCAAACAATAATGCAATCAAATTGATCCCATGTGATAGATCTTTCTGTTTTCACAGCAAGCTGAGAAATGTCTTGATGAAAAATGATTCTTTCCAAACAGAATGGTTGTGTCTGACTCCGTCCATGGTATGTGTTAGGCAAAAACAACACTACTGCCAACAATAGCTGGCTCTTGTACCTGTGAATGTTCACCACAACCATCTCCAACCTAATAGTGTTGTCCACAAACTTTGGACTAGAACACCTATCAGCCCTGGCAAGCATGGCCAACTGCCAGGAATTTGGGAAGTTGCCACCCTGAGCATCTCGATGGCACCTGGTGTCTTTCTTCATCCCTTCCCCAGTTAGGCAGTAACACATTGTCTCGGACCTAAGTGGTAGCCAGCAGTGATTTCGGATGGATATTCAGGGCTGAGATCATCAAACCCTTTTTGGCCATATGTCTGTGAAGATTCTCAGTCATCCATGTGAGTTTATCTGGAAGTTGAGTCATGGCAACTGAACTTCTTTTCTTACATTGAAACATTTCGCTCCTCATCCAAACCGCTTCATCAGTCAGAGGAAAGCTAGTTAAGTGTCCTCCATTTTATAGTTCACATTGACCTCATGTCACCTTGGTCTGAAATAGGCTCATAAGATGAACAATGGCCTGAATAGGCTCGTTAGGTGGACAATGGTTTCAATAGGCCATTAGGTGAACAATGGCCTATGGTACTGAAACCCATAAAGTATGGGTCATTAGCTATGGCCTTGGTGGTGGAGGCATGATGTATTTTTGATTTATTTTCCAGCCAGGTATCTCCCATTCTATATCTTTGCAATTCATTCTTTTTACCTAGATGCAGCACCCTACATTTCCCTCTGTTGAAATCCATTCCGTTAGCTTTGGCCCAGCACTTTAATCAGTCAAGGTCCTTTTGGATTTTCATCCTATCCTCTAGGGCAGTGTTCCCCAACCCCCGGTCCGTGGAGCAATCTGCACCGGGCCGCCGCCCGAGGAACTTCAAATCATTTCACTGTGGTGGCGGCCTGGCTCCCGGAAATGATTAAGGGACCCACAGGCTTGAGATTGAGCAGGCGGGTTAAGGTGGGGAAGCTACCTTTTGGGCGCATGCGTAAAAGCGAGGCAAGCGAGGCAGAAGAAGGGGAAACAACCCACCCACCCTCCACTTCGAACCATCGAGTGATGGAGAAGGGGTAGCCCAGAGCGCCTCGCCAAACTGGGAGAAGACGACGAAGGCGGCAGTCAAGCGTTAACGGCCGCGAGCTCGGTTCTTCCCGCCCGTCTTGGGGTGAGCGGAGGGAGGGAGGGAGGGAGGGAGGGGGGGCGTCTCAGGCCGGGCCTGGTGTTGGGGATGGGGAAAAAGAAGAGAGGATGGGACGGGGTGGCCCTTTGGTATGGAGACCGGATTCCCTGGCTGGCTGGCGCACGTGCGCCCGCCTGTGTGTGTGTGTGTGAGGGTGGCTTTGATTTATTTATGTGTAAATTTAATTCGAAGCATGGCCTGGGCTCTTTGGGAGTGGGTGCGTGGCCGGCGCTTGGGGGGGGCTGCTGCTCTTGCTTTATTTCCCCCCCTGCCCCAGTCCCAGCCCTCAAGAGGGGGAGCCCGGTGGACGCGGAGGTTCGAAGAGGAGGAGAAGTGGGGAAACGGCCTCTCCCAGTGGGGGTTGGCGGGTGTGTGGGGGGTGGGGAGGAAGGATTCGTCCTCTGCCGGTGGGGAGGCTACGGGGTGAGGCTGGTGGCGGGCGGGGGCCAGTTGGGCCCGTCGAGGCAGGGGGTGGGTGAGGTGGGTGGTTGGGACTCGGAAGGCAAAGGCGGTTTCGGAGACGAAGGAGGCGGGGGGGACGGAGGTGCTCTCATCCGGTTTCTGCCGGTGTGGGATGAGGAGAGGAGCCCAACGGGAAGGCATGCACAGCTGGGGGGGGGAGAAAAAAAAAGGGGGATAACGTTTATTTTATTTATTTTGAATATTTTACCCCACCAACATTGGCATCGGGAGCCCCCGGGGGATGGGGGGTTTGGTGGGTTGAATTTGGGCGGGAGGCGGTTTTCCCTGGGCAAACATGAAGGCATGTTTAAATACAATTAAATTAAAATTATTAAATCAAAACAAGCGGGCCGCGGAAAAATTATCAAACATTTACCGGTCCGCAGCGATAAAAAGGTTGGGGAGCACTGCTCTAGGGAATGAGCAACCCCTCCCAATTCAGTATCATCTGCAAATTTAATTAGCATACTCTCTATTCCTTCCTCCAAGTCATTAATAAAGATATTGAACAGCTCCGGACCCAGAACAGAACCCTGGAGCACCCCACTGGTCACGTCTCTCTAAGCCGAAGAGAGGCCATTTGTGATCACCCTTTGGGTGCGATCAGTCAACCAATTACAAATCCACCTAACAGTAGCACTATCTATCCCACTTTCTACTAACTTCTTTGCAAGAATACCATGCTTAGTTTCACCTTCCAACTGTATAACAAATTCCAAGAGGGCATTTGTTATACAGTTGGAAGGTGAAGCTAAGCATAGTCAGACAAAAATCCTGGACTTTAAGAAAGCCAATTTTTGTAAACTTAGGAAATTATTGGCTGTGATTCCATGGACCGAAACACTGAAAGAGAAGGGAGTCCAAGATGAACTTGGATGAGTGTCCTTTGTTCTTCAAGTGCCATACCATTCCACATGATTATGGGGGCTCCAAATTACTTGAGTTTTGTACAACTGTACATCACCAGTATTGAATATTAATAATATTAAGTATTAAAAAGACAATTCCATTAACCAAAGCCTCATGGTGTAATGGTTAAACTGCTGAGTTCAGTCCTGGGCTCAGTTTGAGGTTGATTCAACCTTCCATCCTTCTGAGAACAGTAAACTGAGTACCCAGATTGCTGGGTATGGTGCGTTGTATAGCCTGTATAATCACATTGTAAACCACCTGGAGAGTGCGTTAAGTACTGTGGGATAGTATATAAGCAGCACACTTTGCTTTGCTTTTTGACATAGAAATACTTGGCAAAAAGAGGGATTTTTGAGGGAAAGAGGTGAATGTGGGGGAAGCAATAGACCTCTGGTGTGTTGGCTTCAAACTTCAGTTCTTGACAGGCAGCTACTGGGTGATGAATGTGCTAGAGGTAGCCAGGTCTGCCCATGAGTAATCAAGGATGACACACTCCCCAGTGGGCCAAGAGCCTACACACAGCTTTTAGGCTGCTGCTTCTTTGTAAGGAAAACAGGAGGCATCAGTAGCTCCTATTAGTTTCATTGAGATTTGTGGTTATTCTAAAAGTCAGGAAACTGGGTATGCCGCAGTATATAGTGGTTTAAAAGCTTTCTAGGCAGCTAGATTAATGAGTCTTGAAAAGAGCTTTTCAATGAGCGCAAATTAAACTTGAAGGAAAAGAAACCATGGGAGCGACACAAAGGCTGGCCATTTACAAACACAGCAACATCCTCCCACACATTTCCTCAGGCAGCCTGTTCTTACAGCACCAAGTGCTTCAGAGTTTCTGGGGGCCATTTTCCCCTCCAGCCTTGTGGCAAATCACAGCCTTGTTGTTCACAGAAGGACGCTCAGAACTCCCATTTTATAGTTGAGGCACGGAGCGTTTTCCACTTGGGTTTTTCTTTTTTTGATCTTTCAGCTTCTCGAGGGCTGAATTTTTATTAACAGCTGAAATTTTTAAAGAAGTGAGCTAAGAGAAGCTTTAATATGCTTCTAGAAGCAAAAGCACTCTGTGTGTGTGTGTGTGTGTGTGTGTGTGTGTGTTGTGTGTGTTGCATTGTAACAGTCGTGACCGACTCTTTGTGACCCCATGTCCATGGAGTTTTCTTGGTAGGAATACTGGAGTGGCTTGCCAGTTCCTACTCCAGGCGCCTACAGCGCCTGCTATTCCCTGGTGGTCTCCCACCCAAGTACTACCCAGGGCCGACCCTGCTTAGCTTCTGAAATCAGGCAAGATTGGATGTGCTTAGGGCACTATACATCCTAATAAATTTCTTCTGGACATTCTGTAGCTCTCTTGGAGGTTCCTAGCTCTCATCACAGCAATTTATGAAGGACAGTTTGTTTTGCAGTGGATTTATTTATTTATTTATTTATTTATTTATTTATTTATTTATTTATTTATTTATGCAACTTATATGCTACCTACTACCCAAAGGTCTCTGAGCGACTTACAGTCAAAATGAACAATTAAAACAATTAAAATGTTACAATACCGATGGACAATTAAAAACAATAAAACATTTAAATACAAATACAACACACTAAAATTTATACATGTAAATGGGAAACAAAAGGTTTTAAAAATCAGGATACAGTATCAAAAGATGGAACTGCTTTGCTATCTCAGGATATCTAACACTTTTAAAAATATATCCTGTATAAAGAAAAGTCAAATGATTCCACATGGTTATTACACAATACAAATTGTGGAAGAATGTGACATCTTTATTAGAACATTAAAACAATCAAACAATTAATGCATGGTACATTTTAGCTAATTACACTGTTTCTGTCACCTCACTTCTTTGATCCCAAGCTGGCAGAGTTTTGTCACAGGGGAACTGAAGAACCAAGCTTGCAGTCTGAAACTTACAGTAATATGGTGGTTTAAATAACATCTGGAGCAGTTCAGTATGCCCACCCCCAAAAAAATCTAAAATAGTTTGCTTTTATGTAGGTTCCTCTTGATTTACAGTCTAATTCATAACATACTGATGTCTCAAATAGATAATTATTTCATATGTGGGGTAGAAGAGAGAGTATTTTATGAAGATATGTGACAGGTATATGAAAAGTGAGAGTATATTATGTTATCACTGCTAATGTGGCATCTACTGATTATAGTTCAACATCAAAATACCCTTCATCTTAGTGTCTGAGTAAAACAGTGCCCTGGGCCTGTGTTAAGCAGTCTCAGTATTCCATCACATCTTCTTTAATGGCGGAATTAATGCTTGAACAAGTCTTACTGTTGACCTTTGTAATACATCTCTCCAGCAGATTCTTGGAAGGCCTGATGACTACTGACAGTACGGAGTAATTTACATCATTATTTTTCACACAACCAAGTACCTGTATTTAGATTTCATGGACAAATTCAGTGGCATGTTTCACAGGCATGCTACGTTTCTAATGGAGCGCACTCTGACAATGGGCGGTGGAAGCTGACATCCACAGAGACTGCAGGCAGGATCACAGTAGTAAATATTTGAAAGGATGCCATATTGAAGAGGGGACCGGTTTGTTTTCCATGGCTTCAGAGACTAGGACTTGGGGCAATGGTTTCAAACTACAGGAAAAGATATTCCATTTGAACATTAGGAGGAATTTCCTGATGGTTAGAGCTGTTTGGCAGTGGAATATGCTGCCACTGAGGATGGTGGAATGTCCTTCTTTGGAGGTTTTTAAGCAGAGGCTGGATGGCCATCTGTCGGGAGTCCTGTGAAGGGGATTTCTTGCATAGCAGGGGGTTGGACTGGATGACCCTTGAGGTCTCTTCCAACTCTTATGGTTCTCTGATTCTAGACCACATAGTGGAAACAGGAAATCTTCATAAGCAGAGCCAATTAGATCCATTGTTTCCATTCCTTGCTAAGACCCTGAATATACTTTAGCAATGACTCAAGCTGGAGAATAGCCTTTTACTGTACCTTGGTCTAAGAAAGGTTGGGTGTTATCACATCTTGTATGGTCAGGGGAAAGGTCCATAACTTGTATCACCCTGAACTTCCAGTGACACTTCTACTTTTTGAGGTCTTTGACTCTACCAACAACATAAAGGTGGGAGTAATCAATAGTGACAAGAGGGAGACAAGATGTGTGGCCTCCACCACTCCCCCAAAGGATTGATCCATTGTCCTTTTTTCTTTGCCATGATCCATGATAAGATTCTCTGTCACCCTCGTCATTTTGCATAAAGGGCAAACAACTGGTCATAATTGCTGAGGTTCATGTACAGAACTAAAATCAGAAGGGAAGCCGTGCCAAAAAAAAATCTCTCTTTTCTGAACATCAGGGATACTTTTCAATGAATTGTTATGTCTCCTATTTGATCCATTTCTAGGGCAGAGTTTGACAGCTAACAAAAAGACAACTAAAAAAAAAGCAGATGATTTAAGAATTTCTTTATAAATAACCAACAAAGTTCTCAACTCATCTTCATAGCAGGGCAAATGTACATGAAATAATCTCAAAATATTTTTATTGTGCAGAGAAGTGCAGTGGTGAGATCAGAACCTAAAATGATATTTCAGCCAAATTCATCATCAAGTTGTTTGAGAAAGTCATGTCAACTCAACTGTCTGCAGCTCTCCTTCAGCTGTCTACTAGATAGAAGAAAGGAGACCCACTGATGTATTTTAAAGCACAGTTGTTAAGCATTTGATCCTTGTCGATAAGTACTGCTTAAAAGAGCCATTTTTCTTCTAACACCGGGTTAATTAAAGGAATAAGTGTTTACACATCTCATGTGGCTAAAAAGTGGTAATCTGAAAATGATGGCCAAAAGTGGGGGCTGAGCAGTGGGAACTATCAAGAAAGGTTGCTTTGCCTGCAAAAAGACACAGGACAAAAAGGCAAGGGCATAAATCAAAATAGTACAGTGAGGTCCCAGATAAGAATCAGCTAGCGGGACAAATAGGTAGAAGTGCCAGGCTAAGCAGTGGTCATGGGATGTTTTTGAAGGTTGAAGCATAGAGTGCCCATATCAATGCAACACATGTTTCTGGGCCTGAAACCAACCACATGGAGGCGCAGTCAAAACAATAAATGAATGAATGAATAAATACATAACATGTATAATTTGCTGAACATTTTTGGTTCAATGCCTTAGTCTTTCATTTCCTATAACATATGGTTTGTACCCCCTGCTAGGCTTTCCCCTGTACTAAACTTACCAACCATTGTATCTATCAAATCATATGAAGTCCAAGGGATTGTCTTTTGAATTCAGGCTTTGCTCAGAAATGCTGCAAAGCCTTTCAGACATTCATTTTTATTTACAGAATGTATATCCGGCCTTTCTTCTGGAACCGGGACACAAAGTCACACCACAGTTAAAATAAATTTGAATAAAAGCAGTAAAAACAAGCACAGGAAAACAGTATGAAAGGTTGTATAATGTTAAGAGATAATTAAATTGTGAGACTAAAGGTGCACTATATTTAGCTATTTAGCTCACTTTTTGGTATGCCTACAGCATAGCCTGGTTCAGTCTATTTGTTAGTGACTAGATCACATACAGAAGACCAAAAACTAGCCTGATCCTGCTCAGTTTTTTTTCCTGAATATGACCAGATCACATTTGGACAGGATAGTCTGCTTACAGGGTAGCTTTAAAGATCACATCCAATGAAGCAACCCTTTCACTGTAACCCATCATGATTTTTATATTGCTATCCGATTGCTCCCTAAACCACTACTGAATCCAAAACCACTTCTTCTATGTTTTTAAGGCACACCACTTGCTTGTTAAAATCCCATTCTTCAGCAATTGCTGGTGCAATATAAAAGTCTTTACCTTCTGGTGAAAGGTGAACAGGGATGAAGCCACCTTAGTTTCCCTTGGCAAGGAGTTTCACAGGCCACAAGCAACAACTGGGAAGGCTCTCTCTGGCATTGCCAGTAAAAATTGTGAGGGCACGGACTAAAACAAAGTCATCCTGGTATTTATAGAGCTAAATTACTCTGTCCAGGCTGACCTCGGTACTAGAGGGTGGGTGATTTGATTAGTTAATTTGATTAACATGATACAGTTTATTTCATCATAGGGATTTAGATGTCAGAAATATTCAGAAGTCGTTTACTATTGCCACCTCGTGTGCAGCAGCAACAAGTGTTAAATTACACACTAGTTTAAATACCACTGCCACTGTCTGGGATAGATTCTGCATCCGTGTCACTTTCCATTACTGTTGCTGCCCAGCAGCTGCGCTCCAGGAGTCTCTTTGCCTCACACCCCACCATCGCCACTGGAACTATCCATTCTCTTCTGCGGGTGTGATTACTAATCCTGAAGATGGTGAGTATGCCTTTGGCTGGTGTCTCAGCTCTGACCATTCTGCCTTGGATTGCTGTGCTAGAAATCCAGTCAAGTAATGGGGTCTAGCTCCCAGATAACATTTCTCTCAGCTTCCCTAACACACTCAGCCCCTCTCACCATGTTAAAGGGGTGCGTCTGAGACAGGGAACAGAGATGGATTGAGCCATCAGCCTTTAGTTTACAAGAATAGAACCAAGTGGCTAATGACGTTACCTTGCTGACATCATTAATTCACATTGGGTCATCATAAGTCAGAAGTAGAGATGGGCACGACTTGAAAAAATTTTTTTTCGAGTTGTCGTTAGTCGGGCCGGTTCCGTTTCGGCTCGTTTCCGTTTTTCGCGAAAATTTGCAAAAATTAGTCGGTTCGTTTTTTCGTTTTCGTTAGTACTGGTTTGGGGAGGGGGTAGCGGGCTCCTGGAGGGAGCTGCAGGAGTCAGCCAGAGCCACAAGTGACGGACTGGCAGACTCTTTGCACCCGCTGTGTCTCACGTACTTGCATGTAGTGCAATGCAAGTAGATCTGGCTTAGGGTTAAGACGGCTTAGCGCAACGGCTAGGGTTAGGCTAGTTACGGGTGAGGTTACGGTGAGTATTGGGGTGCATCTGGGTGCCTCTCTGACCCACTTAGAAGGACAGTGTACTGGCGTATGGGTTAGGCTTAGGGTTCGGGTTTGGGCTACGATTAGTGGGCTGTTTATGCCCGATTGGCACATCCCAGAAGTCTCTGTGGTCAACCTGGCCAAGTGGCCATGCGATTGGTGGAAAATTTGCATGGTCTACTCCCATGGGAGAGCCCATCATTGCAAATGTGCAGGTGTAAAAAAATAAAATAAAATAAAATAAAATAAAATCAACAGAGACTTTTTTTGCAAGAAAAACCCACTGCTGCTACTGTAAAAATTCAAGCATTTAAAATAGCTAATTTTCGCATGTTTCTGTGGTGCTTTGGTGGGGTTTTGGGCAACAATTTCAAAAAAAATATTGCGGTCGCCATTTTGGATCCCCCCCACCGCATGGCAAATGGATGCGCCCTCCCAGCCTGGTACAGTCAGCAAAACCTGGCCATGCGATTGGTGGAATGGCTCCAAAACTTTGCATGGTCCACTCCCATGGGCGAGCCCATCATTGCGAATGCCCGGGTTAAAAAAATAAAATAAAATAAAATAAAATAAAATCAACGGAGACTTTTTTTGCAAGAAAAACCCACTGCTGCTACTGTAAAAATTCAAGCATTTAAAATAGCTAATTTTCGCATGTTTCTGTGGTGCTTTGGTGGGGTTTTGGGCAACGATTTCAAAAAAAATATTGCGGTCGCCATTTTGGATCCCCCGCACTGCATGGCAAATGGATGCGCCTTCCCAGCCTGGTACCAGCAGCGCAGCAGTAGCAATAGCCAAGGAGAGGGGGGCGGGGAACACCCCCCCCCAAATAAAACACCCTTCTGGCCTGGTAGGTGCCCTCAGACAGTTTTCGCCTACTTTTAGGGCCGGGAATCGGGTTTTTTTTTTTAACTTTTAAAAACTTTTTTTCTGTGCCGCTTGGCATTGCGCGATGCAAGTAACGAGCACGACAAATCAGACCAAATTGTTCGTTCGTCGGTTCGAGCTCGAAGTCTGGGGCAGTGATTCCTGTTACCGTTTCCGTAGAGTAACGGAAACGAGTAACGGAAACAGAAACGGGAATACCGCTAAGTCGTGCCCATCTCTAGTCAGAAGTAATGGTACAAGACAAGTGGCTACACTCATCAAACATATTTTCTTCTTAAATAAATTTGCGATATTAGTTCCTAATATTTGCCCTGAGCATTTTTCTTGAGGTAATTTTCCTCCACTAGGAGAAAATACTTTGCTGAAGCATAAACTTTGAGATGCTGTATGTTTCCCTTTGTTTCCCCCTTCCCCATAACTTCTGTAGTCCACGAGAGTTCGTGCATGTTGCATGACCAAGGAATTATAGGAAGCCTTGGTACATTTAACCCAAAAAGAGGAGATGTGGGGTGGTGGTGGAATATGAGTGCTATTCAAACATCCAAAGAGCCATTATTAGACAAATTAGTGTACAATACCTTTATACGAGGACAGATTCTTTGCAGTAGAAGCTGTTCAGGAAATAAAGTCAACTTCTGTTGCGGTGGAGGTGGTTCCCCCTTGCTGTAGTACTGAAGCTGAGACTGGGCAGTCAGCCACATGTTGGGGTGCTCAAGCCACAGATGGCTCATAACCACAGCACGGGCATGCCCACTCCAAATTTGTGGGAAAGCTGTCCTTCCAGCTTGGCACACAATTTGCCCCAAGGTCAAATTCTAGATCAAGATTGGATTTATTCCATCAAGTGGCAGAAGAGACTTGGTCCTTTCAGGCGTCCTCCCGATATAGGATTCCCATATCTGTTCCTCTTGTGCCATTTTCTTCTGTGAAATGTTGCCATAGCTATAAATCTCTCCCTCCTCCCCCCCACCCACCCACCATGCCCATCAGTATTGGCATTTTTATCTCTCTTTAAACCTGGCTTTTCTTAATCCATGCAAAACGTAACAGAATAACACGGATCAGCATTTTCTCCTACAAGAATCGTGACCTTTTATAGAAATGTTGTCTTAATGATAAGTTTGGTATTTTGGGAACAGATGAAATTTATTGGTCCTATGGCTATTTTTAGAGTTTCATATCCATCAGGGAGACCTATCATTATTCATGGGGCTGAATCAGCAGATTGCACCTGCATTGCTAGGCTGCCAGAGCCATTGCATTGCTGAAGCCATTAAAGCCTGTTTGTACTGCTTTTGTTGATGGTTGCAAATTTGCCCACTAAAACAAAAGGCAGCAATCCTTAAACTGACAGTAAGTCCAATTGAACTCAATGAGGCTCATCCCTGAGAGAATGTGCATAGGGTTTCCACTGGGAAATGCCGAGTTTTTAAGCCTATTACATCATGTGAAGTCACAAGATGGGTTGTCTTCCTGTTCACAAAGGGCGTTTATACACGACCCCTAAGCTCCGCCGCAAATGGCTGCAAGGTCCGGACCTTAAAAATGTTTACCCACCAGCTCCGGACTTTGCAGACAATTAAGTGCGACCCTGCCCACTTTAGCGCGACCAAACAGCAGTTTTCTTGTACCTGCTTTTTGGATGTGACAAATATTTGATCCGGTGTAAGGATAGTGAGTGCGGGGCTCTCCTGGCTTCTGTTTGTTCTTTTTTTGCGCCCTGCCCCTTTAAGAGATCTGTATGCTGCCGGGAACAAAACGGAGGTAAACCGGCATTCTATTCTTTCTTTTTTCTCCCTCCCTCAGGCAGCCAGCAACCAGGAAGTGCGGAGGGGGATGGGGACAGAGGAAGAGCGAGGAACCCCTAAGATCTCTGGTCCGAATTTAAGTGGCCAGCGGATCTTAGGGGTCGTGTAAAAAGGCCCAAAGAGGAATTACAGCTTGTGAAATGCTGCTACCAATTTTAACTACTTTTTAGAATTTGCTTACAACAATGTCCATTTTTGTTCTTTGCTGTTTGTCTTGCATGTTGTTTTCTGGCATCAAGGGAGATAATAATGCATCATTCACTAAGAACTATTGCACTTCTGCATGTTTCAGCAACGTCTCAAGAATGAAATAGGAAACACAAAGTGGGTGCATGGAGAAAGCACAGTGATGGCATTATCTGCACACAGCACAGCTAGGCAAACAAGCTTCCTGGTCTCTGGTGATGGTATGGAGGCTAGGTTTGCGGCCACCCTGATATAAGTGACACCACCACGATGCATGCGTGACCCCACTGCTGCTGTGATGTGGAAGAGTGACAAGGTGCCAGGGAAAGACTTGGTTATAGCAGTAATTTTGCTCTAGGCTACATACCAGATTTGCTAGTATACCAGGAAGTTGTCTCCAAATTTGCAAAAAAATAAAAAATAAGAAAATAAGAAACCAATACAGTGGTACCTCTACTTGCAGGTTTAATCCATTCCAAATGCATGCTCATCAGTCATACAACTTGTAAGTACAGCAACTGTATCATAAAAATTAATTAATTAATTAATTAATTAATTAATTAATTAATTAATTAATTAATTAATTAATTGTAGGTAGAGCAGACCGCATCTAAAAATTTTAAGGCAGCAGTTGCAACGCCAACAGTCTTAAGTCAAATTGCTCGTAAGTAGAGCCGCTCATAAGTAGAGGTATCACTGTAGATTATTCTATATTCCCCTTTCAGAAAATATTTAACATTTTCAAGTGTCTAGCACAGCCCTGAAGCTATTAATCTAAAACTGGCACACTTCCGTCTCCAGAATGGACTGCTATGTCTACATGTTCCTTTCTATCCTGCCAAACAAATCTTATAGATATTTCCCAACGTTTGTTAGTTAGTCTGTTGTTCTGACCCAAAGAGCTGCAAAATGATAAGAGCTAGAAGCACATAATTTCCCATTAATATTAGATATTTCCTAACTTAAATAGCTGGGTTGATTATACCTTGAACTTCTCCACAGACACACACATTAAAATACAATAGTTAGTCCTTAAGGTGCCACATGTATTTATTTATTTATTTATTTATTTATTTATTTATTTATTTTGTTTCTTTGAATTTTGCCTGATAATCTTGAAATTAGTTACCGATGTCCTAAAATCTCTCAAAAATGATGAGCTGGGCAGACAAAAGTTGAATGAAGAACAGCTGGCTTGAACAACTGTTAAATTTGTTTTATTTTTAAAACCATCTTCCCAAAGCACAAATTGCGTCCACTGGAGCTTTTAGCAGTGCATCATATAGTCAGTTGCTGGGCTCTTGTTAAGATGGTACTATCTAAATAAATACCAGGGTGGAGAGAAAGAAAGAAAGAAAGAAAGAAAGAAAGAAAGAAAGAAAGAAAGAAAGAAAGAAAGAAAGAAAGAAAGAAAGAAAGACACAGAAGCTCAACGTTTTTTAACATAGGAGGAGTACAGGGATGAGTGAGTAGCAATGTATTGGGAGTGGGAGGGAGAGGCAAACATGGGGAATATATGGTGGGAAAAAGAAAAAAATGAAATGCTGGGGTGGAGGATGGAAGCAACAGGTTTCCAGCGCAAGCAAAACTGAACAGCTAGCTTACCAATTAATGGAAGGATGTCAGAACTGAATTTAGCATTAAATGCATTATTTTCATCTGTGGGGTGGCTTTGTTTTGACCCAGAGTGACCAGTTTGATGTGGATTTGTATATTTTAGCTATTTGGCAAACTAAACAGACGAGAGAGTTGTGGACTTGTTATTTCTTAACGTTGGATGAGAGAGCTTGGCTGAATCTTGCGGTGGAAGGGGGGGAAAGACTTGTATGGAGGAAAAGGTCGGTTGGGGGGAGGGGAAAAAAGAGAAGTACCATATTTTCCCATCTATAAGACCCTACCATGTACAACCCCCCCTCCACTTTTTGAACCCCAAATTAAGAAAATGAAGAAATCCTGGTGGAAAGGAAAGAAAACAGTGTGGGGGGTGTCTTTGCAGTAATCCAAGTATTTGTGTGTGTGTGTGTGTGTGTGTGTGTGTGTGTGAGAGAGAGAGAGAGAGAGAGAGAGAGAGAGAGAGGAGGGAGGGAGGGAGGGAGAGAGAGAGAGTAGGAGACCCCAAACTGACCAGAAAGAGCTGCAGGACAGAAAGGGAAAAGGTAAGGTCAGTTTGGGTTCTCCCCAATCCCACCTCCACCCCTCGGGAAAGGCTTATGGTATACAAACCCCCCATTAATTTTTAGTGCCATGATTTTGCAAGGAAATAGCATTGTACTGTATACACTGAAAATATGGTAGCCCTGGGGTAGGGAAAGGTATTACTTGGTTTCTAACTTGGGTGAAGCTGTTTTTCCTGATCAGTAAATAACTATATGTTAAATATATGAAAGCCACAAGTGTCTGTTGTTGATTTTGGCAAAGATCTATTCTGCGCTTCCAACCAAGTGCCCATCTCAGTATGTGGTCACAGTCCTTTGAGAAGCAAGAAATGGATCATTGCTCTTGAATAACGGGCCAGATTATTCCGTTTGGCTCATACACACAACCCTCCGGAGTCCAAGCCAGCGACAATTTCTGGCATGCTTTGGCTCTTGCTGCCTGAGCCAGATGTACATGAAAGCCACTCACTGAAACCAGTTTGGCTCTCCACCTGCTACCACTGCTTCAGCATTTTAAGCAGGCATGAGAGAATAGTGAAAGATTGAGTGGGGTTTGTATGTATCAGATGTTTGCAACTGGCTGCGTAACAGCTTGTGGCATGATAGGCAGTCACATGGGCTTCGTCAGGTGTCCTCTACATCCTCAAGCACTGGAAGAGCCTGCAGGCCTTGGCCTTTGACACTGACTTTGTTCTAGGCAGTTTTCCCAATGCAAGCCTATCTGACGGAACCAACAGAGGCCCGTTCCCCTTGTCCAGTTCCTGACATAGACCATCCACCAACGTGGTCTCCATTCTAAAGCCAGGCCTGCAGACAGACTGACATGGATCCAGATCACCTGAAGTTGAGAAACCACGACTCCTCTCTAAAAAGAATGGAATAGTTGAGACTCACCAATAATTATCCAATATTCTGGGATCTAAAGGATGCTTTTTCATTAAAGGTCTACTGCTTCCTTTTGGCATGCAGGGATCCTACACTGTTGCAAGGAGGCATTCACTACTCCTCCAACCTGTTCACCCAGTCCCTCTCTGGCAGGTTTTACAAGCCAGGAAAGGAAAGACTACAACAGACATGTGGTCACCTTCATTTCTCCAAGGATCTTGTTGACCTCATCAAGGTGCTTAGATTTTCTATGACATGACTTCTGTTTTTAATTATATCAAGTCCTTTTTCTGGAAGTTGAGTCATGGCTACTGGACTTCTTTTTTGAGAGGTAGAAACGTTTCGCTGCTCATCCAAACAGCTTCATCAGTCTGAATGAAGCTGTTTGGATGAGCAGCGAAACGTTTCTATCTCTCAAAAAGTCCAGTAGCCATGACTCAACTTCCAGATAAACTCACCTGGATGACTGAGAATCTTCACAAATCAAGTCCTTTTGTTCCAATGGTGCTTCCTCTCAAGTAAGTGTATTTTAAACATTTTTGTTTGGTTAACAAACAGCTTACAGTATTTGAAGGCTGTCTACATGAAGATCAAAGTGGCGAAAAACAAGGGACTCACTGGCCAAGACCCAAGGGTATATTTTGGCCCCCCTGCACCATCAGAATTGGGATTTACTTCCTCTTCCCTCCCGTCTGCACCACCACCACCACCCCAACTCCAGAGGATTTCCCAACCCTCCCGATCAGGATTTTAGTAGCCATGGGAATTGGGCTGCAGGAGGAAAAGGTGTGTTGCTGACTCTGGATGGAAGCAGCAGGATGTGCAGCTGAAGGACACGATTGTACTCGGGTCATTTATTTACAGTTATAACTAACTACATGTTGAGTTATAGTGGGTGAGGGAGGCCTTGGAGTTTGACACTAGCCCTGCTGCACAATCAGAAGGGAGAAAGCCCAGCGAAAAACTTCCTGCCTGATATGTACTGGCATTGTACATGGTACCAAGGAAGAAAATATCAACCCACCAAAGATTCCCAAACCTCTTGCCTTTGATAGTTACATTTAGATGCTGCAGTTCATATTTTAGAAACGTGTGACATTATTGGATTCCCAGTACAGTGATGCAAAGTAGATTTTTAAAAAAAACACAGTAAAAGCAAAGTGTAAGTACAGACAAATAAACGTCCTTCCCTTGAGTCGATAATTGCAGGTGCAGAGAAACTCTGTTTAAAAAGAATATAGGGTAAATTGTTGGATGCACTGTAAAGATGTGAAGGTTAAAGTGCTACAAATGCTAGATCAGCACTGATATGAGTTCTTATTGATCTCCAATAATGTAATTCTAAAGTACTTCCATTTCTTACAATGTCTGGAATGAAAGAAATAAGAACTAGAAGGAAAACAAAAGCAAATATTTTACATAATAAAAACAAGCAAAGCAAAGCAATAACATAACCAGTATCATGCAAAACAAAATGATTAAAAACAATGACAAATGATTAATAACCATCTTACAATAAAATTAGATCAGATTATATTAAAATACATTTGAAGCAGAAATAAATATCAAAATTAGTAAAGTACGGATTTGCATAAAAGTTCCAGAAATCTGTTCTAAAATGAATGGGCAAATGCATTGATAGACTCTGTTCACATCCTGTTTGAATGTATACAAAGATAATATAGCTCAGAAGTAACTAGTTATAAGGAACATATTTACCTGTAACTGAATATCTTTGGTAGGTGTGTAATGAAGAACATAAAAATACAGTAAAGGTAATATTTATAATAATGACAAAATTCCTTTTTCAGTGTAATGACTCACATTTTCTGGCTTCTTTTTAGCATCTTTCAAAGGCATTTTGATAGGCTTTTCAGAAGAATTATTTGATCCTGCCTTTTGGTTTTTTTATAAATATGTGCAACCGGCAATCTCAGAATTGTCCATTAGAGAGAAATGGGGATCCTTCCCAGCATTTTACTGGCCTACCAGTAATACCAAGGCAACAATCCGAAGGCAAGAGAAGTACCTTCTGGCCATAAATAAATAAATAAATACATTAAATAAATAAAAATCACAAACACAAGGTAGTCTTTGACCCCATACAGGTCTTTGTCAGGCTGCACCCCATGGGACGGGGGAAGGTACAGGAGAAACATCAAGAAATGGCCAGATCTGCATGCTAAACTTCTTTGTTTTTAAGGCTTGCTTCCATTATGGAGTTGCAAAGCCAGGTCAGAGGTGGTAGGTTTCAGGTTTCACCTCTAAGAGTTGTAGATTAAAGATGAATCTCCCACAATTTTTAAACAAAGGGTTGACAGTCACTTGCTCCTTAACCCCACCCCATGGTCCTGTATGGAAGCATTTGGTTCCTTTTTGGATGGGAATGGAGGTACACAGAAACATAACCAACTCCATATCAGAGCAGTTGGGATACAATCTAGTTTCCCCATTAGGTAAATCAACTGCACTCAAATTAAAAGTTTTACATGATATTATAATGTTCACTAGAACCAATTACATAAACGAACAAAGCAATGATTACAACCATAACACTACTGATGAGGTGTAACGTGTAACATGTTCAATAGCTGTTAAAAATAATGTTCTACCTAAAGCCATTTATCTTGTATGGAGTAAGAAATGCCTGCTGTTCAAGCTGGGTTCTGAAAAGGAAGAGGCACTCAAGATCACAAGTGCAAATATCCACTGCCTACTGGAAAGGACCAAAGAATGTCAAAAGTCCATGCTTTATAGACTACAGTAAAGCCTTTATTGTGTGGCTCATGAGAAACTATGAAAGAAATGGATGTGCCTAAGCACTTGATTGTCCTGATATGTAATTTACACTGTGGACAAGAAGCTGCCATTAGGAAAGAACATCACCTTTCTTACCTTTAAGGCAATCTCTCTCTCTCTCTCTCTCTCTCTCTCTCTCTCACACACACACACACACACACACACACACACACACACCTTAAAATGTGAGGACTGCATACTTTATTTCCCAAGAATACTGCACATCATGGAAGTTTTTCAGAAATGCAGTTTCCTGGTGAGAGTCTGCAGACCAGCTGGTTACAGAATTGGATTTGGGCCAGTGATCTGCAGCTCCAAAAACTCCCACAGAGGGCTGGATTCATGTATGTTTTCCTCTACCCCAGGAGACTTGTGTTGCATTATTAACAATGCCACCAGTTGTGCAATCAATTTTGGAAGCAGTGTGAGGGAGGACACACAATAAACAGGGAACCTAGCAGAGCACAGGAGTTTAAATTGCTTTATAACCCTTTATAACCCTGAGATCCTGCGATACAGGTGGACTAGAAATGTTTAAAAAAATCAGTGCTCAGTAATCACTCTTATGTGATCATGGAATCATGGAGTTGGAAGGCCTTATAAGACCATTGAATCCACCATCACCCTGCTCAGTGCAGGAATACAAATCAAAGGATATCTGCCAAGTGCTTGTCTAGCTGTCGGAGCACTCACCACCTCTCATGGTAACTGGTTCCATTGCAACCTCACAGGACAGTGGCCTGTTCCTCTTGCAGAAGAGTTTCACTTATTGTAATATTCCTAAAGGGCAGTTATTAACAGGTAAATATGTTATTTGGCACCAGTTACTTCCAAGATGTGGTTACAAGGAGTAGAAGATTGGTCAGTCAAGTGTTAGGGCAAGTCATCCAGGCCATATGGTTCTCCACTCTTCAGCATGGAACTGGCAAAATCAGGGAAACTGCTGCATGGCCATGGAAACAATGCAAACGCAGGAACAGGCAATACAAAATTCACATGGCTGATGGTATAGAGGCCAGGTTGGCTCCTTGGATGGAAATAGCAGCAGTATGCCTGCTTTGCTGCCCTGGCTTTGAGTTTCAAGGAGGCAGAAAGGAGAATCCACCTGTCCAGCTTGCTTTTGTGACTGTCCTCTGTTTTAAGGCATGAGCCCTACATTCCAAACTGCTAGTCGAGGAGGAGCTTGAAATCAACATGCATCCTGCTGCTGTTTCCAACCTGCCCTCTGCACCATCAGCTAGGTGAATTTGGGACAACAGCTGCTCATAAGTTTGGAACTACCTAGAAGAACTTGATGCACAGCCTTGAAAGGTCAGAGAAAGGTCGCTGCCTGATTCTTGGGTTTTTGTTTTGTTTTGGAAATTCTTAATGGTTGATCCAAGGTATCACCTGTTCCTGCATTCACAGTGTGGGGCCGTTGCTCACTGAAGGAGGGGCAAAACCCAGGTCAGTGTCCTGCTAACCTAAAGTCATGGCTTTGTTGCTTGAAGTCACTAATCAATTAGTTTCCAACCTTCAGTCCCCAGATGTTCATGGACCAAAACTCACAGAAATCCTGGCCAGCACAGCTAAGAGTGAAGGTTTCTGGAAGTTTCGGTCCAAGAACATATAGGGACCCAAGGTTAAGAACCACTGCATTAGCCCAGTCTTCATCCAAATATGACACATATGCAAAACACTCAATATTAAATTACGATATTTGCAATTCGTTATGACTAACTATAGGCAATGATTAAGCACAGCATTGTAAAGTGTATTAGCAACTTTCGTATTCCTGATATCGTCACTAAAATAGACATGGGTGGATGACCAAAAATATTTCTCCTTATCTACAGCATGGAAAATATGTGCAAACAAGTCTTCAGTTTCCCTCTTGGTGCTGTGCAATGTAATGCCACACATCCTAAATACAAAACCATTCATAACTGTGGAATGTGGCCCTGCCTTATTTTTCTGTGTTTGTGTTTATAATGCACTGATCTATAGCCTTTTCAAAAAGGTCTAATGTGTGCAACTGTTCAATGCTCTGTTTCTATGTTTAGTAACATTGTTGCATGAATTACACAGATATGTGACTCAGACGATAACACTCCCATGGATAGAGGGCTCCTGTTGTACCTCTTTTTCAAACTCTTCAACTGTTCTGTTTATATGTTTGTGGGGATTTCCTTTCCATGTTCCATGAATTTGTTGCACACTATGGAATATCTGGTAAAATTCCTTTTGCTATGCATTAGAAGTACAAACACTCTTCTTATTTTTCTTAATGTTTATCCCACTTGGTGGCGGGATCTGCTATTCTTCTTTTGGCCTTTCATTTGGCACAATCATGGGCTAGGTCTGGGTGAACCTGGGACAATTTCATGTCATTGTCAAGGATGTTCATCCACCACTGTTTTGGTTGTTCCCCTCAGTCAGGATCCGCTGACAACCAGGTTGAGTCCCTTTTTGGCTGGAGTTTCCTCATTGGCACACAAGACATGTCCTACCAACACAGTCCGGCTTCACACATCATGTCAGGGATTGGTGCAATGCTGTATTTTGATCGGATGTCATCACTGCACACACAATCCTTTCATGTGAGGCTGGAGGTCCACTGCAAAATTTTTGTCTACATGACACCAAGTCGATGTTCAACTTCTTTAGTTGCCAGTCAGCATTCTAAAGTTGTACAGGTTATACAATGCTGCGGTAGTTCTTTGACTTTAAACGGCCGCTTTTTGTCTCACATGACATACCATTGATTTTAATCTTACCACATTCATTTTGGTCGGTTATCATGTATTCCAAACCTTGTCAGACATTCACTCCCTACTTGGGCTTGGTGCTCAATATCTGTCTTACTTTCTGATGCAATCATGACATCATCAACACAAAGAAGCATTCAGGGCACTGGATTCTGCAGATCTCAAGTGACTGCATCCATAACCAGAATGAAAAGAGGCGGGGAAAGTGCCAAACCTTGATGGACCCCAACTGCGATACAGAAATCTTTTGATGTACCAGTGGCAGCCTGTATATGACTCATACAGCATTGACCCAACTAACAAGTTCCTCTGGAACTCCATGATGTCGTAGTGTATACCAGATAACATCATGTGGGACTTGGTCAAACACTTTATTGAGATCAAGGAAAGCTGCTTGCACTGGTTTCCTTTTCTCCCTGTGTTTTTCAAGTAGCAGCCGGGCAGCATGGATTGCATCTATCGCTCCAGAGTTCTTGAGGAAGCCAACTTGACTGACATTTAGTAGGACTATGATGCAAATTCATGCGTCAATGAGTCACTCAAAGATTTTAAGAGTATGTAAAAGTAATCTAATTGCTCTGTAGTTGGTGCATTTAGCAGGGTTCTCCTTTTTCCAGATTGGCACTGTTGTGCTATGTTGCCATCCATCAGGTATCTTCTTCTCTAGCACAATCTGCTTAAAGAGTTCCATCAGCCAGTTGCAGGGATTCCAATGTTGCGACTTCCACAATTCTTCCACCATATCATCTGTTCCTGTGGCTTTGCCTGTTTTCATCTGTTTCATCACTAAAGCAACTTCATCACTCACAGAGAGAAAGAGCTAGAAATTTCCCAGATCAACCCCTTCCTCATTAATTGGCACTTAAAGTCTCAATTACTCATTCTGAGACCTTTGTAGGAGAAATAATAAAAATAGTTTTTTTTCATGGAATCATAGAATAGTGAAGTTAGAAGGGGACTACAAGGCCATCAAGTCCAACCCCCTGCTCCATGCAGGACTACAAATCAAAGGATATCTACCAGGGGGTTGACCACATTTATCTTGGATGCCTCCAGTGTTGGAGCTCTCACCATCTCTCGAGGTCATTGGTTCCATTGCTGTATTGGTCTAACAGTCAGGAAGCTTTTCCTGATATTCAACCGAAATCTGACTTTCTGTAACTTGAAACTATTGTTGCAAGTCCTGCACTCTGGGATGATCGAGAACAGATCCTGTCCCTGATCTGTATGACAGCCCTTTAAATGTTTGAAGAGTGCTGTCATAGTGCTGTGCTCACTTTTCTTTTCTCCTGATAAAACATGCTTGGTTCTTTCAGTCTTTCCTCATAGGGCTTGGTTTCCAGACCCCCTGATCACCCCTGTCGCCCTCCTCTGAACTTGTTTCAATTTGCCAGCATCTTTCTTGAAGTGCGGTGTTCAGATCTGGACACATTTCTCAAAGTGAGGCCAAACCAGTGCTAAATAGAGGGGGGAAAGCACCTCACGGGATTTGGAAATTATTTACAGTTGCTTGAAGTTACAGAATTATGTATGCTGCTATCTTTACTAAGCATGTACTTAGCAACCAACTGAACAGATTAATAGCAAATAAATGCCACCAACACCAGGAAAGAGACAGAAAGAAGCACTCAGCTGAGAGGGTGAGTTCTCTGAATTCAAAGGCTGGAGGAACTCTTAGTTAGTGCTAGATAATTAGATAATCTCCCCAGCCTGGAAAAGGTGCTCCCAGTCACCCAAACTATAGAATGCAAAGTTGTAAATAAAACTCCAACAATGTCTGCTTTGGCAGCGATACCTTGGCTGCATGCATCTGCTTTCCTTAAAAAAAAAACCAAAGGCACAGTAGAGACATGACAAATACTGGAAAAGTCCCATTTTGGTGATTTTTCAGAGTCTTAAGGGTCAGTCTTATCCCTGCTCTAATGTTTCAGTCTCTCAAGAAAAGAAGTCCAGTTGCCATGACTCAACTTCCAGATCCCTGAACAGATTTCACTGCTTTGGACAAAAATGAGATTCCAATCTCTTTCTCTCTCACCCCTCCACAAATCCCTAAATTTCTTCCCTGATTTTTGCTTGTTGTTCTAAGGAGGAAATTTCCAAATTCTGTAGAGCTTAATATCCATTGTGGGCAACACCAAGTAATAAGCATGCCATTTTGTGCAGGAATTGTAATCATTCTGTACATTTTGGCATTTCTTTCTGTTAATGAAAAAACACTTTAGAGAAATCACATGAGCTTTCCTGCAAGATTTCTTAGGAGGCAAAAAGATATCACAGAAAGACACTTTGCTGCAGGGGGAAATGCTGGTTTCCCCCCTTAATCTTCTACAAAAGAAATAGCCAGAACTCAGCACTGTTAAAAAAAATACTTAAAATAATCATGAAAATTCCAAACATGGCCCATAATGTCAGAGAAAATTTTCTAGCTTGTATTCTGTATGCAGCAATTAAGACTGATGACACAAACAGCAAAGAGTGATTACAGTTAGATTATTTGTTTGGCTGCCTGTTCACGAATAATCCAAGTGCTTCACTTCTTCTAAGGTGCAGTCAGAAAAGAAAAGAACACTCTAGCAATTTCAGACGCTGGCCTATGAATAAAGTAGGGGAGGTTAATTTAACAATCTGTGGATGCCTCTTCTATTTGAGGCTTCACCTGGAGGTCTTTGTGCAACTCACAAAATACATTCTATCTCATACATAACCTAGAAGTAGTTTACCATTCTCCTCTCCTGAGGGTGTCCTGGGACACTGCAGCTCGCCCAAGGCTAGACAGGTTGGCTCTTCTCTTGGGACACTCAGTGCGGAATTATTAAACGATTAGCCAGATGCCTAATGCTCGCTGAGCTATGCAGCTTTTAAAATTTCCTCTTCTCCTCCAATCAGATAAAAAGTCCTACAGCTCTGGAAAGCTGGCCTGTCTTTGAAATACAATGGTACCTCTGATAACGAATTTAATTCATTCTCAGAGGCAATTTGTTACCCGAAAAATTTGTTAATCTGAGGCATTCTTTATCCGAGGTATTACTGTATTAGCAGCCCAGTAAAGGCACCACTTACCCTTGTTTTTTGTAAGCAGAGCATTCTTTAAAATAATTAACTACTGTTTCTAGATTTAATTCCAGCTAACTTCTTTTTCTGTTCTGTGTGCTGAGGCTTCTGGTGAAACACACAAAAAACACTCCCTCCTACTTTTTATAGGAAACAACTTCATTGGAAAGGATGTTCTTTGCAGTTTGACATGCGCCAGTTGAAGCCTGGCAGGAACACTGATCAGCATCAATTTTTTTGACATGTAGGACAGGCCACTTAATTCTCATGTGAATAGCAATCTCACAGGGCGCTGATTTCCCACTGACTACCTGTGAAGTTTACGTAGGACTGCAGGTTTGAGTGGTGGAGCTACAGGGAACACGGTTAGGGTTCAGGTTGAAAGCACACTCACTATGCTTTTCATAAAATGTACTATGTGCTTCTCCATTGTTCAACCTCAATTAAAAAAAAAATGGTTCTGCTGGTGTCTAGTAGAATCCGGATGTGTGTGCAGCCTTGATTGGCTGATGGCTGTGCATAACAACCCATCCTCCCCATCTCCCCCTGGAGTGCTTTGCAGCCTCTTGAGCACTGATTTTATTTTCTTTAAAAATAGCAAGTGGGTGAAAGCAAGTTTGCCTGATTCAAGAAAAATGCAGCATTTTACGAGCCTTCTGTCACATTTCCAATCAGTCTTTCGGGACCAATATTTTTTCCTTAAATGAAAAGTACTACCAAGCTTGGAATGAAGCAAGAAAGCCATGCTCTTACGCCACTGCCATGCAGATCAATAGGACGCACATTTACAGGAGGATTTCCCAGTAGACTAAGTTAGCCAAGGCCAGTCATTCATTATATTATACTGTGCATTTAACATTGCTGCAAAATGTTCAGTTCTTCCTTACTAGTATCACACACACACACACACACACACACACACACACATGCACGTGCGTGTGCACACCCACCCTCACCCACACCCACACTCCAAATCTTTAATCAGGCTGCTGGAATTTTTGCATCAGACATCTTACAATTATGAATTAGGTCACAAAGGGATGAGAAAAAGAAATCGGGATCAAAGATTAATTGTTTCTCTTTCCATTTGACTCAACTGGGCTGGGGAAAACTATGAGATGGAGAGGAATGGGATTAACCTTGTAGATTTAAAGCCATTGTCTCTTTGGTGTCCAAGTATTTTCTCACTTAAGGACTTCTTTCAATATACACATGTGTTTCTCCGCATATCACAATCAATTCATGCTTATTTCAGTACTTCTTGCCTTTTTTCCAATGGGTAAATAACATGGGCTAGACTCACTTGTGCACAGATGTACACTTGCAGGCACTGAATCACATCCTTTGCTTGTGTAAGTGCATCTGAGCCCATGACATGCTTCTGTGCTTCTAGCCCATGGAGCATGAGGAATAATTACCACGGGGTTCCACATAAGCATGTGCAGGATTGGAGACTTTTGGCTACTACCCTAAGTGCAGTTTAACCTCATATAGGTTAAAGGGACTTACTTCTGAGTAAATGTATTTAGCATTACTGTGATGACCACATTGTTTCTCTCCTTACATCTACCACACTACCCAAATGATACCAACCCCTACACCCCTATAACAAGTTTGGGTTTGCTCTTTTAAAGTGTGAAGAGACATTCTTTTCCTTTCCTGATTATCTCTTTCATAAAGCAAGGCTTAAAATCTGTCTTCCCTTTTACACTGCTGCTGTAACTCTGCCTATCTTTTCAAAAAAAATGTTTCCCCCCTCAAACACAGGTTTTGTTACTTTCATTACGCTATGCAGACCAAGTGTCATCATAACGCTGACCACAGTGGTGTGCATGGGTGTTATACTCAGTGACTGCTAACTATAAAATAATGAGCAGGGTTATAAACCAAACTGAGATTTATTTTACAGAACCACAAAGGTTGAAATCCTGTTGTGTTGTTACACCTGTGGAAAGCAGATGGTGTAATACTCATTTTTTTCTAGCTGGTAATTAATGGGTTTTCACTGGGTTTCCGAAGCACATACCAAGACAATAGGAACATGCACCCATGAGAACTACAGAGGTATCTCATTAATTGTTGGCTAGAAACAAGTGAATGCTATGCATTTGCCTTCTGCATGTGTAAGAATAGGAATAGGAATAGGAATAGGAATAGGAAGGGAATGCAATTTATTGTCATTGTATAAATACAACGAGATTAAAAGTGCCATCCAGTCAGTCATTCACACAACCCAGCATAAAAATCCAAGACGTAAAATCTACAATTTAAAAACAAACCATCCATACACATACTCCAACATTCACATGCCAAAACATCACTTACACTCATTTAAAACTGACATAAAAACCAAACACACCCACATCCCTACACTCTTTCACCTAGCAACATTCCTACACAATCCATAAAAACTACAATTTAAAAAACAACAACAGCCATACACCCCTACGATATATATGTAACACATTCAACACCAATATTACCCGTCAACTTAATTTTTAACAGAATTTAGCATGGATAATGCTATTGGGTAAAAACTATTTTTGAATCTTTCCGTCCTTGTTCTAATAGATCTATACCTTCTGCCTGATGGTAGTGGTACAAACAGAGTGACCAGGATGAGAAATATCTCCTACAATATTCTGAGCTTTCTTAAGACAGCGGGAGCTGTGTAATTCCTCCAATGTGAGGAGTGGGCATCCGATGATCTTCTGTGCCATATTGATAACCCGCTGGAGTGATTTCCTCTGAGCCACCGTGCAACTGGCATACCACACACATATGCAGTATGTCAGTACACTTTCTATTACACAATGATAAAAAGACACCAATAGTCTCTGAGTGATGTTATTCTTTGTGAGCACTCTCAGAAAGTACAGTCTCTGTTGGGCCTTTTTCAGCAGCTCAGAGGTGTTTACACACTCCAGGTTAAATTCTCCTCAATATGGACTCCCAACAAACGGAAGTCGGTCACCCTTTCTACACAGTCCCCACTGATGAATAGTGGTTGAAGATCTGTTTTCTTCTTCCTGTAGTCTATTATGAGCTCCTTAGTTTTTAATGTGTTCAGAAGCAAGTTATTCTCTCTGCACCACTCAATCAACCGCTCCACCTCATCCCTATAAGCAGACTCATCTCCTGCTGAGATAAGCCCCACTACTGTGGTGTCATCCGCAAACTTAACTATAATGTTGTTATGATAGGTGGGAATGCAATCGTAAGTATAAAGAGTAAAGAGCAGTGGACTCAGCACACAGCCCTGTGGAGAGCCAGTACTAAGACTCAGATCTGTAGATGTACATTGACCTACTCTAACCCTCTGACTACGTCCGGACAAAAAAATATTTATCCACATACATATAGAATGTGGAAATCCCAAATCCCCTAATTTAACCACCAGTCTGTGAGGGAGGATGGTATTAAATGCTGAGCTGAAGTCCACGAAAAGCAGTCTTGCATAGCTTCCCCGCTGTTCCAGATGTGACAGTGCAGCATGAAAGACTGTAGCTACAGCATCCTCTGCAGATTTATTTGCTCGATATGCAAACTGGTGGGGATCAAAACTCTGGGGGAGAAGTGATGTGATGTAATTCCGGACCAGTTTTTCAAAACATTTCATCACCACTGGAGTAAGTGCAACTGGTCGATAATCATTAAGACTGGAGATATAAGATTTTTTAGGTACAGGAAAGTAACTGGATTTCAGCCAGAGGATAAAAGAGGTTTACTGAACAGGGAAAATTAAATACAGTACAAGAACAAGATTTCATATTGTCAATTTCTTCGTTATATAGCCATATGTCTCTACTTTTCAATTTATATGTTTTGTTGATGATAGATAGATAGATAGATAGATGTGCTCTAACACATTTAATAACACATCTAATAACATATCTAATAAAACCACATTTTATGCAATTTCCCAATTACAGATTTATCACAAAAACCAGAACACATTGCAATATAACTGTGCTCATTCTCACACTCTTTTTCCTTTTTTCCATCTCATGCTATGTTTGTTAAGCATGCATCAGGATTTCAGCCAATATGCAGAATATTATTTAAGCTGCTGGAGCAAAAATAAATCCAAGATAGAAAGAACATTATTAAAATGTGAGAGTTGCTTAAAATGTTCAGCTTGTTTCAGAGAAATCTTAATTCCTTCATCAGAGGCAGACTGATAAAGGGCTTGTGCACGCTGATGAAATTTGGTTTAATTTGGATTCTCAAACATTTTCTTAGTACACAAGCTTGTATTAGTTTATTTCTGTCAAAGGAATTAGGGACTTGTCCAAAATGGGTTGGGCATACTAATAAATACAGGTCCTTTGAGAGTTTTGTTTCTCTTCTTAGCTGGGTTTGTTTTGTTTTCCAGGCCCTTCCTGAATCTCGGATTCTTTTTCCCTTTTCTCTTGGTAGTGAAATATCCAACATCCAAATGACTTTCTAGTCCAACCAGATGCAAAATTATAATCATCATCAAAGAAAGCTATAGAGATATATTCACTTTGTTTTACTTCATTGTATGGTCACAATCCCAAGTTAAAACAATATAACAGTAAAAACAGAATAATAAAACACAATCATTTAGGCATGCATATATTTAAGAGAATACATTGATTAAAATGATAATGTATTTTTACAAGACGTTGCAACAGAAAAAAAAGGAATTTATTTGTTTATTTGAAATATTTTACCCCATCTTTCCCCTTAAAAAGGTCCCAAAACAGCTTACATTATTTAAAAGATAAAAGCAGTGAGCATATAACTTTTTTAAAAGATCAAACAAATGCCACACTAAAAATTGTAAACAAAATCACCACCAAACCAGACTCAAAGTGTCAAGGGCCTAACACTCCATTTAAAACTCCTCTCACATAGGAAGTCATTAAGGAAAAGCTTTTTTTGAAGAGAAAGATTTTTTTTTTTTTAACAGAAGGATAGCAAAAATGGGGCCAGCCTGGCCTCCCCTGGGAGAGAGTTCCAGATTCTGGGGGAACCAACAGAGAAGGCCCTCTCCTGTGTCCCCACCATGTACCCGTGAAGCTGGAGGAACCGAGAGAAAGGCTTTCTTTGAGGATCTTAAGTTAGCCACAAACTCTGCGATCAACAGGTTTATACCTACCAAAAATGCTCCATATAACATATGAATGGTCTTCTGTTTTTCTCTGTGGAGGTTACATTAAAGGAGGTCATGGGCCAAAGACTCAGCTACTTCATCTCCACATGGGTACTGCCCATCTACCTACAGAATGCTGCAATAACACCCTTCTAATACTGCAGAAGCGGGACAATTCAGACTAGCCCTGGAGAAAGCATGCTGATTCCATGGAATTCCATGACAAGAGAAATTTTGTCCACGTGGAAATGAGTCCCCTGAATTTCTTCAGCAGGTGCTTTTATTTTGCCCATTTCATGAGTAAATTAGGAATAACCTAACTTATCCATTGTTGAATAAATTCTAAGGCTAGTACAATACTGTTTAATAGACCAGAACTCATATGTCACAGCACAGGTAGAAAAGTAGCAAAGTTTTCTCTAGCTGTCATTCGCAAGAGGGCAGAGATCATTTTGACCCTCTATTCTCCTGATGCTCCTATTTACTAGTAGTCTTCATTGTTTTTTTTCCTCCTTGCTCTTACTGTAAATTTCTTTATATGGGTCAAATGACCACAATAAACCTAATTTGGATATATAGGAATACGTAGTAAGTTTGTCCAAATACCTAAAGCATGCTTAGAAAACCCAACGGTTAAGCCAAATAGCACTCAAAAATAAGATTTGCAGGCATTTGATGGAGAACATAATACTGTATTATATTATGATATAATAGTCCTGTATGTGAAGAAAATCCATAGAAATAAGCACAGCAAGTTAAATTCAACAAGTGAATTAAAACCTTGAGTCCATATTACTACACCAAATGGCAGCTGGGATTAAATTTTGACTTTGGCTACCTCCAGGGCAACTAGGATGAATGGTTCTTTTTGGTGCAAAAAAAGCAAGGTCCGGAAGAAGTGCTTTGCTAGTATTCTGTGTAAATATCACTATTGAGAGATTTTCCAGTTAGGCTTAGAACAACTCTGTTGCTTCCTTACTTGTTATAAATGCTGTCTTTTCAAAGACTTTATTACTAAAATGTTTTGAATGGCTTGAGCCCAGATATATCCAGTACAAGTGGAAAGGTCCTTTTGCTCACATAAGGCAGCTGTTTATGCTTCTTCATCAGGTTTCTCTAAACCACTAGAAATCTCAGTTCCTGCACCATGCACCTGTCACCGTGTGTTTTTGCAGTGATAAAGAATAGAATCTTCAATACCCATCCTGAGCTCTTCAGGTTGAATTGTTGCAAACACAGAGCGTAAGCTTAAGGGTCTAGCCACTGGAGTGCATTTTGAAGCAATCTTAGTGCATAATTCCAATATATAAAGTATATTACTGTGAATGAAGCCATATTTTAATCCTACATAAACTTACTACAGTGATACTGTATATCCTATTGATTAATTTCCTTCTCTGTGAAGACGTGAGAGATTATTTGCCGGAAGTAATCAAATGTGTAGGTTTTCCTGAGGAAAAGAGAATTCTGTATTTTGATCTAGTTTAGAAAATTGGGTTTGTTTCCACAAAAGTTTTATTTTATTGTATTGTATTGTATTTATATGTTTTTATTGTTCTAATTTTATTGTAATTTTGATGTTTTAATTGTTTATTTTGACTGTGAGCTGCCCAGAGACCTTTGGGTGGTGGGCGGCATGCAAGCTAAATAAATAAATAAATAAATAAATAAATAAATAAATAAATAAAAAGCTAGCAGTCAGGGCTTGTATTGGCAATTGCTCCCACCACCCCATAAATGTGAGCAATATTAGGTGGCTTATCACACCATTAGTTGAGCCAAGATGGGGCAAAACAAAGGGTGCTAATCAAATGTTCAGTGAAGCCCTGAGATTTGCAGAAATATATAAATATCAAAATGAAGCCACAAATTAGGGAGCAATCCTTTAAATACCCAGCATGCTCAGAAACTTGGGTATAACCTGGGTGGTAGTTGAAAGCATACCCTGGATTGATTAGGAGGCACAATTACTCTTTTAGAGTTCTCCATCAACCATGTGATCAGCAGAAGGATAAAGCTGGCAGGCAAGGAATCCTGAACAGGAACATTCATTCTTTAGCTTAGCATATATTAGAAAGAAAGAAAGAAAGAAAGAAAGAAAGAAAGAAAGAAAGAAAGAAAGAAAGAAAGAAAGAGAAATAAATAAATAAATAAATAAATAAAATGTTGTACAAACATTTTCACGCTACTGTGAGTGTGGACGAGTAGTCACTGGTCCAGGAACTGACCCTGAGGCAGAAACTGTAGAAAATAAAACATTGCACCCTAGGTCTGTGTCACAGCCCTGGTTCTATTCAATTCATCCAGTGACAACAGGGCTAGGTTCCCATCCAAACATGTTTGATCTACAGCAGCCTTCCCTCACCCAGCACCTTCTAGATGTAGCACACTACAAGTTCAAACATCTCCAGGCTAGAATGGTCAATGGACATGCTGGCTGGGGATAGTGGAAGTTTTATTCCACCACATCTGGAGGTCAACAGATTACAGAAGACTGGCCTACAGCAAACATTTAAAACGCTGCAGCTGCTAAAAAATATCACAACTTAGTTGGCTGGTGCCACTTCTGTATAGAACTACTTTTGTTTGGGCCCAAGTAAAATCAAAACAGCACCCCAGACTAAACTTGTAGAAAATACCCTCAAATAATGAATATCTGCATTAGCAGAATATTCAGTGGAACATCTATATGTATGACATATGCAGGCAAGAACTGAATGGTATTAATTATACCAAGAAGAGAAGTGAATGTTTAAACAAGACGTTAGTTGGCAATCATCTCACTGAACATATTCCTAGAGTCTACTTTAAGAAATCACTGTCAGTTTATGATGTGTGAACTTGCAGGTAAAAAGACTAATTTCAGTAAACTGGTTTGAATGAGTAGGGACTGAGTAAGTGGCATCCTTTGCTAACCTTGAAGCTGATTTGCATGAAAGCTATGTCGCTACCTCTAGAAGTAGGTTGAGACCCAAAAGCCATTTGCATAAATATTGTTTCAGTGGGAATCTCAAGACGTCCCGCTGAAAATACTCAGTGTTAAGGTTACCCTGATGCACAGATGATCCTCTGTAAAGACTCATTTGTAATGCTAGAATCATCATTATTCTGTCCTTCTGGATTCAAACAATGAGAGGTTGATTTACCACATTTCTGTGTTCTCTTTCCTTCAGTTGTCTCAGAGCAACATGTATACAGTAGGACCCCCGCATCCACTGATTCATTACCCACTGATTCAGTTATCCACGGATGGCAGAGGAAAAAAATCAAATAAATAATTCAGCAGCCACAAAGCAAGCTACGGTGGTAAACAAAGCAAGCTACTGTCACAAACAGCAGCTGTAAAGCAAGCTACTGTTGTAAAACAGCAGCCATAAAGCAAGCTACTGTCACAAACAGCAGCCGTAAAGCAAACTACTGTCATAAAACAGCTGCTGTAAAGCAAGCTACTGTCACAAAACAGCAGTTTTGGGGATTTTGGGTGTTCTCTCTTATCCACGGTTTTCATTATATACGGGAAGGTATGAAACCAATCCCCAGCAGATACTGGGGTCCTATTACCACATTCAGCATTAGGTCTGAGTAACAGAAGTAAACGCACATGAGTAGACTGGAACAGGCATTGTATATGCTGGACCTTCCTCTACATTATCTAAGGCACCAAGCACAAAGCCCAAAGAATCCAGCCTTCAACAACTGAACAGGGAGGTTTCTAGAACTCTCCCCCCCCCCTCTTCACTTTCATTGATATAGTTTGGGATTGGTTTTCTCAGTTCCATCCCTTTTCAGTGAATTTCTGTCCACTAAGGAGAATTCACACGAGGTCTCTTGAGTCCTGAGTCCACTATAACACACAAGGTTAACTTTAGTACAATGCAGGTACTCCATACTTTACACACCAACCCATGAAGGGCCCTTCTATTAACCCTTTATGTATTTATTTGTATCATAGCATTGCACAATTTAAAATTATGGATGGGCATGAGATAAAATTAAAACTGAAAACAAATTGAAATGTTAATTCAAGTATTTTTGTCCGGAGGTGATCAGAGATTGAAATGTGAGCAGAAGACTTCCTCAATTTTGGTTGTCATCCAGGGAGTTGGTATTCACAAAGTGGGTGGGTTTTGGGTTGTTCCAAAGCAAGACTTCTGTAAGTGAAGGATATGTTGGTTGCACACTGTTGCCCAAGGGATGCTCTAGTGTACTCGTAAACCTTTCCCACTAACTGGCGAGGTCCCTTCTACATCCCCTTGACTGCTAAGGTAAGCTGAGTTTGATGACAAACAAAACATTTTTGAAAACCTACGTGCAGAATTTTTACCTGCTTGATTAATTCTATCCACACTTTTGTTGACTCTCTCAGAAAACGGTAGAAGGTGATTGTAAGGGGGAAGTACCTTTTGGAAGCCATATTATTCTTTCTTCAGAAATAGCTGACCTTCCATGGTGTGGGCTGCAATTTTGTTATCGAAGGTCACAGACAGTGCTGAGTATACTGATAACTGTATACACCTAAGGATGTGCTCACTCACAGCCACACTTCCTCCCAACCATCACCTCTCAGTTGCAGACCAGGAGGGAAAGCATGGGGTTAGAGTTCTGGATTGTTTTTGCCATGCTGCTGTTGGCAGCAGAGAAAGTTGCTGGCATCAGTGTTGCTGTGATGAAGGTGAGCTTCAATCCTCCTTCACTTCCCAGCCGCCCTGATTTTTGCAACAGGGAAAGAACAAACTACCTTCGTCTCCCCCACTTGATAGCTGGTCAGCAGGGCTGGGGGTGGGGTGGGGTGGGGGAAGCATGTCAGGCACCCAGAGCTATGAAGGTCAGACAAAGCAGAAAGAGAGGCCACAGGGGACTTGTATTCCCTGTTATATGTACCCTCATATAACAAATGGTTTATATAACAAAAACTGTACAACTGACGGCCGGATCCCAAAAGATATTCTATACGGAGAACTAGTGCGGGGAAAGCGCCCCAGAGGGAGACCACAGCTGCGGTATAAGGATATCTGTACTGTACCAACATTTAAATAATATTCAATATTGCAAACATATGACAAGCATCCTATGATTTATTCAGCCAAAGGGAGCCAAAGATGAGCAAAGTCTGGGGAACAATGCTAAGCAGTTAAAATTCTCCCCGTGTCTTTGATATTTCTACCCAACATTATCTTCCACATCATTTCTGTGTAATATGGGGGAGGGGATTCAAATTTGCTTTCTGCTCATGATTTCCCAGATCAGAAAATCATAAGCCTTGGAGACAGCAATTTATATGTATCTCCTTAAAAAACCCAAGCAAGTGTGCTGCTCACTGTATATTCTGACCCACAGCGTGGAAAGCATTCTCTGGTTGGTTTAAAATTTATTTATGCAGGCTACACATTGCACCTGCCAGATACTCAGTTTGCTGACTTCAGAATGATGCAGGTCTAAGTCAACTTCAAGTCCTGAATTGAATTCTGGTCACGAGCAGAGTCTTCACTGCAGTACTCCTGTTTAACAACCTGCCATGAGGCTACTTTAGAGGCTTAGGCCATTTCTTTAGGCCAGGCTGGATGCCATAATCATCCAGCGTGATTTATGTGTCCTGGATTATCAATAACAAGCAGCTCACTGATGTACATTAGCTCCTGTGCAAGGAGGAACCATTAAAGAAGCTCAGTGGTTGATAGTGTTGTCTGAACACAGGCAATTTCTCTTCTTTTATTTCTCTCTTGCATTTGTTCTCTTTTTTTTTTCCTTTCCAAACAAATACGAGGACAGTCATTAGATTTATTCCTCTGATTTGTGGAGTTAGAAACAAGCTGGAGAACAGCTTTGTAGTGTATTTCCTGATGCAAGTAGCTCAGGCATGACAAGCCAGGGGTTCCTACACTTTCTTCTCCCAGGTAAAAATAAAGAGACGAGATGCAAGTGGTGGGTTGAACTCGGGCCAACCTTTATTCAACTGCTTGACATAACCACATGACACCAACAAGGGGCTGCTGAGTTGCGGAAAACAAGTTGGGCCCAAGAGGTCTCCCCTAGACGTCACCAACTGCACTTTATATCCAGGTGAGCCCCTTTCCCTTAGGAGGCACAGTCTTCCCAGATAGGGCCCCCATAGCCAGCAAATTGAAGTACCACCTCCTGGGCCAAAAGCGCCTCTACCTGGCTGTTCCCAGCCCTGGGAAGATTTCCAGTGCTTCCTCCCCCCCCCACCCAGACTCTGTGATCTTCTGATCCACAGTGCCCTGTCGTTGGAAGGAGTATAACTTATCAGCTTGAGACTCGCCAAAATGCATGTGTTCTTCCACACTACCAGGTAGTGTGACCAGTGCTATTAACCTAGCCAAATGCACAACCCGTACCAGGGTGGGATAGGTGAACAATCCCAGCCTTCACTCAGCCAATAGTAACCAGCTCTGCTCACACTAGTACATGTACTTAAAAGAGGGGGGTGGCCAGGCAGGCCAAGCCTCCTGGAAAGAGGCTGAACAATGGGAGGAGCCCTGTTATATAGGGCTGTCCTCCCTACTCCCTCCTCAGGTCTCCTGATGATGTGAAATCGCGCCTCGCACTATTTTGCCCAAAGAGGGCAAAGAAGTCCCAATACCAAAGCCACTTGGTGCGGAAACAGAACTTTCCAGGGCCGAATTTATGTATAGGCTAAGTAGGCCGAACCCTAGGGCCTCTAAACCTAGGGGGCCCTCCACAGCCCTGCCCCCACTAGCAGGCAGTCTCCCCTCTCCCAAAATTGCAAACTCAAGACTTCATTTGAGGGCAGGGCAACTCAGGCCCATCAACTATGAGACTCAGGGCCATTGGCTCTTTTAAATGGCTAGTAGAGATTGTTGGATGGGAGCCTGGGCTTTGCTTCTGCTGGAATTATTAGATGAGAAATTATAGTTAATTATTAACCTATGATTTTTGCATCATTTTCCAGCCTCCTAATTGCACGTGTCTTGGAGAAAGTTATTTTGAATCCTTTTGGCCATTTGGGTAGTATATAAATTTTAAAAAAATGTTTAGATAGGGAAATGATGCTGTGCTATAGGGTTTGCTTGTTGGATACCTCAGAATAGAATCCATCTTGTGTTTGCTTTAGTTTAGGATGTTGTTTAGTTTAGTTAAAATGGCCACTCCCACCTTGGGAAGTAGGGCAAAACTCCAGGGTAGGCCTACAAATCCCAGATCCTCCATGGCCAAAAAGTGCGCAAAACTCAGCAGAGTCAGGCCTAGAAATGCCCAGGGAGGGGGGAAGTCATCCTGCCAAAAGGCCAGCGGGAAAGCCAGAGGCAGCAGAGGCAGAAAAAAGTGGGGGATCCTCTGATGGATCCAGAACCACCTGTAGAATCCAAGGGCTTTATACACGGCTCCGCTGCAAATGGGCAAGTTCCGGAGCTTAAAAATGTTTCACCAGCTCCTGCAGACAAAGTGCCTCAGGGCGGACCCAGCAGGAAAAATCTTAGAGAACGATAGTGAGTGCGGCTCTCCTGGGCTGCTTTTTGGCTCCCGCCCTTTTATCAGGAGAGGAGGGGGTTGGACAGCCTTAGAGATGAGAGGCAGAGGGATCCTTTCTGATGGATCCAGAACCACCTGTAGAATCCAAGAGGCCCCAAGCTGCAGGTTGTTAACTGAATCTCATCCTGAAAAAGTCCAGATATGTGCAGGTGCCAGCCCTCCAGGAGAAACCCAAAAGTTAGGGTTTTCATCTCCAAACCCTAGGGGTCTGCCAGAGGGGTCTCACTGCCCCTCTCAAGAAAGGCACAGGGAAGTGAGTGGGTGGCGGCCACCAATGAAGAGTGACAGTAACCCATATTACACTTCCCAGGCAGTATAATTCGTAAACTCAAGGTTTTTTTTAAAGAATAACATTACTTCATTTTCCTATAGATTAATCCTTATTCCACAATAATGAATGAATCTTTATTTACGGTTTTTAATGAAATCAAGGAATACCAAAATATCAATTTGCCAGGATAAAACAATTTGGCAGGATAAAACATTTTAAAAACATTATAAAACTTTTGATAAAAGCCACAAAGTACAAACAGGACTGTTATATAATTAGTCAATATCGAAAAGATAGATAAAATAATATATTGAGAGTCAAGTCAACATCAAACCCCTAAGTGGACTAAGTGGACTTTATCGACTTCAAACAGGCCTTCGATCACACCCCAAGGCACAAACTTTGGGCAAAGTCTAAAGAGACAAACATAGACAGGAGACTTCTCCTGTTAATGCAACGTCTCTATGAAAACTCTAGTTCACGAGTTCTCTGCAATCCAGCAGGAGTGTTGTCCAATCCAATTCCATCTCACAATGGGGTAAAACAGGGTTGTGTTCTGGCTCCAACCTTGTTTAACTTTTACATAAATGGTATCGTGAGAAGTCTATCGAAATCTGAATTTAATCCCCCCCAAGTTATCTTCACGCCCCCTCTCCATGTTATTGTTCGCTGATGATATAGTTTTGTTGTCATTAACTTGTGTTGGCCTGAGAAGGTTCTTGAGGGCCTTCTCCATTTATTGCAACCCAACAATGAGCAACTAGTAATAATAAACTACACAATAATGCTAATTCCACAACAGAGTTCAGCTATTGCAAAAGCTTTTCAGTGTTAATTTTAGCATTTATCCATTTTTCCAATCACTAGGGCATTTAACAATAATATATTATGTCCTTTAGAGGAGAAATTGTGAATTGCAAAATTTCAAATACCCATTATCGCCCTTGGCTTCTCTCATTTTTTTTTATAACACTCTTCCATTTTCTTCTAGTTGTGAGGGTAGGGGCGCCTTACAGCTGGAGTAGCCTAGGGCCTCTTCACCTAAATCAGGCATCTCCAAACTTTGGGCTTCCAGATGTTTTGGACCACCTCTGCCACAGTCCTTTGTCATTGGCAATCTAAGCTTAGAATTCTGGGAGTTGTGGTCCAAAACATCAGGAGGGCCAAAGTTTGGACATGCCTCATCTAAATCCAGCTCTGGGGACCTTCTTGACTTGCCCTGTCATCTGAATCATGCCAATGATCTGAAGCTTCATCACAGACCAGCAACTAGAAATGGGCACAAAATGAATTTTTGGTTTGTTTCATTATTCATTATTTGTTTCGTTACGTAACGAAATGAATAATGAACTGCCCCCTCTAAGAGAAACGATACGAAATGAAACAGAAATTTCCATTTCGTTTCGGTTTGTTTCGTTCGTCAGTGTTTCCTACCTAGTGCTGGTCCTTCCTGGTCCGGTCCTCCTGGCTGCAGGGAGGGGGCATCCAGAAAAAAAAAAGCCGACCAGCCACACTACAGCTGGTAGGTGGGCCACATGGTCGGCAGTAAAAAATAAAAATAAAACAAAATAAAAATAACCCGATCTGGCCTGCGGGCTGGCAGGATTAAATAAAAAAAATAAAAAAATAAAAAACCCACTGGTGGGGTTCAAAAAGAAAGAAAGAAAGAAAGAACCTGAACTAAAACAAATTAAGAAACGATTTTTTTCTAAAAATTCATTTCGTAATTGACGAACCAAACCAAACCGAACTGCCATTTTTTTTTGGTTTGTGCCCATCTCTATCAGCAAATCAATTTGCAGTGGCTAAAAGACTCGTGGTGCAGTGGTTATATGCCTGTATTACAGATATAACTGTGCTCACGACCTGGGGTTCAATCCCAGGTAGCCAGCTCATGGTTGACTCAGCCTTCCATCCTTCCGAGGTCGGTAAAATGAGTACTCAGCTTGCTGGGGGTGGGGGCAATGTGTGGCCTGCATACTATAATTAAAAACTGTAAACCACCCAGAGACTACTTGAAGTGGTATGGGGTGGTATATAAGCAGAACACTTTATGTTATTTTCTCTTATTCTACTTTAAGGAGAATGAGATCGGCAGGGATGTGGTCTTCTTGGTTCATGGACTATGATAAACATATATCATCAAAACCATTTCTTGTGTCCATACAGTGAAATTGCATTACCAAAAATAGCTCTATGTCAGCCAAGTAAATCTCATGTTATGTATTTTTAAAAACTCCAGTCACTCAGGTCTGCATTGATAAAAACTGCACAATCTGGGCACCACTGAAAAATGCAGCATATTTTAATTTGGCAAAATAACAATAGTGACCTTTTGAAGCCCTGGTATTTAGAAACAATGTCGTCAGCTATAGCAAAATTAATCTGCCAAAGCATTAAAATTTTCCATATACTGACAGAAAAAAAAACTTTTAAAATTCCATTAACTTAAAACTTTACTTCCCCGTATAGCAAGTGCCTACCAATATAATTTGTTTAACGTCTGCTACATTTTAGTACTTTCCTATCCCTGGATTTTGAACAATGTACACAACAGTGCAAAAACAATCCATTTTAAATTCAGAATGAACTCCCAGTTTTCAAATTATTTGACAGCAGGCATTTTAAATTCTTTAACATTTGAATAGCCTGACAGACAGACAGACAGACAGACAGACAGACAGACAGACAGACAGACAGACAGACAGACAGACAGACGGACGGACGGATGGACGGATGACCCATGCTTCCTTCTGTGCGCTCAAGGCTGTGTGCAGGACCTTCTTTGCCATGTTATTCTCACATCAACCCCAATGTGTCGCTCAGGCTAATAATGGATGTGGCTGGCTTAAGTTTGCCCAATGAGCTTCATGGTTCAGTAAGAATGTGAATCTAGATCCTTTAAATCTCTCCAGCATTCTGATCATCATGCCACTCCAGATGGGTATACAGACATATATAGGAGGAAAGTGTGTCTCATTTTCAGTCCAGAAGTTATATGCCCCTTATATATCAAAAGCTGAAAAGTCCTGGTCCAAAACCAAGCAAATGAAGCAAGAGATGGAAGAAGGCAGAGGCTTGTCATACTGTGCCACACAGTTTCTTGCAACATCAAAGGAAAAATGTTAAACGCAGGCGTAATAAATAATCTGCTGGGGAATTATGAACAAAGAATTGAGCTCTTGGCATTGCATCATTTTGCCCTAAGTCCCCCTAGCCCATTTATGGATCACATTGATCAGAACTGACAGCCCAGATACAGCATGGTAGGAGATCTGGTAATTACTGCAAAAATGAAGACTTGCCTGATCTCTTGACTTTGATCCCCTGTCCCTTTGTATCAAGACATATTCCAGCAGGCCATGGGGACACTTAAACAGAAAACTGGCACTGGATCTATTAAACAAGAACTTGGCATGGCCATTGTTTTCTCTGCTGGTTCCCTCAGCTGCAGCAAATACCACAGTAAGTACTGTCAGTTTCCGTAAAAAAAGATACGGGCCTGTGGATTTGTAATATCTGTGGGTTCAACCAGACATGAGCCATGAGTATGATTGTTGTCCATTTTTGTTACGGTAGTAACAATCGAGGGCAAGTGTGAATAGTCTCCAGACTCCAGAATTGAGGAATAGGGCTTTAACTCTTTCTTTCCCTGCCACAGCAGCAATCCACCACTAGAAAGATATCTGGTGAGAAACTCCAATGATCCAGAAGCCTTTGTATCACATGGTTCTTAGGAAGAATAGGTAGAAACATCAAGTAGAAGCACGTCTCCAAAGACCCGACTTCTTCCGATTTTCCTGTTTTCTTTGCTCATTTCTTCAAGCCACTTGATCAGTGGTTCTCAAGCTCTGGGTGCCCAGATGTTCCTGGACTGCAACTCCCAGAAACCCCTCCCAGCACAGCGAGTGGTAGAGGCTTCTGGGAGTTGCAGTCCAGGAACATCTGGGGCACCCACAGGTTGAGAACCACTGCACTAGATCATCCTTTAGGTGTTCCTTTCTTAGTCCTCTTCCCAGTTCCGGTCTTAATTCCTAAAAAAGGGAGTGACTAGATGGAAGGTTCCCCAGGTTGACATGAAGTTTCCCATTTTGTATCTTGGCAGTTTGAACCAGTTAAATTTGTTGTTATTGTTCACACAGAAATGTCTAATTATCTCAGGAAGATGTGTTGGAAGTGTTCACCTAGCAGTGGGTCAAAATGTATGTCACACCTTGTACTATTGCATTCTCCACTGCCATTACCCCCAATTTCTTCCCTGGCAGTCTTCCTTTTTTTTGGTTCAGTTTACAAGGTCACCCAGTGCTGAACTAAGAAGGCATGGCCACTCCTGAATTACTTGCTGCCTCATTTACCTGACATAGTGCTATACTAGTAAACAAAAATTAAAAATAAATTAAAAAAAATCTTTTAAAAAAGAGATTCCAACCCCAGAGCTATGAGCTTGAAAGAAGGAATGCTGAACCATCACAACAAAACAAGACAGAAAATCCCCAAGGATAACCATCTGAGCAAAATATACCTAACATGTATTGGGGGGGAAACCAGGTCTATAGGTTTACATCATGTTGGGGTGGGGGGAACCCATAGAAATGAAGAGTGAAAATTCCAGCACAAACACTGGGAGAACTGTCCATCTAGTTGCACCTAAATGGACAGTTTTGTCTTCCTTCATGGAAGCGGGGCTGCAAATATTAGCCAGTGCAGGAGCTTTGGAAATCCATGTCATAGGCTTTATAGCTTGCTCTTCCCAAATAGTTGTGATCATAGTCTCTATACTGTATCTCTCAGCAATATCATAAATGTGAGATGACGTGATAATGGAGTGCAATGGTAATAACGATTCTGTTTATATAATGCAATCATACCTGCATCTGGGAGGGTGATGTTTCTATATTTCTTTCTCCTGACTGCCTCCTCTAATCGAGCATGTTTGTTTGGAATCTGCTCATGAGAAAGCACATTAAGATTTTAGTGGGTTTTGCTACTGCTTCTGAAATCTGTGTATAAAATTTTATATCTTTGCCTTTCCACGCTATTGTCTATCTGTTCCTCTGAATATACCCAATTCTACAATAAATTCACTGCTTTTAAAAAGTACAAATAAGAAAACTGTCATATTTTTACTTGATATAGTATCTGAACTAAATTCTAACTCTTTGCAAATCTATTGATAGTTCTTGTTTTGCTTGGGTCAACATCATCGGTGACGCTACCAGTTTAATTCTAACCTAAGCCTTATGTTTTGCTTAGCTCTGCCCAAGGATTTTTATGAAAACATCTGGGCAATATACCCCATTATACTACTTTTAAAATCTTTTACTATGCCTTTCAGTCATTGAATTGGATTATGTTTAATCTCCTTTTCCACAGCATTATATTTTTGTGATGTACTGGCATCTTTGCTTTGTTCTGTGTTCTCTCTGTTATTACACACAGATGCATAATAAGACATTTCCAGTTTTTGAGCTGGCAAATTTTTACCCTGAGTGGCTTTGGATTCCTCCTGGAATTCCAAAGAGATTTATTTGAAATGGTTTGTTGCCGTCGGACTTGCATGTTAATTTTATGCAGCAGCCATTTGGCAGCAAACTATGAGATATTTATGTCAGTAAGACGGGTTTATTAGACTAAAAATGCTGCCAGATGCAAGTCAAAATGTTTTGCAAGGCTATTTTAATAAAGTACTCACTGATAAACAACTCACAGATTGTCTATTCTTTTACTGCTCTCTTCTTTTTATCCATACAATAATACTGTTATCCCACTACCAAATTGTAGGTCGTCTTCCCAAAGCTACTGAATGAAAGTTGTATTTAGCCTTTGGTAAAAAAAAAAGTATTGTAGCGTGGGGTTAGTGATTCAGCAGTGATTTCAGCTCAGAGACAAAGCAGGCTGGAGACAGCTTCTAGTGAAAAGCTCTTTAATCAGGGAGAGACAAGACTGAGGACTGGGGAGAGGGAGTTACATTTATAGGGGCCAGGACTGGCTAGGAAAAGATACATTTTGGAGGGAACAATTACAACCAATCACAAGGCTGCCTTTTGGCGGGAACCAATAGGATTGAAGATCCAAATGCAGCAACTAGAATCAACCAATAGGCCTGTTCCCTTTGGAACAGGAAGGCAGTTACTTCAACAAGCAATTACAGATCAATACATAACACCCCTCCCCCCCCCCTGGTGGGCACAGCACACGTAATCCTTTAGATATTGTGGGGCCCTGCGACTTCTAGTTGATCTCCTGACTACGGGTGTTGCAGGGGCTTCAGCAGGCAGTGTCTGTGGGGGAGAGTATACTGTAATAGTTTCGTCTGACACAGAGGGGGTTTCAGACAACACAGTGTCCCTGATCTGTTCCTCGGCGCCATGAGGACTTACAGGAGCAGATTCATTTGCAGACGCCACTGGTACCTGCATTCCTGGGGCATCTCCGCTCTGGTCTTGCAGCTGTGAATCATTAATGGGGGTAGTGTCACTCTCAGGCTGCAATTCACCCATACCGGTACCAACTCTACTGGGCGCTCTGCGCCTCAGTTGGTCCACGTGCCTACGCCAGACCCTGCCATCTTCAATGGTCACGTAATAAGAGACTGGCCCAGATGCTCTGGTGATCACCCCTGGCACCCACAAGGGACCTCTGGCATAATTTCTCACCCAGACCAAATCTTCAGGAGCAAAATACCTTGTAGAGTCGCTCTCTGCCTGTGGAGGTGCTCTAGCCTTGCGGTTTGGCATTTTGTCTGGGTGGACATAGTCCAGCACCGCCACCAGCCTTCTACCTAGAAGCAGCTCTGCTCTCGACTTGCCCGTAGTAGTACACGGCGTCGCATGCTGCAAGAACAACATTCGGGCAATGCGCGTTGACCAGTCACCCTCCATCAAGCGTGCAAGAGATCCTTTGGCTGTCTGCACCATGCGTTCAGCCTGCCCATTGGATGAGGGATGAAAAGGAGCTGAGGTGACCCCTCTTATGAAATTATCAGCCAGAAATGCCCTGAATTCTTGGGATACAAAGGCTGCTCCATTGTCTGAGACAATGGTCTCGGGCAACCCATGGGTTGCGAACAGCTGTCTCAGCACTTTGATGACTGCAGCTGACGACATGCTGGGAACCATAGCCACCTCTAACCATTTAGAATACACATCAACGATAACCAAAAAAACCTTTCCTTGGAATGGCCCAGCAAAATCTAAGTGCAGCTGGCTCCAGGAAGTCCGGGTCTGCTCCCACCAGTGGACTGGTGCTCTGGCCACTTCTGAGCACACTTCCTGACATGCCTTGCACGTCCGTACCCATCGTTCAACATCTTGGTCCATCCCAGGCCACCATACATAGCACCGGGCCAGCGACTTCATCCTGACCATTCCCGGATGCCCCAAGTGCAGTGTATCCAGAACCCTGTTTCTCAGTGGTGCTGGGATGATCACCCTGTCTCCCCATAGGAGACAGCCTTTATGCAGGGATAGCTCATGTTGCCTTGTTGCGTACAGTCTAAAGTTTTCCTCATGCGGGCCACCTGGCCATCCCCTCCCCACCCAAGTGAGCTCACGGGAGAGAGCGGGATCTTTCCTTGTTCTCTCAGCTATTTCAGTGGCAGTTACAGGGCCCCCCGGAAGTGTTTCCAGCATCATCACTCGTTCCGCTGGGGCAGGATCTGCATCACACACACCAGGAAGGGGCAAGCGACTTAGTGCATCAGCGTGGCACAACCTTTTCCCTGGAACATGGGTCAGGGTGTACTGGAACCCATTCAGGAATATAGACCATCGCAGCATTCTGGGGGAGAGAATCTGCGGCGTCTGTTTGTTCGGGTGGAACAATCCTAACAGAGGCTTGTGGTCAGTTTCAAGGAAGAAGTGGCGACCGTATAAATAGTCATGAAACTTTTTAATCCCTGCCACTATTGCCAGGGCTTCCTTGTCAATTTGTGCATAGTTGCGCTCCGTTGGCGACAACGTACGAGAATAGAACGAGATGGGCTTTTCTGACCCATCCGCTTCCCTATGGCTCAGCACAGCTCCCAGCCCATATTGAGAAGCATCACATGCCAGAACAAGAGGTTTCGACTCGTCATAATGAGCAAGGACGCTCCTGCTAGTCAGCATGCCCCGCAAGGTGTCAAAAGCCTTCTGCTGTGCCTGAGCCCAACGCCACACACTCTTTTTCTTCAATAGTTTATGCAACGGTTCCGCTATTGAAGCTTTCTGAGGTAGGAATGAATGGTAAAAGTTAATAAGTCCCAGGAATGACTGTAACTCCGTCTTGTTCCGTGGCTGTGGTGCCTCAGTAATGGCTTTAATTTTAGAGTCAGTGGGGTGGATGCCCGTTGCATCAATTTTAAACCCCAAAAAATCCACAGATGGCACCCCAAAACTGCATTTTTCCTTTTTCAGCTGCAGCCCCACCTCCTTAAATTTGAGTAACACAGCACGGATACGCCCCACTAGTTCCTGGGGGTCTTTCCCAGCAATCAGAACATCATCAAAAATGGCAAGACCCCTGGCAGACCCCTTAACAGGCGCTCCATTAGCCCTTGAAAAATTCCTGGAGCCACACAAATTCCAAACTGTAACCTGTTCACTCTGAAAGCCCCTTTGTGTGTTACGATCGTTTGTGCTTCCGCAGATTGCGGAGTCACTGGCAGCTGTTGGTAAGCTTGAGCCAGATCAAGTTTGGCGAAAATTTCCCCCCCAGCCAATTTTACCAACAGCTGTGAGACGACTGGAATAGGGTATGAATTTCCCCTGAGTGCCTTGTTGATGGTACATTTGTAGTCTGCACAAATCCTCACTTCCCCATTCGCCTTAAGGGGTGTGACGATAGGAGTCTCCCTCCTAGAAGAGTCCACAGGTGAAAGAACTCCCTGTTTGACCAATTTGTCCAGTTCCGCCTCAATTTTGGGTTGCAGCGCAAAAGGCACTCGCCTTGGCTTGAGTCGGATTGGGGCCACCCTGGGGGCCAGCTCAAAGTCAATTGGAGGCCCTTTATAACAACCCAGCTTTCCACTGAAGAGTTCAGCAAATTCTTGGCCTAATACCTCGCCCAACTCAGGGGCAGTTTGGACTGAGTTGAGCCCTAATATACTCAGCCCCAAGGCAGGAAACCAGTCAGTACCCAAAAGAATGGGGTGACTCCCCTGTGCAATCACCAATTTAAGCACGGCCTGTTTCTCCCGGAATTGTACCCTCACAGCACACATTCCTAGAATGTGGATGCGGCCCGCCGTGTATGATTGCAAGGTTGCAGGGAATGGCTCCAGAGAGGGGAACTTACCCCCAGGAAAGAGCCCCCTTGCAGTCTGGTCTGAGACAATGGTGAATCCAGATCCGGAATCCACCTCCATGTCGCACGGTCGACCTTCGATCTTCACTCTGATGGATGGTTTGCCCTGCGCCGGAAACTGCATGATCTCTCCGTTGATCTCTGTGAGATAATTGCAGTCGTCTAGGAGATGAGTTGTGGTGGATGATCTGCGACGCGTTGATCTAGATGATTCCGTGTTGCAGCTGCCACTGACCGACAGACCCTGCCGATGTGTCCTGTCTTACCGCAAGCCCTGCACGTAGCATCACGAAAACGGCAGCTTTTCCGCTCATGGTGTCCGCCACAGCCTGTGCAAGCGCCTCGGCGATCTTTGGGCCGTGCATCCGCCTGACGCACCAACTCGACACCACGGACTGGGCTCTGGCTTGGACTAGCCTCTGGCTCATCCATTGCATGGGCAGCCTCTACCCGCAGCTTTGTGGTCTTGCCACTGGCATTGAGCTCTTCCTGCTCATAATTCCCTGTGGCAGAGGCCTCTTTCAAGGCAGAGGCAAGGGTGACATCTTCCTTTGCCACAATGTGCCTTCGGGCTTTTTTGCTGCAGAGCCCCCCAACAAATTGATTCAAGAGAGTGTCTTCAAGATTTGGGAAGCCACAGTGCTGAGCAAGCTCCTGGAGTCCTGCCAGGAATGCAGCCACAGATTCTCCGGCTTGCTGCTGCCTTTTCTGGAACTCCATCCGCCAGGCAATCTGGGTTTTGGTAGGTGCCAAGTGGCTTGTCAGCCGGGCGAAAATGTCTGTGAGTGCTGTCTCACTCAGCTTTGCTGGGGCGAGCAGTGCCTTGGCCAACATGAAGGTCTCCCGCCCACAGCAACTCAGGAACGTGGCCCTTCTTTTGCTGGCATCTGTGATTCCTTGAGCCACCGCGAAGAACTCAAAACGCTCAACATAGTCCTCCCAAGTGTGAGGCTCGGACAGCTGGAAGGGCTCCAAGACCCGTGGACTTTCCATTCTCCAGGCGGGCAGGGTCGTCTTCTAGCCAGCAGGTGAGTCTTGTCTCTGCTGCGATCCGGACTCTGAGTCAGCGTGATGGGCCTCTGCTACTCAGCATTCCGGATCCCACCTTCGTCGCCAGTATTGTAGCGTGGGGTTAGTGATTCAGCAGTGATTTCAGCTCAGAGACAAAGCAGGCTGGAGACAGCTTCTAGTGAACAGCTCTTTAATCAGGGAGAGACAAGACTGAGGACTGGGGAGAGGGAGTTACATTTATAGGGGCCAGGACTGGCTAGGAAAAGATACATTTTGGAGGGAACAATTACAACCAATCACAAGGCTGCCTTTTGGCGGGAACCAATAGGATTGAAGATCCAAATGCAGCAACTAGAATCAACCAATAGGCCTGTTCCCTTTGGAACAGGAAGGCAGTTACTTCAACAAGCAATTACAGATCAATACATAACAAAAAGAAAAGAAAATTATCTTCTGATAAAATGCATGTGAATCGTCATGGTGCTTCCCTACTTTATTGAAACAAAAACAAGTTGCAAATTTTATTTGGCATAAGCTTTTGTGGGCTGTACTTCCCTTCTTTGGGTGAATGGATATGAAGAAATGGGCAACAAGATACAAAAGCTTATGCCAAATGAAGCTTGTTAGTCTTTTGAAGTGCTACAAGATGTTTTGTTGTTGCTGCTGTAACAGACTGCAGATTAACACAGCTAGCATTCTAGTAATAGTACATTTCAATTATCTAGGTATTATCCAAGAAAAAAATTGGATGCATGGGGTTAAAGGAGAGGTGGCGAGGAGGCATAGGGAGAAACAGACAGGATAGATCAGCAAAATGTAACAGACGCAAGTACACTGGAAAAACAAATTGGAATGATTTGACTTTGCTGAAATTTGATTGGCACTCTGCTTTAAGTTTGAAATCATAATTGCACAGAGGATATGGTTTAATTTGGGAGTTTACTATTCATACTGATGCTATTTATTTTCCAGCTCACAGTTCCCTTTTCTTTTTTCTTCTGGTCCTGCCTCTGCTGATCCTTTTCTGGTGAAGTCGCTTTCTCATTTAAAGCTTCAGGATACTATATTTCTCAAAAACCTTTATATAGAAAATAACCTTGAAAGGTACTTAAAGTTGGTGCAAGGCCTCCAATTTGTAGTTCACTTTGCTTTCACATGATTTTCCTTAGACTGACGAAGCTACTTGGATGAGTAGTGAAATGTTTCGATCTCTCAAGAAAACAAGTCCAGTTGTCATGACTCAACTTCTGGTCATGACAAGATAATTTGGTCATTTACTTACTTATTCGACCACACTGAAAATATCTGTGATATATATTTTGAAAATGTGTTTCAATTTTAACATATTATTTTGTTTAGCAATGTCAGTCACCTCTGCTAAAAATGCAAAATGTGCTGCTTATATACTGCCCCACAGTACTGAAAGCACTCTCTCAGTGGTTTACAATTTAATTTTATAGTCTGCATATTCCTCCCCCCCCCCACACACCCCCATTCCAGTAATCTGTGTGCTCCTTTTACTGACTTTGGAAGGATGGAAGGCTGAATGAACCTTGAGCTAAGTAAACATCTGCTGGGATCAAATGCTGACCATGAGTAGAGTTTTGACTGCAATAACACTGTACCATGAGGCTCCAAAATCTTCCGTCATGACCTTCAGCACAATTAAATACTGAGAATTTAAAGATAAGCTAGAAAAACTAACTGGCCACCAAGTATCAGCAGGGGTTAATTGGATGAACTGGTTGTAATCAGTGACAATGTATGCCAAAATTCTTTTTAGGCTTCATATGCCCATAGTAACTTTCTTCTTTTTGCAGAGATAGATTAGTATGGCTGTGCCAATTTTTGCTTCCCTTCTCTCCTACACACCACAACTGGTGAAATCAAATGAAAATGGATTGTGTTTTTCCTTGAGGTCACAAAATGGGATGGAAACTCAGACAAAAGAAATTCCACTAATAGCCCCACTTAATTCTGTATTAATTTATTTGATTATTTAAATCTAACCTCCCTATGATAAAATTATATTTAAGACAGCCTATATAGAGAGATTGAGAAGGGGGCTCCAACCATCTTTCTCTGTTTGTCAGAAGCACTACTGTACAATTAGTAAATACTGTATAGCATATAATTTTGGTCCAATAACAGGTGCCATCAGCAATAAAAAGAACCCGAGAATACAACTGAACAAACTTATTTGTCAACTCTTGGAAACAAATGAATGGAAGACTCCAACCAAAAGCAAATTATACCTATTTTCATCACCTATTTCCTTTCCAAGGTTGCTTGGTGACAAATAGGCCCACTTCAACCAGAGTGGGTATTTATATAGCGCATTTCCTGCCCACTTACGCCATGCATCTATCTACAGTACCCTTGATATTTAGCTTGAATGGCTTGTTCTCATAACCGCTGGGTTCTGTGGGTTGGACGGTAGCTTCCTGTGGCCCTGGATACACATAAAGAGCTGCATTAAAACCTTGCTCATGTTCATAATTTCTCACAGTTGCCTACTTTTTTGCCTACAGTGTAAGGTACAGAGACCCACATACACTGACATGTAAGTGTGTAGATGGCATGCAATAAATGTATAATGGATGCACTCTTGGTCTCTTCAGGATATTATGTCCAATTTGTCAGGTGACCTTCCCTGCATAGTCACAGATGGTGTCCAAGGTGCCTCTCAGCCACTATTAGCTTTTGTTTTCATTCAATATCTGTTTTGGTTAGCAGAATGCCCATAAGCACTTTTATCTTGCCCATGGTAGTTATTATACAAGCAACCATGAGAACTCTGTTTATACTATTCTGCAATTAGCCTATAAACAGGTACTTGCATTACACAGCTATGCAAAAACCATGTGTACGATGCTACAGAAAATTTCCCTGGAATTTTGTTGAATGCTATTTCAACACTTCCTATAGCTATGCCACTTGTTATGTTTTATATTCTAGCATTGAATTCTAGCTTCATTTAATAGCCTGACAGTAAAGCAGGGGTCCTCAGAATATGGGCAGGGGTCCTCAGAATACGGATCTGGCCTGCCAAGGTCCTGAACTTAGCCCACCAGCAACTGCAGAACCCCCCCCCATTGCCCGTGCACATCAAGCTCAGGGAGCACCAGCTGCCACAAGTAGCGGTGGATCTCCAGGCGGGACAGCCTGAGCCCAGCAGCGAGGAGGGAAAACAGGGGGGGGGGAGGAAACATACCAATGCCAAGACCTCCTTGCCACTCCATGCCAGCCGCCCTCTGGAGGAGTGGGGTGGGGACTTAAAGAACTTTGAACTTCCTGCTCATGTCCCGGGAACCTGAGCCGGAAGTTCAAAAGTTCCAGTCCTATACCCAGTAACACAGCAGAGCCAGGGCCATGAGGAGGTGTAGACTGCGGGGCACATTGGTGCCCCATGAGGTTAGATAAGCAGGCCCTGAGGGGGTGGGGGAATTGCTTGGTTCTGGGCAGTGGCCAACCCAACCTCACCTTTTCACCCAACCAAGCCTGAACTGGGCTCATAGAAGCCTTCCCTGGCTGCAGCCCCATGTGTGCCTGGCACCCCACCAGGAGAGAGAGAGAATGCTTGTGATGGATGATGGGCAGCCACCCCATCGCTGCCACTGGGAGAGTTGGGGCTGGGGTGAGCGGACACGGAAGGGGGAGTGAAGGGGCGTTGGGGTGGCAGGAATGAAAGCTAGGCCCCCTCAAGAGAGAAGCCGCTCATCCCCGGGCGCGCACTCTGCCTCAGCCTCCTCTGCTGGTGTGAGGGTCAACATAGGCCAGGGGCAGCTGGAGCCCCTCAGAAGGGCCGGGATGGCAAGGCGGGCATGGCTGCCTTCAAGACCAACAAGGCCGGCACCTGGAGAGAGTTCTTGGCTGGGTGGGGTGGGGGCAGGAAGGACTTGGGGTGGGTCCCTGGGAAGAGGAAGGGGCGCCCAAGGAAGGCCGAGGAGGAGAGTGCGGGCAGCCTCTGCTGGGGAGCCCCCACTGACCTGCACACCTGCCAGTGCGACCCTGGCCTCCATGCAGGAACCCAGCCCCGGCCTAGCTTTTTCCCGCCACCACGTTTACTTGCCTGACAACACTGCCTACTTCCTCCCAGGCCCAGTGACCCCCCCCAGACTAAAAAAGTAGTCTCCTTGGGTCCCAAAACTCAGACTATACTATTATGATCTTGGACCACACTTTCAATAAATCACTTGTTTAGTTGGCCATTATCTGTTCCTTCATCCTTAGTTAACTTCTCTGCACAAAATCCTCATTTCTATTACAAAACTGATAGATCTTGTTTATTTTTTTACTTGTGCTCACAGCAGCCTTTTAAAAATAGTTACCAAATAAAGTATATTATAGAAAACATTATCACATAAGCATAATAGAAAAATAGACTAGGAAATGGAAGAGAAATATCATGCAAGTATTGCTGACTAAGCACAACACTAATTTTCTGTTGCATACATTCATATGATACATTGTGATAAATTTTCAGTTTCACAACGTTTATTGGTATAAAAACATTGCAAAGTGCTAATAAATATATAACAATAAACATATACCCAAGGGACATTGTTAGATCTCAGTAGTGTGTGGCAATCTAATATGATGACTCTGGATGATATACTGTATCTGGTAATTGTTGCCGTAAATTTCATATTAGTGCCACCCAGCAACGGCTCAATTTTACCCAGGTCATTACAACCAGTGTGGAAAGAAGAAAAGGGGTTAAGTGACACTGGCGGATATCCTGGTACCAGATGCAATGAAACATTATATGCTGCAGTGATACAGTAAATATCTCCAAATACTAATAATGATGTAACGGTACTGAGTGGTTAAACAAAATATGCAGCCATTCTGTTTGAGAAACAAATAATGTGAAAGACATCTGTTCAGCTAATAGGACAAAGAAGTAATTATTGCTATGTCTTCTGAAGCACAAATGGAATTAGCTTATCAAATTTTCACTTGATTATTATAATTGTAAATGAATGACTCAGTGTGTAAATCTAAATTAAAATAAACACAAGGCGACTTAAGGGACATAAAATATTTTATGATTCTGAAGAAATAAAGAGACAAATATAAATTTAGACAATTTTACATTTTCCTCTCATTTCACAATTGTTTTTCTGCTTAAAAATTCAATACTAAAGTATTGTGAATATATTATAAGGTTAATCTAATGCTTCTTTAAATATTTAAATACATATCAATGATTGCAATAATTGGTAACAAGTTGCTCAGAAAGACTAGTAATTTCTTACAGGCATGAAAAATACACTGAGCTCCTGGGACTGCACTCCATGTGCATGTAAACTCCTTGATTCACACAAATGTGTTTTATCTATTCACATAAATGGGAGAGCCTATGCACGTAGCCACTCTTTGTGAGCATTAATTAATTCACGAGGCTCTTAAAAGTTTTCCTTAAGAAAAAAAAAACACTTTGACATAAATTGTTAGTGAAATTCAACATAAAGTACTGTACAACTACATTATTCCAAAAAAGCACCCACCCACATTTGGTATTTCTGAGATGCCGCAGCAGGACAACAATAGAGTCAAAAGACTGTCACTACTAATTTGAAATTAATAGTCATACATATGCTATACATTTGTGTAATTGTTATGTGAGATCTCTCAATTCATGTGGAAAAATATAAGTAGGCACCTATTTCGGTAGATTAAGCAGTACTATTTAATTAGAACATGTCCTTTTAATTCAAGTAAAACAATACAAAAAAATCCTTAGGGCTCACTATTTGTATTAATAACCCTATTTCTTATGTTGTCTGCATTGTCAATCAGCTTGACAAGTCTCAATTTTCTAAAGTAGGAACGAAAGGTGAAACATGTTTATAAGTGCTTTAAATTACAGAACAGAATTCTGTACCCCACTAGCCTATTCTATTTTATGGAATGCTCACACAGAATCTATTTTTGGCCTGTTATTTGAAAAAGAAACTACAGAATGAAGAGGAGGTTTAAATACAATGTAAAGCACTTGAAAGTTTCTCATAACTCTGCTTCTGCCTCTGGTACATAATTGATTTATCAGCTGCAATGCCCGTTTGGATCCATACACATCTATATCACATTACCTATTTTCAGACTAAATCATCAGTTTTCTGCAATTTGACCCAGATTATTGAAACACACTCTTCATACACCAGTCAGAAGCATTCCTTAACCATCCCTGCAATAGTTGGTGCTGTCCCTCAATATCTGCATCTCTTGCCCCAGAGTAATATGATCATATGTTATAGACTCAGTTCTAATTTATGGTGATCCTTAGGTTCCAAAAATAAAAGAGCAGAATTCTGCTTGCATACTGGAGCATCCATTAACTTAAAAAAAAAAACAGAGTTACAGGCCAGTGGACAATTCATGATGATGTGAGATGTCTTAGGATAGCTGCCATAGTACATGTGGGTTGAAAGAGATCAGTGGAGAAGGAAGGCCTCTGACATTAGCAGAAGTGCATCGGTATAAGTACAGAAACAACCTTAAAACTATACCTACATTTTGTGAACAGACATTGAATTCATTAATATAGTACCAATATTATCATGATATATTGCACAATGGCTTCAGGTAGGTCTGTAAAGAAATTCATAGAATAAAAAAGAGGACCATTTGGACTTGAAGACTGAATTTGTTTATGCTAATAAAGCAAAGTATTCTGCTTATATACCACCCCATACCACTTCAAGTAGTCTCTGGGCGGTTTACAGTTTATAATTACAGTATGCAGGCTACACATCTCTCCCCCCCCAGCAAGCTGGGTACTCATTTTAACGACCTCGGAAGGATGGAAGGCTGAGTCAACCATGAGCTGACTACCTTGGATTGAACCCCAGGTTGTGAGCAAATGATTATATTTGAACCTAATTCATATAAAAGATACTGGGATATATGTGAGCATCTGTAAATATGTATATATTTGGTGTTGTTTAATAAAATGAAAATATTGTCAGTAATCTGATAGTCCTGAGATAATTAAGACTGCATGTATGAGAAATACATGAAAATTAGCACCAGGGCAATGAGGGGAATATAATATAAAAACAAAAGCAAATAATAATCATATATGCTTAACATACAATATGCTGTAGAGACTGATAATAGCTTTATAATTAGCTGAGTTTAAAGTTCAAATAACAACTGCATGGAGAAAGTATGAGAAAAAAGCTTAAGTTTCAGAGCCACCCTCCTTTTAAGAGTAGCTCTTCGATTTTTTAAAATTACTCTATAAGTATCTTAAGTAGAAAAGAAAATCATATTTACTTATAGTTGTTGAACATCAGTTACAATCAGATCAATCAAAGAATAAAAGAAAGAAATGCAACCTCAACCATGTGGGAGACTGAATCCATTGTGCTGGCCATGTGGTCAGAGTCATGAGTAAGAGTTTACATGTCTGCTGTAGTTGATGGTGAGAAAGGGAAAGAGAGAACAAATGAATAACTAGAAGCAAAAAAAAAAAAAAAAAAAAAAAAAAAAGAAAGGAGTGGTGGAAGAATTGTGTGTGTGGGGGGGCTGACTTAAGCCTAAGAAAAAGGACTTAACTGATTGGTGGAAGAAGACAGTCATCTTAGTTTCTGGGAAAAAGCCCCTCTTTATTCCCACTAAACCCAGCACCAGCTGCATGCAAGATTAATTACTCCAACAGGTAGCTTCAAACATGATACCATACAGACAGGTTTTCAGGAAATGATATTGCTTTTTATCATTCATAGTGGTACAGTGACCCCCCCACCATTTCGCGGTTCAGGTATTGCGGTCCCACTATATCGCGGGACCGCAGTACCTGCACTGTGGGGTGTGGGGTGGCGGCAGGGCGGCCGGGTTGCTCCACGCCGCCGCCCCCCGCACCTCCGAGAAGCCTGCGGGGTGCGTGGGCAGGCGGCGGCAGGCGATCCGGTCACTCTGCGCGGCCCTCCCACGCACCCCCGAGAAGCCTCCGGGGCTGCGCGGGCAGGGTGGCGGCGGGTGATCCGGTCGCTCCGAGAGGCCCTCCCATGCACCCCCAAGAAACCTCGGGGCCGCGCGGGCAGGCGGTGGCGGGCAATCTGGTCGCTCCGCGTGGCCCTCCCACACCCCCCCGAGAAGCCTCAGGGCTGCGCGGGCGGGTGGTGGCGGCGGGAGGTAAGACCCCCCTGCTGCCGCCGCTGCTGCGCCGCGCAATCGCCCCCGCCTCCACCCCACCCGCTTCCGCATATTGTGGATTTTCGTGCATCGCGGGTGGGGTGGGTCTCTAACCCCCACGATTGGCGGGGGGGTTACTGTATGTTCTATCTTTTACCATCAGTCACATGACTGTGAGTGACTTGTACTCCCATTATGATCTGTATATATTAAATGTGACAAACTTTGAGAACCCTACCATAGTCACCATAACTCATGATCAACTTGATTGCACATCACACTCACACAAATATATTTCAGATGTTCTGTTCACATTTTCCCTTCATTGTACTCTGAGAAACAAAAAATCTTGGAACATTTTATTTCCTCTTTATTTTTTGTATGCACAGACAAGTGTAACAATCTTTACTCATTAAGCCAACTTAAATGTTAAATTGGGTTGAATGCTATTCAACATTTCCAGGTATTTTGTTAGGCTCTTTCGCTGGTAATGTTAGAAATATATAGGGTTAGTTTAAGAAATTGATCTTATTTGATAACTAAAAAAAATGGACACTGTATGTATTCAAATTAGGAAACAGGACAAAATCATCTCTTTGAGTCAGCCATATAAGAGTGAACAGAGATATCAGAGAGGCCAGTAAGTGGTATAAAGTGCTGTTTTGTTCAATTACCACCTAGAAATACAGCTTCATTCTGTACTCCATGTCGCTATTTCATTACTGCCACCTCATGATCAACAGCACTATCTCTCAAATACCTACAGCAACAATAGGGTGCAATTCTTTGTCTTCTGAAAGCTAAGCAACTAGATGCATTGAAAGATGTACCATTGTTTATAGAGGGAAGACTATAAATAAAATCATTAGAAAGACAGCTGAAATCCGAGCTTGAAGTATGTGTAACTGAGTAATATATCATTAACATTAATAACTTTAGCAATATGACAATAGACTGTAATAATACAGTCTTTGGATAGCCCAGGGAGTTAGGAACCTAGCTGCAGAGTTAGAAATTGAGGGTTTGACTTGCCATTGTGCTTGCCAGGAGCAGAATTAGCCTGTAAAGCCTTGGACAAGCAGCACCACCCCAAATCACCCCAGAAGAAGGAATGAATGGTAAACCACTTCCAAGTTCTGTATACCTAGAAACCCCTATAAGGGGTCACCATAAGTCAGTTGTTATGTACCATCAGATAGTTTCCATTTTATGGTAATCATATAAATTAATGACCTCAAAAAGACTGTATCATGAACTGCCCTACTCAAGTCTTGCAAACATACTTCAGCTTCTGTCAGTCTCTCCATCAACACACCCCCACATACTCTGAGTTCATTTGCTTTTCTTCTTCTGGTCTTCTTGGTTTTGCAAACACTATAAACATAACTTCTTTTGCTTTCAATATGTAGGATATGTGATTTCTTTATTGGCCCTCTGTGGACAACCTTATGTGCAATCATTTGTTTGGTTTCCTGGAGCATCCATGAATTGTTACCATCACAGAACTCTATGAGTTATGCGACATTTCTAACTTGAACTCTAACAACTCTAACTACTAGTTAGAGTTGGTACAAATGAAGTTTTGTTTTTAAAATCTTGTTATGTATCACAGATGTTATCAATTCATATTGGTTGTGAATTAGAAGTGTATAAATCTTGCTGTGGAAAACTAAATGTATATTTATTGATACAACATTGTCTGTGCAAACATGAAAATGAACAGTAATTTTGGAGAGTTACAGTTGTTTACAAATTAATTTATTTTAATTTTATATATAGCTTCTGAAGAATGCGCATGTATTGAAACATGTTGATCATTTTAAAATCAGAGTAAATTCTCAAAGGTTTTCATGGCCAGGACCTGTTGTTAGTTTTTCAGGCTGTTTGACTGTGTTCTGGAAGTTTTTCTTCTTGATGTTTCACCATACTCTGTAGCCTTTATCTTCAGAGGGCAAGGAGCTCAGGGAACAAGGAATTCTCTCTGTGCTCTGGCGTCCCAAAATCCCATCTACTTCATTAAGACATGTGTTTAATGCCAATGTCAATATAAATAAAAGAATTTCATATCCCTTTGGGGGTGAAAAATATGACCCTAATGCATGTTTGTCAGAATCAATTGTGAAAAGCAATTCTTTCTGGAACAATGTCTAGCTTGCATTTTTTTTCTATTAGAAAGCTTTGTGTGGCTTACACATCAGACTGTGAAGTTGTCTGATGACCTGGATTTCCAGAAAAAATATTTCCTATTTTTGTAGGTTTATTTCTGGGGAGCCATTACAAAATCTATTAGGACTAGAAATGTAAGTGTAATGTATAGGCAATTCAATCTATCTCTAAGAGATTCAGAAGTAAAAATGATTTTAAACTTGTATCCTTGGCGGGAGGTTAAAAGTTAGATTAGAGAAGGGAGTGGTGAGCACTGGAAGCAGAAATTAAGCACTGAATTTGAAGTACAGATGAATATAGAATTATACAAGGAGGCTAAGTGCTTAGATTTGCCAAGTCCACAGAATATGACAAGTGCACCTGTTTTACTCAATATGGGTGCCAAACAGATGAACATTTGGGACTTTTTCGTGGCCATCAAGATTACTATCAAGATAACACAACAACTCATGAAGATAATGGACTTGACAAGGGAAAAGCAACCTGTGAAGATAAGGGGCTTGGCAGGAAAAGGGAAAATTGAAAAAAAAAGTTTTTTGGCTTAGTGAATTTATTAAATTAAAATGTTTTCTATATTGTGATTGTCTAAGGCTACTAGATTGGTATGATATGGGAAAAAGAAAATGGAAATGTGAATACAAACCTTATATATAAATAAATGCATACTCTGGTTTCTCTTCAGATCGTATAAATAAATGTTAGGTTGTTCATTTTTTAAAAGAATAGTGGCAGTTAGGTATAGATAAGAACTTTTATGCATAAAGTGAAACATATAGACCAGGAGGTAGTTCTTTTATAATAGCCCATAAAAGTATTAACTTGAATTAGAGATGATTGCTGAAATTAGGCACACATTGGAATAATAGGTAAATATGTATACTGTGGATGATATATAGAAGATATATAGTTAGTCCAAAATATCTTAAATTGCTTAGTATTGAAGAGCCAAACAACGAGATTGAATAGATTGCTGAGATTAGATAGGCTATATTCTTTGTACAGTATTAAAATAGATGTAAGTAAAGATAGATAGAATATAGTACTGTAGTATTGTTTATTTATGGTCATAGACCAAAAAATACATGGTAATCAAATTCGAAAGACAACACCAATAATACAAATATAATTGGATAGATTAAAAGTTAATAACGTGTAGCCAAGGAAAATATTAATAGACATATAGTTGCATAGGATAATAATAATATGGATGAGATAGTAATGAAATTAAGTATGAAGCTGGGAAAGGAGATATGAATTATATTGGGCTCAATGTTGGGGAAAATGTGATTGAATAGATAGCACTACAGGAGACAAGCAATATATTTATTTTATGTAATTTAGTGTAGAAAATAAATTTAAAAATGTTTTAAAATATGCATTCCTGCACAGACATACAGGAGGAGGAGCTTGGCTCTAGCATTGAGAATATCTGGATCAATCTATCCAGAAGTTGAGTCATGGCAACTGGACTTTTCTTGTCAGACTGAAACGTTTCACTAATCATTCAAGTAGCTTCATCAGTCCAAGGAAAGTCAGTGCAGGGTCTCCAATTTATAGTTCACCTTGATTACACACCACCCTGGACATCTTTAGTCTGGAGAAAAGAAGACTAGGGGGTGATATGATAGCACTTTTCCAACATCTGAAAGTCTGTCATACAGAGAAGGGGCAGAAGTTATTCTCAGTTATCCCAGAGTGTAGGATATGCAACAATGGGCTGAAGTTAAGTAAACCCAGCTTTCGGCTGAATATCAGGAAAAACAAAGAGATTCCATTTGAACATTAGGAAGAACTTCCTGATGGTTAGAGCTGTTCAGCAGTGGAATATGCTGCCATTGAGGGTGGTGGAGTCTCCTTCTTTGGATGTTTTTAAGCAGAGGCTGGATGGCCATCTATCGGGGGTACTTTGATGGGGGTTCCTGCATGGCAGGGGGTTGGACTCGATGGTCCATGAGGTCTCTTCCAACTCTATGATTCTATGATTCCTCACTGTTAGGGCAGTACAGCAGTGGAACCAATTACCTCGAGTAATGATGAGTGCTCCAACTCTGGAGACATTCAAGAGAAATTTGGACAGCCACCTGGCAGATATCCTTTGGTTTGTATTGCTGTATGGAGCAAGGGGTTGCACATGATGCCCTTGTAGGCCCCTTTCAACTTCACTATTTTATGATTTTATGATTCTATATATTGATGGCATTCAAAACCAGGAATTAACTACAGAAGTTGAAAACTGTTGCAAAACTGTCATTACAACAGTTCATTTCCAAATACCACGTTCTATGGACAATATGAGCATACAGTAAAGAGAAAATACTCTGGTACAGGACAAAACAATGAAATTTAGAAAGTTCATACAGGTGACAACACGCTTCTTCTAATTCTACAAAATGTTATTAAATTTTTGCAAATAACATTTTAGTAAACATAATTCCCTAAAGACAGGGAGTACCTAAAAGTACCACAAAACATTATGTTGCATCTCATTTAGAATAACTGAAATGCTCATCATGTAGAGAATTACCTTGCATCATGTTTTTAAAATGCTCCTATACCATCAATTTAAAATACAATTTCAGTTGTATTTAGAAATATGGTCAGAAATGAGAACTGACATCCATTTTAGGAATGTTGGACTTGCTATCTGTCCACCAGAATAATATCTGCTAAAAATGCACACAGTTTTACATTTTTTGCCAGTTATTACTAAGCTTTCCTTTCTAACAAATAATAATTGCTTCTTTTCAGACTACAGTATCTCTATAAAGTAACCCACAGCTGAAAGCAAGATGACCGTACTCTGTACAAGCTTGAGTGGATCTGCATTTCAGCAAAGAAAGGAACCAAGTTTATATTCTCCCACCACCACCATCACTTACTGATATGTTCCAGCTACTCTGATTTTAATTCTTCTCCAGTGCCCTGCTACTACACTTGATCTTAGCCAAGGCTTCCGGTTCCGGCTTGGGTGCGGTCAGCAAGCGTTTGTGAGTCTGAAGCATTTTTTCCCCCCTCTCTCATTATTTATTGGGCTTTTTACTGCTTTAACAACATTTTTCGGCTGACCTTGTTGATAACATTATTAGCAGCAGAAAACTGACCTTGGGAGCTGTGCTTGGAGGCTGCTTGCAACTAAGGTGCCGGCTGCTTTGTTTACTTACTTAATTGTGATAAAGCTCCGGTGATTTTGAACTGCCCTCTCTGTGAATCCTGCAGCTCACTGAGAGCTTTCTTATGAGGAACTCAAATACAACTCTAACATCTGCTGAAGTATTGTTTTAAACAAACCTGAGTGAATACTTCATATTTATTTACACTGTATGATATGGAAATCTTCGATCTCACCCTATCGCCTCCAGTGTTAAGGCAGCTGCAGTGCAATACTCCGATTTCAATCACGCCCATTTCTGATCTGGGAACCAGCAGAATACACAGCTGTAATCAGTTTTCCAAGCCTATGCAGTTTTCAGAGTGTGACCATAGTGATTTGTCTTTCCCATTTAATTTTAACATGCATTCTGCTAAACATGGCAGTAAAGCTGGACTCTACCCTGTGCATCCAAGAAAACTGAGGCAAGTTAAGATGACTGACTATATTACCTCCCAGAAAGTCTTAACAATTGGCAAAGAGAATCCTATTTCTCCTCACATTGACTTATCTGATAGCCTTTTGATGAATGATCAGCTACTGGAAGGACATCAGTCAATTGGTAGCCTGCTAAGCAGCACAGTGAACACAGACTTTGGCAAGTTAAAAATGTCAGATTTTGTGTCTGATCCAGTTTTGGGCTTAGAGGGTCCGATGCAATCGAATGAGCCAATCTTTGGTCCAAGGGAGGTAAACTGTACAAATGTTAAGAAGCCGGAAATTACAGATACCACATTTATAACAGGGAACCATGATTCTTTTCATTCCTGCACACTAGTCTCCTTGGCCTCTGCTAAATTAACCACACCAAAGGTATCAGACAGTTGCAGAATACAGTGCTTTTTAACAGAAATTAGAGATATATTAAAGGAAGTAAAGCAATCCGTGTCTACCATAGAAGGTTACCTGAAAGAAAATAAGATGTGCCCAGTAGGAAATCCAGAAGACCTGTTGAACCAGAGACAGAACGTACATCCACACTGTCCATCCGATAAGATGAATTATTATAGTCTGTCACCCAAAACCATTGACAAAATTGACAAACTTTCACTGGAAGAACTACTTCTATGTGTAGGTCCTCAGACAGGGGCGCAGGGGAACCCTAATGTCTCTGTACCAAACACAGTTGACTCTTTCAAGCCTCCACTTGTAACTGTCTCTCCAAGCATAAAGCACAAACCTTCGGGGAAGGCCCCCTCAAAGATCTGTGAGAAGGCTCCTGCCCATCCCCCAGTGGAAGACAAGTTGAAACATGTGAAGACAAAGAAGACAAAGGGGATCCGGAAACAAACATCCAAGAAAAGAAGAAGCATGAACTTCAAACCCTTATTTAAATTATTAGAATCTTCTGAGCATACAGTGAAAGGGAAGTCCTCTGGGGCTAATGTTCAGCAAGCTGATAGTCAAATCCCAGCATCATCAAAAAGGACAATTCTAGAACCAAGAAGGCAAGGTTCCCTATGGATAGTGGTATCAAACAGCTCATGGACCCCACCATTTCAACTCCCATCCAATCCTCCTCTACTCAGGGGTCCCAACCCTCTGAATGGGGTTCATTACAGCCACAATCCACAAGGAAATTATCCACCATTCAATCCAGTTCGATCTCCAACTCGACAGTAGGGAACCCAATTCCAGTCATCATAAGGAAAAGGAGTACGAATGTAAGATTTAACAAGAGGAGAAGTAGGTGGAACAATGAATTTCCAGGTCGGGTTAACTCCTGTGGACGTCAGACCCACATCCCTGGCATGGGATATGATTACAGTTCAGTTTGACATGGAGATGGGAGATGCTCTCAGGGGAAGGATGTTCCAGTGGTCCCTGTGTGCGAAGGTGCTGGAGAGAGACTCTGTGATGCTGAGCTTTGTGATGCTGAGCTCATTGCAACTAGTGACACAGGAAATGATGTTAACATGCAGAGTTATTTTAAAATAGATAGATTGTTATCTCCCACTCAGTTAGATCCCACTTCATCCCATGGCTTTGGTAATGTTTCTCCTCTTACTCAATTAACAGCTCTGCCACACCCTACTTTTCATAAGAGATCTGTAATTAAATGTTTGTCCTGGAACAATTCCAAAGCAGAACAATTAAACATACCAGTCGGTATTGTTTCATGGAACATGGCTGGGTGGAAGGCAAGTGGAAATAATATGAGGGTAAAGTCTTTTCTATCCAACTACTCAATATTAGCACTTCAAGAAACATGGCTCCTTGAAACTGAAAACCTAGTAGTGCCAGGTTTCAAAGCATGGGTAAATCCAGCACAGAAAATAAATGGGAAAGGAAGAGCCATAGGGGGGTTAGCTGTTCTTGTGAAGCAAGATTTAGGTTGGGAGAGTAGTATGGTTGAGTCACTTACCTCTGACAAAAATGTGTTGACAGTTAAGATGCAGACTCAAGATCTGATGATTATTCTGGTAAACGTGTATATACCACCTGTCTCATCCCAGTATTATGCTCCTGATATATGGTTATATTTGGAACTTTTGTTAGAAGATCTTAGAATAAGATTCCCAAATGCGTTGCCTATAATATTGGGTGATTTCAATGCAAGAATTGGAAATGACCTGTCAAAAATTGCAGAGAAATGTGGAATTTTTGATGAAGATACTTTAGATTTAGATTTAAAAATATTGGAATTCCCAGGATGTGAAGATAAATTCTGCTGGTGTAAACCTGTTTAAGCTGTTATATATGTTTGATATGCAAATATTAGGAAATAACAATAGCAATGCCCCATATCCATATACTTATTTTTCCCAAAGGGCAGGGAGTGTGCTAGATTATGTATGTGTTCCAAGAATAAAGGTTCATTTATTCTCTGGCATAACTGTACACCCTATGTCGGACAGTGATCATCAGCCTATAATAGTGGAAGTAAAAGCTAAATCAGACCAGAGGAAAGTAAGTCCACATGATAAATGGCTAGCTCAAAATTTAACTATACAAGGGGAGAGGAGACTGAAATGGCAAAAAGTGGAAGTAAACAAAATCTCAGAATTTCAAAATTCAAGCTACTGCTTAAAATTAAGAAATATAATTCTAACCCCAGATGATAACATAAACACAGTTATGGAAGCATATTATCAAATCTGTGAGAACATAAGACCTTTTTTAACAGCAGATTCACATCTAAAGCCACCAGAAGATACAAGGTCCCCATGGTTTGATAGGGAATGCAGATTGCGGAGAAAGGTATTGAGGAGACAGATGAGGAAAACTCAAACAATGTATGATCAGGAGACACATAATAATATGTTAAAACTCAGACGTGAATATAAACAATTGATTAAATCAAAGAAAAGGCAGTATCAGGAAAATATGTGGGCAGAGCTAGAAGTAGCCGCAACAGGGATAAATGTAACACATTTTTGGCACTTAGTGGCTGATAGAATCAATGAGGCAAAGTCTGTCATGGATATTCCTATCCCAGCTGCTACATGGGAATTATATTATAGAGAACTATTTAAGGAAGTGAAAGATGTAAAGCAGACTGACAAACTTTTAGAAAATGAAGAGCCAAGTCTAATTCCCCAGTGGTCACCTGTAACAATGCTTGAGATTAAAACGCTTATCCAGACACTGAGAACCAATAAAGCCCCAGGAGAGGATTTCCTACCCCCTGAATTATTTAAGAACTATTTAGACTGGTGGGCCCCTATATTGTCTGGATTGTTTACTCATATAAATAAGACAGGCTGTATACCTATAGGCTGGAAAATGAGTATCATCATCCCACTATTTAAGAAAGGCAATCAATATGATCCCAGTAATTACAGGCCTATTAGCCTAATTGATATTCCAGCAAAAATTTATGCAAGACATCTCTTGAACAAATTAGAGGACTGGGAAGAAGAAAATTCCATCTTTGTTGAGGAACAGTCAGGTTTTAGGAAGGGACGCTCAACCCTAGACAATTGCTTTATATTACAACACCTAATAAATAAATATACCTTTAAGGGGGGGGCAGCTTTTTGCAGCCTTTATTGATCTAAGTGGGGCATTTGATTCGATAAATAGAGGACGCCTCTGGGAAAAATTGGCAATGAGAAATATAGATCCAAGATTATTGCTATTGCTCAAAGCACTGTATACAGAAACCACACTGAAGGTGAGAACAGGTTTAAATTTTGCATTGACAGACTCTGTTCCAACATATAAGGGTGTCCGCCAAGGATGCATCCTATCTCCATTTTTATTTAATTTTTATATAAATGATGTGGTGACATTTATACACAATCAGAGTTATCATATGCCTAAGATTCTAAACAGAGAAGTAAATATATTATTATATGCCGATGATATGATATTGCTATCAACAACCCAAGTGGGTATGAGAAGACTTTTGAAAAGGTTTAATATCTATTGCCAAGAAAATGATTTATGCATTAATAATGATAAATCCAAAGTGGTGGTATTCGGCAAAAAAAGAAAAACTCATAAGTGGTCCATAAATTCTAAGGACTTACAGCAGGTTAAATGTTACTGCTATCTGGGCATTAACTTTGAGGCATCAGGATCCTGGGCATCGCAAATAAAGAAAAATACATTAAAAGTACGGGCCAGTTTACAATCGGTTAACAAACTCTTAAACTACAGTTACCCAGGCACTTTAATCCCAATTTTAAAAATTTTTAAAGCTAAGATAATTCCTATGTTAATTTATGGTGCTGAAATATGGGGTTTTGCAAACCTTAAGAAAATTGAACAGATTCAAACACAATTTTACAGGGCTATCATGGGAGTTTCACGTTCTACCCCTGCACATGTAATAAGAGCAGAACTTGGTGCAAAAACAATTTCAGGTCTGATTCTTGTAAGAATGGTAAAGTATTGGTGCAGAATAAGTAGCTTAAGTGAAGAAAGATTGCCCAAGATTTGTTTGGAGGAGCAGTGTGTTTCTAGGTATGAAAATTCATGGTTAAATAACCTGTTTAAGCTCTTTCCAAAATTTGGTTTTTCAGCTCAGGCTTTAAATCCTTCACATGAAGATACAATTCATATTTTTAAGCAAAGAGTTTTTGATGTTGAGGCACAGATGGATATATCTGCTGTTGCATCTACAACAACAACAAAATGGTTGGCTAATACAAAACAGCTGCATCATTATGAACAATATTTAACTGTCCCAATGAAAATGCAATATAGGAAAGCATATACTCGCTTACGATTTGAACAAATGGATACTATGATGATGAAATGGGGTAGGTTTCAGGGTATCCCTATAGATAATCGTTTATGTGTTTGTGGAAACCCTGCCCTCGAGGACTTAGCTCATTATGTATTAGACTGTCCCCTATATAGCAATATAAGAGAAAAATATTTACAGCACATTTTAAAGAAAGTGGAAAACAGAAGCATCTCAGAGAAACTGAGTTTTTTATTACAAACATCCAATCTAGATATAATAAACAGAGTTGCAATATTTGCTTTTAAAGCCGCTATATGCAGAGCTAAATATTTGGATGGTATAGGTGTAAAGTGCTATAAAGATTCAGAAGTTTGAAGACAGCCTCTTAGAATGCAAATTAAATGTTTTATGTAAAGGTTTTAAAATTGTAAAGTAAATACTTTTTAGGGTATTTTAGTAAATTGGCTTACTAGTAAACAATATTTTATATTATATTATATTTTAAAGCATTAATATTAAAATGTTTATTTTATTGTATAAATACTGATTAATATGGCATGATAATATGGCTTGTTTGCAATGATCTGACGATTATGCAATAAATAGTTTTATCTTATCTTATCAGTGCCCTGCTGTTTTTTCTTTATATGACATTTTCCAAAGAAACAGAAGCAAGAGAGAAATGATTTTACAAAGGAGAGAAAGTAAGTCACAATAACCTGAAAGAACCCTATACAAAAATAGGTCAAACTATACTGAGTGAATACAGATTTTCTTGCATGTATGTTAGGAATTTGTTTATGGCAGGATTATCAGAAAAGCAAAACCAGTATAACATATTATGATTCAATTAATGAACTGTTCCTTTATTCTTTTTAATGTAGTGTAAAAGAGTAAAGCACTGTATTAGGCAGGGTCTATTACTTCCCACCTAATGGGTTGTAGAATGACACAAGTTACCTGCCAGTACTTTTGAAGCAAATACACTGCAAAATTTTCATTTATGTGGTGAATGGCAGAAGATATATTGTGGAAATGAAAAGAATGAATTCTCTAGTGAAGATGGATGACAGGAATATAATTGTAATTCTTAAGCTTCATTCTCGCTTGTCAAATGTCATTTACTAATGAAGTAGTTAAAACCTTAACATAAGAAAGTGTAATATTTGTCTTAGAGAACTTATCTACCTGATGATACTGTAGTGTTCATACCAGCTTGCACTGGTGCTTCTAGAGTTATAGGGTTAGCCAATTGCCATGGGGATACCTGAATATGCTGACATTTTCCAGGAAAGATCATTCTGTGTTCCTCATCCACATGATAAATTTCTGTGTTACAAAAGCTGGTTGTACTGCTGGATATATCCACTACTACATCTGCTATGTAGATTTCCTAACAAAAACCATGTAGATTGAAGAGGTGGAAAGTAGTAGTGTAAAGGTATTGTAAAAAGAATATACTGTATTGAGTATAGTTGATGGCAAACTTTCTGTGTACGTGAGAATGTGTACCTGTGTGTCAATATCTTCCTTAGTTCCAAGATTATAAAACCAACTATGGTACCTACCGTACTTGAAATGTACAGAAAGGAGACCCAAGGTACGTTATATGTTGCTTTCCTCTTTTTTTACCTAACAGAAATCTAATATTGGAATATATTTACTGTATTTTCCACCTATAACAGGGGTCTGCAACCTTTAAGACATAAAGAGCCACTTGGACCCGTTTCCGACGGGGGAAAAAACTGGGAGCCGCAAAACCATTGCAATATCACCGGGCGGGCAGTGTGTAGCGGAGCGGCGAACCTGTCACAGTCACCTCCCGGAGCCGCGGCAAAGGTTCCAAAGAGCCGCATGCGGCTCCGGAGCCGCAGGTTGCAGACCCCTGACCTATAAGATGCCCCCATGTATAAGACACCCCCAACTTTCCAACTCAAAATTACAGTTTTGCAACCATGCAGTTCTCCCTTCTGTTACTTTTGTGTATAAGACGACTCTCACTTTTAGTCTAACAAATTAAGACAAAAATTTAGTCTTATACATGGAAAATACTGCAATTCATGAAATTAGTGAAAACAGAATTATACAAAGTTGTCTTCAATAACTTATCTCCTGGATGCTATTAATATTAACATTTTCTTGAACTTTTGTATGAATTTTGATCTAGATTGATGAAATACTATATTGATTGCATTGTTATGCAGTATCATGTGGGGTTCTGAGTTTTTATTTGTAAAATAAAGAGGGGCTAAACAAAGAGGGGTAATCAAACAAATTTAGTCACATAGTGGCATACACTGCCACACTTCCCTGCAGATGAAACTAAGTACAAGCCTGGAATACTGATTTCTGCACAGGATCTCTAGTCATCTCCATATAGTGCTTCTCTATGTAGGGTTCCTAGATGCTTTTATAAGATTGGAGATGAAGGATAGGTACTGCTACAGTGATTGATGAAAGGTGGGTGGAGAGAGCAAGCAACAAAGATAAAGAGTACAGGAACAGCAGAGAAAAGAAAAAGAAGAGAGTGGAACAACAAGTTTCTAATCCTTGCCAAGCTCGGTACTTACTTCTGCTAATATTGTCAATATTTTGGCTCTAAATGAACCTCCTAAATAAATTTTATGTTAATTTATTTAGTACCTCTACTATCTCATGATTACATGCTCAGTGACCAATTCAGATTAGAAATTCTGCTTCAACCATACACGTCTATTTGAATGGCCAAAGGGCATTATTTCGCCATCCTTTAACAAATTTGTGTTTGTAAAGCTGCAGTATCACTATATCACATAAAGGCCCTGCTGGAGCTGCTGAAACATTCCATGGTGTGTAAGACACCAAGTTCCCAAGATTGTTTCCATGCAGAGTAAGACACTAAGCAATTTGTGACCAGTTCAGTACAGCTGAAAGAGTTCATTTAGAGATGGGTGCACTCTTAATGGGGGAGATTTGTCACTTTCAACAAGAGGAGGTGATTTCTTAGTACCCTAAATAAATGGCTGATTTCTTGCTGGAGGTGAAACCACTCCAGCTTTTAGTTCAAACTTTAAAGGAACTGTCCAAGGTGCTGAACAGAGGTGGATCTGAAGACAGGAAAATACTGTACAGTTTTCACAAAATCGCAGGGCATTGGCGTAGGTGCAGAAATAGTCTTGGTTACCACCACCATTTTAAACAAGAGCTGTATGAACTCCCTGTTACTCAAACAGTTTGACAAGTAAGAGTAAGTATTCATTTACACTGAGACAACTTAGGAAAATGTGGGTTTTTTGGATCACTTTGGGAAGGTGGTCTAGAATCTTCATGAGAGAACAAATTAACCATTGGACCTCTGTGGACCAGACTCATTCCCAGGGAAAGCCCTCAGCTCCTACTAATGACCCAGGGGTTAGGAGGACAGGGAGGCCGTTCAGCCCACTCTGAAGTAGATCCTCATGCCTTTTTGCAGTTTATTCAGTACATAAGGGCATGCCCAGTCCCCAACAAAGCACCTGTTGCTTGAAGTGCTCTGAGGGGGAAGTTCGGAGCTTCTTGGGAAGGACTTTCCAACCTTTGTCCAAGGCGGACTTAATTCACGGTGGCGGTGCGGGTGGAGGAGTCTTCAGTTGCTTCCTCACTCCAATCTCTTCTTTCTTTTCAACCCTTCACAGAAAAAAAAGAGAGCGAGTGAGTGTGTGACCTCCCCCCCGCCCCCCCCCGTGTGTGTGTGTGTGTGTGTGTGTGTGTTTGTGCTCCTTTCCCGCGATCCGTTGCCCGGTGGCGCTACTGAGTCGGCCCGGGCGCCGGGCGCTCGTCTTCTTGCCGGCCCTCCCGCGCTCTCTCTCTCTCTCTCTCTCACACACAGATACTCACTCGTTCGCTGGCGCGCGCGCGCGCGCGCACACACACACACACACACACAGAGAGAAAACAGCCACACACCCACGCACGCACACCGCTGGGGCGGCCAAGGCACAGGCGAAGGGAAAGGCAAGCGGGCGGTGCGGGCGGCGAACATGGCGGCGGCGGCGGCGGCGGTGGGGCGGGACACTCTACCTGAGCACTGGTCCTATGGCGTCTGTAGGGACGGCCGGGTCTTCTTCATCGAGTAAGGGGGCCGAGCGGGTCAAGAAAGAGCGCGAGTAGGGAGTGAGAGGGAGGGTGGGGGGGGGGAAGAGAGAGAGAAGAAAGAGAGAGAAAGAGAAAGAAAGAGAGAGAGAGAAAAAAAGAGGGTCTCTCCTCTCCCCCCCCCCATAACCCCACCCGGCTTCCTTTCGCTCCCTCCTCCCTTGTCTTCTCCACCCGCTCTCCCTTCTCTTTCTTTCTTTCTTTCTTTCTTTCTTTCTTTCTCTCTCCTTGGCCGACCTCCGCTGGCAACAGGGCTTGTGTTGTTATACTAACAGGTGCATGTCTGCCGCTTCCTCCCTCCTCCTTAGCGACCTGGCCCGCGCTACCACTTGGCTGCACCCGCGCACCGGGGAACCCGTCAACTCCGGCCACATGATCCGCTCAGGTACGGGTGACCACGAAAAAAAAAACCCCTGTCCCCGACCCCCCCACACCCCCCCCCCCGACCCCCCCCCCACCCCACCCCCCTCTTTAGGGGCAAAAGAGTGCGCGCCGTGTGTGGGGTGCCTGTGGCTGGTGCGTGTGTGTGAGGGAAGTTGGAGGGACCTGCCTCTCCTCGCGGCGGCCGCCAACGTCCGTCCCCCCCCCCCCCCCCACGACACACACACACTCCCCCACTCCCTCGCCGCCGCCGCCCGGGGTTGGCCTTTACTCTCGCCGCCTCAAGGGAGCAGGAACCGGGCGGTCGGTGGTGGTGGTGGTGGTGGTGGTGGTGGTGGAGAAGGAGAAGGAGGGAGAGGATAACGACCTTTGTGTGGCTGGGATTTATTCCCGCCTCTCTCCAGGGCAGAGAGATCTCACCTCCCTCCCTCCCTCCTTTCTCTCTCTGTCTCTCTCTCTCTCTCTCTCTCTCTCTCTCTCTCTCAAAATCTCTGCCTTCCCCCTCCTCGTTTTGTCTCCCCCCCCTTTTCTTTTCAGATCTTCCCCGAGGATGGGAGGAGGGGTTCTCGGAAGAGGGAGCCAGTTACTTCATTGAGTGAGTATTTCTCAAACGGGCGATGGGGCACTTACTCGCTCTTCGCCCCCTGGGGCCACTTTGGCCGCGCTCGGTGGCTTTGGGGTGTGTGTGTGTGTGTGTTGGGGGGTGTTTGTAGTTGAGAAGGCAGCGAACCCCGGCTTGTATTGCGATCATGGATTGTTTCAGACCTTCCCTATTGATGATGATGATGATGATGATGATGATGATGATGATAATGACTATAACAACAACAACAACAACAACAACAACAGTATTTTTTTCTTTCAATTCTCATGTAAAGGCTGGGTCTTGGTGGAAATGAACTCCCATCGAGGAAAGGCTGCTCGGGTGTGCTGTTTGTTTGCGGGTTGTTGTTGTTGTTGTTGTTTTGTACAGAGGCGTGGATTCTGACACGCTGGTTTGAGATTCCCCAGCCCCCCCCCCCCCCCCGCCGCCGCCGCCGCCGCCTCGCCTGCACTTCTTTTTCTAAATGGTTGCAATAAGCGCACGTACAAGTGTCCTCCTGGGCGGTGCTTTTTGTGACTTCCTCTGAAAGGAGCAACAGGTTTCACCTTTTGCCGCGGTTGACGTTGCCTGCCTCCGGATTTCATGCCTGTAGCGACAGGTTGACGGAATGTCAGCCAAACTTGGCTGCGCGGCTTGCTAAGGCACCGCCTGGAACCTGTTGCCTGCTCTTGAATCGGGAGGCACTACTGTACTAATCAGGTTGTTGTGAGGCACATCGTGTATCGCTGTTTGGTTGTTTGTGTGTGTGTGTGTGTGTGGGTAATTAGGTGTTTAGAGCCAATAAAGCTGCTCAAGTACCTAAAGGACCCCTATAAGTATAGTGGTACCCCGACTTAAGAGCAGCTCAATTTAAGAGCGGAAAACTGTTGGTGTTTTAACTGCCGCCTTACAAATTTTAGATATGGTCTGCTAGACTTACATTTTTTTTCATTTTTAACTTATTTTTTCAGTTTTTTAGATAGGTACCCCGACTTAAGAGTAGTTTGACTTAAGAGCATTTATTTGGAACAGATTAAATTCGTAAGTTGCGGTACCACTGTAATTGGCATCTTCATATTTTGTAGCCTTTCAGTTGGCAGAAGGGATGCTGTTGTTTTCATGTGGTGTAACATTGGATGGGACATAATCCTTTCTTCTTATTTCTGCCATTTGAGCACAGGCACACACACACCTCTTTATGCTGCATTTTAAATAAAGCAGAAATGTTGCCCTGGATACTAAGTGCATAGTAATTAATTGCTGTTCTGCTATCCTGCAGTACAAAATTGGGCTCCTGGGATTCTTTTGGTATATCACTCAGTTTGTTCCATTGTTTTTGCTGCTCCACACATGAATATGGACAGGCAGACTGATTTTGTATGGATATAAGAAAAAAATAAAAATAAAGAAGAAGAAATAAAACATTGTTATCCTATTCTATTCAGCATGGGCCAAAAGAAACAATTCATCCCTTCGTCCCTGAGGTTTGATTAGCTAAAATGTCATCACAGGGAAACTGCATTCACTTTGACAGGTATAGGTGGTTTAAAGTTACAATTGCTTTGTACACCTGCTCAGTGTGGAGTAATGCTTTAAAAATCATATACCTGAGAGCAGTAAAAGAAAATAGGCTGGTATTTTCATTATAAATATTGTTGAAGACAATGAGAATTATTTTTATAAAGTAAGTAGAATACTGGGAGTTAAGACCTGGAACATCAGGAGTATAATAAACGTTGCTTGAGATTTGTGAAATGCCTTTTTTATTTTTCAAAGGGCTATTGTTTTGTAGGTTTCTATGCCTTTTATCAGATTCTGTTAAATTCCATGCCACATTCTGCTGGAGCTGAAAATGAAAGCATTTTCTCTTTGGGTGCTCTGTGGTAGCATGTTTCTTTTTCATTAGACTTTGAAGAGTGTTGTGAAATATAATAAAGTGCAAGTACTGTAGTTTAGCAATCTCTCCCTCCACCCACGCCTGCCTTAATTTATTTTTATTTTCCTGATTTTATTGTCAGATTTCACATTTAGGTTCTGGAACCAAAATGTTATTTTAAGATCTGTTTCTTGCCACTTTATTTCTTTATCTTTCCTAATTTATACTGTTACAGTAAACCAATATGTTTAAAACTTTTCCAGATTGTTTAGGTGTTATATGTTCTGCTGTAACAATATACAGTGTTTCCTTCTTAAGTGATTCAGTTTTCTCTGGGGATCTGCTATTTAGAAGAGTCTTATTTATGTATTTTAACAAATTTAGTACTGGGTAGCATACGGATAATATCAGAAATTACTGAACTTTAATTGAAATATTAAAGGAGTTTATGATAAAAGCTCATTCATGGTCAAGAAAATGTGCCAAACATTTTTTATTTTTACCCTATTTTATATGATAGAAATAATGGATAGAAAATAAAGTTTATCCATTCTTTTGGAACTAATGTCATTTAAATAGCATAGAGCAGTGGTTCCAACTTTGGGTCACCATGTGTTCTTAGGCTAAAACTCCAAGAAACTTTCATCACTAGTTGTGCTGGCTAGGATTTTTGGGAGTTGTACTCCAAGAACATCTGAGGATCCATGTTTAGGAACCATTGATGCAGTGGTGGTGGGGTTGGCATTGCCTCACAGTCACCATAATAAAAGAATTGATTTAAATACTGTCCCGGGTAATCTGCTAAAACAATTCAGATATCTGTATATTAAATTGATATTCTTACAACAATGTGAAGGTACCCACAGATATACAGTGTATACCACATTCCTGCATTTAAAAAGGTATTGATTCTGAAAATGGGTGAAAATCAAGTAATTCTTTTGGCAAGTGTGATTAACCCTTTGAGGCTGAAAAATTAAAGCTTAAATAACTACACATAATCCGTTGGGTATTTTTAAATTTAGTAAATAGCCCAAACAGCATATTTAAGGATGCCTTGGGGATACCATTAAAAGAGGAATATAATTACAGTATTTTTTCATGTATAAGACTATATTTTTGTTTAAAATTGTGAGACTAAAAACTGAAGATTATTTTATACACAGAAATAAGCCAAGGAGAGAACCACAAGGGCCACTTTTTTGTGAAACTGTAATTTTGGGTTGGAAAAGGGTAATCTTATATATGGGGACATAGATGGAAAATCTGTCCCTTGAAAGAGCTGCAATGATTGGGACCAGATGTGTTAGCATTGGTGTCTCTTTAATTGCCAGCTGGAAGCAGGTGAATGTCATGCTGTTTGCCTTCTGCGTACACAACAAAGCTACAGGATTTTGGCCGTTGAATTCTAAGAAATAACTGTACAGGTGTTATATTAGAGAAGGAGGTGAACAAGGATTTCCACATAAAGTTTTTTGGGAAAGGGGGGGGCAAAACTAAATAAATGGGATAATAATACCTGTGTGTTGTTGACCTGGCTGTAGTTTCACCTGTGTACATTTAAAGAAATGCCAAGTTTAGGATTCAGTGTGGGGAGTACGCAGGGAGACAACTTCTCTCCCTTCCCACCTTCATGCACACCTAAGAAAATGAAGGTAATCACTGTTGCTCTTGTTGAAACATACCTGGGAAATCTGAGCAGGATGCATTTTGCTGTGGTGTATTAATTTAGTTTTTCTTTATCCTAACCCATGCCACAAACCTGTTGCTATCCAGATGTTTTTGGATTCCACTTTCCATAGCCTCAGCCATTCTCACTGATGAGCACTAAGGCAAGTTGTAGCTCAGCAATATCTGGAACATCATAGTTCCCCCACATTTGGTTTAAATCAAATGTGGGATATTTCTTGTGTTCTTTTTTTCTTGTATGTAGAAAAGATAGATACATCTGGAAAAGTTTAACAACAAATTATGCTGTCATTTTATAGTAGTTTACTTTGAGTTATAACTGTATGCTTGAATAGTTTTGGCATTTTGCGATTCTTGGTTGCATCAGCAGATCTCAACCGGTGGGTCCCCAGATGTTCCTGGACTGCAACTTCCAGAAGTCTTCATCAGTAGCTGAGCTGGCCCGGATTTCTGGGAGTTGCAGTCCAGGAATGTTTAGCTTTTCAAAAAGAAGGCTGAGGGGGGAATATGACAGCTATGCTTAAATATTTGAAAGGATGTCATATTGAAGAGGGAACAGGTTTGTTTTCCATGGCTTCAGAGACTAGGACTTGTGGCAATGGTTTCAAACTATAGGAAAAGAGATTCCATTTGAACGTTAGGAAGAACTTCCAGATGGTTAGGAAGAACTTCCAGATGGCTGTGGAATATGCTGCCATGGAGGGTGGTGAAGTCTCCTCCTTTGGAGGTTTTTAAGCAGAGGCTGGATGTCCATCTGTTGGAAATACTGTGATGAAGGTTCCTGCATGGCAGGGGGTTGGACTGGATGGCCCTTGAGGTCTCTTCCAACTCCATGATTCTATGATTTGGATTACTGAAGATGGGGAAAATTTTAATCTTAAATTATCTCCAATGCCTTTATCTCTTATTTCTTAGAAGGTATTTGATGTGGCATCCCTGGTTGAAAATTTCTTGTCAGGAGAAACTGAAAAATTGAAATATTTTTATTTTGTCAAAGATGTAATACAGGGCAATTTTGTTCTATCAAATAGCTCCTACTAGCTATTATGAGTCTCATTTCCCACAACTACAATCTGACTGAAAAGTATAATTGGATTAGGAAAAATCTATGCCTATCTGTTTTGTTCCAAAGATGTCTGTGATTGTTCTTGTGAATTGCTGAACTGTGTAGTGGTTATGAGCAAAAATATGCAATTTCCAGATGTTCTTAGGAGTTACTGCCTTGGATTCATCACATACTGCCAGTCGCCAGTAGCAAAGTGTAGCCTGTGTAAATAAATTGTAAACCGCCAAGAGAGTGCTTTAAGCACTATGGGGCAGTATATAAGCAGAAAACTTTTGCTTTTAGACAGAATGGCTCTTTCTGTCCCTCCATCTGTCTGTCTTCTAGTGTGGTAGAAGAATCCTTCTGGCAGTTAAAAAAAGGAAGGGTCTTCTGTCCTTTGGTTTTTCAGTATGAAGGGATTGATACCACCTTGATATGGAGTTTGGATTTCAGATTCCTAGACAAATGTATCAAAAAATGGGTATAAGTTCTGTTTTTTAAAAAGTGATATTTCTATGATAGCAAAGGACATATGGAAGATAAACTATAGAGTGGAGTGTCTGATTGTTCACATGAAGGGTACTAAATGAAAGAACTATTCTGTTTAGAAATATATTTAATTGTGCTTGGCCCTTGTTTCCAGTTTTTAAAATTTAGTTAGCCAACATATTGAAAATTGACATGTTACATTTAGGTAAATTTGGGGGGAGGTGTCAGCTGTATACGACGGTATATATGATTCCATGTGGATATAACAGGATGAATTGAGTTTTCCACTTAGGTTTTGGTGACTAGTCAGCCTAAAATTGAATTGTCTCAGAAATTTTTGATCTTTGAAGTATGAATTCAAAATACATTTTGATATTACATCTGTTCTCTGTTATTTGCAGATATAAATGCCGATTATAGGATCAAAGTGTCAACATATTTAGGAGTCCCACCTATGCCTAAATATAGGCAAAGTTTAGTGTTAACTGTGTTCAGTCTTTTGCGCTGTGTTTTTGCTGCTAAAAATACCTCAACAAGTGATGTTTCAGGATCTGAAAAGTGAACCCCGCACCTGTGGGAAAACTCTAGGAAGAAGAAAATTCCTTTGGTGGTATATTTACATGTGTGTTCTATCATAGTATAATGTCTGCATTCCTCAGAAATCAGACCAAGCTATTGCTACAATGATTGCAAACCTTTCAGTGAATTGATATCCTTGCAAAAACCAAAATGACATTTTTGTAAAAAAATTGTTCAACACAACAAGAATATGACAAATATGTTAATCAAATGGTTTAAATGTAGTTTAAATTTTACTTGTAGTATATATGCCTATAATATATCTTTCTTTTTGACTTGGAGGCTTTTTCTGATTGTCCCTTCTTTAAAAAAAATTCCCCCTTTATAATATTTAGTAATGATTAGTGCTTTGGAAATTATGCATCAAAGTTCTGTTTCCTCTTAACATTGAAATAATATAATCAAGGTACATTTAGGCTTGGATCAAAAAGTAATTTTGCATGAGTGGGAGACATTCTTCACTCATGGTTCCCAGCTAGTTTTTCTTACTTAATGATTTGAAACTGTACAATGTGAAAAAGATGTACTGTGGAAATGAAGTGTGCTTGGTGACTTTTATATATAATGTTGCATTATTACCTCACAGGAGGTATGCGTTTCTCAGAATAATTATTTTTTAGACAGTGTCCTTAGAACACAGCCATTCATTTCAAAAAAATAATTTTATTCTGAGGAATGTGTTACTTTGAAATACATACACATCCAGCAGTAAGATCCTAGTAAATGATTTTGGTTTAATGGCCTAATGTTGTATTAGGGATTTTTTTTGTATACCCAAATCTATAGTTAGGTGAACAAATGTGCCTGTATGGTTCTTTCATGTTATTTATTCTATAGTATTGGAAAGCTGTTAGGTTCTAGCTTTTTAAAATAAAACAGTGTGGTATACTGATTTGGTCCTGGTATGTGCTGATAGCGCAGCTGGTAAAGCTGTGAGGGCTGCATGGAAAATTTTGCTGTAAAGTGATAATGGTGCATTGGCCATTTACTCTAAGTGTTTCTTATCTTACGGGGCTATATCTAGTTCATTCTGAGCATAGCTTTTGGCCCTCTTAAGGACCCCTGTGGTTCAAATTGAGAGTGCTCTATTTTCTGTCCTGAGGAAATAGAATCATTGTCTAGTTCTTGAACTATTTTTAGAAAAGTTGATCCTGTCACTTGAAGGCTCTAGCTCAACCTGTACTTTTGTTGCAAGCTTTGCTTAATGCTGTGGAGAAGACTGATTTGAAAAACAGACACAACTAGCCATGCTTCTGTTACAGTTTGTAGTCTTCTACATGTAGCTTCTGTTTGGGCAACATCAAACTTACTTTTAAGTTCCATGTGTAGGAAAGGAAAGCAAGCAAGCAGTGTGAAGTTATTTGTCTGTATTTATTCCTTATTCTTTCCATGACATACAACTTTCATCTCCATGGTAGAGTAAACTGTGCAAGCAGAGGAACAATCATAATTGTACTTTGATACTACAGTGTTCTACAGATTTGAAAAAAAATAATTATTAGAAAGCAGAAGCATAGTCCTAGTGGGAGATGAAGTAAAATGTATGTGCTGTAAAACTTGAAAATGGGAAAATTTGGAAAGCCAAGCTGTCAAAGGAAGCATGAACTAGCCATATTGTCACGGTATATAGGAGATGCAGTACATTCCTATGGGAAACTGTGCTTCGGTTTACAAATTTTTCAGGATGCAAAACATCTCGGAGAATGCATTAATTACTTAAACCAAGGTACCACCGTATTTTCAGTTTTCACCATCAGCATCCCTCAGTTCCTGTTCTGGGGGATCAGTGAGCCATTTGGAGAACATTTTTTCAGAGCATAGGGAGTGACAGAAGGGAGGCATATATAAACAAAAATGGCCACCCCTATGCCTTCAACTGGAGGATGCCTGCTGTTCGCAGAAGCATCTCTTAGGCTGCTATCCCATGGCCACTAAAAACCACTTTAAACTGCTTGAAGATGTGGTTAATATAATTGTGTCCCCACGACCAGCGGACTTTAAAGAGAAAAAAATGTGACCACGCCCAGCTTAAGTGTGACTCAGCGAGTTTTGCAAGTACCTGGTCTCGAGGTGGTACAAAGCTTGTCTCAGTTCCGATGAGGATTTTAAACTGGCACTTGAGTCAGTGGGGACGTGGAAAATCTGCATCAAAACCTTTTCATTCCTCTGTGTTGAGTTTCCCGCTTGTGGGAACACAAAAGATGCAGTTCTTTAAACTGTGCCTGTGGGGACACAGGAACAGTGTTTTCAACCACGTGACCATTCTGGGGGGAAATCTGCATTTTACTTTGATCCAGATTTTCTGGCTGTGGGATAGCAGCTTTAGTCATGTGGGAGACCTATGTTGGCTCTAACACAAGATCTAGCATGAGACTAATTTTTATGGTCTGAGGTAACAGTGACGTGCCTCTAGTTTGTAGCTTCACCAAAGGATGTGGCCAGTGTGGAACCTCTAGTTACAATGCAAATCAAAATTGCCCAGTTTTAAGGGAATGAATATTAGCTGTTAAATCTGAATATTAAAGAAAGACTAACAACTTTTTCTGTATGGTGAAGAAGACCATTATGACTTACAAGTTAGAGTTGTAGTAACTGATCTTTTTAAATCTGATAGATTTTAATTTTTTGTACAATGCAATGTTGAAACTGATTTCATCAAGTTTTGAAGGAACTGTTTGAGGTGTCTTGACCTTGGTGCTTAGTAGAAGTTAAAAATGCTTTGCATTCTAATTCAGATATAAGAAATTGGTTTTTGAAGTATAGCTTGTTTCATTTGATTTTTGCAAATACAATGTGAAGCTTTTTCTGAAAGCCCCTTCTGTGTAGAAAACATTTACTACTATTCATACTGGAATAATAGAGTATTTAGAACTTATTTATATTAGTTTTATAATTACACACACATTTCTTTAAGATGTTAAATATTTGTGAAATTTATTGTCCATTAGAGATTATATAAATATAGAACATGGCAAATAATAATACAGTTCTAACTTGGTTTACAAACATGATCCATTCCAGAGTGGTCTTGCTTCCAGATGGGCGGTATAAAAATCTAAAAAATAAATACATAAACCAAAATATGTGTATATCAAAGTAAATTTCCCCATAGAAAATAATGGAAACTCAAATGATTCATTCTGGGATTGACAGCCTCAGTTTCATAATTTTTGCCTCCAGACTCACTTGGTTTTTTTATTTTGTAGTTGATGGTATGCACAAAGGTCTCCTTCAGCACTACATTCCAAACAAATCATTTTTTTTGTAATCTCAAAGGCTTTCATGACCAGGATCTGAGAGCTTTTTTTTTTCCCTCCCGCCATCGTTATCATTATTGTTATTAAGCTTTGACTGTTTTAAGGAGCGTTTAATTTTAATTTTATTTGTTAGGATCTGTTCCTCTGCATGCTGGGATGCAGTAGGTTTTTACATGGTATGTTGTCCTATTGTTATATGTTATTTTTGCTTTATATGTGATGTTTTCTATGTATTCTATTGTATTTGATTCGGCATTAATTGCCCTTGTTAGCCGCTTAGAGTACTTGATGTAGTAGATAAGCGGGATATAAATACAAAAATAAATAAATAAATAAATAAGCTGTTGTGAGTGTTTTGGGCTGTTTGGCCGTGTTCTGGAAGTTTTTCTTCTGATTTCTTGCCAGCAGTCTCCATTTGGTTTGATGATTGAACCATAGTATGCAAAATCTTTAATTATGTCAATTTATTCATTATCAGCACTAAAGCTGTGTATTTCCTCTGTAGTTATGATTTTAGCTTTCTTGATATTCAACAGGACTCCTGTTTTGGCATGTTCTTCTTCCACTTTCCATAAAAATAATTCCAACTCATCACTGCTTTTTGCCAGTAAAATAGTGGCATCTGCATATTTTAGATTATTGATGTGACTTCTCTCAAATTTTCCTCCTCTTTCATGTGAATCTAGTCTGGCTTCCCATATGATATATTCTTCATACAGATAGAACAAATAGGAAGATAATCTTGATTTGCCTGGTTTGGATATAGGAAGAACTGGGGAAAGGGAATAAGTTGCAATCTAACAGATTGTCAAGGGTGTTATAATAGTGGCTGTTAAAATAGCTATAACACTTTGAGGAAGACAAATAGGAAAAAGATTTGTGGCGCTGGAGATGACTACTGCACATCCCATGGAAAGCAAGGCTGACCAGGAAGGAAGTACTAGATCGAGTCAAACCAAACATATCTCTTCCTCTTTGTAAATCTATGGTGAGGCCCCATCTCGAGTATTGTGTACAGTTCCACTGTACCTCCAGAAGGATATTATGAAAATGGAAAAAGTGCAGAGGAGGGCAACCAGAATGACTAGGGGACTGGAACACCTTCCTTACCATCTGAGGCTGCAACAGCTTGGCCTCTTCACTTTTGAACGATGGCACATAAGAGGTGACCTGATTGAAGTTTATAAAATCATATGCGGTGTGGACAGAGTAGATAAGGAAAAACCGTTTTCCCTATCACACAACACTAGAACTAGGGGGCACTCCATGAAACGTTTGGGTGCCAGATCTCAAACAAATAAGAGAAAGTACTTTTTCACCCAGAAGATCACTGGTCTATGGAACTCCCTGCCAGAAGAAGTGGTGACAGCTGTCAGCCTTGACAATTTTAAGAAAGGATTGGACAAGTTCATGGAGAACAAGGTTATCAATGGCTCTCATTATGGATGCCTAAGGACAACCTCCGGGTTGGAGAGATAGGCGGCAGGATATCTCTCAGTGCCATTTTCAGGGAATCGTAGGCAGGTGAGAACATCTGCTGGGGAATACCCTGAAGCAAATGGTGAGCCACTGTGTGAGACAGAATGCTGGACAGGATGGGCTGTGGCCTGTTCCAGCAATGCTGTTCTTCTGTTACTATGTTCTTATGAAGCTAAGATCATCAAACAAAAACTGTCATACTTTGGTCATGTTATATGAGCTGACTCACTTGAAAAGGCAATAACGCTGAAATTGGTCAGTTGGAAACGAAGGGCTTGACACTATCAGAAGGGACATTGGAATGACCTTGATGGAGCTAAAAGAATTTGTAAGAGATGAAAAGGCATGGAGAGCCTTGATCCACAAAGTGACTTAGAGTTGGACACAACTGAATGGAGAGATGAGACAAAGTATAATAATATTCTTGATGATCTTATTTCATTTGAATAATATTGTTATCCTATGAATTTTATTAGCGTGTTCTAATTTAAAATAGAGGGATATATTTTTGGTCTGGTAGTTTTTTATGTAAGTTATTATTGAACTAAATAAACATATACTGAATTTCTATAAAAATTCAATTGCATTATGTTTTATGGAGACTCACGGTACAGATACGGAAAGAAAACAAAAGCAGTTGGTACAAAAATATTTCAGAAGGCGCTGGAACTCTGTAGTAAATGTTTAAACTATTCCTAGATACTGTTGCTCTTTTGTACTTTCTGTTGCTTAAACATTCTTTTAGGACTAGCTTTTCAGATTTGCAGGTTCTGTACAGTCAAGGACTGCAGCCTTTTCTGTTCTCAATATAGATTGATACAATTGGAAGCTGAGTGGCTAAAGAAATGTTCTTTAATCACAGAGAGTCAGTCATTGCACAATTTGTGCAAAACCAGTTTAAAAATTATTTTATTGTTATTTATACTTTACACGTTTTCGTAGAAATTAATAATTAGAGTTACAGGTATGTAGAAACTCTGTAGCAGGACCAAAAAGTGTTCATCTTGAGCACAAATGAGGGTTGGGCTGGAGTGCATTTCTTCATGAATCACATAATTGCCAGGAAATATATCACACTGGTCTATTCCACTAGTGGCCCAGGTGTGATAGATGTGATCTATTTCTTACTTATATATTTTAGGACAAAGCTGGGGTGGGATGCAACAATGTATCAATTGGTATGCAGAATCATCTCACTTGTAGGAACATGATCCGACACATGACCAGGATTATTGAGGTGCAGCTAGATGTATCGACTTGTACAGAACGTATGCAACACTATTAAGGTTCTGGCCATGATTTTACTTGTGACTGGGTGGCAGTTATTTCCATTTCTTTTTTGCCTACCTGCAAACATCTCAACCAGTGTGATATAGCCAGCATTGTCCTTTTGTACTTCCCTGTGTTAAGTGAGGAAGCTAGTCAGGCATTTAAGTAACTCTAGTTATTTATTTATGGATATATTCTGTGTCCTTTGGCTTCCTCCTTTGAGTAGGAGGGAGTGGGGTGGCTAAAAAAAATCTTGTAAATAAATAAAATAAAATAGCATAAGTTGCATTTTCACTGGACCTATGTCTGGTCTGTCTGTATATGTCGACATGTATGTCATCAGTCTTGTTTGAAAAAAGAATTATGATTTGCAGATTCATTCACTGAACATTGAGCCAAATTGGAAGAATTAGAATAATAATCTATTCAAAGAGGATACAGCATTGCTGTATTCTGTGGATAATGCACATTCATTATATGAATGCTTTGAATGATGACTTTGCTTGCTGCTCAGGCATTTTTTAATTCATGGTTGATAGAAGCCAGACAGAGATCTTGTGTGTGTTGAACAAAAGAGGAGTTCTTGCTATGAGCCGGATGTCCGTTTACCAAATACTATAGTGTAGTTTGTAGGGAGGTCTGGCAGAATTGAAAATGTCACCAAGATTAAAATAGGAGGCTGGCCAGAACAGGTGTGTTTTCTGAGAAGAATGTCTGAACTACCAAGGGCAGTGGTTAAATGCCTGTACTGCAGCTAAAATTGTGCTCATGACCTGGGGTTCAATACCAGGTAGCCGGATCATGGTTGACTCAGCCTTGTATCCTTCTGAGGTTGGTAAAACAAGTACCCAGCTTGTTGAGGGGGGCAATGTGTAGCCTGCATAATTAAATTGTAAGCCGCCCAGAGAGCACTTGGAGTGCTATGGGACAGTATATAAGCAGAACACTTTGCTTTTTGCTTTTACTATAATTTTTCCTTTTGTTTTCTTTCTTTTTCAAATCCTTTCTCTTTTGTAGTTTTTAGTACACTCATCCCCCTCTATATTGTGGTTCATGTACTGTGGTCCCAGTATATGGTGATACCGCAGTATATGAAGGCAAGGACTCTTGGGGCAAGCTGTGTGTGCCTGTTTGGGGTCTCCTGCACTTACCCCAGTCCTGGTGCTGCCCACAGCAGGCCTCCGACGGGCTTCCTGGGCTTGTCAGAGGCTCCAGGCATGGTTTCTGGTGAACAGGAAGTCAATTCCAAAAAAAGGAAGTGACGTCCGGATCACTAGAAACCACTTTTGGGGCCTCCGACAGGCCTGAGAAGCCCGTCGGAGGCCCGTTTGGGGCAGCGCCGAGCCGAAGGTAAGCCTCCCAGTCCCGACCTGATCCAGCATCTGCATATTGTGTATTTTGTCATCAGTATGCTGATGGCACACAACCCTTTCTCTCCTTTTCATCTTCAGCAGATCAAGCTGCGCAGCCCATGGAATGCTGCCTGACTGCATTTATGGACTGGACGAGGGCTAACAGGTTGAAAGTGAATCCTGACAAGACACAAATCCTGTTGTTGAATGGGAACCCAGATCAACTAGGAGGCCTTTTACCTGGTCTTGATGGGATTACACTCCCCATGAAGGATCTGGTTCATAATCTTGTTTTCCTGGTCCGTCTCTCTTTGTGGAGAATTGATCTCGGCCATGGCCAGGTGTGCCTTCTTTTAACTGAGGCAGAACACACAACTCCAGCCTTACATTGGTGGGATGGCCCTGATGACATTGGTTCATGTGCTGATAGTCTCGAAAATAGGCTATTGCAATGCTTTCTGCATGGGGCTGCCCTTGAAGTTATAGAAAGTACAAAACACAGCAGCCAGGCTGGTATCTGAAATATCAGTACATACAGTAATACTTTGCAAGACTAATGCCCTGTAAAACGAAAAACTTATAAAATGAATGAAATTTCTGGGAATAGTCTTGCTTCATAGGACAAATATTCCCTATGGGATGCCTTGCAAAACAAAAATCTATTCCGCATTTTGAAACAAGTTACCCAGGATGCATTGCATCCCCTGTAGTTTGTGGAGTGGTGGGAGGAGTTTTTTTCATCAGGTTTTGGAGCCATTCTGGACATTGTTTTGCAGCAGTTTTTGAACTTTCAGAACTTGGAAATGTAGGGAACTGACGTTTCCTTGCTTTCTCTTGTGTTTTTCAATGGCTTTTCATTGTACTTTTGGCAGGAACTACCTGGGTTTTTTTTTTCTTGGAGATTGCTGTTGATCATCTCTGCATTGTTTTTCATTGCACGTTTGGGTGAAACGATCTGGTTTTTTTTTTCTTGGAGCTTGTCACTTCTTGTCAGAATGTCTCTCCTTCAGACTGACTTCCCATCCTACCTATCCTTCCCAAGCAATAATTGTGTATGACCACTTCAAGGGGGGTGTCTGGAAATCCACTACTAGGAACAAATCTTTCTCAATGGTGGCCACCATGCTATGGAACTCTCTTCCTCTGGCTTCCTTCTTGGCTTCAGGAAAAAGTAAAGCCCTTGATGTTTGCTCAGGCATTTCATACTGTTTAAGTAAATTAATTTTTTTGTTTAGTCTCTTTAGTTTTTGATGACTCACATTTTATAGCTGATTGTTGGTCTCTTGCCATTATGTATCTTATTATAGATTTAATTTAAGTTTGGGTTTTGTCTGCTTTTTTGTTCAATATCTTGCTTTTTGTTTATTATGGAATCTTGGTTTGTTTTGTGGATGTTTTTATTGTAAGCTGCCCAGAGTCGTGGCCCGGCCACTTGATTGGTGGGGTAAGAATTGAAATACATACATACATACATACATACATACATACATACATACATACATACATACATACATACATACATACATACATACATACATACATACATACATAGAGTTGGAAATTGATTACGACATCTGCTGCCTGTAATCAGACCATAACTTATAGTGTAACTGATCAAATACTATTATAATCAGTAAGAATTTCTTAGCTAGTACTACTTGCACCAAATCCTGTTTTTAAATCGGTAAAAGGTAAAGGTAAAGGTTTCCCACACACATGCGTGCTAGTCATATCCGACTGTAGGGGCGGTGCTCATCTCCCTGTTCAAGCCAAAGAGCCACTGTTGTGCAAGTCCATGGCCTTTGCAGCCAACAGTTTTGAGAGCCTTAGTCTGCTGAGCCACCACACACATCATAATTCAGATGGTCATGAAAGAACTGGACACCCAGTGTGGTATAGTGGATAGAGTAATGAACGAGGACTCTGGAAACCAGAGTTTGAATTCCCACTCAGCTAAGGAAACTCACTACGGGAGTGGAATTGATAAAACCACATCTTAAATATCTCATCCTAAAAGCCTTATTGTGGGGTTCTGCACATGTGCAGTTCTGCACATAGGATAACAGCAAGAAATAATTAATAATATGCTGTCAAATTTGGTCAGAAAGTGTACAGCATTAATTTAGAAGTCTTATAGAACATCTCCTTTTCAGGGTTTTCTATGTATACTATTCACTACTTTTGGGGCCATTCTGGAGCCATGCAGCTTGCCACAGAACAGCTTGCCCAGGCTAGCTGTTCTCCTACAAGGTGCAGTATGGAATTAAACTCCTGACTCCAGATGCTCATTCTCACAGCTGTAGAAAAAACAAAGTTCAAGGAAAGATTCTGAAGAATAAAATAAGTAGGATTGGATGTCAGTAATTCAATGGTCTACAGGTGGAGAAATTGTTTCTTAAAACTGTCCCCAGCTGGATAGCATGGGTTAGATTAGAATATAGATGTTGGCCTCAGTTTGTGTGAATTTTACAGCTGCTGCTGCATGGTTGCGGTGGGGTGCCAAGAATTTGAGGAAGCTGCTTTTATCCATATGTCCCTTTTCTTGAAACACAAGAAATTTAAAGAGTTCAGAATGTATCCATCTCTGAATATTTGGTGCACACTACAAAACAAACATATAGCTGTACAAGTACTGTAATTAAATCAACCAGTACATCCCATTCATTCTTTACAGATGGCCTTATAATGGAGATCTGTTCTAGTGATGTGTACAGCAGTAGCAATCCATCTCTGATTTGTAACCAGGTTGTCACAGCACGTTTCTTAAAGTGAGCGACACACTTTAGCTTTGGGGTAGTAGCTGTTCTTGAGAAGAGGGCTCAGTGATTGAGATGGTAAGGATGCTTTCTAAGTTCCTTGTCGTCAACCTAGGATGTCTCAACAGGAGGGAAATCCTCATAGATGAATTTTAAAGTGGTGACAGATTCCTTGCTGTCAGCCAAAAATGAGACAGAGAGCTCCCCCCCACACCCCATTGATGCCTCTGAAACACGGATAGATGTCTCCACTGTTCCTTCCCTTTGACAAACAAAGCACCCAATACGCATACAGGGCTAGCACAGAATTATTAGCTGGTGTTTATAACATATTCAAGGAATCTAGCTATATTGAATTGTTTAACTAAAATGAATAAAATATGTATGAATTGCAGAGTTTTGTGCAAAAAGCGGGCAGTTTTGTGCAAAAATTAGCATTTCCCCCCCCAGAAAATGTTCTCATAAATGTGCCAAGGTTGGTAAAATGAGTACCAAGCTCTCTATACAACAAAGTGTAGTTTGCATAATTGTATTGTAAACCACGCAGAGATTGTTTTAGCACTGTGGAGTGGTATATAAATGGAAACAACAACAAATGTGACCATATTCAATGAGAATAGCAGGAAATCTTTTGCCATCCTGGTTGGTGAGAATAATATAATTCCCCATTCTTCTCTGCAAGGATGAGATAAACTGCAAATTATATACTTATTGAAGAAGAATGAAGACACTTCTGAATATATTGTGTCTGAGTTTATTTCCTTTGTGTTGAAATGTTCATCTGTCTATTTTGTGTGTGAACTAAAACCTGGATTTTAAACCCTCTCCTTGCCTCCCTCATGGGTGTTTTTTTTAAAAATGATTAACTATATAAGCATTCAAGTGTCATCTACAGGTTGGTTTCATTAGTTGAGTAATCTAGATTCTTAATTTTAACAATTTCATTTTAGTTTGGCACAGTTAAATGTGACACATTCTGCAATGAAGATACCTATGTTCTCTTATTATCTGATAATAATGTCATGAGCCATCAGTTTTCATCATTTGCTGGCTAGTGTCTAGTTTTTTGCTTAGACACTTCCTTTAAAATCTATCCTATTGATTTTTTAAAGCATGTATACCAAGAATAATAACGAAGCTTTCAAAAAGAACTTGACACATGATATGGTAGTGGTAAAATGATTTTTGATAAATATATTCTACAATAGATGTTTCCTAGTAAGTTTCCTTTTAATCAAACTTGCTTCTAATAATTGATATGTTCGATAACTGTTGGTCAGTATCATTGTAGATATTATTTAGAAGAATTGCTTCTGCAACCAAAACACATCTAACTTTGTAATGCTGTAGACAACCTAGGAGTCAATACTTTTGAACAGAGACATCTGAGTAGAAATTGGGGTGGAAGCTTCTTATGTTAAAAAAACAACATTTTAAAAAAACATGCTGATAGCTTTGTTGTGTTTTTTTCTTCTTTTTTTCCGCCTTTCCCCCCGCCTGTGTCATCTCCTCTGGAGGGTATTGTTTCCCCTCCTTTTATTGAAATTTGTTGTTTGGTTCTCTTCTATTTTGTTTTATTGTCAGCCGCCCAGAGTTCCGATCCGGAAGATGGGCGGGATACAAGTGTAAATAATAAATAATAAATAATAAATAGTGAACTATGCATAGAAACTGGTGGATACTAAATAAACAATACTGTATACAGTTGCAAGAAAAAGTATGTGAACTTTTTGGAATTTTATGGTGTTCTGCATTAATCTGTCATACAGTGTGAGCTGATCGTCATCTAAGTCAAGTGTATTGACAGATATAATGTGTCTCAAATAATAACACAAAAAAATTCTGATCTTTCATGTTTTTGTTGAACAAACTCATTCAACATTCAAAGTGCTAGTGGGAAAAGTCAGTGAACCCTTGGAATCAACAACTGGTTGAACACCCCACCCCCGGGCAGCAATAACCTCAACCAGGTGCTTCCTGTAGGTGTGGATCAGACCTGCACATTGTTCAGGAGGAATTTTAGCCCATTCATCATGGCAGAACTGCTTTAGGTCTGTCATATATTTTGGCTGTCGCATGTGTATAGTTCTCTTCAAGTCATTCCATACCATCTCTATTGAGTTAGAGGTCTGGGGTCTGACTTAGCCACTCCAAAACTTAGATTTTATTTTTTTCGGAAGCAGTTCAGTGATGGACTTGCTCCGTTGTTATGGGTCATTGCTTTGTTGCATCACCCAACCTCTACAGAGTTTCATCTGGCATACAGACCTTCTCACATTGTCCTGAATATTTTTTTCATATACTTGGCAATCCATCTTCCCCTCAGTGACTGCAAGCTGGCCAGGCCCTGATGCAGCAAAGCAGGCCCAAACCATGATGCCTCTTCCACCATACTTTATAGTTGGGATGATGTTTTAATGATGATATGCAGTGCCCCTTTGACGCCAGATGTAGTGTTCCATGTTCTTTCCAAATAGTTCATTCATTTCATCAGTCCACAAAACATTTTGCCAATACTTCTGTGCCAGTGTCGGTGCTCTTTTGCAAACTTCAGGCAATCATCAGCGTTCTTCTTAGTAAGCTGTGGCATCTTTCATGGTGACCAGCCATAAACACCCTACTTGTTCAGTTATTTAATAGACTAGAGTTTTATTGTCATTATGCATATGCAAGATACGCACAATGCAATTAGAGTGCTGTTCCACTAGACACTCAAAACAACAAGGAACCATACAAAACACATAAAACACATAAAAATCATACAAAATATTAAAAACTCTTAAAACCACTTACAAAATTTAAAATGCTGTTTGAAAACCTCGTGGCGCAGTGGTTAAATGCCTGTACTGCAGGTAAAACTGTGCTCACGACCTGGGTTCAATCCCCGGTAGCAGGCTCAAGGTTCACTCAGCCTTCCATCCTTCCGAGGTCGGTAAAATGAGTACCCAGCTTGCTGGGGGGGCAATGTGTAGCCTGCACACTGTAATCAAAATTGTAAACCGCCCAGAGACTACTTGTAGTGGTATGGGGCGGTATATAAGCAGAACACTTTGCTTTTTTTTAAGATGCTAAAACCGTCACGTTTCACTTAGATACCGCTCTAGGATAAAAACTGTTCTTTAGTCTATTTGTCCTTGACGTAAGAGTCCTAGATCTCCTGCCAGACGGCAACAGTTCAAAAAATTGGTGGCCAGGATGCGAAGGATCTCTCAGAATTCTAGATATCTTCCTTAAGCATCTGGAGTTGTATAATTCTTCCGAAGGAGGAGGAGGACAGCCCACTAGCCTGTGGGTGGTGTTTATAACCCTTTGGAGCACCCTTCTATCTGCCACTGTGCAACTGGCAAACCAGAGAGAGGCAGTAAGTGATAGTGCTTTCTATAAAGCCCCGTAGAAGGTTACCAACAGTTTCTCAGTTGTTCCCTCCTGAGAATTCTCAGAAAATATAATCTCTGTTGGGTCTTCTTAACCAGTGCTTCCGTGTTAACACTCCAAGTCACATCCTCCGCAAAACCTACAGTCCGTCACCCGCTCTACACAAACTCCATCAGTAATCAAGGACAGAGTGTCTGAATTCCTTTTTTTGATAGTCCACTATAAGCTCCTTGGTCTTGTTGATATTTATGATCAGATTGTTAGTTCTGCACCACCATAGCAGCCGATGCACCTCCTCTCAGTAGGCGGACTCAACTCTAGAGATGAGTCCCACTACTGTTGTGTCATTGGCAAAGTGGTATGTACATTGGCAAAGTGGTGAGTAGAGTGGTACCTCGTAAGATGAATTTAATTTGTTCTATGGGTCAATTCGTCTTATGAAAAATTCATCTTATGAGGCACTGTTTCCCATAGGAATATATTGAAAACCAATTAATCCAGGAACAGATTAATATGTTTTCAATATATTTCTATGGGAAGGCTGTCTCAATCCCTCCTCAATCAAGGGCAGCCAAAGGCTGCTTTCTGCAGCCCTGCCAGATAGCTGACTTTGACAGGTTGGATCTGTCAAAATCAGCTCTGGAGGAGGGTTGCAGAGAGCAGCCTTCAGCTGCCCTTGATTGAGGGGGCAGCCCTCCACCAATCTCCTTTTCAGCCAGGAAAGCGTCCAACCACCACCAACACTTGCCGGGCTGAAAAGGAGATTGGTGGAGGGCAGGATCTTTTTGAATTTCCTGCTGCACCAGCAAGGGTGCTTGTGCGGCAGGAAATTCAAAAGGAGCCAGCCCTTCTCCTCTTCTTCTTCATTCGGGCACTGAGATTCCACTTTTCTGCACAATTGTCAGGTCAGCAGTCTTTCCCATGATTGTGATTCATACTGAACAAGCCTGAGAGACCATTTAAAGGCCCAGGAACCCTTTGCAGGTGTTATGGATTCATTAGCTGATTAGAGTGGGACTCTTTGAGCCTAGAATATTGAAACTTTCCACACTATTCTAATTTTCTGAGATTGTGAATTTGGGGGTTTCATAAACTGTGTGCCAGAATCATCACAACTATACCAAAGTAAGGCTTGACATATCTCACTTTGCATGTAACGAGTCTATCTCATATACTGTATTAGTTTCACCCTTTGAGTTGACTTCCTGAAATAAATGAACATTTGCATGATATTCTAATTTTTTGAGTTTTACCTGTATGTAGGCCCTACTTAAAGGTACAAAATAAAAATACAACATTTAATTTTGGTACCCTTCCAGCATGGCACCGGTGGAACATGCCCTGTCTCTCCTCCCACCATTGCAGCCCTGTTTGCATGAGATCATTTGTCTTGGTTTATAAGTTAACTTAACACTTTAAACAATAATTATTTGCGTCATACCCTTTTGCTGGAGGTTAGATGTTCAGTTCCCCATTGTGTCTTTTTAATGGGCTAGAACCACTGATCCATATGGTTCCTTCCACATCTGTTCTAATATTACTTGTCAGGGGTCCCTGAAGACTCCTGGAATCAGTAGATCATGGCATGTTCCTGGGATCTAGGTCCATGTTGAAGAAGATAATCAGACTGAAGCATCCAGGCTTTTAATATCTTCAGACAGTGTAGTACAGGCATGTCCACATTTCTGCCCTCCTGATGTTTTGGACCACAACTCCCAGAATTCTAAGCTTAGATTGCCCGTGGCAAAGGACTGTGGGAGCTGTGGTCCAAAACATCTGGAGGGCCGAAGTTTGGACAAGCCTGGTGTAGTAGTTATTTTTACCTAAGTATTAATCATATCTATGTTCAAACAGTTTTCCCTTTGTTTATTTATTTAAAATATTTTACCACATTATTCTCCTTAAAACAGGAGTGGGAAACTTTCAGCCCTCCAGATGTTTTGGACTATAACTCCCACAGTCCTTTATCATTGGCAACATAGGCTCCAAATTCTGGGATTTGCTGTCTAAAAAATATGGAGGGACAAAGGTTCCCCACCCTTGCCTTACAAGGACCTAAGGCAGCTTACATCATTAAAATACTATGTTTCTATCTGACTAATGAGCAAAATGATAAAAGAGCCAAATACCTAGGTGTAAGTACATTCCAGGGCTGTCCAGGTGGGTATTCTTATCAACAGGTGATTAACCCTGAGCTTCTGCTGAGAACATCTGGTTTAATAGGCTGTACTTTCCCAAGCAACCTTCTATCATATAGATAAGGAGGTATAGTAAGAGAATGATGTTGTTACAGAAAGACCGAAGCTTGTATTTCTGAGGTCTAGGACAAAGGGAAGCACATTTTTACATGGTACTAAGCTTCCTTGCCATCACAATGGTCTTCCACAGTGATGCTACAACATCCCAACCAAAACTGGTAGAAGAAGATATGAAGAAAATTAGTTTTCTTAGACATCTACTGGAATTTTTCAGCTCAAGTGACTACTGGCAATGCTGGTTAACGGAGTCAGAGAACTGTAGTCTAAAATGATGATTTTTATAAGCCCCGAAAAATATGTGTACTCAGCGAAGATATTTATTGTGATGCTAGCACTTTTAAAAGGGGGAAGAGTATTAAATTTACCAAGTGTGTTTACAGTGGGTTTATGTTAAACTGCATTACATTTGACAGCAGAAAAATATTTGCATCTTTCATTTGGAGCATATAATAATTGGCTTCTCAGGATCTAACAATGTTTTCTTTATGGAGAATGATGTGGGTTGGAACAGACTACTGTGGGAGCTAAGCTCTGAAGCCTTGAATGCAAGCTGCTGTCTTGATCTTGCTTCTCCGTTGCTCTCCCTGTTTTACCTCCTGTGACCTTACTGTGCAGCATTTGTGGTTTATGCTGTAGATTTGTCATGAAATGTCTTAACTTACTGTAATTTACTCAGTTTGTGCATAAAATGGAATAGAGAGTTGTAAGAGACCAATTAAGACTCATTATGTGTGCCTCACAAATTCCATTCATGCAACTGAGTTGCATCAACAGGAAAAAAAAAACCCAAGGACGATACTGTGGGATGGAACTGTCCACAAGATGTCTAGGAATGTGCAAATGGAAAACTTTATTGAGGCTGTATTAAAGCATTTTGCATTCATGGTCAGCAAGACAATACTGGAAAAGAACTACCTGATGAGAAACTAGCGTATTTGCAGAGTATTAGTGCTTATAACTTCAAGCAGAAAGGTTATGTATAGAAATCCTTGACTGGTTGTACTTCAGTTTGAGATAAAAAAGAACTAGAGAACAGGACTAGACAGCTAAAGAAAGAATACAGAATTTTTATGAAGAGGCATCACTTTTGTTTCAAAAAGAGATGATAAAAGACAGCTGAATGGAAATAATTTCTGCGTCACAAATCCAAATGAGGCACCCAGACACAAGGTAAAGTTGAATCTACATCTTATGAATTTCATTTTAAATAGTTAGACTGTGTGCTTGAAATTTATTTATTTGAAGCTCATTATATGTGCAGTCAGGAATACATTAAACCCAGCTAGTCATGGTGACAGGTTCTCTTAAGAAAGGCAGAGGAATATTGTAGAGAAAATTTTGTTGATAGCGAGTTTGTTTTGTTTTGTTCCTTTGGGAGTTGCCTGATATGTCTGCACAGACTAACAAGGCTAAAACTTTTAAAATTGATCTCGTAGTGTTAGTGATGGAAGAAAATAAATGCAAAATGGTGAGTTTAAGACATTCTGTTAAAATGTTAGGCTTGTTCTTGGAGTCTTTTTTGGGTCCCTTTAATTCCATGGATGTCCTGTGACCTTAATCTCTGTGGATTTCCTGTGCTACATACGGCTTTTCCAGTAAGTCTGGATGCCTGATTGTTGGAAACTGTATTTGAATTAAGTTCAGTGATAGTCATTGGCTTTTATTTCTCTTTATTAACAGAAGACACAGTGAGGGGAATACAGAATGATATGCAGTGGCTTTTTAGTAATTATTTGAAAATTTAGCGGCCAAAGGTGAAAATCTGATTCTGTTTTCTCATGTAACTTTTAATGAAGCTTATGTACATTATCACATGCTACTGTTAACATTGCTGCATCATTTACCTTATTCCTGTGAACTGTTTGTTGGTGTGCTTGATGGTAGTGTAATTTTCTTTTCTGGTTTAATAGTAAAATTGTCTTTAGGCCTTTGTACTGAAGCAGGGATACCAACATGTGGTTTGATTTTAACTAAAAAAACCTCAACACTTTTGGGAAGGAATAATGAAATAATGCCTCATGTTTTTGTGTTCTTAAACATAGCATTGAATTTATGGGAACCTGGTCTCTGAGTTCAAGTTTTTGGAAGAAGTACTATGTTTCATAATATATACAGTTTTGTATATATATTTTTACTGCTTTGTCTTGAAGAACTTAGATCATTTCAATTTAGCTGAACTTCTTCACAGATGAAGCACTTCATTCAAAGATAAATAAATAGTGGTATCAGTCAACTAGAGATGGGCACGACTTGAAAAAAAATTTTTTTCGAGTTGTCGTTAGTCGGGCCAGTCCCGTTTCGGGTCGTTTCCGGTTTTCGCGAAAATTCGCAAAAATTAGTCGGTTCGTTTTTTCGTTTTTTCGTTGTCGTTAGTACTGGTTTTTTGGGGGGGGGGAGCGGGCTCCTGGAGGCACCTCTGTGGGGTGGGTGCCTCCTCTGGCCCGCTATAAAGGGAAAGTGGGCTCCTCACCCACTAGGAAGGGGAAGCAGGCTCCAAGAGACCCCTCTACATGGGGGTCTCCCTTCGTCACCTGCTGCTGCTGCAAAATGCTATGCAATAGCCATATGGATATTGCATAACATAATGTGCAGACAGTGAGACCAGTGAGAGTGATAGCGTCATGCCCGCCCTTCACAAGGCTCCCGCACCACCATGTCTCACACAGAAGGGAATTGTACTTGCTGCGTGTAGTGCAATGCAAGCAAGTAGATCTGGCTTTAAGGTGGCTTAGTGCAATGGCTAGGGTTAGGCTAGTGACGGGTAAGGTTACGGTGGGCTAGTGGGTTGCACCTCTGGGTGCCTCTCTGACCCACTAAGAAGACAGTCTGTGACGTATGGGTACGGAGTCAAGGGTTAGGGTTAGGGCTAGGGCAGGTTTTAGGGGGCTTTTTGGCACATCCCAGAAGTCTCCATGGCCAAGTGGCCATGCGATTGGTGGGATGGCTCCAAAAATTTGCATGGTCGTCCACTCCCACATGGCTGGCCACTCGGCCAGCCCATCATTGCGCAGGTGTAAATAAAATAAAATAAAATAAAATCAATGGAGGACAGAGGAGGAGAGGAGAGACATTTTGTTGCAAGAAAAAACCCACTGCTACTGTGAAAAAATCTGGCAGTTTATAAATTTCCGCGTGTTTCTGTTGTGCTTGTGTGTTTTTGGACCACGATTTCAAAAACAATATTGCGTTCGCCGCCCCATTTTGGATCCCCCGCCCGCACCGCATGGCATGGCGATGGCGACTCGCGAGTCCGGCTGCCCAGGATGGGGGGGAGGCGGGACCCCCCCTCCAGAAACCACCCCTCCGGTAGGTGCCCTGCGCCCTTAGTGAAGCAGGCATTTTTCCGCCTGCTTTTTTGGCCCGGGAATGGGTGGGGGAGAGTTTAAAAGTTTTTTCCTGTGCCGTCCGTGCCGCTTGCTTGCGCTTTAATTGCGGCGGTCGGCGGCCGGCGAGACTGGGCTTTTTGCTGGCTGGCTGCGAGCCTGCGGCGAGTCCCACAGAGCAGCCCACTAGGACGGGGGATGGGGGGGAGGCCGGGGACCTCCAGAAACAACCCCTCTGGTAGGTGCCCTGAGGCACGGCAGGCATTTTTCCGCCTGCTTTTTGGCCGGGAACCAAAATTGTTCATTCGTCGGTTCGAGCTCGAAGTCTGGCGGAGTAATTCCCGTTACCGTTTCCGTAGAGTAACGGAACCGAGTAACGGAAACGGAAACGGGAATACCGCTAAGTCGTGCCCATCTCTACAGTCAACAGATCTCACTTAATGGGTCTTGAATTACTGATTTCATCCATATAAACCTTTTGTACATTTGCAAATGGTTTTGGTTTTACTTTTGTTCAACAGTGTGTGGGCAAGGCCTCCTGGTCATGACACTCATTCTTGATATGCACTCTACTGTTGTTCAGATTGGGGCAATTTGTATGATGGCACCCACTAAGTGGAATGCTATAATCTTGCTATTAGATATGTGCCAGCATTTCTTACTTTTAGGCATATGTTGAAGGTACTGTTAAATCTTTCCTTATTATGTATAAGGATTGAGTTATTATTTTAAGCTTAATTTATGGCTTCATATTGTATTGTATGATTCTTTGAACTCTTGAGACATAAGTGGATTATAAATACATCTAAGTAAATACATAAGAAAGACATTTCCTTTTTCATGGTTTAGTGTTCTGGGGGCAGGAATGGTAATCCTTATGGAGTAATGGCCCCTAAATGAAGAGGAAAATAATATATTAGTCATTGGCAGAACACAGCCCATTACCATGTATGTTGTGTCATTACAGTCGTGATCGACTGTTTATGACCCCATGCCCATGGAATTTTCTTGGCAGGAATATTGGCGTGGCTTGCCAGTTCCTACTCCAGGTGCCTACAGCACCTGGTATTCCCTGGTGGTTGCCCCACCTCGCATATGAAAATTAATTTGTTTCTATGGGATGCTTTGTCTTATGAAAATTTCTTAATGTGAAGCACAGTTTCCCATGAATGCAAGGAAAACAAATTACTGTAGTCCATTCTGGAGGTCGGAAAAAGTAAAAAAAAGCATTTTTTTGTTCAAACCTCTTTATAAAGTGCACATTAAAGGCATGTAGAGCAGGAAACCTCCCCCCCCCCATGCAGAACACACGTAAAAAAGCAAGGAAACAAACCTCAGCTCACCCTCCTTCCTGCAATGTAATACAAAGCAATGCAAAAAGCATAGGAAAAAAAGCAAGGAAACTATGAACCTCAGCTCACCCCCCCCCCCGGTAATGCATCCTGGTAATTAAAGCCCACACTCTTTACGCAATCCTCACAGTCCTTCCGCTGAGAATTAACCACTCTGTGACAGTGCAAAGCAATGAAAAAGGCCTGGGGAAAACAGCAAGGAAACGACAAATCTCACCCCCCCCCCCCCCCCCCCCGGCAGTGTGAAGCAAAGCAATGCAAAAAGCACAGGAAAAGAGCAAAGAAATGAACCTCAGCTCACCCCCCCCCCCGCAGTGCTGAACACACAGAAAAAGGTATGTAAACCTCCATTCCCTACCTTTCCAAGTTCGAAATTCCCCAAACTGATGCAAAAATGTCCAGAATAGCTCCAAAACTAAAAAAAAAAGGACCTCCCACCCCTCCACAAACTATGGAGGCACAATGCATCCTGGGTACACTTTTTTGCTACACCCAATGGAAAAAATAGTATGTGAGGCATCCCACTGAAAATTTTCTTCTCATCATGCAAGGCGAATATTATGCAGGGTGCCACTGTATAGGTTTTGTTAATTAGTAGTTGTCCAACAAGTGCCAGGACACTTATGGGGAAGTTTAGTCCAAAACATTGATTTACCTTCCAACAAGTCATGACTCAGGAGGTAGATTCAATTTGATTAAGATATCACTAAATAAAAATAAATAAACAAAATAAATAAATAAATAATAAATAAATAAATAAATAAATAAATAAAAACCCTGCAAGTAGGATAGTTTTAAGTCTGAGAGAGTGCCAACAAAGTCCCCTTTATTTGGCTCACTTCTACATTACTGACTAGACATGGGCACGACTTGGTGAAATTCTCGTTTCCGTTTCCGTTCCTCGTTTCCGTTACGCAATGGAAACGGTAATGACAATTAAGCCGTCAGAACTCGAACTCGAACCAATAAAAGAAAAATTGGGTCTGATTTGTCGTTGTCGTTCATGGCATCGCGGCGATCGCGCGATGCCAAGCGGCACAGAAAAAAAGTTTAAAAAACAACAACCCGATTCCCGGCCAAAAAAGCAGGCGAAAATATGCCTGCCTGAGTGAGGGCACCTACCAGAGGGGTGGTTTCTGGGAGGGGGGTCCCCAGCCTCCCCCCTCTCCTGTCCTGGGCTGCTCTGGTGGGGGGCATCCTCGTCGTCTCGCCATGCCATGCGGTGTGAGGGGATCCAAAATGGCGACCACAATATTTTTTTTGAAATCGTGGTCCAAAAAAACACCAAAGCACCACACAGAAACATGAGGAAATTAGGTATTTTAACTGCCTGAATTTTTACAGTAGCAGCAATGGTTTTTTTTTTTTTGCAATAAAGGTCTGTCTCCAATCCCATTGATTTTATTTTATTTTATTTTTATTTTTTTACACCTGCACAATGATGGGCTGGCCATGGGATGGGACCATGCAAATTTTTGGAGCCGTTCCACCAATCGCATGGCCACTTGGCCAGGTTTTGACTGAGACTTCTGGGATGTGCCAGTCGGGCATAAAAAGCCCACTATAACCCTAGCCCTAACCCTAACCCTAACCCTAACCCATACGCCAGTACACTGTCCTTCTTAGTGGGTCAGAGGCACCCAGAGGTGCAGCCCACTAACTCACCCTAACCTTACCCGTAATAACTCTAAGCCTAGCCCTTGCCCTAACCCCAACCCTAAACCAGATCTGTACTCGCATTGCACTACACGCAAGTACACTTCCCTTCTTAGTGAGCCAGAGGGCGCCCAGCAGAGGCATTCTTCTCTCACCTCGCTCACAGTCCAAAGTTTCAAAAAACTCTGTACGCCAGTATGCTGTCCTTCTTAGTGAGCTAGAGGCACCCAAAAGAGGGGTGCCTCTGCCAGTGCCACTTGGTACGCAATGGCTACACAGTCATGTACCCTTCCTTTTCCCTTTGTAGTGGGCCAGAGGAGGCATCCACCCCAGAGAGGTGCCTCCAGGAGCCCGCTACCCTACCCGCCCAAACCAGTACTAATGACAGACGACAAACGAAACGACAAATTTTTGAAAAATTTCGCAACAAACGGAAATGAGCTGAAACGGGCCGGCTCCGACACACGACAACTCGAAACGTCTACTGACCCCAGGTTAATGAAACACTCTAATTGGTACATTGGCTGAAATCCAGTAATAAATTGCCATTACAGTAGCCCTGTGAAATCAGTGGAGGCTGTGATGGAGATGGCTTACCAACTCCTCACTGATTCAGTCAGCCTACTCTACTTGCACACTACTAATGGCTTGCAGCCAATAATTTTGCTTCAGTTCTGAGTAACCATGTTGATTTGCAAACTTTGAGTTCCTGAACCCAATTTTAATATTGGACAATAGAACCAAAAAGCAGTTGAATAAATACTTAGACTTTTGTAACAAAGCTAGATTGTGGTGCAGTAAAACCTTGCTGCTTCAGTATTCTTCAGTATCTACCTACCTGCCTACCTCATTGCTCTAGTACATTGCAGATAACTGGAAAATGTTAGGCACCTAACTGATCCAGCTTCCTTGTATGGTAGGCTTAAGGTTCCTTTAGTATTGGATCTGTTATGGCACTATAGGCTCTTCAGCTGTCCCACAATGCCATGTTTGGTTACAGACTCTGACTCCATATCCTGAAGGAGAAAACTAGACTATCAGACACATCTGTTGTTTGAGCAGCAGTTATGTTGGATTGCTATCAGTGCATCATTGCTGGAAGCTACAGTCCTTCTCACTGACAGGTCCAAGTAAATATTTTATGGATGTAACAGTTCTTTTAAGTGACATTGCCCCTCTTTTTATTAACATTTCTAGTTTATGATAGCTATCCCTACCCAGCATAATTTAAGCAGTTTGCTGCATGATTTGAGCGTATTATTTGCACAATAAATGCAAGCAGTTCTTTCCTGTTATAGATTAACTATGTTTTCTTCTCTAATGTGACTTGCACTGTTGCTTTAACCTTCATATTTACTCTGTATTGCAGAAATGCCAGGTGTGCCTTCTTTAAGAGTCATTACAATGACTTATGTGGCAGGTTCAGCTTGTCAGCCATTGAAGTGACTGTAAACCACCTAACAGTATTTGTATAATAATATAAGTACAGTGGACCCTCGTATAACAAATGGTTTGTATAACATAAAATTTGTACAACATAAAAAATTCTGGAGATAGGGGAAATTTGCTTAACATAATTGCCTATGGGGTGAATCTGTACAACATAAAAATGGGATCACTCTGTTTTCAATGCATTCTTATGGGAAATTTGTATCAAGGAGATTTTGCTTAACATAATTTCATTTGGAACGAATTAATTTCTTTATACAAGGTACCACTGTATTTATATGTTCAATTGTAAGTGAATTTACATATGCCCCAAGCAGGGGAGGATAAATCTACTAAAGTAATTCTATATGAACCAGATAGTCAAATCACATGTTTAAGGAAATATTTATTGACTATGAGTGCAATATTTTCTCTCCAAAAGAATCATCAGGGTAAACATTTTATAAGAGAGCCCCCCCTCTTCAGATGAACATGCCAATGATATTCTGTAGTTTAAGCCTCAGCTTCTCAGTCTTTCAAGAAAAAGACTTGAAAAAGAAAGGCAAATGTTACAGTTGGATGCATAACATATACAATTTCCTAAGAAGTATGACAGTATCTGAAAGAGAATTAAGCAAAGAGCAACAACAGGACATCAGAAATTCTGTATTTAACAAAGAACAAAAGGGAGATGTCATTACATTTCTGGCTACATACTGTATACATTTAGTATGGAAAGTCTTTTATTGTAGGCTTTTTGTCGTGTATTCTGTTGAGATCTTTGACGAGCTTTCTCTAAGTCATGTTTTATTTGAAAGCTAGATAGTGTTGCTGACTTCTACCTGCAGAATATTTTCTCCTCTGTTTGCACCTGTGAAAGACCACAAACCATTAAATGGCACCAAACTTTAAAACTGTGGAGTATAGGGCCAAATGTTCTTCATATGCCCACATTATTTACATTTAAAAAGAAAGATGATCAGTGAAGTCTATTTTTCCCAGTCAGATGATTAAATCTGTGAGTGAAAAGAGCTAACTCTTAACTCCTACCAGGCCTTGATAGCTGAAATGATTCTGGGTGGAAGAACAGCACCACATTCTTTTTCAAATAAAAAGTGGGCCTCAGTACCTCTGTGGAAGATGGACTACATAATAGTCAACAATTAAATAAATGAGATCAGAGAAGTTAGTGAAGTAGCAATAACAGCTATCTGCCAGAGAGGCACACATCCAGGGACAGCATTCCAGCAGTTTTATGCCTTAGCCTCCCCAGCCACAAAAAGTCCCTCCTATCAACTCCCATTGAATAGGAGAAGAGGTTTTACAGACATTCCCAATTCACCCATTCTAATATTAAGCCACGGGTCCTCAAACTTTTTAAACAGAACTGTTGGAGGCTGGGTGGCGGCGGCGGCAGTGGGAGGGGGCTGAAGGAACCTGGGGAGAGGGTTGGGGCAAGCAGTGGCAGCGGTGGTGGTGGTGGGGCAAGGGAACAAAGAGGGGAAACATTGGAACAAGTGGTGGTGGCAGCGGGGGGGGGCGAGTGAACCTAGGGAGGAGGGTTGGGGCAAGCTGTGACAGCGGTGGTGGTGGTGGGAGGGCGAGGGAAACAAGGGGGAGGGTTGGGGCAAGTGGTGGCGGCGGCTGTGGCAGTGACGGGGGGAGCAGGGGAGGCCCTCCTCTTTTAAAACGCAGGGCATAGTTTGACGAGCCCTGTTTTAAGCAATTAAACCACACACGTCCCTGTCTTTATTCCCCACCTACAATTTCACTCTCCCTAGTCTTGGAATATCTTTGTTCCTTTGGTCCATCAGTGCCAGGCACCACCTACTTCAAGGAGCCTCAAGAAGGCATGGGGACTTCAAGGTCAAAAGTTTACCCTATGTAAGGTCTGCAAGGTAACTCCTTTGTTAAGCAAGATTTTCTGTCTTTGCTCCAAATATATGCATGTGAAAATAACATCTTTTCATTTCTCACACTTCTTCGACAGGCATGTAGTAAACAAGGCTTCCTTCATAGCTAACTTGATTCTTAAAATACAGCTAACCCTTGAGTTCTTTTTGCAGGCCTATATCCCTTGTTTGTATATGTCAGTGTTGGTGAATCTGTGGCACGGGTGCCAAAGGTGGCACGTGGAGCCCTTTCTGTGGGCATGCGACATCACCCCCTCACAGCCACGACACTTCCCCCTCCACTCAGAGCATGCCACTGTGCTCCGTGCAGAGAGCCGGGCGAAGGGGAGGCAGTGGCTTGTGGGCTCATTCGTAGCCCCAGTTTACTCTCCAGCCACACTGCTCTGGGCACCCCAAAAGTGCTGTGGCCAGAGAGTAAACTGGGGCTACAAAGGAGCCCACAAACTGCTGCCTCCCATTTGCCTGGCGAGGGTGCTGTGGCTGCGGGAAATTTAAAAAACTGCTGTTCGATTCTCGCTTTCCCGAAGGGTAGCACCCCTGCTCTTTGATCCAGGTTTTCTCAAAAAGGGTGGCACCCTGAAGCATTTGCAACCAGGGGTACCACTCTATTCAGGTTAAATTGCCGTACTGGCACTTGGCAAAAAATAAGTGGGCTTTGAATCATAGTTTGGGCACTCAGTCTCCATCACTGGTATATGTTTTTCCTCTAAAAACATGCTACATACAAATGGGGACAAGTAATGTAATTGTTGGAATGTTATACCCTTGGAAAAAAAGGATAGCTAAAAACCACAAATAAACGTGTTTGAACGAAAGACACAGTAAAGAAGGAACATCTTGGAAAGAGTTACACAGTGAGGTTCCATCCATCTGTCTGCTCCCCCTCTTTCCAACCTTCCTAAAGCATTAATTAAAACCAATGCATTTTAGCACACTTTTAAAACTATTTTGCCTTTTTATAAAATAAGTAAAAACCTCACTGTCAAATTGAGTGAAGATGTTAGACTGCCATTTTGAGAATCTACAAGGGAATAGCATTAGACTTGCTTCTGGTATGGCATGGGTTTTTAATAGCTTTTTGGATGGTGAAGTGAAGTGAAGTGACAGGAAGATTTCAGGGCAGAAATTAGGCAGAAACAGTATTTGTGTTTGTGCACTTCTAATGAGAGGACTAGAGATGCAGCTTTCAGTCCCTTTCTTGTCTACCAGAGACCTCTTGGTAGTGGGGCGGCTAAAAAATCTGGTAAATAAATAAATAAATAAATAAACTCTAGTGAAAGATTATGTTGGCTAGTGACTTTTGTAGGCTTATTTTCATTAAAGGCAACTCTTGAGGTTGTGGGGACTGTGTTTTCTGCCCCCCCCATGCACCCAGCCCTTGGCATGACATTACATGACTGATTCCCTTTGAATCCTTCCCAGATAAAATTTTTAGTACCCCAAATGGTAACTCACACATCCAGAAAGCTCTCATGGGTCCAGTTTCACATTTAGATGTTATTCTGCCCAGCATAGTTTTTAGGTTATGAACTTAAATCAACATTACCAAGGTCTTTCCTGGTCTACATAAGTTTGGTGATAAGGATTACCTTTAAAGAACAAATTACCTCCTAAGACTTTGGAGCATGGTTTGCCATTTCAGGGACATTTTTTTCAGAGGTTCTTACATTCCAGGGCCTACATGTGTGTGGGATATCAACCACACTTTGATAACATATAAAGTGCTGAAGATTTATTTTGGTATACTTTTGTATCTATCCTTTCATATCATACTGGAGCACTGAATTAAATAGTGAAGCTGACTTTTATCGTTTGTACTACCAGATGCATAAGGACTGGAATAAAATGTGGTCTTCTTAGCACTTTGTGATATATTGCTCAAACTCTTGTACAAGCATTTGTGATGAATATTTCTTTAGTTTTCTTAATGGCTCTTCGGATCTAAATCTGTATTTAGTACCTTCCCTCAAAATCTTGTTTTATGACTAATTCTGCACCTCTTAAATTTTTTCAAATGAAGAGTATTCAATACATTCATTTTGAATTATTATTGTTCCATAATTGACACAAGCCGATAAAATTACTGTACAGTTATTCCTTATAGGCAAAATTGGTACGTACATCAAAATTTATGTTCAGAAAAGATTTGCTACATAAATCATCTAATTTATTCTTATTGTTTGAGTTCAACACAGATACAGAGTAATGGACTGGTACCGTTAGTGGAAGGCAAAGCTCTGCATACCAACCCTATGTTGACCTGTTTCTCCTTTATAAGCTGGCCTGCAACGTATTTAGATTAGCACAATGGAACCTCTGTTAAATGTTGAAGCATCAGTAAACTAGAATGCTTTAGTGCGAGATTGTGTGTTTTTGGTGCTTTCCATTTGTGCACCATGTTCTAACATCTCTCGCCTCCCCCTTCTTTTTATATTAACCTTACAAAACTAAAGGAGAGAGGGATGCATAGAAGAGCACAGATCTACAAATAAAAACCCCTCTTCCATAGATGTTTTGTGGACAATGAAGATGTTCGTATTGGAGGTGATACATTTCCTCTTAGCTTACTCAAAAGCCTTGTTGGATCAGACTATTGTATCTTTAATATCAGTGTCAACATACTGTATACTTGTTTTGCCAGAGTTTGTTCTTTCGTTTTGTTGCCATGAAAGAAATCTTTATTTCTTTTTATGGGACTGGTTTCCAAATGTTGGGTCCCAGATATTTTAGTACTAAAACTTTGAGAGAATATTACCATTTGTAGTAATGGGTTGAGCTATTGGCAGTTGTCCAAGTCTATGTGGGGCTACAGATTTGAGAATGCTGTTTTTAATCATACTATCTTGGACTTTTTCACATTCTTTCTAATCTGTGTTAAGCATTTTTTTAAAATTTATCCCTTTATTAGGGATAACATTGTCATGCTAAGTTTCAACCTTTCTGAAAGCTACCTGTCTAACTCTCCTTTTCAACTTAAAAACTGAAAGAAATCTCATTCCTTCAGATTAAAGACAATTAAATGGGGATTGGACCACCATTTTGCAGAGGTTTTCTCATTGTGCTGCATTTTGGCATTTAGTCTCCAAGGAAATGATCACCACTTGCAGATCAAAGTAGATTCTGGGCACCATTTAGAATTGCATTGGGTGGTGATCTGTTTTCCCAGGCCCCTCCCCCTTCATTTTCATTGAAGGGATAGAACTATGGAGGAAATGTTTGAAAGACTAGGGTAGGGATGGCGAACCTATGCCACCCCTGCCCTGCTGCTGCAGCCGATCCCGATCCCCCTGCCGCCACCATCCACATCACCCTTTCTGCCCCTGCTGACCCCGCCTCCGCCACCATCACCGCTGCCATCCCTGCCCCCTGCCACTGCTGATGACACTGACCCCGTCGCCCTTGCTGCCCTCGCCCCCACCCCTGCTCCCCCCACTGCCGCCGATCCTGGCCCCCCGCCGCCACCGTTCTCATCGCCATCGCCCTTTCCTTTCCACCCCTGCCACCGCCCCTGTCGCCGTGCTGCCTTCGCCCCCTGCCCCCCCCGCTCCTGGCGATCCCGACACACACACTCTGCCGTCGCTGCTGCTGTCCCCATCACCGGGTTTGAGCACTCAGTGTCAAAAAGGTTCACCATCCCTGGACTAGGGCCTGGGCAGGATGACAACGGAAGCCTAGTTCATCTGGCCTCTCCTTCCTCTCATCTAAGAGGACACCTTTTGTTTGACATTAGGTTAATCCATTGGTTGTTCCTCACCATGATCCCTTTTCTCTCCTGTTTTCCTTCCCCCCTTTCTTCCCACCCCCTACACCCCCATTAAGCAGAAGCCTCACTTATTTTTCAGGTTTGTGCTCCATGCAGAGTACGGTCCTGCTCAGACTGACATTGTAGTTTTACATTAGTTTGCTTTCAAGTATTTTTCCAGTCTGTGGGAGTAGCTGTGAGCTGAAACAAGGCAGAAGGTTTTGGTATTGGGCCCAAGAGTTTGTATCTGTGTGGCTCAACTTGTTGCTGATTCGAATTAAAATGAGGCATAGCTTTAACCCTGACCAGATTAGCACCAGTGGCTATGTTCAGAGGCTTATTGGTGCTATTTGGATGCCTTCCAGAGTGAAGGCCCAAGACATTTGTTCCCCTTCTCCACAATAATCATATCTCTTTGCTCAGCTGACCCTTGTTTTAGCAGCCCTTCTGTGGGTGTGCTGGCTAAATGTGATTTCTTGTGCTTTCCTAAGGGTTTCTGGCATGTACTGTGGCCCTAGGTAAGGGTTTGCTTTGCTTTAATTATGTTTATATTTGTATAAATGTATATTTGTCCTGTAATTATATTTTTAAACTTTTTGATATTTCTATGAAGGGATTGTTCAGGTAAACATGTGATTTCCCCTCCTATTACTGCATTAGACATTGTTGGGGTGTGTTTTTAAATAATTTCTCATGCTTATATTAGTTTTAAATATAGGAGTCAAGTACTCATACATTTTGACTATCATTGCAATCATGAGGTTGAATATTATTATTTTTTGAGTAAAAGTCATTTTGTTTCGCTACTGCACATTTTAAAAATGAATTGTATATGTCAAACACATGAAAAATTTTGGCCTGTCAACAATAACTGGATTCAGGTTCAACAAATAAAATAAATGTGCTTGGGCCTGTTGTAAGGTTACTTCATGATACAGTGGACCCTCGTATAACAAATGGATTGTATAACATAAAATCTGTACAGCATAAAAAATTCCAGAGATAGGGGAAATTTGCTTAACAGAATCACCTATCGGGCGAATCTGTACAACATAAAAGTGGTCGCGATTAGGGATTACTCTGTTTTCAATGCATTCTTATGGGAAATTTGTATAAAGGAATATTTGCTTAACATAATCTCATTTGGAACGAATTAATCCCTTTATACAAGGTACCACTGTACTGGCAACTACTTGTAATAAGAGGAGAGAATTTTTGTTCAGGTATAGTAGATTCAGTGGCATCCTTGAGAACAGAACCCACACAATTTGTGATTTAGTCAGCCAGAGATAGCTCCCCAGCTACACAGAGGCCAAGGCAGTCTTCTTTCGTTTTCTGTTTCGGGCTGCAACAATAAGGAGACAACTAAACACTTTGTATGTACCTGATGAGCTGTTTGGATTGGCGAGTCAGGATATATAGGCCTGATGTAAAGGAAGAAGCAAGTGAGAGAAAAATAACTTTTTGTTTTGCAGTATTTCTTGGTTGTTTTAAATTATAAGAATAGAACTGGCAGCAAGAAGGCATCAAATGAAAAATATTAGCCTGCTTTTCCTCTTCTTGAAGTTGGCCGACTAAGGAAATATATTACCCACCTTTGCTTGATGGACTCCGAGGCAGCATACATGATCCTCTCTCCCTGTTATTAACCTCTCAAGAATCCTTAAAGTATGCTAAGCTAAAAGTTACTGACTGTCCAAGGTCACATAGAGAGAGGGGTTTATAACCAGAAATATATTTTCTTTCTCATTGTTTCTTGCTTAAGGAAACTTGCTGGATTCATTTATAACAATGGTTTCATCTCACATGTGTTGCACTGGAGTAATCAGTTTTCTAAAATGCATTTTCATTCTGTTTCTGGCAAAACACAATACATTATTTCAAAGCTAGAGTTCCATTCAGTATAGTGTCTATTCCTTTTCTTATCCTTCTTTTGCCTCCTTTCCTCATGATCTTTAGCTATAACATCCACAGAGGTATTTTGATTCATTGTAATTAATATCCCTCCTGTATAACCAACCTCAGCATATGTTCACATATATGTTGTGTCTCAAATCTGTTGTCACAAACAGATACAGGGCAGCTTCCCTTTTTCCTGCATTGTAGCAGAATGAAGCACTCGGGGAGGGGGTGTTTTCAAATATGGGTAACATACTGTGAATGCCCAGAAATATGGTACCATATTTGTCCATCTAGATGCCCCTATGAACAGTATTAGGGCCTTTTCACACGACCCCTAAGATCCGCTGGTCCCTTAAATTCGGACCAAAGATCTTAGGGGTTCGTTGCCCTTCCTTCCTCCCCACCAGAGAAAGAGGGGGAAAAATGCAGCTCACCTGGAGGAGCTTCCCGGAGCTCCGTTTCTCTTCCGTTTCTCTTCTGCTTGCTTTTTTTCCTCCCACCTCTTCTCTTAAAGGGGCAGGAGGCAAAAAAACACACAAGCAGAAGCCAGGAGAGCCCTGCACTGACCAGATTAAATCCGGACCTGGGGATTTTCACCCACCTCAAGCAGGTACAAGAAAGTGCAGCTGGGTCGCGCTTAGGTGGGCGGGGTCGCACTTAATTGTCTGCAAAGTCTGGAGCTGGTGGGAAAACACTTGTAAGTTCCGGACCTTGTAGCCATTTCCTGCGGAGCTTAGGGGTCGTGTATAAAGGCCCTTAGACAACCCCCACTTAAGAACATAAGAACATAAGAAGAGCCATGCTGGATCAGGCCAACGGCCCATCTAGTCCAGCTTCCTGTATCTCACAGTGGCCTCACCAGATGCGTCTGGGAGCGCATGAGACTAGATATCTGTCTCCTGATACCACTCCCCTGCATCTGGTCCTTGAGGTACCCCGGTTTTAAGCTTGGAGATGATACATCTCCCTCATGGTTTGTAACCTGTGATGGACTTCTCCTCCAGGAATCTGTCTAATCCCCTTTTGAAGGGCATCCAGGCCAGATGCCATCACCACATCACCACACTTTCCCAAGCCATAATTACAGTTTCATAACCTCAACATACTTCTGTATATGAGATGACCCTAATTTTTAGTCTGATTTTTTTAGACAAAAATATAGTCTTATGTACAGAAAATACTGTAATAGTTGTGGTTTAAAGGTACATGTAATTAGTTTGTATGGTCCATGGAAATCAATACAACCTGATTTCATGTTTATGTGTTCAAGGTTTGGGAGGGAGGGAGGCCAAATTCTAAAAAAGCAATTGCATGTCAGGTGTCTTCATCTTTTCTGCACTTTTTAGTCCAGTGTGTACTTAACAGAATACCTGAATTTCCCCTTCCCTGAATATTTTGTGAATTTAGCAATTTAATCACTTGCTGTTCGTTTTTAAATGAACTAGTTATAATTTTATACAACTTCACTTTTTCTGGTTGGTAAGAAGAATAAAGTATTCAAGACATACCTCTGACTTATCGTTTAAATTCTTTGGGGTGTGTTTGTGTGTTTGCAGCAGTTAAGATGGCCCACAAGATACACTCTTATGCTCACTACCATTCACAAAGTAATGTCAAGCAAGGGAAAATCTCAGAAGCTGACTTGTTTTTTAACTAGTTTGCTACAGTGGTACCTCTATTTTACGAGCGGCTCTACTTACGAACAATTTGACTTAAGAGCAGAAAACTGTTGGCGTTTTAACTGCTGCCTTACAAATTTTAGATGTGGTCTGCTCTACTCACAATTTATTTTATTTTATTTTGCTTTTTAATTTTTTTTTTTTTTTTTAGATACGGCTGCATTTGACTTATGAGCATGCATTTGGAACAGATTAAACTCGCAAGTAGAGGTACCACTGTGCTTCATTCTTCGTACTGCACAGAACAAAAAGTTATATAAAAGCATAACTACTGTAGATGTTATCAGTTCTCACTTAAATAAAAAGCAGTTGTCTGACTGGTTATATAACTCATTGATGGACTACTTCATTCTAACTGTTCACTTCTGAATCAATAACTCTAACACTATGCCAGAACTTGAACAGCTGACTGACAGATTCTAACAGAATTGAACCCTTACTGTGGGGAAAAAGCAGGAGAGAACTCTTAGGTAGAAAGGGAACTATTGGCTGTTATTAACATTGGCATTCATTGTAGCTCCCTTCCAGCCCAAACCTCTTAAAGACGTAATATGAAGGTGAGATAGACGTTGGTTCTCAGCGCTCGGTAACAAGAGCATACTTTGGGCTTGATGGCTGCAATTCCATTCCTGTCATGTATGCCCAGAAGTGAAGAAAAATGTGTGCCTGCTAAGGGTTGCTTTACAAGTCAGATTTTGTCTATGTGAAGAGAATACTTGTGCAATGAAATACAGTGATACCCTTACTTACAAGCGGCTCGATTTAAGAGCAAAAACCTGTTGGTGTTTTAACTGCTGCCTTACAAATTTTAGATGTGGTCTGCTCTACTTACAATTTTTTAATTTTTAATTTTTCATTTTTCATTTGATTTTTAGATAGGACTGCTCCACTTTAAGAGTTGTTTGACTTGAGAGCATGCATTCAGAACAGATTAAACTCATAAGTAGACGTACAGTACCACCGTATCATGTGGGATCTGCTTTAAGAGTAAAAACCAAGCCAAGGAATAATTTGCTGATAATTAAAATGTACTTTCAGTTTTGCAAGAACAGATTAAATTAGATTTCAGCCAAGTATAGATTTTTCACAGCCTAATTGCATAGCTGATCATCACAACAATGGAATGTAAATGATTCTCTCACCCTGAGTCAATTCAGTTTTATTAAACTGATATGTCATGGCTTCGGAAGTACTATAAATTGTTTGTGGACTTTTTTCTTCTTTACAACAGTGTAAATTCCATTGTATAGATTAGAATGCAATTCACTATTCTGTGCTATTGTTATAAACACAAATAAACTGTTTATGAGAACCATGGAGTTAAACGTTTATCTACACAACTTGCTGGCTTAAAATAACTACAATAATTGTTTTGTTTAGTTAGTCTAGGTTATTTGTGATATAAGCTTCAGCTGGCATTCTTTGGTCATATTTCCAGAACATGTAAAAAGTAATACACCATTTTGAAAGAGATAGGTGAAGTTGTTGCATTCATCTAGTTCAGAACTCAAGTTCCTAACTAATATTGTTATGGTTTTGCTCTGTGCTTTCTAAAACCAAAGCTTTGTTACTATGTTGCAAACATAATTTTCTTCTTTCTGATAGTTGTATGTTTGGTTAATAAACATTGAATTGGCACATCAATGGCGTGCCAATTCAGTGATGTAATTAATGGTGAAATTAATCTAACACTGCATGTTTATATATGAAATAGTAATGCATGGAGAATACAGTAAACATTTGAATTTCTGTTACGTAGTATCATTAACAATAATGAATGTGCAAATAGTTTAGAGATCATTATCCTGTGTTTGTGAATCATTGTCAGAGAGGTGCTTTAAAGTGGACCTTGGTCCCTTCCCTGCACTATCACAGAAACAACTTCTAACATTATACAAGGCAGTCAAGGAAAACATTTAGATAGCCACAAAATTTTCCACAAACCGGGGGGGGCGGGCTTTTTAATGTATCTGTACAAATATGACATATCTGCTAATACAATATTTTTCAACATCAACACAAATAGAATTACTAAATGCAGTTAGCGCGATTGAACAGCTTGACTTCAATAACCGTTCTTGAAAACATTAAGTAAAGGAACATGAAGGATTTTCAGATGACAAGAAAAGAATTGCATCTGATCACACTAAAAAGTGTCATCTTGCCTGAAGCAATCTCCCTTAAAGCAACATTTCTGTTTGTCTGGGAAATGCTCCTGTCAGGCCTCCCAAAAGGATGTCAGCTCTGCGATCAGATGAAAAAGGTCCAGCATGGGGAAGGATGGGCGTCAGGCTGGAGCACTATTGGCTGTATGTCAAATGATCACCAGGAAATAGCTCTCACCATTTGAAATATACCATATGCAGTCCAAAATGCAAGTTCTTTCCCCGTTGGATTGTAAAGTTACCATATAAGGCACAGTACTGGATATCCAAAGTCCTGGGTCGTCTGTCTTTTCGCCCCTCTTCTCCTCACCAGAGCTTCCACTCTTCTCCTCACCTTTGCCAGTTAACAGCAGAACTTGCTCCACATTCCTTTTTTTTAATAATCCAAAAGGGTCCACGCTTTCCCAGAACTGACATAGAGTTTGAGGACACCCTGGAGAAATAAAGATGCCAGGTACAACTATAGTTTTGCCTTTCAAGATTGCCTGAACTTTGACAGTGCAGTACTACAAACCATACCCATCCACTTTTATTTGATTGCTTTATTGCTACCATGTCTTATAGTAATAATATATTGGAAGTTTCTAATTTCCTCATTCATGCACTGAGGAAAGGTGCAAAAGAGTACGCAGTTGGAAGCTTCTCTTGCTTCATTCTCATCATAGTTTATTTTGATGTTTGGAGGCAATCCATGAAAGCCACTGAATGAAGCTAGTGTCAAGTATCTGCCTAAGAAGGAACATTCTATGTTTTCATTCTTTGTCAGAAATGAAAACTATTATACTCAGAGGTGCTTTCGGAGAACTCAGTGTCTGCACATACATTACATACTGATTGTTGAACAATTACAGTTTTTTAAAAATATCTTTGTTGAAGTTATATTCACAGCACAAATATCTTGTTTTGTATATCCATTAGGCATTCTTTCTGGGTTTATCATAGTCAACTAAGGTGGTACTGAGCTCCTCCCAGTGATTTTTTATGAGTACACTATTCACTACCTTCTTGAACAAAATAAATGTTTGCTCTGTTGTTCACATCCCTTGGCTTTATAAAGGTCAGCTGCTCCTTTTCCCTTTGGGTTAACTTTGCAGAGGTTCTACAGCGGCCCTATGTCCAGTTTCCAGGACAAGGATAAAACATTTACAATCACAAGATTTTATATTACTCTTTCCTTTAAATGTACTAGAGTTATGTGTGTTATGAAAAGTGTTTACCTATTTGAGATAAAAATAAGATGCATGGAATGTATTGAAACTGGTTCTGTCTTGCTTGAAGCAAAAACTACTTTATATTTGATCACTGGCACTGCCAAACTCGAAGTATTATTCTATTTATTTATTCATTTATTTATTTGATTTCTCTACCGCACCATCTGGCACAAGTGCTACTCTGGGTGGTTTACAAAAATTTAAGATAAATACAACAAGCATAATACCAAACATAAAACAAACATATTAGCACATAGCTAAAATATAAATCAAAATTACAGACAATAATAGAATTAAAAAGCCTTAAAGGAGAGAACCCCAGATACTGGGGTTCTCAACCAGCTATTGGAAAGTACAGTAATTAATATAAAATAATACTGCATACAAGTTACACCTGGAAAACTGCAATCTGCATTAGTAGTCTCTTGAAATCTGAAAGCATTAGATGCTGTGTAGCCTGTTAAAATTCAAAATGGTTTCTACTGCCATCAAGAGGAGATTGGTAAAATATCATTAAAACAACTTCAGCAATTCCTTCTTTGGAACTAGACCTGTAAAATTATGTGGTCTGTTATTGTTCTTTTTGTGTAATAAATATTTTTGAAACTGTATAATAAACATTTTTAAACTGGTTCATTACTGCAACAAAGGAAGCACTAAACAGGACAGTAGAATTAAAATGATTTCTAGTAATTTCAAAGTTCAAATTGAATGATAATGATAAATGTTTTGTGTTGACTTCATGCACACACACTGTCTTTTCTCTCTGGCAGTTTTTTAGTATGAAAGTCTGAAACAATTTTTAAGATAAATTTCTCATCTTGGACGGCTGGGGGAATAACCATCCATCTCCCCTACAATATTTATTTAGTAGAGTCTCTGCTAGATTTTGGAGGGAACCTTCTTCTTTAAATTTCCATAGTGCAACACTGCCCATTCAGGAGGATGTCTGAACTCTCTCTGTGGCATTTTGAAGGACTTGGGGGATCCTCCAAGAAAAGACAGAGAGACAAGCGCTCTTCTGTTGATGTGACAAGAAGGGTCACCCTAAGTGTTTCTCTGAGTGCCATGTCCTTATAGAATGTTGGCGATCAGTAGCATAATCTGTTTTTTTTTCTAAAGCTGTTCTAAAGCTGTTCTGCGAAATAGAGAAGCTGTACTCACTGCGAACCATTGGCTTCAATTCTTAAGCCAGAAGATTCTTCTGTGCCCTGGGCCATTCTGTGGCATTTTGAAGGACTTGGGGGATCCTTCAAGAAAAGACAGAGAGACAAGCTCTCTTCTGTTGATATGACAAGAAGGGTCACCCTAAGTGTTTCTCTGAGTGCCATGTCCTTATAGAACATTGGCGATCAGTGGCATAATCTGTTTTTTTTTATCTAAAGCTGTTCTAAATAGAGAAGCTGTGCTCACTGCGAACCATTGGCTTCAATTCTTAAGCCAGAAGATTCTTCTGTGGCCTGGGCCATGCTTCCTATCTATTTTTCCTTGAAGGATAGCCTGCAGCAGATGGATTTTGTTATTGAACATGATATGACCAAAATGTTGTCATGTTCTTCTGTTTATGGTACTGAGAATTTCTAACTTTTATTCATGAGCTGTAATACAGCTACATTAGTGATTCCGGCTGTCCAATATATTTTCAGAATTCGTCTGTACGTCCAAATTTCAAATGCTTCCAGCTTCCTGCATAATGCGTCTGTATGGGTCCAAGTTTCAACACAATAGAGAAGTACTGTATACTAAATACATAGGATCAAAGTATTCTAGTATGAATTCTGGTAGATAAGTCTTGATTTCCTCATTTTTTTGGAATGAATTTCTAGCTTGTGCAATTCTATAACAGATTTCATATGAAAAACTCCCAGTTATCGTTGACATAGAATCCCAAGTATTTATAAGATGTGTGGAAGCTGTCATGGCAACTGGACTTTTTTTCTTGAGAGATTGAAACCTTTTGCTGCTCATCTAAACAGCTTTGTCAATCTGAGGAAAGTTAGTGGTGAGTACTCCAATTTATGGTTCACCTTGATTTCACATTACCCTGCTCTGAATAGGCTCATAAGTTGGACAATGGCCTGAATAGGCTCTTGAACTCTCAAGAAAAAAAGCCCAGTTGACATGACTCAAATTCCAGATAACTCAACATGGATGGTTGAGAATCTTTACAGACATACTTATAAGATTATACTCCCTCAATTCTATTGCTGCCAATCTTGGGAAGGTTTTCTGTAATACTTTTTTTTAACTGATAACCATCCATTTTGTCTTCTTCACGTTAAATCGCAATTCCATGGCATTGCTTTCTGTAGCAACAGAATCCAATAATCCTTGCAAATCTGCCAGACTAGTTGCGAGCAGGAAAGTGTCGCCATTGTATCTAATGTTATTAACAAGCACAACATTCACCTTCACACCTTGGTTCTTTTCTTCAAGAGCATCCTGGAAAAAAAAATTTCTGAATAGATATTAAAAAGTAGAGGTGATGAACACCTTTCATAATTGACTCCTCTTCTAATATCTGACCATCTGTCCGGACACCAGCATGCTGATTCCAATACAATAAGTACAAATTCCCAATTAATCAGTTAAGTGTTTACTAAAGGAAAATTTATGTGTACAATACTTGTTGCTCATCCGTAAACTAAGAAGTAATCTTACATAATAGTTGTTTTGTTTATAAGGTATACATTTTGGTAATATAATTTGCTGAGAATATTAAGAACCACAATGACAGTATTGTCAGTAAATTATACAGTTTATCTGTAACTCAAGAAAGATTATAGGATTATTTTAAATGAATCAGGGTTGATTCATACATGCAGAAGTTCAAATTACAACTTTCTTTTACCTTTGTCTCAGCTCAGAAAGTATATGAGCAATCACTGGCCTGAAAGATCTCTAAAAGGCAGAAAATTCTATCCTCATGAGCACACATTTGTCTGGATTTTTTAGTCCCATAGAAGCTGAGTACTACTTAAAATTTAGGTGTGTCTTACATTCCAGTCCCAAGCAAGGGAGATAGAGAAAATTGCAGTAACTACAGAAGAACAGACTTAATTCCTTGTGTAAGCAAAATGAAGCTGAAAATTCTGCAACAAAGAGTTTTACTATAGGGAATGAAAAATTCCAGATATTCAAGTTGGATTCAGAAATGACGAGATCACACTGCAAATACAAACTGGTTGCTGGAGTGTACCAGAGAACTGAATTGTTAAAAGCTAAAGATCATTCAAAAATAAATTTGTGTCACAACATTTGATTGATGGTACACAACTCATATTATAGGTACTGCTAGAAAAACAGAATGGTTCCCATTGTCAAGCATGGTCAGAAAAGGCTGTGTTTTATCTCCTTATCTGTTCAATCTATATGCAGAACATGTCATTTATTAGATTCAGATGAAGGAGGACCTGTAATGGCCAGGGCATGGGCGGCAACTATGATATCAGCAAGGGGGCCAGGGCCAGGGTGTAAGCCAAGAGTATGGTCAGCTAATCCAAGTTCAAGATTCACAGAGAGGATCATCAACCAGTCCAAGCTCAAGATTCACAGAGAGGATCATCAGCCAGTCCAAGTTCAAGATTCACACAAACACAGTCCAACAGGGAGGGGAATGTCAAAGAGGAAGACTTACAGGGTAGCAGCATTCCAGTAATGATCACAACAACAGGCCCAAAGCTTTAGGAGTCCAAGGTCTCACATTGTTAAGGCAAGGAACAGGGAGCGCCACCAGCTAGCTTTATGCCAGTAGCAGGCACACCAGCTGCACTCTCTGATTGCCTCAGCCTGAGAGGGGCCTGACTCTGCAAGGAGGCTCCATATTTGCTGGGTCATGCGGCCCCAATCCTGACAGGACCATTATTTTAAACCAGGCAGATGATGTGGTGACATTTTTGGGGGAAATACCAATTATCTGAAATGATTACTATCAGAGGATAATGAAGGCGCAAAAGCAAAATTACAGTCCAACATTAAAAGACATGACCCTAGAAAGTGACAGAATTTTAATGAAGAAATTAAAATAGCTAAAGATTATCTATACCTTGGCCATCAATTAAAACTGAGACTTGAGCCAAGAAAACAGAAGACTGACATGAAGAAACCAAAAAGCTGAATAGTGAAGGAGGTTGGCCAAATAAATAAATAAATAAGATTCATCATCTTGGTGTTGAGGGAGACTTTATAGATACTATGGTCCTCCAGAAACATAAGTAAATAGTTTGTAGATCAAACTAAGACTACATTCTTTGTAAAGGTCATAATCCTTGGAAGCAAATTGCTGTAAATTAAGAGGGCATATGTTGCATACTGAATCATGTGACTCATTTTCTGGGAATTTGCATGTCAATATTTATTTATTTATTTATTTATTTGTTTGTTTGTTTGTTCATTACTGTATTTGTATAACTGTGTAACAAGATTTCAGCCTATGAGTCCTCTGGTTACAGTATTTGAATGTTCATATTTTGGCAGATCAGACCTGAACTCATTGCCTCAATATCACTCTGCAGCATCACGTTTAAATAATGCAGAAATAGGTTTATTATATTCCTCATTCACGTTTTTAATTTAGTTCCTCTTCAAAGTTAAATCCTTTAAATCTTCTTTAGACTTCTTAATCTCTCCATATGGAAAGTTCAAGATTCTTTAACCTTCAAAGCATGCTTTCATTTTGGTTGTATTTTGTTCACTCGTTTGTGTTAGATTTAGATTACATGGTTAAACTAGAATTTAGAAATTAAAATGGCATATTAAGTTATGCAACTCATTACATGGTTAAACTAGAATTTAGAAATTAAAATGGCATATTAAGTTATGCAACCCACTGTGTGATCAACTTTAAAGACTGTTATCAGTATATTTTAAATCCTGTTTGTATCAAATGAAATATTTCTGATTAAAACATCAATCACTTCTGTGTTACATATTTTTAAACTTCTTTACTATGCAGCATCAATATATTATTTTCCTTTGATCTATAGGTGACAACAAGTGGTGTTCTATTATTTCCTCTTGGTCTGTCTTGTAGTAAATCATTCCTAGGGTGCAGTCCCGTCTTGTTCATTTTGTTCCATGAGAATTGTAGTTTGAGAAATAATGACAGTAGTTTCAATTTCAAATAATATTATTGGGACTGGAACAGGTTTAAGTGGGGGGGAGTTTATGAGATTTTGGGGTTTGTCAGGAGGGGTGATTAAAAATATTGTGAGTGTTTCAGGCTCAAATGGAAGTGAACATTATTGATGTTGTGGTGTAACTTGTTAAGTGATTGTTATTCTTGGGTCCACAAATCTCAACAGATAGAGGACAGGCTTTATTTATTTATTTATTTATTTATTTATTTATTTATTTATTTATTTATTGTTGGATTTATACCCCCCCATCTTCCCAAGGGAACTCTGGGTGGCTTCCAGCAATCTGACCGGTGCAGCAATGGTCAGGGTACAATACAAGATACAATACAAGATACAATAAACGGTGTCAATACACAATACAATACGACAGACAAACAGGAAATTAAAATAAGCACTGCTAGCACCCTTTGCAGGCATAATAGAGGCCTCAATGGCCCAACATCTTTAAAAATAATGGCAATGATGGCAGATGGCGGGTTAAAAAAACCAACTGTGTAAGTTACACTTGGTCGCCAAAGGCCTCTCGAAAGGCATTTTTAAAAGCAGAATAAAGCATTTTTAAAAGGTATGCTTTGGGGCCATGTGAATGTTTGTGACTGCTATTGGTTTGATAATAAGCCATATTTCTTATATTGATTAATGTTATGGAACCTAGCAGGACTTCCAGATATCATCTAGCTACCAAATACTTCCACTATGTACCTTCCCACAATTATTTCAGCTGTATTTCTAACTGAAATAATTGAGGGTAGGTTCATAGTGGGAGAATTTGGTGATTAGGTAATAGCTGCAAATGCTGTTACTTTCCATAAGGTTTATTAATAGGGAAGATATAGCTGTGTTTTGAGTTTGGAATTCTGATCTGTCTTTCTCATCTGTCAGACTACGAAAATAATCATCTTAAACTAATTGACTCACATATTTTGCATGCATGGCATGACGAATTCATTTGGTTCCTTAAAGCTTAGATAGAAAGTGGAGGAGCAAGTGATTTTTCATTATTTAGTAGTCACCTTTATAAAAACACAAATTAATCTATGTGGCTTAGAGAAATGTGGCAGATAATAAGATCTCTTTAGAAAACAGAGTTCATTTGATTTTTATATACTTCCCCATTACTAATAGTAAAAGCTACTAAATGACCGAAAATACTTAAAAGGGAGAGACCAGTATCGTCCCCAACATTACACAAATGTAGGTGATATATTTTATTGGATCACTAAAAATAGTGTCTCCTTTAGTTGTGGGAGTAGGGAAAAGCAAGCATAAAGGTATAGCAGTAACTTGCAGTACAAGTAAGGGCCCATATTTTAGATAATTCACCAGGCAAAAATAGCTAGTTGTTCCAAAGTTGTTCCAAATTGAAAGCCTGATTAACGTTTTAACTTGCATGGCAGAAGTTTCAGAGAGGGTAGCCGTGTTAGTCTTTTCAAGAATTGCAGGCAAAAATCAAAGAAAAACAAAACAAAACAAAAGACATAACACGTCAACGAAACATTATATTAAAATATGAAAGTTAGTCTTTAAGGTGCCACATGTTTTGTGTCTTTTGTTTTGTTTTGTTTTTCTTTGATTTTTGCCAGCAGTGTTTTAACTTGATGAGCGCAAATTCTTATTCTGGTTCTCTGATTGTCCTGTAAAGAATTAATGTGGCTAGTGTTGAGAGTCCACAGGCAGGGTTGTATTTGGCCATCAATGGTATAATATATAGACCAGAACAAAAAAGTGTGGTTCCAGAACAAAAAAGTGTGGCCAGTGTGGTTCCAAAGATTACACAAATGCAAGACTGATAATTTGATGGATCATTTGAATTAATCATATTGATAGCATAGAAAGATGCATTTGTTTGTTTGTTTCAGTTACAATAACATGAGATCAATAAAGAATGTTCAGCTTGGATGTAAAGTTTTAAAGATTAAAAAAAACCTAAATGCACCTCAGTGCATAAATTAATATAAAGATAGAATACAGTAATTAGAACTTAGAACTCATCAGTTCTTTGGCATAATTATCAACAGATGACTTCCTTCTTCCTCCTAACAATTTATAATTCTAAAGCAGAAAGGGTCTGGGAATATTACATTGCCCAGATTCAAATCTACACATGGTTATACAGTATTGCTCACCTGGCAGATGGAAAATAACCTAAGAAGAACTACATGACTAACAAATATTAGAAAGTGTCAGGTCTGAAGAAGTTTAGATAGAAGTCTGCCTGTGTTGCCTATAAAGAATAGCCACAGTACATGATACAATTGTCAAATGCAGTAAAACACAGTATGAGGCTCTTACAAGCAGGATCACCCAAGGAGGAATGGTCTCAGCTGAAACACCAGACTGATGTGTTCTCCCTCATCAAGAGTAACAGCTGAATAGTGAATAGTTCCAATTATGACGAGGATGGAGAAATGTTTGGAGAGCAGCTACTGGGCAGCAAGGTCAACGTCACTCAAGCTAACTTTTGTTAGTACTGCTCAGAAGAAGGCAATGGTAAACCACTACTGAACCTTTCCATTCTCAAAAATCCTATGCAAAGACAGTCTAAACTGGAACTAGAGATAGTGCTGGAAAATGAGACTTCCAGGACAAAAGCATTCAATCAGCTACTAGGAAGGGGAAAATAAGAAGTACAAATAGCTCTGACACAAATGATGTAAGTAGATTAAAACTAAAAGGACCATATGTACAATTGTGACATATATAGAACATGTGAATCAAAGTAAACTGGAAACTAAAGCAAGAAATGGAACATTTACATATTGCAGTGCTTGGTTTCAGTGAAGTAAAATGAACTGGAATGTAACAGTTTTAGCCAGACAACAACAACTCTGGAAATGAAAATCTTAGAAAAAAAATGGAAAAAACTGAGGCAAGATGTAGCACAGGCACTTCTTATCAACTATAACACAGTGTCTGACCATTGCGTTTTCATTTAATCCCATTAACATGTGAGATTATTTGAATGCCTACTAAACAAAATACCCCATGTTAAGAATCAAGACAAACACTGCTACTTACAGATTTCAAAATAATGAGTCAAAATGTGTATATATTATTTATTTATTTATTTATTTATTGTTATATTTATATCCCGATTATCTCCTAAATTAGGACTCTAAGCGGCGAACAGAAGCGGCCGAGCGCCAACAGACAGAGAATAAATTACAACTAAATCCAATAACAACATCAAAATAAACCAATATAATACAAATATAGAATAAAAATCCTAGTACCTCCTTGTGCGTCCCAGCACGCCAAGGCGTGAATCCTAACAATTAAAATCGGAGACACCAGTAGTCAGCAGTCAATAAGTAATAACGATGGTGGAAAAAAAAAATTAAGGAGAATTAAGATTCGCCAAAGGCCTCTCGGAATAAGAAGGTTTTTAACATTTTCCGAAAGGCCTGCAGGGACTCTGCAGAGCGCACTTCGCTAGGGATAGAGTTCCATATGGAAGGGGCTGCCACTGAGAAAGCCCGGTTCCGGGTAACCACCCTCCGGGCTTCTCGGGGAGTGGCAACCCGGAGCGAGTGCGCTCGCACCTTCCGAAATGGACAGGCCGAGGTGGATCGCTGGACGATACGCTCTGTCAGGTAATCCAGTCCCAAGCCATGGAGGGTTTTATAAACTAAAACCAAGACCTTGAATCTAATCTGGGCCGCAACGGGCAACCAATGCAGGCGAGCCAGGACTGGGGTGATGTGGTCATAGCAACGCACACCAACCACCAGCCTGGCCGCTGCATTCTGCACCCGCTGCAGACGCCGGAGAAGAGTCAAGGGCAACCCCATGTAGAGGGCGTTGCAGTAGTCCAGCCTCGAGATCACCAGTGCTTGGACCACTGTTCTCAGAGAGTCAACATCCAGGAACGGGCGGATCTGGGCGATCTGGCGAAGATGGTATTACAGTCATGGGCAACATTTCTTCATCCTCCCCTGGACCTCAGGAGGCCATAGTCCCATTTTGGGATCTTCCAGACCTGCATGAAGGCTACAGAGAACAACTTCCTATCTGTGATACATCTTGTTCCCGTCCTATCACCAGTTGGATTTCATCATGGCCATAGAAGAATCATAGAAGAAGAAACATAGAAGAATTTAGTTGGAAGGGGCCTATTGAATCCAACCCCCTGCTCAATGTAGGAATCAAAATCAAAGTGCAGCGGTACGTCGGTTTAAGAATGCCTCAGTTACAGAAAAACTCGGTTTAAGAAAAGAAATGATTGGAAATGGAGATGCCTTGGTTTAAGGAAAAAATTCAATGGAATGCCCGGTTTCAGTTTTTTCCATAAGGCAATAAAAGTTGATGTGTGATGTTCACAGGATGAAAAAAATGGGGATACTTCAATTTATGAAAATTTTAACTGGAATGCTCCAGTTTGCCTTTTTTTTCTGACTTCCAGAAAAGATTCATTGGTTTTCTATGCATTCCTATGAAAAACTGCGTTTCAGTTTAATAATTTTTCACAATACAAAATGGCCCAGAGAATAAATTGATTATTTAAGCTGAGGTACCACTGTATATCTGTTGGTTGTCCAATTTTCTCTTGAATACCTCCAGCATTGGAGTGCTTACCACTTTCAGTCCCCCCTCAGAGACCTTTTTTTCTAGACTAAAAAGCCCCAAACACCATAGCCTTTCCTCATAAGGGAGGTCCCCTAGCCCAGTAATCATGGGGCTCGTGGTGCAGTGGTTAAATAATTGTACTGCAGGTAAAACTGTGCTCACAACCTGGGGTTCAATCCCAGATAGCAGGCTCAAGTTTCACTCAGCCTTCCATCCTTCCGAGGTCGGTAAAATCAGGGCCGGCACATCCATTAAAGCAAACTAGGCAGTTGCCTAGGGCGCCAAAATGGAGAGGGGGCGCTGGCCAGCCTGCTGCCCCCCTGCCCCCCCACTGCTGGACACCGCCGTCCGTCCCCCCGCTGCCCATCGCCGTCCGCCTGCCACCCCCTGCGCCCATCGCCACCCCGCCCTGCCCACCGCCCTGCCCCCTGCCCCCTGCCCCCTGCCCCCGCCCACCCCACCCCCCCCCCATCCCTCACCTAGGGCGCAAAAAAACCTAGCGCCAGCCCTGGGTAAAATGAGTACCCAGCTTCCGGGGGGGGGGGAATGTGTAGTCTGCATACTGTAATGAAACTGTAAACTGCCCAGAGACTACTTGAAGTGATATGGGGCAGTATATAAGCAGAAATCTTTGCTTTTTTGAGTTGCTCTCTTCTGCACCTTTTCCAGTTCCACTAAGTCTTTTAAGAGATGAAGTGACAAAAACTGTACACAATACTCCAGTTGTGGCCTTAACATTGTTTTCTACAATGGCATTATACACTTGCAATTTTATTTTATGTCCCCTTTTTGATGATCCCTAGCATGTAATTGGCCTTCTTCACCACCACCACACACTGGGTTGACACTTTCATCAAGCTGTCCATTAGCACACCAAGATCTCATGGACAACTCAGAACCCATTACAGTAGCTGATAACTAATGTTTTGATTTTTTTGTCCCAATGTGTATTACTGGGCATTTTCTTAAATTGAAATGTGTTTGCCATTTGGCTGCCCATTCTCTTGAGTTTGGAGAGATCCTTCTAGAGCTCTTCACAATCCCTTCTGGTTTTCACCACTTGGAAAAGTTCTGTGTCTTCTGCAAACTTGGCCACCTCACTGGTTATCCTGGTCTCCAGGTTTTTTATGAACTGGTTGAAAAGCACTAGTCCCAGGAAGGATCCCTGGGGCACACATTACATATGATGCCATATTTAATTTTAGGGGGAAAGTACCATAGAACAAGTTCATTAATTATACTTCTTCGACTTTTGCTTAAAGGGATAAAAATGACTGAAATAGTTATATGGCCAAAGCAATATGCTGTCTAGAATAGAATGGTTGAGGTAGAATAGAATGTTTGCTGTAAAACCATTTCATTTAAAATGCTGCCTGTACAGTACTTTCATTTTAAGAATTAATTTTTGTCTTTGTTTTATTTCTGACTTGTTTTTCTGTGGGCTAAAGGTGACCTTCAGTTTGCTCGTGTAGGTTGGATCCATGCCGAAGCTTGTACTTCAGATACTTTATCAGGAATATTTCAGACTGTTTGGGGAAGTGATGGTAATTGAAAGTCAGCCAACACAGTTAGTTTCCTAAGCCCTAATAAGGAAAGCTAATTTTGGAACCTGTCTTGTTATCAGTCCAGGAGCTGTTATAAGCTATGTCAGTTATTTTACAACATCTCAGTCAGGGTCTTTAATGAAGATTAAAATACTGTATATCTATATAAAGGCTTCTTGACACCCATGTTATTAGCACTTAGAAAATACTTTATTTTCTAAATAACAGGAGACGCTTGTGACTGGTAGAGGAACAAAATATCTGGATGTTGTTTATTGTGGTCTTATATTTATAAATTCTCAAAACAGAGTCAACATTCCAATTGTTACAGCCAGTTTCTTCTGCCTATATTCTGCCTTTTCAGGGCTTCATTTAAAAACAAATAAATGAAATTTATTGGTGCCCAGTTACCCTAAAAACTATCATCTTCTTTGGTTTTGGAAAGTTAGCCTGGTCTAATAAGGTCAGAAAAATACTAAAATTGCCTTTCCAAAAGCTTACTGACATCTTGCTAGAGAAGCAAAGATATCTCATTTGTGCACGAATTTTGATGGTCTTTTTTTCCTAGGGTGGAATACCTTGTTTATATTCATCCCACTCTAACTCCAGAAGGTAGTGGTTTCTCTATGGTCTCTGTTATGGGATCTGTCCTTAGGTAGAATTTCATTTAGATCTTTCCAGAGGTGGCAAGATTGTCTTCACAACACATGACAAAATGAGTTTCGTTTTGACTATTGCTGCAGCATCATCTTTAGAATTATCTTCCTAATTTCTCCTTGGTATATCAATGGTGGATTTCTTGGGGTTTTTTTTCTGTTCTTCCTCTTTACCTCCCCCTCCTGCTTTATCTATTGTGATATTTGTGTTAGTATTTTCTGTTTTCATTGTGGTACACCTGCTACTGGACATTTGCAAGCCTTGTGTTCCCAAAACATTTTTCTATCTGTCATGCTGTTGCGCTGACCACAGTGCAAAGTATACTATCTCTCAGAAAAGGCCACATTGTTGAATTCTGCCAACATTCCCAAGGAGTCCTGTAGAAATTAATCAAACAGGCATATAGAAGTTCTTAGGGAAGTTTTTAGAAGTGCTTTGGGAACAGACCTGAATAGCTGTGAATATTGCGGATTGGAGATGGACACAAACCTCGGTTTGGAGGTTTGTGATGATCTGTACGTGCAGCACCAGAGATACTGCATGTTCCCTTTCCCCCCAGCTCCCTGGCTGGAGTCCCCCACTCGCTGGTCAGCACACGATTCCTTCCTCTTCCTCGTTGATGGCTATTCAACAGTCTCAAAAGGAGCACATACTTCCCTGCCCAGTCTCTGCTGCTGATTGCTCGCAAATAAGGGGTAGGACAGGCAACCCTGTGCTCCTGTTGGGTACTGGGTGAAAAAAACCAAAGAGGAGGAGAGGATTGTGCTCCGGCTAGTGAGTGGATCCTTGGCTAGGGAGATGGGGTAAATGTGCAAAACCGGTCCCATGAGTATGAACCAGCATAACCCCCTGAACTTAGGTATGTGCCCGTTTCTCTTGCTACGGATGATTTAGTGCAGTATCTCAGACCATCTCTTTGTTTGAATTTGCCATCAGAGGAATAGGAACATGATTACTATCTAGTAATCCTTACAACACACAGCCTGGAAAACATCTACAGTACTTCATTAGTACCCACACTTGTATTGGCCATAGTAGAGGTCAGATGGAAACACATCAATCATACAAGTAAATATGGTCTTGATTAGAGATGGGCACAAAATGGAAGAATCCCGTTTCATTTCGTTTTTTGTTTCATTTGGGGGGGGGTTGTTTCATACAAAACAGTACAAAAAATTATTTTGTTTTTTCGTTATTCATTCCCCCAGCGTGCCCAATCGGGGAAGAGGTGTGTGTGTGTGGGAAGCACAGGGTTTTTATACTGTTTTTTAGCTACCGAAGCAAGCGGTGACTGTGGCCTCAATACTTAGTTTGGTGGTGGAAAAAAAAGTTTTCCTACTTAATCGGGTGTGTTGGGGGAGAGCATGAGCTTTTAAACCTTTTTTTTTTTTTTGCCACTGAAGCAAGCCATTGGCGCTTGGTTCGGTGGTGAAAAAAAAGTTTAAAAAGCCCGTGCTTCCCCCCAATCAAGTGTCAGAGTGAGACGTCAGCACGAGAGCCCTGAACTGGATCCCAACCATTTTCAGAGGGATCCTGCCAAGCTGAAATTGGCTAGAGCCCTTTAAAAATGGCCCAGTTGGCACTGGGAGGATCCCCAGGTGGTGACCAGCTGCACCCCCAAGCGCAGATCAGCTGGCACACCGGGCCCTTCTGGCTGCCCCCAAGCACTGATCAGCTGGTGCGTGTGGCCCTGCTGGCTGCCCCCAAGCGCAGATCAGCTGGCACACGGGCCCCTGCTGGCTGCCCCCACGCGCAGATCAGCTGGCACACGGGGCCCTGCTGGCTTCCCCCAAGCACTGATCAGCTGGCACACAGGGCCCTGCTGGCTGCCCCCAAGCGCAGATCAGCTGGCACACGGGGCCCTGCTGGCTGCCCCCAAGCACTGATCAGCTGGCGCGTGGGGCCCTGCTGGCTGCGCCCTCCAGCTGATTAGCGCTAGGGAGGGGGTGGCTGGTATGCATCCTTGTAAAAAACTAAAATAATACCAAAAAACAAAATTGAATAAAACAAAAATTCCCAGTTCATTTTGTTTCATTTTTTAAAAAGTACTTCATTTTTTGTTTTCGTTAGGAGCTGCTCAGCACAGCTGTCTTGAAACTGAGCAGGAGAGTGAGAATCATTACCTTTAGTAGACCTGTGCATTCTGGTGATGTAAGTGGACATTTGACCTAAAAGCAGAACACTTTATTTAGTGTTAGAACATTCTGATTGATGCTCTGCAAAGGCATACAATCCAAATGCAGTATGTAAGTACACAAAAGGCTACTTATGAAACCTACTGTAAACAAGCAGTCTACTATTTTGCGACTTGGCAGGCTCTGGCTGAACATACATTGTGGTGTTTGACCCATTTTGCTGTGTTCCTGATTTTGCAGAAATATTGAATAAATATGTAGATGTGATAAATCAGGGCTGTTCAACTTTGAACAGGCCAAGGTCAACTTTTTCCGGTCCAAAGTGTCTGAGGGCTACTGCACTAAAACCTCTACTTACAAATTTTATCTGTTCCGAGCACATTCTCATAAGTAAAAACTTTTGTAAGTAGAGCAGTGGTTTCCCATAGGGATGCATTGAAAACCAATTAATCTGTTCTGGAGTGAACAGATTTCAATGCGCCATGGCCCTTGAACTGCCCTGCTCTGCTGAGACAGTGGGCTGGCATACCTAAACTTTCCTGGGGCAGTGGGGGTCCTTGGGATGGGGGAGGGAGGGGTGGAGAACTTATCCCCTCACTTTTTTACTGATGGCTGGTGGGCTACTTTTGAACCCTTCACGGGCTACCAGTAGCCCGCAGTCTACCTGTTGGGCAGGCCTGTGATAAATGATAGCAAACAAGACAGTGGAAATAACTGGGATTCCCAAGGACTTGGCTACTTCTACTTCATATCTTAGTAGTATCCTATAACCAGTGGTGGTGAACCTTCGGCACTCCAGATGTTTTAGACCACAACTCCCACAGTCCTTTGTCATTGCAATCTAGGCTCAGAATTCTGGGATTTGTGGTCTAAAACATCTGGAGTGCCAAAGGTTCGCCACCACTGCTATAACCTATCTCCTCTTATGTTGTGGGGACACAGTGGTTATTCTCGTCTCACGTTGAGTGTCAGTGTGACATGTGTCTCTAAGAAGGAAATTGCTGTAGTGCATGTATTGTCTCGTAGATAGACACTAGATTATATCATGTCCCATGATAAGGTGTTTTCTAATTGGGTATGCATTTTAATAGAATCTTCTCCAGCTCTAACAAAGGCCATCTTTATATAAAAGGCCATAGGCAGATGCATCTGTTGCAAATACAGATGTACATCATAGTTCAAATTTGGCTTTTATTGAAATACCTGGATAAATATTTGGATGTAAATAGTAATGCACATCTATATCTATAGCTACCAGTAATTGTGTTCAATTAGTTGTAAATTTCCAGTCTGAACCTGACTGGACATGCAAATATATTCGTTAGGGAATTAAAGACAAAGAAACACAAAAACATTGCAATGTAAAAAAAAAATGATTGTGTTTTATATAAATGTACCACTGGGTTACCCTGATAGAACTGAGGATGAATACAATACATTAGTTTATCATTGCTGCATCGAGGCAGATGTTAAGCTGATATCATTAACACATGTTCAGAATACATTTATCTTGTAGTATTTTCTCATGTGAATCTGTGCAGTGTTTGTGTTCTTGAAGGCTTTCACGGCCAAGATCTAATGGTTTTCTTCGAAACATTAAGAAGAAAAACCTCCAGAACATGGCCAAACAGTCTGAAAAACCAACAACAACTATACAGTGTTTGCTTGTTTGTTTTAAGAATTATCATGTGTTTGTGCCCTTGTTTGAAGGTTGAGAAAAGGTCATGGTTATTCTATTTTTCTACTCCTGGAAGCATATCAGAGTTACAGAAAATCATTTCTTTTTTATTATATTTTGTCAACCAGTTTTCTTTGTAATTTTTAATCTTAATAGAAATGAAGAGCATAAGTTTAGGAATCTGAGATAAAATAGCCATAGTAGACCTTTGTATACCTTGTTGGAATAGTGCTGAAACTATATACTGTATTGCTAAAATAATGTTGCATAGAAAGTGTGTCTGGGTAGTTGGATTTGGTGCATCTTATTATGTACAAGAGTTATTGGTACCAATTGTGAAAGTGAATTTTTGCTTTAAAACTGCTGTTTGCAGCAAAGAAAGCAATCACTTCAACTGGCATGAAGCACTTACTGCTCCTTTGTAGCCCTTTTTTATTACTAAAGCTGGTGAGAAAGATTTCAAATAAACCAAGACTTCAAACTCAGGAGACCTTGAATTATAACTGTGCTGGATACTTTATAGACAATACATCCATTGAATCAGAAATGGAATTAGAAAGTACACAGGAATCACAGAATTGAATCAAAACCCCACTAAAAATTGGAAATTGTATATTTGTTTTCTTATGACTGTCATTTTTTGTTGGCCATGTTCCTTCGTGCCAGAGAAATAGCTGATGATTCTTAATACTTCGGGTAAATCTTAGTCTTGTATTTTGGTATCCAGCTTCTTCTGAGGTTTATGAAAATTTGTCAGGTCACTGTTAGAGTGCATGTTAATTTTTAACTGCTTATTTAGTAATATATGCACCCTTTCTCTCCTGAGGATTCCAGTAATGAAGGAGAAAGAGGAGAAAGTGTTGTTTTAATGCTTTTGCTTTAAGCGTTTACATACTTAGAGTCACACTGGCTGCTTTTTCCAGTGAATGCCCCAAGGTATCTATATGGGGGGGGGGGTGTGAGGAAGAACCAGCCGAAAGGGGAAACTATTAAGCAACACCTCCCTGTGCTGCTCCTCAACTGAAACTCAACTGAAACCGAAAAGGTCAGAAAAAAGATAAATTGGACTGGCTGTAATATGTAGTTTAGGCCTATCAAATACAGTACTTGAAAAATATATTTAGTCAGGCCTTTAGGAAGTCTGCACAGGAGGAATTCCAACACTGAATACCCAGAGTATCCTCCTATTCCGATACAAAGGATATATAACCACAGTGCTACATCAAAAGGCAAGGATTGTTACACATTACAGTGGAACCTTGACTTACGTCATTAATCCGTTCCAGTGGTCTAGACTTAAGTCAAACATGACTTAAGTCAAACGAACGTTTCCCATAGAAAGTAATGGGAAAGCAGATTAATCCGTTCCAGATGATGAAAAAGATCCCAGAAAACAGCAATTTAACACAAATTTGACCGGGATAGGAGATTCCTTCTGGGGATGTAAATGAAATGGCTCTTCAAAGAGAGGAGGAGGCAGTGGAATTATAGTCCACAAGTTATATGCCTCCACTTTTTAATGTTCATAGCAACAATGTCTAACATTTAAGTTTTACTGATTTTTAACCTGACGTTCCAAGTTCTGAGCAACTCTATGCTTACCATTAGAGTCGCACAACTGTACAGCTCCCCAACTAAAATGCTTCCATTGTGGACCAGACTTCTACAGCCAGATTTTTTACAAGACTGAGCTGACTGTCTAACCAGCGAGGCCAGGCCCGAGCTCCCGGCCCTTCTTCTCCGGCAGCAGCGGCGGCTTCGGCGGGGCCGAGGACCAGCTCCAGGTGCTCGGAGCTGGCCTTGCCGAAGCCGCTGCTGCCGGAGGAGAGGAAGAAGGCAGGAGCAGTTTGGAGGCGGCAGCCGCAATGCTGGGTTGTGGCTGCTGCCCAATTCCGGTGCCTTCCACCGGGGCTCCGAGATGTAAGTCAAAGCCTGCGACTCAAGTCAAACAGGCCCCTTCTTGCTGCAAGTCAAATATGATGCAAGTCAAGCAGTATGTAAGTCAAGGTACCACTGTACATTTTTTTGGAGCTTGCATCTGGAACGCACCAAAACTCTGTTGTTACCAATCAACCCCTATGTGATACCACTTTTTCAGGCTTACTGGATTCATTTGTGTCAGGTATTTCTCAAACTGGCTGACTGGATAGCTCAGTGAATTAGGTATTTGGCTGCAGAGCCCACCGTTGAGAGTTCAGTTCTCGCCCCCCCCCCTCCTTTTTGAGTAGAGTCAGGCTCAGTGGCCTTGGCAGGTTCCGCAGTCCCAGGCTGCCTCCATCAGGAAAAAGGGAATGGTAAACTATCTCTGAGTACTCTTTACCTATGTTAATATTAAAAAAATAGAGTGTATGAGTTTATGAAACAAAAGAACATACAAAACCAAAAAGTTTCAACACCTGAAACCTTTTACAACTTGCAAGGATATATTTTAAGTAAGCTAGCAGTTCTTCCCTGACTGTATAGTTTTTTTTAAATTCATGCATATATATCTACAGTTTTTCCTCACAACTCTAATAGCTGTAATAGCTCCTAGAAGTTCAGTTCCCTGAGCTCCTTGCCCTCTGAAGATGCCAGCCACAGAGTCTGGCAAAATGTCAGGAGGAAAAAAACTTTCAGAACATGGCCAAAGAGCTAAAAAAAAAAAAAACAAAAAAAACAAAAAAAAACTCACAACAGCTATCAGATTCCAGTCGTGAAAGCCTTCAAGAATACACTGTCTTTCATATATTTTGGATTTTCTATTTTTAAGAATGGAACCTAGAAATGATGTAAATAAACAGAACTTGTACATAATTAACAAGTTCCATAGTTGGCTGAATTATTGTGATGATGAAGACACTTATGATGAGATACCCAAATGGATTTGCAAAGATTTATTACCAAGGGTCTGGTTTCATTCTGGAACTAACCCTTTTCTAGGATAATTTCAGCTGTCAAATCATAGAAATTGTTTTCTTTGCCAGAAAGGCCTTGGAGGGGGGGGGAATCAGTTATTCTTACCAGGATCTGATACCCAGAAAGCCCTGAAAAGAGTCACTGTAAGTTAGTATTGACTTGACAGCACACTATTGTTGTTTTTGCAACCTCCAGTCACTCACCAGTTTGCCAAAAAATTTAAGCAACTTCCTTTGCAAAGAAAGGGCCAAAGCCAAATTCATCACAAGGCAAATGATGAAGATACCATCAACACAGCTGCAAATTGTATCAATAAATTTAAACTTTCTTAGGAAAGCATATAGTTGATGACAATATATTGTACATGGTGGCATAATTTAGTGCAGTCCCCTTAGAAACTAACCTACAAGTTAGAATGTCCTCAGTTTGTATTTTTCCTCTGTATACGCTCATAAGCCACATTCACAGGATGCAGTATGAGGGTGATAATAATCCTTATATTAAAGGGTTGTGGTAGGAATTCTATCTAAATAATGACTGAAATCCTGTTGGCAGAGTTGTGCCATACAGCCACCATAATGCCATCAGCTGCAGTTGTGCTGTGGCTGTCTTCAGGCAATTAAAAACTTTATAGTCTCTCCCCAGAATTCTGGGGATCCTTAGGGATCCCTTGAAGGAGCCTTGTGTAAACTGCTCTACTTCAGCCAAAACCTGCTCACAATCGAATCCCAGGTAGTTGATTCATCGTTGACTCAGCCTTCTATCCTTCCGAGGTTGGTAAAATGAATACCCCATTCTTGGGTGGGGGGAATGTGTAGCCTGCATAATTAAATTGTAAACTGTCCAGAGATTGCTTTGCTTATAAGCACTATGATGAGGTATATAAGCAGCATGCTTTGCTTTGCTTATAAGCACTATGGCATGTATAAGCAGCACACTTTGCTTTTAATCCTGAGGATGCATTTTGGACTAATGGTGGTAATTTTTAGGCTTTAAATCACCCCCAGCACTGTTCTATCTCTCTGAGATGAAGGGGATACCAAATAACCCAGGAAACCTGGAGGTGAGTGCTTGGAAGGTTAAATTTGCCTCGATACAGCCATGATGTATGTGCAGATGATAATGTAATTCTAGTTGCATGGTGCCTCTCCACTAGCATGATTTTATCCAGTGCTTTGAAAACTTGCAAGTGTTATACAGATGTTAAGCATTTTAAATTCAGTATTATTTTTAACAAGAGGTAATTTCTAACCTCCTCTAATTGAGGCAGCACTGTGATTAAATAACTTGAGGGCCTTAAGAAAAATGTCAAAGCTGTCAGCTTGTTCCATCTAGTCAATTTTTAGTTTGCATTCTTATTACAGGCATGTGTGTGTAGTGACTTCAAATCAAGTATGATTCCTACAGCGATCCTTCTTGTTTTGATTAGTTTGGAATAATGTTTTAGAAGATAAAATCAATGTGTGTAATCCCATTTGTAATACTGTATCAAGAAAAATGAAAGTGAGACCATTATCTTTGGTCTCACCTTCATTTTTCTTGATACAGTATTAGCTTTCAGGAGACAGTTTGGAGTGTTGATTTTAGTCAGGGCATTCTAAATTACAGCTTCAGGCCAAAAGAGCTGCCAGCCATCTTTAAAGTTTTAATAAGATAGCTTTGATCAGCATCAGATATGTGTGAAACTGTTGTCATTTGAAAAATAATAATTTTCCGTTTGTCACTGAACGGTTTAAAACACTGTTGGTGATTTTAACATGAAATAATTTTCATATGCTCATAAGAATCATAACAGTTTGAATTCATCAGGTGCTTAATAACAAATACATTCTTCTCAAAATTCCAATCCATGGACCAAGAACATAGTACTATGACTTACAGTAACTCAGGCTGTGAGTCAGGTTGCATGGCAGAAGGTCTTAACAAGAAAAGGAGTCCAAGAAGGGTGGGGGTATCTCAAAAAAATTTAAAAGCACAACTACAATGCATTCCAATGAGAAAAAAAATGAAAAGCAGTTAAAAAAGGGTCAGTGTAGCTTCAGATAAAGCTCAGGGAGGACCTTCAATAAAAAAGAGACATGTACAGGAAGTGGAAAGAAGTCCAGGCCACCAAGGAAGAGTACAGACAAGGAGCAAGGAAATGCAGGTATGGCAATAGGAAAGCAAAAACAGAGAATAAGCTGAGATTAACTAGAGACACTAAAAGCAATAAAAAGCATTGTTCACATATGTGTAAAGCAAAAGACAAAGCTCCATTGCTTAAAGTCATTTTAAACATTGCATGCCACTTCACCCCACCCCTCAGGGTGCCCCTCCAGGCCGACCCGACCTGCATCTGCATATCACGGTTTTTCAATGTTCGTGGGTCGGGTCAGTCCCTAACCCCCGTGATAGACTGTGGGGGGTGTAACTGTATCAGGAAAAAAATCCTATCTGTTAGACAAGTATGGCAATGGAACCACTTACCTTAAGAGGTGGTGAGTAATCAAACACTGGAGGCATTCAATAGAAAACTGGACAGCCACTTGGCAGATATCCTTTGATCTGTATTCCTGCTTGGAGAATGGGGTTTAACTTAATGATGTTGTAGGCCCATTCCAACTTCACTATTCTATGATTCTATGATTCATAGGAAGTGTATGACAGGTCTACTGTGTTCTTTTGCGTGTGAAAATGCATGATGGCTTCCTGCCTCTTGATTACACTTGGTTCATGTGAAAATGTCAAATGCAAGGAAAGGATATATGAATGAGGAGGAGAACCTGGTTATAAGGACATATTGTCTTATTAGTTTTGTGCTGCTCTGTTTACTTTATCTTTCCTTCTGATTGGATGTAAGTGGCTAGAAGAGGTATAGATGCTTAGGGTATGTGGGCTTGCATCCTGAAGCACGTCCACCATATGTCGTGCACTCAGTCAAAATGGGAACTGTGCAGTCACCTTGCACATTCTTTGTTCCATGGTTGAATGTTTGGCACATTTACAATGGTGTAATATTGTGCGATACATCAGTGGGCAGAATTCTGGTCATAATATTACATGTAAAATATCTACTGTATTCTGCATTGATTGTGTATTTATTTGTTTGTTTATTTTTATATTTATATACCACGCCAATTTCCCAGAGGGAACTCCTGGGCAGTTCACATTTATTGCAATCTGCCTTCAACCCTCCTACAGATTATATTCCCCCACCCCACCCCCACCCCCACCCCAGTATGTTGGATCCAGCACTCTTTTCATGTATGGCTTTCTGTTAACCAGTCTAACATGGTTATTATCTACCATGCTTTTGGTGTTCAAGTATCATAGACATTGGATAATGCAGAAGAGGTCGAGCATTTGAAGTGGCTTATCTTTTCTCTTTATAATGTCATTTATTTTTATTTACCTCTGGGGAGGAACTAGCTAGAAAAATTACACAGCAAGCTGTTCTGTATTTTGTATTCAATTAATTTTAGTTTCATCTTTACATAGCCTGGATGCAATTTTATGTACTGTAAAATAAACCAGAATTTTACATAGGACAAATAATGACAAATAACTATACTGTAGTTCTATTAAGATAATTTATGTGTCTGAAAGCCTTCGGTTCCCTTTTCTTTTAAATGTGTTGACTGGAACACTTAAACAGTCCGTTCTTGGTTATCACTATGTATATGCAGAAACATTGTATATGGCAGATAGAATAACACAAATGGTCCTCTTCCGTTTAAGAGGAGGGACTGATCATTGCGTTAATAGATTCAAGGTCATACGTCTTTGAATTTCCAAGGGAATCCTTGTCATGGAGATAAAAATCATGTTTCACCTGCAGTCTTGATCTTCATTAGCTGATAGGAGGGATTTGCAGCATTGGCAATAAGTTCTGCTGGTGGCTGGCTGGCTGCCAAGCCAGGCTGCTGTTTAAGACACCAGGTCTCCCGCTTTTCTCTCTCCCTTGTTCTGTCTCTCTACAGCATTCCGTGCCCTGTCTTTGCCAGCAGAATAACAGGCAAGCTTTTTCACCCAGCTGAAAACAACATTCTTTTTTTACTTCATTATAACATTATACATTAGTAATGTTGAGGTATCTGCTACCGAGGAAAGGGAATTGCTATTGAGGAGTGTGTTGATTGTAGGAATTTTTTTGCTGCTGACGAAGAAGCAATCAGATATGCGGTCAGAATTTTAAGACCGGCTCAGAATGCACTTGGTTTTCTTTGGCTGGCTGCTGAATGAAGCTCTGCAGCCGGATGCGTGTGTGTGAATACTCCAGTTTTAACATATGGAATATGAAAGAAATGTAAAGGCTTCTAGTACATGAATGCAATGGGGAGTAAGTCTGCATTTTCAAACTCTGTTTCTCAGCTGGAACATCCGTTCTTCCAAGTATCAGGCAGGTATGTACATGTTTAGGTATTTTTTTGTTCTGTTGGTGTCTTTCGTCTGGTAAAAACTGCGTGGTCGTGTCTGTCTCTGTAATGGCAATGCAAACATTCATCTGAAAACTCTTCGAATTACAGAACAAAAGCAATATTTAGCAGTAAAATTCCAATGTGCTTTTCTATGATGATCCTTAAGCAATCTTTTTTAAAACAATGTTACATTCATAGGCAAATGACCTTTCATGATTGGCTATAACGCTCTCTAATGTTTTGAACAAAGCTCTGTTTGAAAGAGATACTGTATGTACTTATAAAATATTTCTAAACAGTGTGTGTTGCGATAAATTGGTCATTTTATCATTTACTATGGCAAAGATATGTCTGTTTCCTTGAATGGTGTTATGTTTCTGTTAAAAATGCTGTTTAATCACAAAGAACAGGATCCTGGTATATCAGTTTTGCAATGACTAACATTCTGAGGCGTTCAAAGCTCTAGGCTAGGACAAGACAAAGTTGAAACCTTTACACGTGAGAAAATTAATGACTGCTGATATGAAAAGTGATTTGCAAATCTTCTTGCATTTTCCTCTGTCAAGTAAGATCAGTATTGTCTTGAAAATAGTTTCTCATGTAACTTTTTCAGGCATGTTATGACATGACTTGAAGGTTCAAAGACTTCTACGCAGCTTTTCCTTGTGTTGATACTGAAGTGAAGTCAGGAACAAACAGGAGCTAAACAAGTTTTAGGCTCAACTTTCACTCAGTATCTTGAGTTTCTGGCACACCTTTCTCAAGGAATGCAGTCTTTGTTTGCTGGGTCTGCCTGAAGTCTCTGCCTCTTTCTGTTGCAAAAGTGAAGGGTAGAATGTAGGCAGTTCCTGTACAACTATTCAGGTGTTCGAAATGCATTCGAGGAAGAGAATATGAGAACCAGTTAATAATTAATGCGTCCAAGGCACCGAAATGTACCCATAAGTAGGACTTAAGGTGTTTGCACTTACGTTAGTCTCTATTAAGTTTTGTAGAGGAATCTTGGTAAATATTGGTTAGTATGCTTCTCATATGTGGGTTGTTACACAGGAGAGAGAACAGCTATCAGATATTTTATATGATATGTAGGTGGCCAAGTGCCTGTCAGTTTGAAAGGAAACAGAGCCACCCAGAAATAAGATAAGAGGTTTCTACATACTCAAGACTCCCTAGTTTTTTTAAATAGTCCTGCCCTTTAATACTTTCCTTCCAGGTTTTATGAAGTGTTACCATGAAAGCCTATGATATCTCCTCCTGTTGTCTAGAGATAATACTTCTTGGTTCACTTTAAACCATAGAGTCCTTGCTGCCCTTGTTGTTGCTGCCTTTCCTTTTGAAAGCTGAGATAATTTGCTTCTCCCCAGTCACAGCTGGGCTGAAATCCTAGTGTGTGATTTTTTTTAATTGTTTGCTATCCTAGGGAGAAAAAAAAAAAGGAGGGGGAAGAGTTTAGCAAGACCGTGTGAGTGCATTAGTTGAGATTGCAGTCCAACATACCTTACTTGGGAATAAACTGAAACGAAAGCATGGGTAGTGCTGTACTATAAATCTGTGTTTGAAAGGGGCTAAAATGGGAAATTGTAGGCAAAAATCAGGATGGGGACTATGTGGCGTTTGAGTATGGAAGGGAATGGAACACTTCCTTCACTATACAGAGATGTTTCAGGTGGACAGAAAGGAGAGAGGCCACATCTCCCCTTTCCCACTCCCCAGAAACCTATAGCAATTACATATTCAGGTTCAAGGTTTTTCAGTCAGCCTCTCATCCTAAGGCCTTAAACACTGCTCAGCAAAGCAAAAAAATAAAATAAAATAAAATAAAAAAATTAAATTAAATTAAAAAAGACTTTGGGTGGAAAGAAAAAAATCTGTCGTTTGTTTCTGCAGGGTCAGACCTTTGGATGGGGAGAAGAAAACTATGTTTTTTCTTCGTTTGTTTGTTCTGTCTCCCCAGCCTTCAGTTTTGAAGCTCAGAGGCCTGAGCTGCATTTCAAGGCTTCTGTCCCAGGCTGGCTGCAACCTTGAATCCCTTGAATGTCTCTTAAGAAGTAGGTATGCATTGCAGCATTTTGTTCCAAGTCTTGCTTCTTAATATTTATATTGCAATGCTCCCTAATCCACTTGGGTAATGATGGCAGCAGGCCCAGCTCCTGGAAAGGAAGCTGGCTCTTGTCTCTGACGATGATGGCAGGAAAGGTAGTGGCAGTGGCAGAGGTGGTAGTGGCAGTATTAGGTAGGGTGCTGATGGGGTCATTTGGAAGAAGACAGGTTGGCACCCTTTTTGCCAAGAAAAACGATGTGCTGAAGGGGGAAAAAAGTTTGCCACTTTGGTTTGTTTGAACAGGGTCGCAAATTGAACCATGAACCAGCCCAATTTATCAGTTTTTCTAGTTCAGAGTTTGGTTCATGCCTATCTCTAATAGTGTCCCTAACAGGACTTTAGAGATAAAATATTTAAGCCTCCTTAATGAGTTTTCATGTTTGAGCAGGGGTTCAAACCAAGACCTGTAGAGTCATAGTCTGTAACTTTTGCCCAGTGATTCCAAACTTTAAGTCCCCAAATGTTTCTGGACTAAAATTCGCAGAAGCTTTCATCACTAACTGTACTGGCCAGGATTTGTGGGAGCTGTGGTCTAAAAACATCAGGGGACCAAATGAACCATTGTTCTCTCCATTAAACCACACTGGGTACCAAACTTATATTTGTGTATCTGTTCCATACTATCTAAGAGTGATCTTCACAGGGTTATGTCCCTATATTTGAGGCACATAGGGACATAACCACCCAGAGTGACCTCGCTGTCAGACGGGCAGTATAAAAATTCAATAAATAAATAAAATAAAAATAAATATTGGTGGTGGTATAGGTCTAACTGCTGATCTGAGCTTGTTGATCAAAAGGTAACCAGTTTGAATCTGCACAAGGTGAGCTTATCCAAGCTCTTGCCAACCTAGCAATTTGAAACTTTTAAAAAATGTGAGTAGATAAATAGGGACCACTTTGTGGGAAGGTAATAAGAACATAAGAAGAGCCTTGCTGGAACAGGCCACAGCCCATCCAGTCCAGCATTCTGCCTCATACAGTGGCTTGCCATTTGCTTCAGGGTATTCCCAAGCAGATGTCTTCAACTGCTTAAGATTCCCTGCAAATTGCACTGAGAGATATCTTGCCTATCTCTCCAACCCGGAGGTTGTCCTTAGGCATCCATAATGATAGCCATTGATAACCTTGTTCTCCATGAACTTATCCAATCCTTTCTTAAAGTTTTCAAGGCTGACAGCTGGCAGGGAGTTCCACAGATCAGTGATCCTCTGGATGAAAAAGTACTTTTTCTTATTTGTTTGAGATCTAGCACCCAAAAGTTTCACTAGCTTTAGTGTTGTATGATAGGGAAAACGGTTTTTCCTTATCTACTTTGTCTACACCGTGTATGATTTTAGAAACTTCAATCAGGTCACCTCTTAGGCTCTGTCGTTCAAGAGTGAAGAGGCCCAGCCTTTGCAGCCTCAGATGGTAAGGAACGTGTTCCAGTCCCCTAATAATTCTGGTTGCCTTCCTCTGCACTTTTTTCATTTCCATAATATCCTTCTGGAATATGGTGACCAGAACTTTACAGAATACTCCAGATGGAACCTCACCATAGATTTATAAAGAGGCAAAATGACACTTGTTGACTTATTTTCCATACCCTTCCTAATGATCCCTAGCATTGAGTTTGCTTTTTTCATTGTTGTGGCACACTGAGTTGACACCTTCATTGAGTTGTTCATCAAGGTCCCCTTCCTGGGTTGTTGCAGAGATTTCAGACCCCATCAGTTTATAAACTCATTTGCCAGTGGTTTGCCTACTCCCACAGTGTCAAGAGATCCCTCTGGAGCTCCTCACAATCTCTCTCAGTTTTTACTACCCTGTATAATTTAGTGTTGCTTGTCATTGGCAAATTTGGCTACCTTGCTATTTATTCCTACTTCTGGATCATTTATGAAGAGGTTGAAAAGCAGGGGTCCCAGTACTGAACCTTGGGAGACCCCACTCTTTACCTCCTTCCACTTGGATAAGTGTCCATTTAGTGCTACCCTCTGTTTCCTGTCACTTACTCAGTTGCTAATCCAGGACAAGACCCGTCCCTTGATTCCATGACTGGCAAGTTTATTCAAGAGCCTTTGGTACGGGACCTTGTCAAAAGCCTTCTGAAAAGCTGGGTCTCCCTTATTCACATGCTTGTTGACACTCTCATAAAATTCCAACAGGAGAGCCAACATTGCAAAAGCCATGTTGGCTCTCCTTCAGCAGTGCCTTCACTTCTATGTGCCTATTAATTTTATCTTTTAGGATGGTTTCCATCACTTTACCTGGGACACGTCAAACTGACCATTCGGCAATTTCCTGGATCACCTCTGGATCTTTTTTTAAAGATAGTGTTCCATGTGCTTGTTTCTAGTAATGCAAGCCACATGACCATTTCTTCTTCTTCTTCTTCTTTTGCTCTCCTTTTCCCCTTGGGGGTGGGTTTAGTTAACACTGTTCTTTTTATATTGTATTTATTGTATCATTTTGACACTCACTGTATTTTTAGTTGCTGTTATTTTGTGGTTTATTTGTTGCTGTTTTCGTTTGCTGTGTCCCCGGCTTATTTTACGATCTATGGAGCCTGCAGGGCAGCCCTATTAGGGTGGTGTCGGGCCGCGGGAGGTATGCTTGGGTCCGGCGGGTCAATCGGATAAGGAGAACTAGGGACAGGCATTTGCGACCTGTCCCACGTTCTGACCCGCCGGTTCACTGCCACATGGCAAGGATCCAGTCCGTCCTGGTCTCCACCCTGTCCTGTTTGCTGATTAATGCCAGGTCAGTGCAAAATAAGACTTGATCGTGGATGAGCGGGCCGACCTGGCTCTCCTCACAGATACCTGGGTGGGCTAGGGGGGGAGCTTCCCTCTCGCTGCTTCACCCCCAGGGTTACTGTGTGCAGCATCTGGGCAGGTCGGAGGGTCGGGGGGGGGCGGCGGAGTGGCCATTGTGTATAGGGAAACCCTTCATGTCAGCAGATCCACAATGTTGGTGAGTCCGGGGTTGGAATGTCTTCACCTTGCAGTGGGACAGAGGGACAGGTTTGGGATAGTGCTTGTGTACCGTGCTCCTCGCGACCCTGCACTCTCCCTTCCAGAGCTCTCCGAGTTCATCTCGGCAGCACTAGTGAGGTCCCCCCGCCTATTGGTGGCCAGGGACTTCAATGTGCATGCGGAGTCTGGGCTGTCGGGAGCAGCTCTGGAGTTCATGGAGTCCATGGTCTCCATGAACCTGTCTCAATTTGTCATCGGTCCCACCCACAGGGGAGGACATACCTTGGACCTGGTTTTTGCCTCCACGTCGGCGTGTTTCGATCTGGGGGTCGGGAGGTTGTGTGTCCGTCCCGTGTCATGGTCAGATCATTATCTGCTGACCTTTTCCCTTTCAATCGCCACTCCACCCCGCGGGGAGCAGGGCCCTACCATCTGGGCCCGCCCCCCGGGGCTCCTGGACCCAGCGCGGTTTTTGGAGACCCTTGGGAGTGTACCGGACTGTCTGGTTGACGATCCGGTCAACTCCCTGGTCGAAAGGTGGTATGAGGATGTGGCCAGGGCAGTTGACCGGATCACCCCCAAGCGCCTTATCCGATGCCGAGCCCACTCTTCTCCGTGGTTTACCAAGGAGTTGCGGGCGATGAAGCAAGAGCGGAGAAAGCTAGAGAGCAGATGGCGGATGGCTCGGACGGCCTCGAATTTTGCTGCGGCGTTGACCAGTCGCTATTCCCGAGCGATCAGGGACGCAAGGAGATCTTATGTCTCCCTGAGAATTGGTGAGGCCTTGAATCGTCAGGCGGAATTGTTCTGGGTGGTTCGAGACCTCACCAATCCCGGTCCGCCCGGGCCTCCTCCTAGTGATTTCACTAGTAAGTCTTTCGCAGCCTTTTAAAAATCTAAGATAGAGGCCATCTATTCCGAGCTAGACGCCGGTTGCATGGATCCTCCCCCTGCTGTGGCCGGTCCCTTGCCGCCTCGGTCGCCCCAGTTTGTTGAGTTTGGGCCTGTTACACCAGCGAATGCCTCCAGGGTTCTGGGACACTGCAGGCATGCGGCTTCTCCGTTCGACCCTTGCCCTTCCTGGCTGATTAAGATCGCCGGAGGGAGCATGCCAGAATGGGCTTCACTAATCGCCTCTGCTTCCTTCAGAGACGGGATTTTTCCCAGTCTTCTGAAGGAGACGGTGGTGAAGCCCATTATTAAAAGACCTGGCTTGGCTGTGGACAATATGTCTAATTATCGTCCCATAGCCAATGTTCCCTTTATGGGCAAGGTGATCGAGCGGGTCGCCGCCCTGCATCTCCAGTCGTTCCTGGAGGAGAACCACGTCCTGGATCCCTTCCAATCTGGGTTTAGGCCGCGTCATGGGACTGAGACGGCTCTGGTCGCTCTGCACGATGATCTGTTGAGAAGGGCTGACAGGAGTTGCTCTACCCTGCTGGTCCTTCTTGACCTGTCAGCGGCTTTCGATACTGTCGACCACGGTATCCTCCTGGAGCGGCTCTCGGAGGTGGGGATAGGGGGTCTGGCCTTTGGCTGGCTCCGCTCCTTCCTTGAGGGCTGCACCCAGCGAGTTAGCTTGGGGGGCGAGTTGTCGGCTCCCTGGACACTCTCTTGTGGGGTGCCCCAGGGGTCGTCCCTCTCCCCAATGCTCTTTAACATCTATATGAAGCCGCTGGCTGAGATCATCTATATGAAGCCTCTGGCTGAGTTTTGGAGCTTGCTGTCATCAGTACGCTGATGACACACAGTTCTATCCTTCCTTTTCCACCTGTGCAGTGGAGGCCGTCCAGACCCTTGATCGCTGCCTGGCCGCAGTTTTGGATTGGACCAGGGCTCACAGACTCAAGCTCAACCCTGGAAAGACCGAGGTTTTGTTCTTCGAGGGTGGCCCGGATGGGTACTGTGGCCCTCTTCCCAGTCTGGGTGGGTCCACCCTCTAGCTGGCGCAGAGTAAGGAGTCTGGGCGTCGTCCTGGATCCGGACCTGTCCCTGGAGCCCCAGGTGGCAGCCGTGACCAGGTCGGCCTTTTACCATCTTAGGCTTATCGCCCAGATTCGCCCGTACCTTGATGGGGACTCCCTGAGGACAGTGGTACAGGCGCTGGTCATATCTAGGTTGGATTACTGTAACACTCTCTACATGGGGCTCCCCTTGAACCTTGTTCGGCGATTGCAGCGGGTCCAGAATGCGGCGGCCAGGTTGGTGGTTAGTGCGCGTCGGTATGACCGCATCACCCCCATCCTGGCTCGCCTACACTGGTTGCCCGTTGCCTCACGAATTAGGTTCAAGGTGTTGGTTTTGCTTTACAAAACCCTCCATGGCTTGGCCCCTGTCTATCTGGCAGAGCGTATCTCCTGATAATTAGATCTGGCCCGACCCACCTGATCTTCCTTAGCCCTCTCGCTCCGAACCGTTACCCCGAAGGAGGCTCGCAGGGCGTGTACTCACAAACAGGCCTTCTCGGTCGTCGGTCCTACCATCTGGAACTCCTTGCCGAGCGAACTACGGCAGGCTCCTACGTTGGCGTTGTTTAAAAAAGCCCTCAAGACCTGGCTATTTAGGGATGCCTTCGGCAATGGCTAGGGATGCAGGGTTTTTTTTTTTTTTGTTGCTCCCCGCCAAATCTGATTGTCGCTTGGATGCTATTGACAGCTACTGTTTTTAACCTTTTAATCTCTTTTGTGTGAACTGCCCTGAGTTCTCGTCGGGAAATAGGTGTGGTATATAAATTCGAAAATAAATAAATAAATAAATGAGCAGCAGCCCCTACAGCAGAATTGTTACATTTACCTTTTTTACCAGTACCACACCCCAGTAAGTTTCCATGACCAAGTGGGGATTTGAACCTTGTTCTCCAGAATCCTAGTCCATCACTCTGTCCACTACATCACACTGGGAACTATGTCCATCACAATAGGAATTATGTTTAGGAGGTATTCATCATTAATGATGTTAGCTGCCCAGAATGACAATTTGGCCAGATGGGTGGAAATCAATCAATCAATCAATCAATCAATCAATCAATCAATCAATCAATCAATCAATCAATCAATCAATCAATCAATCAATCATCTTAGAACTGCTTAGCTGGAAAGCACCCTCTGGATAATTGAGTCCATCCCCTGTCAATGAACCACAGCTAGGAATTGAACTATCAACCTCTGGCCCTGAAGCCAGATGCGTAAGCCACTGAGCTATCCAGCTATGGGTCTTGTTTTTTTCTTGTTATGGTGGAAAGTGAGAGTAGAAATTTTACTCAATTTTAAATGTTCTGAACTGGACTGCAACTCCAACTCTAATAAAATTTGGTCTCTGAGTATTCATTTAGATTTTAGAATTACTGTTGTTATCTGAAAAATCATGTCTCCTAAGAAATGTCTCTCATTTATGAGTTCACAGTTAGCCCTAAGGCAGGGGTCCTGCCTCTTAAGTCACAAATCCCTGTATGTATTACAGGTACGATACAACTGACACACAATTCGAACGAAGGATTACCACAACAATCTGTTTGAAACACTCAAAGTATACCTGGGTGTGCCTTGCTATATTACTTGCAAATGATGCAAAGTATGTGGGAGGAAATTGTTTCTGTGTCAAATAACTGATTCAGACTTATCAAAACCCACCCAGGATCCTCTAGGTATAAAGTGTTCAGAGTTTTTTTGAGTCTCTTCTTGTGGTAGTACTTTGGGAGCGTGTTGTTTGCCCAAGGTCACACAGCTGGCAGGGTACCTAACTCCATTAACTTGAGGTGATCTTAGCTGCCCCCTCTTCCAGGAGGCACAGTAGGGATTTGAACCCTTGACCTTTGGCTCATTAGTCAGGAATGCAACCCACTGAGCTATACCAACTCCAGTTTCATCTATTCTGATAGCATTATTCTAACCCAAAGTGACACATTGTTCTTATATGTCTTAAATTCTTAGTAGTTCTCATTGTTGATTGGAATGTACTGTACAAAAAAACCCAGAAGAGTTTTTGAAGATAAATGATGGACCAGCTACCTAGTAAAGATACTTGTAGATATGCCATGTGACAAGCACACCTTATTTATCAAGTTTATGAAGATTGTTTCATTTTGTAGATGGGAATATTCAAGGAACCACAGTAGTTTCTAAAACAACCCCCACCACTTACCTCAAGTTAAAGTTCCTATCTTCTGGTTTCTGGCCTCTTAAAAGTAGTTTAAAGTAATATCTGCTTCCAGTGTTGGAAGTATTTTGAATCCACTGACTAATGCAATATATGGAATGTTCTGACTATATCAAAGTATGAATTTGATAGCTTGGAATATTTGTAATGTTATTCCTAATGATCAGAGTCCCATTTACTTTTATAGATTATAAAGCAAAAGGATAGGTTTTGGCTCGCCAGAGGAAGAAGTAAAAGGGAAAGCTGATTCTTGGGCACCCTGGAGAGATATCCTAAGAAATGGTCCTTAAAGACACTAGGGGACCAAGGTTGTGGGGAGGGAGAGAGATTTCAGTGTCTTCTGATTGAGATTGCCATGGCTTTCCCAAGGAAGGGGGCTGGGCTGAGAGTAAAACCTATAAATGATGTTTGTGTATACTGATAAAATCTAGAAGCTGGCACAGGTACCAGCAATTATTTTATTTTTAAATTGGCTATGTCCAATTGAAAGCTGGGCCTAGCTGCTTATAACCCCCCTTAGCATTTGCTCTTAGAATGTGCTCTGGTGAAAACCTGCCCTGCAGCACATTTTTCTGTGTCCTTTCCCGAATCCTTTCTGTTTTCTACATCTCACTGTATATTATTGATTTAATATAGTTTGAAAAATAGTATTAGTAGATTCATCGATTACTACATTATTGATATTCCATTATATTTAGACAGATGCCATATATTAATAGATTTTGTGTGTTTGTGTGTGTGTGTGCGTGTGTGTGCGTGTGCGTGCATGTGTATGATTGCTGGTATTTTATAGAGTCTGCAGGTGGAAATGGTGAGGTAGGCACTTGAGGATGGCCGCAGGAAACCACAAATTTTCAAAAAAAAAATGCGAAAAAAAGGCTACATTAACACTCGTCTCCTTTACATATTGAAAGTCATTCTGTTACTTTAGGAACATAAATTATGACTATGGACAATTTGACGTCATAAAATTATCACAACTGGCATATTAAAATATAGCGCATCCAAACAATTGTTACAATTATATAAAAATTTGGCTCAGTTTGTGAAATATCTACAATCCAAGGTACTCCTTAACCAAGGTAGCACTGTACATTCTTTCAGTTCATAATGGATGTTAATAGAAGTGAACCTTAAAATATGATTTGGGATCATAGCAAGTTATTTTGTTGCTAGTAAGCTGGGATGGTGCAGTGTTATTTTGTTTTAATTATTTCATTTAGTATGTCTTCTTTCATAGTCTAAGGGCGTTTATACACGACCCCTAAACTCCGGGGCAAATGGCTCCCAGCTCCGGAGCTTAAAAATGTTTACCCACCAGCTCTGGAGTTAACAGGAAATTAAGTGCGACCCCGCCCACTTTAGCGCGTCCCAGCGCAGCTTTCAGGTACCTGCTTTTTGGAGGTGAATATTATTTGATCCGGTGTAAGGATAGTGAGTGCGGGGCTCTCCTTGCTTCTGTTTGTTGTTTTTTGGCTCCCGCCCCTTTAAGAGCTACTTTTACAGAGACGAGAGGCAGAACGAGGTGAGCGGCGTGCTTTTCTTTCTCTTTTTCTCCCTCCCTCACGCAGCCAGCAACCAGGAAGTGCAGAGGGGGTGGGAACGCCCGAAGAGCGACGAACCCCTAAGATCTCTGGTCCGAATTTAAGTGGCCAGCGGATTTTAGGGGTCGTGTAAAAAGGCCCCAAGAAACAACAACTCGTATGTTTTCCAAACGGTTTAATTTTTAAAATACATTTCTTGATCTGGAGCAACATCAGTAATGTAATGCAGCACTAATTCAAATTATGGCTGTGTTTTATTGTTGCTAAGCGTATTGTTCTTATGCTTCCTTTCACTTCATAAGTAGGTAGTGAACCTACTTGCTCCTTTACTTACTGCATTAGAGCATATAAAAACATTTTTGTTACATGATGTTTGTACGCTTTAAAATTATGATATTTGTGTATTTAGCATGCAATACGGCTAAGAAAGCCACAGTAAAAAAAAAAAAAACCTTTGCGCTACCCTGATAATGTGTTTTTGGTGAAAATATCTCTTTTCTTAGCTTAGCTTTGTTTTCTTTTTGTTTTGTTTTCTGAATTTTAATTCCTGTCCTCAGTCTCCTCTTGTTTGTGATATTGGTCCTCATTTTTTTCAGCAATGGCCACCCAAGCCCTCGATGTTTGGTCTAAAATATAGTCATTGGGAATATTACTGTAAAAATCACTGACATTTCTATATATAAAAAATAGACTCTATTTTCAGATGAAACTGTAGCTTATTTAATTTTAAGTGACAAATAAATGCTGCCCCACTGCAATACTGCTAGGGTGTCAGGGAGATCTACTTTGTTTTCCCACGATTATCTATATCTACAAAACATGGTAGCACTAACGTTCAAATAACAGCAGATTGATTATACACAACGGATGACTACAAGGCTTTAATATCCCAGGACTTTTTGTGATCTTGAAGAATTTACAAGCGCAGTCTTTAAAATGCGTTAAAATTGAAAACTAAATTAAGAAACTTGTAACACGACCCACCAGAGCGACGTTTCAAGTTTGTTCAGCTTCTCGCAAGCAGTTAATTGTATTGTGCCAAAGGGTTTTTGAACTCTATAGCTACATTTGAAAACTGGCTTTTAGAGAATATTCAGGATTAACTTTTGGAAAATGTTTCAAATCTGACTTTAATAGTTATACCCATGTGTAAATCATTTGGGGAGCTGTGGTAGACAGAAAAATGATACTCAAATGTTTTTTATAACTCTATCTCATTTTAGTCCTTGCCAGATTACGGAAATAATCTGGTAAGGAATAACACAAATAAAATATCCAATAGAAATAGTTCTGAAACCACAACCAACATAGAAATAATATTGTCTTACATATTGTTTTGAAACAGAGATATTCTGTAATACAGTACAATAAACAGAAATCCATTTTGTATGCTTTGAAATTATGGTGTTTGTGTATTTAGCATGCAATACGGCTACAAAAAGTTTGAAATGCCATGCTCTCCCACAAAGGGTGCCCCAGACTCTACGTACATACTACCCCTGGGGTTGAAAACCAAGCTCAGTGTTTGTAGTTGCAAGTACTGATTCACTAAATCAAACATCAAACACTAGTGTATAAGTCTGAAGAACAATAGGCCAGAAATCCACGGGAAATCCAGTTTACAATTATGAGCCACATGTTGGTGCATGCTGCCTCATCACACCTCCCAACAGTGGTGTGATTATTGTGTCTGGGGAAAGACTGGGAAGACTAAAGGAGGAAGCATCCGGGTGCTGATAACATGATCAGTCAAACCACAGCATATATCGCTGTGGTTTGTTTTAGCCACTTTTGCTACAGTAAATGATAAATTGGGGGCTTCATTCTTCCCCAGTTTATCAGGTTTCTTGAATGCACCCAGTGTCTCTTTCTCAACGTCTCTTGGGTTTTAAGATGGAGTTTTCCAACATGCCATACTCACAAAACTTTTATCCACTATTACTTTCCCTTTGAAGAGATAGTATTCCCTTCCAGCAAAATTAGTATGCTGTTTATTTTCAAGTATATTCTTGCTTAGTAAGGGATTTTCATAACATGCAACATTTGTGCTGTTGATTCTATCAAAACTAAATAAGTGCTGACATTTTAACTACTGGCTAAAACTATTTTTCTCAGAGTCAATCTTTTGACTTGCCAGTATGGTAATTACATCACATTTGGTACAATCTCCGTAAATTGCTCCTGTACACTAAATTATAGTAATAGCTGAACTATATGTTGCTATTACACTGCATTTCTTAATTTTTATTTTCTCATTTGAATCCATAATTCAAATGAGAAAATAATTTAAGTAACTGCTGTCAGCCACCACTTTTTTGATTTATTTAAAATCTTTTTACCCCACTTTTCTCCTCAAAATGGATACAGGGTGACTTATATCGTTAAAAAAAATAAAGCTAAAAAGTCATCAATACTAATGGAGACTGCAGCCACAAGGTCAGAAGAAGATTGAGACTAGGAAGGGCACAAATGAAGGAACTTCTTTTCTTGAAATCATGGAAGATGGATGAAGTACCAGAAAATCGGAGGAGAGCGAGCGTTATACATATTCTCAAAAAGACGCAACCGGGGAAAGACAAACCCACCCATTTTTAGTCTCAGGGAAGAATATGAAGCAGATTATAAAGCAGTGATTCTGCAAGCAAGTTGAAAGCAATGGAGTCATCATCAGAAGCCAGCATGAATTTGTCAAAAATAAATCCTGACATATTTGATCAGGTAACCTCTCCAGTAGATGATGGGAATGCTAGATATATATATATATCATGACTTCAGCAAAGCCTTTAACAAAGTGCCTCACAATATTTTGATTTTGTACATCTCATCTACAGTACTGTGTTCAGTTCTGGACACCACCCTTTAACTGGAGCAAGTTGAGAGGAGGGCAATAAAGATGATCAGGGGACTGGAAACTAAGTGCTGTGACAAACAACTGAAATACCTGGGCATGTTTAGCCTTGGGAAAATACCACTGAGGGGAGAGATGATAGCACTTTTCAAATAATCTGAAAGGGCAGAATCTGTTCTTTATCATTCCAGAGTCCAATACACAATGTAATAGGCTAAAGCTACAGGAAGCAGAATTAGGCTGAATGGGGAGGGCGGGGATCTTAACTATTAGAACAGTACAATAGTGGAACCAATTATTTCGGGAGGTTGTGAGTGACCCAAGTCTGTAGGCTCTAGAAAATTGGACAACCATCTGACAGATATGCACTGATTTGTATTCCTGCATTGAGTAGGGGGTTGACTCAGTGACTTTATAGGACCTTCCAACTCAATCGTTCTATAATTCTGTGAATCTGTGAGAAGATTATCAAATGTAGCAATGTGACCCTGGAGATCAAGACCAAGATTACAGTATTTTTCTGTGGATAAGACTATATTTTTGTCTAAAACTGTTAGACTAAAAATTTAAGGTAATCTTATATACAGAAGTATGCCAAGGAGAGAACCGCACAGTTGCGAAACTGTAATTTTGAGCTGGAAAGGGGGAGGTATCTTAAAGACAGAAAAATATGGTGTCCACATTCTTGTATTTCCTGTCACCATGTATGGGTGTGAAAGCTGGACAGTAAATAATGTTGACAGGAAAAAAATGATTCATTTAAAGTGTGGTGCTGGTGAGACCAAGAGAAATGCCTCGCCTGATTATCTTAATACTTGTGTAGGCTCATAAAAGGGAAAAGCAGGAGTTGCAGAAAGTGAACATACCAGTAATTTATAAAATTTGTTATGAATCTACAAACATACCGGTACATCTAAAGCAGATTTCATCGCCCTGTAGCTTATAATTAGGCATTCAGATTTGTACCTAGCTTTCTTGTTTGTTTACTTTAAGAAACAACACAGCATTGATATTTTTGCAATTAATTTTCCTATACAAATTGAAGCTAATATGTGTAAGTATAGTAAAATAATAATGATTATTAAAGTAGAAACACAATACAACTTAACAAAAGTGACAGCAAGTATGACCTGCTACCTTAAAATACTTAGTAGAGAGTTATCCTCATTTGACAACACTGAAGTTACTAAGCAGAATGCTGTTTTTCACTCACAATAGCCAGAATCCTGTTGCACAACTATGCCTATATAAAGGCTCATGATGTCATCAGTTACAGACTTACTGCTACTGCCAACACTAGGACTGGGACGGGTCTTGGTGATTTCCAGATATTTAAAGGCTCCCCCATTCATCCTAAGATTTCTAGAGGCTTTGCCAGGTTGAAAGGGATCCCTGGGATCATCAGAAATTCAGGATGAAAGTCTATGGCTGAGGGTGTGAGTCGAGTTGCACAGATTCCAGCTATTGTATAGCAGCCCTCTTGCTAAAAGCTAAGTCAGCTGAGGTTTATGGAAGTTGCTCATTCATTCAGAATACCAGACTGGCCCAACGTTGGACTTTTTGCTTGGACACCAAAGTTTATAGTAACTTTGTCTGATAAGGAGTTCTGTAGGGCTTAGAAGTTTACTTCATCTGTAATTTTTGAGTAACCCACCAAAGAATTAGTGTGCTTCCCAGTTCATCATCAAGCATTTCTACTCTAGGCTTCAGTTTCCCTTTGATTTCTTAGATTCCCCAAGTCCAGAGTAAAATGTATGATGTAGGCCCGATATCATAGACATTGGGACATTCTCATGGTTGTCATGGTGCCTGTGAAGACCAAAGCTAATTCTGGCAAGGTTGCCTCAACATGGATAGTAATTTATAATTTGATCATCCCAGGAGTTCTAAACATTGGCCCCAAGGTCACTTCCATCGACTTGAGGGAGAGGATGAGCATCTGCATTATCAGAGTCGAAAATTGGTCCTTGGTTGTCCCTTGTCTCCCCAGATTTAAAATATGTTAAATGATATTCTGGACTAAGAGAAGTAACGTGTTAAAATGCAATTCTAGTTAAATGCAGTTTTCATTTAAGAAAAAACAATTGTAGCAATTCTGACAGTACTTTTTTAAAAAAAAATGAAAACATGTAAATTAGCCGTTTTACTGTTGGGCTGCTGGCAAATCTGAAAAGATACCCCTTGACCCTGCTGAGATCACCCTCCCCAGAGTATAGGAAGAAATTTGGTCCCTTGTATGTATGACACTTCTTGTTTGAAACTTATTATAAGAAGATAGTCATGATTAATGTGCTTGGCAACTGCAGCAATTTGTTATAAATCATACGGCCAGACAAAATGGATATTGAAAAGAAGGATCTCTGACTGTTACGATGATGTCCTCTGTGCATGGACCACTGTTAAATAATAGTAAAAATAAATTGAATATGAAACAAAAGAGTAGTCCTGCAATGGGTGTTTCATCCATCATGATTAATTGGCTAGCTTTATGGAGAGCTTTTCCCACTCTTAACTGACTGTGATATAGCACAAACATAGAATACGTCTTTAGTAGAAGTAGTTTTAAAGCCACATTTGCTTCCCCTTTTCTCAGTGTACTTTATTATCTAATAATCTCAAATTAAAATGCGAAGTACTGTAGTACTTTCTGAATCCCTCTCAGAAATTTTGATCAAAAAGGCGATACCCCTACTTTTTAAAACATACATGTTTTATCCAAACATAGAGAAGAGAAAATTGTTAGTCTGTTTCAGCAACAGCAAAAGAATTAAAAAACTTAGGAGTTCTAATTGGCATATGCCTTCATTGATTATAGTCCACTTTATCCAACAGAGGGAGTTTAACTTTTGGTGGCATATGCTTGGTTATTTGGTCTAGGTATTCTGATACAATATACTGTTTGAGCAAAAAACACCTAACGTTAGAATGAGTGAGCACTTTTTGTTTTCCTCATGCAAGGAATGTATCTACCAGAGACAGTCTTTTTATATTTTCTTAATATTTCTTTCTGTGGAAATTCTCTGTTGCTGAGGTGAAACATTGTTATTGGCAGTGTTTGCTGATTTAATGATATATTCAATGTGTTTTGAACACAGAGTCCAGTGATTCCTTGAATACTTGATTTAGCATTTTAAAAAAATCCATATTCTATTTTGTTATCTTTGGGTCTTGGTTTTCAGAAGACTCATGGTTCTCACATATCATTTTTTTTAATATATGAAGGATTTGTTGCTTTTTGTGCCAGATATAGTTAGTGCTATTGTTCTAAAAACTCATGGCAGGGAGGCAGAGTACTATTGTGAAGCATGTTATGTTCTCTCTAAGCTGCACATGCACTGGACATACACCATTGTGTTGGGTGTGTGCAGCCAACACAGTGTTTCTGTACACTTGCTTCTGGCCATGGCCAAAGCCCTGAGTGCGTGAAGCAGAGCCCCTGTACAGCTCTCTGGAAAATTAGAATGAATGTTGAACTAGATAATTATATCTTTTCCCATTCTTGGAGCGGATCCCATTTGTGTAGAGGGCATCTCCTGAAAAATTATGGCTTCCAGGAATGCACCAACGGGATTTTTTTTTTTTTTTTTTTTTTTTTTTTTTTTTTTTTTTTTTTTTTTGCTATCACCAACAGAAAGCAAAGTCCTGGAAATTCTGGAACTCCAGAATTTTGCCTGAGGAACTACTGGAGAATTCTGGGGGTTGAATCCAAAACACACCCCAAAAGGACGTATTTCTACTGCTTACTACTGGGATAAGCCTGGCTTGGGACAGGATGCAGGGTACAGCCCAACCAAAGGAAGGCAAAACCCACGGATTGTGCAGGTCTGGTTCAGGCAGGAGTCTGTCAAATGAGGTGTCTGGGAGCATAATACTGTACATGATGTCAACATGAATATTCAGAGTGTTAAGCTGGTTAAATGGGGCAGAGTGTCAGTTTTCAAATGCAGGAGTATAAATTTATGTGACAATCATACAGCAGTATGGAATGGAGAAGTATATGCAGTACATGAACTGCATGCTGTTTAGCTTTTAAAGTTAGAGAAGTTGTGTACTTTTGGTACATCAGCAATTTTTAGTGTTTTTGGAATGCCCTAATGACATAAAACTTTCTTCTAATATTGTTTTGATTCATCATTCATCATCATTGGCATCCTTCAGTCTCGAAAGACTATGGTGTCATGCCTGTTTTGATTATAATAGTATATTATAATGATAGAAACAATAATTTTCCACATTGCCAGCAGTGTGTCTAGCAGATATGTTGAAAATGTTAGAATAACATCTTTCTTATTCAGGAAGTTGAATATTTTCCACCATTGTTGGTATTATCAGTGACAGCAGAATCTTGAACATGTGTCCATAGATTAAGGATTTACTACAAGATAAATATGTATAGAATTGCAGCTTCATAGCTGATTTATGCTGTGTGATTTAATACAATGATCTCTTGTGGTAGGAATCATATTATACAGTATTATTGGGAGGGAACCTTTAATCTTTCCTTCAGTTCCTTCAGAGAGAATATAATTTATGATATATAAACACAAATTTAGACATAGAATTTTGGTTATTCATTTTGCAGTCTGTTTGATAGTAAAAATGATACTGCTTTAATGCAAAATTTAATAGTTCATTGTCAGGATTGTGTTGTAGAAACTGACAGCTAGTAAGTGTGCGATTAGTAAGAACAAATTAAAAATATGGTTTATTTTCAAGTGGTTTTTTTCTGTTTCTTTGAACATTAAAAAGTATTGCAGTTTGAATAGCGAGGACTGAACTATCTGTATCTAGTGCAGGTGTTGTTGATGAACCCAAAACTGTGACTTGCACAAGTTTGAATTTCTTTCATAATATTTTACTTACTGGATTTTCTGATGCATCACTGCAGAAAATTCTGACTTCCACATTGTTATGGAATCTGTCACAGACCTACCTTTTTAAGTTAGCATCTGGAGAAGTAGACTATAGGCCAGGGCTGTCCAACTTTGAACAGGCCAAGGTCTACTTTTTCCAGACGAAAGTGCCTGAGGGCTACTACACTAAAACCTCTACTTATGAATTTTATCTGTTCCGAGCACATGCCCATAAGTAAAACAAATTGTAAGTAGAGCAATTAAATCAATTAATCATTTCTGGAGGGAACATATTTCAATGCATTCGTATGGTAAAGCTGACCATGCACATGCTTCCCTTACACCTGCTCGATCCGGTGTGGATGGGTGCAAAGGAGGCGCGTGCATGCTTGCGCAGATCGCCCCTTCCGCTTGCCCGGGCTGCTGGAAAACTTTTTTTAAAAGGTGCACTTACCCTCCCAACCCGCCCGGGGCCTGACTCGACTCTACTTCTCCTCCTGTTTCCCCCCTTCTCCCTTCTAGCCCCCTCGCTGCCACTGCTGCTGCCACCCATAGCTCTCACTCACTTCTGCCATGTTCTCTGTGCAGCTGGGATGGGCCAAGCCAGCAGCGGGGCAATCACATCGCCATGGGGGTGCAAGGAGTGGGGAATGGCTCAGAAGGGGAGCAGGAGGAGTAGCAGGTCACAGTCTCTGTGAGGCAGCTGTGGGTTTTCAAGAAGCTGCTGAAGGAAGGTGTTGCCAATGGTAGTACAATGCCACTGAATGCAACTCTGGATCCAATTCTGTAACTGCAAGGAAAACTTTTTTTCATTGATTGATCAAGACTCAAGCATACATGCTTCTGGAAATATCATGGTAACTGAGGATCAAACTAGGTAATAAATTAAATTATGTCTTTTGTTTTTGAACTGCACCTGAGGGATGTGGGTGATGAGAATTATGATCATGACACTTGTGAGATAAAGTTAACTCAGCTCTCCACATGGTTCAGCTTAAAATTCATTTTTCTCTGTTCTTGATCTCAGTATTGTAGGATCTTAAAGGACATCAGACTTGTTTCTGCTCTTGCAAATAGTCTTATAGTGTTACATATGCAAAAGGAACAAGATTTTACGATACCTTGTTGCCATAATATATTTGGTGTTGCACGAATTTCTCTATAGTAAATCATAGCTTCTCATGTTCTTCTTCTCTTTCATTCATAGTTTGTTCCAAACCATTGCAAGATATAACAATGGATTGTTATATCAGTCCATGGGAAATGAATTCTGTGGATTTTTAAATTGAGCATATCTGCACCTGGAAGTTGCACGTTCTGTCAGCAATAATTGATTTCATAGTTTTCACAGGCTTCATACAGATAATTATCTTAATCTACACATTCTTCTAGCATGTATCATGTAATATAATTATTAGGAAAAACTCCTTTGCCAAGATGAAGAATTAAGTTAAACTTGGCTCCATGTAGAGAATCTCTCTCTGAACATACTGTACTAACTCTAAAATTGTGGTAACAAAAGTAATTACTGTAACAGCTTGTTTGTGTTTTTCATCTTTATTATATTTAAACATGTTTTTAACAGAAAGTCCCATTTTAAGTAATTTTTCCTTCTGTTTTATGCAGAAGGATAGCTTGGTGACCAACATGCCCCCTGTGAATGAAACTCCTCTCCCTCTGTGGATTCTATTGCAACCATAACACACATATGTGGTTTGAGAGAGGGGTTAGGGAAGCCATTTATATGTGTATTGAGAACCCCGCTCTCAACAGAGCTGGGGGACTCAAGCACTATCTGCCTGCTACTTATAATGCTACTCATTCATCAGTCCCCAAACAAATCAGAAGCACTTCACATCTCCACCAGCAAGGCCACAGCTAACAACCCATACTTGATGGGTGTTGGGAAGGGTTGCATAGGTGGGACTTTCACGCACCCAGGCCATTGCCCTAAGGAGCCTATTTAGTAGCATTATAAGTAGCAGGTAGATTATTAGCCTATACACACCAGGGTGATGTGAAATCAAAGTGGACTATAAAATGGAGGACTTGCGACTAATTTTCTTCAGACTGATGAAGCTGCTTGGATGAGTAGTGAAACATTTTGATTAGAGATGGGCACAAAACGCTAAAATAGCATTTCATTTCGTTTTTCATTCTGTTCCACTCTGTTCTGTTTGATTTGAAACAATTTTTTTATTTGGGTTGATCGCACTGCCCACCCAGCCATTTTCAGAGGGCTCTTGCCGAGCTGTGATTGGCTGGACCTCTTTAAAAATGGCCCAGTCACCACCAGGGGTCCAAACCATGATAGGTCAGCAGGAGCCCTCTGAAAATGGTTGGGTGGGCAGTTTCTGCCCGATCGGGTGCAGGAAACCATGGGCTTTTTCAACCTTTTTTTCTGCTGAAGCCTCGCGTTCCAGCTGAACAGGATTTTCCCCATAGGAATGGGGCATTCCTATGAGAAAACAAAAAACAGAACAGAACAGAACAGACATTTCCATTTTGTTTCATTTCATTTTTCTTTGATGGGTCATTTTGTTTTTGTTTCATTATGTAACACAACGTAAAATGAATAATGAAACAAAAAATGTTTCGTGCCCATGTCTAGTTTTTATTTCTCAAGAAAAGACGTTCAGTTGCAATGACTCAACGTCCAGTTTTCCACAGACAAAATATACTCATGCGTAGCTTGTGTAGTTACCGTACATTTCCTCCAAGATAGTAAATCAGAGGCAAGGTCTCACTTAGGCCATTCTCTTTATTACAGTTTTTTCATGCCATTTAAACATTGAGGTGACCAGAGGAGTGATACCATCAAGATCTAACTGATGTTTGTCAAAGAATCCTTATGTGAGTATAATGTAAGGGTGCAGCCTGACATAGTGGTGCTATAAAGCAAAAGGAATAAATATTTCTACCTGGAACTTAAAAATAAGAAAACTGCACTTATCAGGTATTAATAGATCTTGCTACATTTCAGCAATTTTCAGTTTAGAGATGCAGTTTTCATATGCTTTAAGAAACTGACTGACCCACACCATATTCAGAGCATTCTGTATTTTGAAAGATTGATTAGTGAGACACACACTTTCCAATGTTTAACAACAGAAAAATAGTTATACAGGTATACAACTAAGGTCTTGGTCGCTCTGCAAGATGACCTCCTCCGGGGGGCCGACAGGGGGTGCTCCTCTCTGTTGGTCCTCCTGGATCTGTCAGCGGCCTTTGATACCATCGACCACGGTATCCTGCTGGATCGGCTCTTTGAGGTTGGGATCGGGGGCACTGTTCACAGTTGGCTCCGGTCCTTCCTCGGAGGCCGTCCCCAGCAGGTTCAGCATGGGGGCGAGTTGTCGGCCCCTTGGATACTTCCTTGCTGGGTTCCACAGGGGTCGTCTCTCTCTCCCATGCTGTTCAACATCTATATTAGGCCGCTGGCTGAGGTCATTAGGAGACATGGAGTTTGCTGTCACCAGTACGCTGATGACACGCAGCTCTATGTCTCCTTTTCCACCGCTGCAGATGAGGCTGTCCGGACCCTCGATCAGTGCCTGGGCACGGTCATGGAATGGACCAGGGCCAACAAGCTCAAACTCAACCCCGATAAGACCGAGGTTATGTTCTTTGGGGCTCCCCCATCCAGCTACGGTGGCCCGTTTCCCATCTTAGAGGGCGTTCCCCTCAGGCCATCGGACTCCGTCCGGAATCTGGGCATAGTCCTGGACCTGGCGCTCACCATGGAGGCCCAGGTGTCCGCCGTGTCCAGGGCTGCCTTTTTCCACCTTCGCCGAATCGCCCAGATTCGTCCGTACCTGGATGGGGATTCCCTCAGAACTGTGGTGCAAGCACTTGTGATCTCGAGACTGGACTATTGTAACGCGCTCTACATGGGGTTGCCCTTGACTCTCATTCGGCGACTGCAGCGGGTCCAAAACGCGGCGGCCAGACTGGTGGCAGGTGTGCGTCGATTCGAGCACATCACCCCAGTTCTGGCTCGCCTGCATTGGCTGCCCGTTGCAGCCCGAATCAGATTCAAGGTCCTGGTTTTGATCTACAAAACCCTCCATGGCCTAGGACCTGACTACCTGGCAGAGCGGATCGACCAGCGGTCAACTTCGGCCCGTCCGACCAGGTCGTCGCGGGCGCACATGCTGCGCGTGGCCACGCCCAGGGAGGCTCGGAGAACCTCCACCCGTACCCGAGCCTTCTCTGTGGCTGGCCCGACCCTGTGGAACCATCTCCCAGCAGAAGTGCGCCTAGCAGAGTCCCTGCCTGCCTTCCGGAAGGCACTGAAAACTCTCCTCTTCCGGGAGGCGTTTGGGTGACTGTAATAAAGTTTTTTTTCCCCGCCATCTGCATCCTGGTCTTTCTGTTCTGTTTTGTTTTGTTTCGTGTTGTTTTATTATTTAGCTAGTTAATTAATTCACTGTTATTTTTAATCTGTCGTTTTGCTGCCCCTTGTTGTAAACCGCCCGGAGTTCCTCTCAGGAAGACGGGCGGTATATAAGCCTAATAAATAAATAAATAAATAAATAAATAATAGCTGACGTAACTGTATCATACACACACACACACACACACACACAGAGAGAGAGAGAGAGAGAGAGAGAGAGAGAGAGAGAGAGAGAGAGAGAGCCCTTGCTTTCAAAAATCTTTTGCACTTTCAAAAATGCAATAATATTATTCTGGTTAATGCTAAACTATTCTGTGTTTACATGAATGCTAAATTACATCAATCCTAAATTGAGCATGATTTACTGGAAATTGATGTATACAAGCAAAAATCAAAATATGTGAGAACAGATGTAAGTTCCTTACAGGTTATAGATGTACAATTCAAACAAAACCATTTTGGATATGCAAAAGTACTTATAATAAAAATGTCTAGACATTTGTGAGTAACTTTGAGTATGGATCATTTTGCAAAGGAGAGTGGCAGAAACAGAACCACCAATTTCCAGGCTGTTATTGTTATGTGTTGGCAAGTTGCTTCCAACTTATGGGAACTTGATGAATCAGAGACCTCTAAAAGGTCCTATTAATAACCTGTCCTCAACAAAAGTCAAGGTCATGCCTTCTTTTATTGAATCAATCAATCTTATGTTTGGTCTTTTCCTACCAGTATTCTCTTTTCCACCGCGTCTTGTCTTATCAGGATGTGTCCATAGTACAGTAGTCTTGGTTTGCTTATTTCTGTCTCTGTGGAGACTTATTTGTCTTTCTGGAGGCAAGTGGTATCCCGAATCCATTCCTGCAGGAATTGATTTTGTGTGGAAAATCTTGACCTTCATCTCCAGTGACCCATTCTTATATTTGAGGATTTTTTCTACATTGCTATCCCTTCAAGTCTGGTTTCTTAACTGCAGTCTTTGTTTAGATTTATGCTTAAACCAAGGTATAGAAAATCATAGAATCATAGAATCATAGAGTAGGAAAAGACCTCAAGGGCCACCCAGTCCAACCCCCTGCCTTGCAGGAACCACCGACAGATCGCCATCCAGCCTCTTCTTAAAAACCTCCAAAGAAGAAGACTCCATCACCCACCATGGCAGCATTTTCCACTTGCGGACAGCTCTAACCATCAGGAAGTTCTTCCTAATGTTCAAATTGAATCCCTTTTCCTATCGTTTGAAACCATTGCCCTGAGTCCTAGTCTCTGAAGCCATGGAAAACAAACCAGTCCCCTTTTCAATATGACATCCTTTCAAATATTTTAAACATAGCTATCATATCCCCTCTCAGCCTTCTTTTTGTAAGGCTAAACATTCCCAGCTCCCTAAGCTATTCCTCGTAAGACATTTCTTGCAGACCCTTAAAAATCCTGGTAACCCTCTTCTGGACCCATTCAAGGTTGTCAACATCCTTTTAAAACTGAGGTGCACAGAACTGGATTTAGACACCAGGTGGAGTCTGACCAGAGCAGAATAGAGTGGCATTATCACCTCCCTTTCTCTAGACACTGCTTCTGTTGATGCAACCAAGAATCACATTGGCTTTCTTGGCTGCCACATCACACTGCTGACTCATGCTCAATTTGTGGTCCACCCAGATGTCCAGATCCCTTTTACACGTACTATTCTTTAGTCAGGTGTCTTCCATCCTATATCTGTGCAATTCTTTTTTTTTACCTAGATGTAGCACCCTATATGTTCTCAGATGTAGTACCCTACATGTTCTCAGGGCAAAATAAGAGTCCTAAGGAGCCCCAGAAGCTGAAATATGGAGATAGGAAGCTTTAAATTAATTTAAAATAATCATTTCCAGCAACTGATCTGGTTTATATCAGCTCTAAGTTACACAGTAGAATTTTGTTTATTAATATGTGCCATCTAGTATAATGAATGTGATGAGACAAAGAGTTAAAAAAATAGCCATGCTGTAGAAAACAGAATGTCTTCAAGCAATGGGAATGCAATGCAATGGGAAGAAGTATAGAAGGCTCAGGTCATACTGTGTACCAGCTCCCTGGATCGTAGAGTTCTTGGGAAACAAAAGTGTACTTCAGTGCTGGAAATGGCAATGTTGTTATAGGCATGGCCAGGGTCAGTGGTACTTTGTTCTGTCCAGTTTCAGGATGTTAGGCTTATATGGCTCTGGTATAAAATATGACCTATGTTTCTGAGGCCCTGTGTAGGAAAACAAACAACTGCTGTACTAACTGGAGATACACTTATGGAGATAATCAATAGATAACACACCAGACTGCAGAACCAGGATCTGGTAGCTCAAGTCTGCGGTGTGTCTTCTTGGAGAGGGGATAGCCAAGGTCACCCCGAGTGTGTGTTGTTGATGGCGTTACGTTACGTGCCCTTCTGTGGCCTTGGGCAATGTGCATAATCCCACAGTATCAGAAGGGCTGATAAAGGTACTCATGTATGTGTATGACCTTGGTATCTACTTTGGCCCTCAGATGGTGACTAACAGTAGGGAAGTTTTATTTAAATACTGAGAGAGTAGATTATATGACACATATATTTCTTAAAAGTATGAGAGAATAATATTATTGGGCAAAGCAGCACTGTTCAGATAGTAACTTCATTCTCGAAGGCTTAATTAGTATTTACTGCTTCCTAATTTTTGGCATCATTTAGTGTAAACATTTTCATTCAGATTGCAGATTGAATGGCAGTAATTAAAATGTCCATTGTCTTTCTAGTGTTCAACAGAAGCTTTTTCTTGTTGCCATGGTGATAATATGAGTGATGATGTAAAGATAAGTAACTCCTTCAGAAAATGATTAAAGCTTGATTGAGAAAACTTTTCAGGATAAAATTCCAGACTTCCCTGTAAGGGCTTTTAAAAGAAAGTTGTATGTTACCATACTGGAAAAATATTTTTCCTCTCCTGGAAACATGAACAAATGTAACAACATTCCTAAGGTCTGTATCACTCATTCCTAAAATGCTTAAGAGGGTCACACGGCAAAATAGGGCAATCAACTTCTGAAGGCTGTTTTACCCAGATTGATCTACAGCAATTTGCCAGTTGTGGTATTTATCCATGCACTTAAAAACTTCATCTGTTGATTCTGCTGATCAGACTGGTGATATAAGCAGGTCAGGCTCAGGATTTTATTTCTTCTGGCCAATTGACACCCTACTATGAGCTAATTAAAATGTTTAAAGATAAGTGCCCAGCAGTAACTTTGGCGGGGCAATAATTTTGGTTCTTTTAGATCCAGAGCCACAGCTTGATATTGTATGGTTCAGTGCATCCTTTTTTCTACTAGTTGCTTAATGTTCTGGCTCATTCTTGGCTCATTACAATAAGCCTTCAATGTCAGACCTTTCACAGTTCTCAGTGTCCTTCAGGTAGTCTGTTGAAAAAGTTAGGATTTGACCTGCTTTACTTTTTCTCATTGCTCTTTACTTACCTGTGGTTCCTTTTCACTTCTCTCCTCGTGGACTATGGTTCAAACAACTTCTTGAGAACTCTATCATCCCAAGTGTCCTTTTTTAGAGTCATGTCCCAGAGAAAATGCATTGCGAATCAGAGATAGTGCTTGGCTGTGTAGTGCTTGGTTATTTCATTTTAGTCTTAAGAACTAAGGGCAATGACCTATTTGCAGGAGTATTTGTTGCAATCCATCCATGAAAATTAGATTCTTCCATTTGACAACCACAAAATCCTAAAACAGTAGTCTAATAGCCCTGTTTTAAAAGCACTATTTTACACTATTGGTGCAATTCACTTAAGTGGAATTGCAATCATGATAATTACAACAGAGAACAGAACCATCCAGCTTTAATCAATTTTCCATGGAAATCTACTTGCAAATGGTGTTTCTTTTATTCTGCAAGACTGGTGAGATCTTAGGCCAGGCATGTCCAAACTTTGGCCCTTCTCAAGTTTTGGACAACTCCCAGAATTCCAAGCCTGTATTTCCAATGGCAAAGGACTGTGGGAGTTGTGGTCCAAAACATCTGGAGGGCCGAAGTTTGGACATGCCTGTCTTACGCTATCCTGGTAGACCCTTCTGCTACAGTGTCTCCAGAATACATTACATTTTCAAACAAGGTAGTGGTGGAACAACATATTGGGTAAATATATTGGAGTTAATGCTCTTGTCGTTTTTTTGACAAAACTCTAGATGTTGTATTTTAGAAAGGAGACCAAGACTGGACTCTCCTCAACACCATTTGGATGTACATGTTTCTTTGTTATTTTGTCCACAACTGGACAAAATAATCTGGAACTCATGGGATGGGATAGCTCCTCACACATAATGGAGGCTTTATGAGACATTTGGTTTGTCCTGTGGACAGATTGGTCCTCCCAGTTTGCTGACAGCAAAGCTGAATTAATATGTTTCAGCAAGAAAACCTTTCCCCACTCTCTTGCCCAATGGTTTTGCTGGTTTCACAGCTTAAACCTTAAATAAACTGCCAGCTAGGGTAGTACTTTCCCCTCCCTGCCAACTCTTTCAAAGTTTGCTGCCTTCCCAGAAATTTCATGCTTTAGTCAGGAGGACTAACAGCTTTCCTTCTCTTTCAGCACAGTCTACAATTGCAAATCTAGTGAAATATATTTAAATACTATTCAGTGTACACATGAATCATTATGTCTTCTTTCCTCCACAGCATGGAGGCTCCCTTTTAAGCAAGTTCTATCTAGGCATATTTTTGCTTACAGTTAAAGGTTTTTCTTTGATTTCATCCACTGCTTCTTAGAGTCTTATAGTCTCTGCCAGTTATCCCAGTTCATTATTTGAGTCCTAGTCTGCTGGTGCTTTGGCAGAGATATTGCATAGGTAACTGACAGTGGAAACTCTGATGGTTGTGGGCTGCCCGTGGAAGGCCAGAGCATATTCTTGATCAGTTACAGAATCTAGACATCACCATTCCATTTGGCAGAGGAGACATTTTTGCCTGCTCTATTTTGTTCAGCACAACAGAAGACATATCTGCATAGCAAGAAAAGTAGAATTGAAAGCCCATTCTGCAAAGTTTTGGATGTCCTGTATTATATTCTTTATTAGGGGATTGCTGCCAGAGTATATAGCAGTGATGGCGAACTTTTTAGAGACTGAGTGCCCAAATTGCAATTCAAAACCCACTATTTTTTTTTTTGCAAAGTGCCAATAGAGTAATTTAACCTGAATACAGGTGGCTATGAAGTGGCAATGTCAGGTGCCCACAGAAAGGGCTCCGAGTGCCACCTTTGGCACCCGTGCCATAGGTTTGCCATCACTGATATATAGGAAGAATGAGCACACCACTATTTACTGTAAATATGCACTTCTACAATTATTATAATTATAATTATTAACTAAGCATTTTAGGCTACCATTCTATATGTGCTTGCCTGGATACATTTGTTACCAGGTATCTTGGCTTCGCTTTTTGCCAATAACACTGTAACTTCTGCCAATGATCCTCAATTGCTGGGTATAGCTAGAAAAGGTATGACGAACCCTCAACCCTAAGGACAGGTACAGTTCTTGGCTGAGTTTATGTGCAAGGATTTTGCTTCCACACACAAATGGGGATGTGAAAGAGAGAGAAAAAACACAGAATTTCAAAAGATAAAAAAGAACAAGTATTTCCAAAATATTTTAAAAATGTTTCTAGGAGTAAGGATGATAAGAATTGCATGATGATTACTAGCATGCTGCCATTTTTGCTCTTCCTTGATGTAGGTACTGTTGTGAGATTCACATTAAAATTATTCTGTAAATGTTTCCACAAATTGCATATTTTAAAAAGAAAATGAAATCAGACCATCTGTGAATATTCTTCTTAGAAGCATCTTTGTGTTACCTGAGTGATCTGAATTTGGGTTTCCTGAAGATACCTACAAAATTGTTTTGATGTTTTATCTAGCAGTAGACACTGTCGTTATCTTGACTGAGAATGAACTGAACGTTCTTAAGATGTATTCCTAAATTATCCGTAGTGCATCCTGAGCAAAGTATTGATATTCATTTTTCTCATTTGATTTGGAATTCTTAGAAATATTTGCATAATGAATTTTCATTGGTTTCCTGATTGAAAACACGCTTCTAGAATTCAGCATTTTGCATCACTGGAAGCAAATTAAACAAGTAAATTATTCTGCTGTGGGAAATCATTTTTAAAAGCAATGCAGTATTGGAATTGTACACTGAAGTAATCAATGTTGATTGATTTTTACTTAGAGTGTAGCATTTATTTCATGCTTAGAATAGAGATGGTATTAGAGATGTTGCAGCTCCAAATAAATTAACCATTGTGTACACTGATGACAACCTTAAATCAAGACAGTGCTGAAATATCCAATTTGTAGTGCTCTCTGAAAATAAACACCAAATAATACATTATTGAGAAGAATTTAAATGTATTTCCTTATACATTATTCTGCCACATTCCATTGAAGGTGATGTTATTGCTGCTGCAAAGTTGTCTAACTAATCATTGCCCCATTTCACTTTTAATTATTTAGATCGCAGACACTATATCCTTAAAATTAGAAGAAAGGTAGTCTGGTGATAAATTTGTATCCAGAATTATGACATTCTGAGCCAGGCCAATCTGTCAGCAAATAAATAGTTGCTCTGGAAGCAGGCCAAGTGTCTTCTTTACTTTTCTTTAATCAGTTTCTGATTTTTGCTTTACTTTATTGGGTCCTATGAAAATAACTCTGCATTAATACTAATTAGTGCTGCAGAACAGTACATAAATCCTCAGTCTGAAACAGTGTTTTGATGGATTTTCCTGGTGTTGCATTTCATGGATTCCAAAAGAAACTATGGAGGTTTTGTTTTATCCATGCCCCCTTTATCTGCTTGGCCTTTTGCTTTAGATGTAAATGAGCTGTGCGACCAGACAGATTTCCTATGGTTTTTTATGTTAAATAGATTTCATTCTGATATTAAGTTTTTAAAAATGTTAAAAATGTTAATAATGTATTTCTTTAAAATAAGCATGTAGAACAGTGATGGTGAACTCTTTAGAGACCGAGTGCCGAGACTGCAATTCAAAACCCACTTATTTTTCACAAAGTGCCAATATAGCAATTTAACCTGAATACAGTGGTACCCCGGGTTACAAATGCTTCAGGTGCTACCCTTTGGGAAAGCAAGGATCGAAAGCGAGGGTGCTGTGGCTGCAGGAAATTCAAAAACCTGCTCTTTGATCCTCGCTTTCCCGAATGGTGTTATCCTTTGGGGAAGCAAAGATCAAAGAGCAGGGGTTTTACTCTTTGGGAAAGTGAGGCTCTAAGACAGGCATACCCAAACTTCGGCCCTCCTGTTGTTTTGGACCACAACTCCCAGAATCCTATGCCTGTATTTCCAATGGCAAAGGACTGCGGGAGTTGTGGTCCAAAAGATCTGGAGGGCCGAAGTCTGGACATGCCTGATCTAAGAGCAGGCTTTTGATTTTCCTGAGGCCACAACACCTGCACTATGGCCACAGGAAATTAAAAAAACCTGCTCTTTGATCCTCGCTTTCCTGAAGCGTAGCACCAGGAGGAGTGGCTGTGGCTTGTGGGCTTGTTCCACAAGTTTACTCTTCAGCCACGCTGCAATGGGCATCCCAAAAGAGGTGTGGCTGAAGAGTAAACTGAGGCTACGAAGGGGCCCACAAATCTCTGCCTCCCCTGGCTCTTCATAGAGCTGAGACTGCCAAAATGGCTCTGTGCAGAGAGCTGGGCGAAGGGGGAAGTGGTTTGTAGGCTTGTTCATAGCCGTAGTTTACACTCCAGCTATGCTGCTTTTGGGATTCCCAGAGTGGTGTGGCTGGAGAGTAAACGGGGGCTATGAATGAGCCCACAAACCACTGCCTCCCCTTTGCCAGACTCTCTGCACGGAGCACAGTGGTGTGCTCCAAGCGAAGGGGGACGTGCCGTGACTGTGACTGAGGGGGCAATGTCACATACCCACAGAAAGGGCCATAGATTCGCCAACACTGATGTAGAATCATTAATCAAACTGCAGGCACTCTGTTTGTCTGAATCTACCTAACTTTGGGTATGCGCAGATAGGGTGTCTAGCTGGTGGCAAATGACCATGGAAAAGATCTTGCAGTTATGTTGGATCGTTCTTGAAAATGTTGACTCAGCATGTTTCTGCACTGGAAAAATGATATTGCATGGTTAATTTTTTCAGCAAAAATATGAAAACTTAAACTCCCAGTATTAAAATACAAAAGCATCAATGTGGCCGTGTCTGAAGCATGGCATGCAGTTGAGGTCATTTTGCTTCAAAAGAAATACTGTGGGACTGCAACAGTTGCAGAAATGGGCAACAGAAATGATCAAAGATTATGGCAGCTTCATTAGAAGGAAAGACTACGGTTTCTGGCATCTGTATAACTTAGGGTAACAAAGAGGATGGAGGAAGGAAGTGATTAAGATGCAAAAAAAGATGCATGGCATTGGGAAAACCAAACACAGAGGTGGTTCCTGACCTTATGTAATCCAGCTGTTCTTAGACAGAACTCCTAGAAGCCTTAACCACGAGATGTGCTGGCCAAGGATTCTGGACATTATAGTCCAAGAATACTTGTGCAACCTGTGCTTGGGAACTACTGTAACAGAGAGAAAGCAATTTTAGTGCCTAGTACCTGTGGGAATTACAAATCTCATTTTAAAGTTCAGAATTACAAATCTCATTTTATAGTTTTCTATTAATTTCTTTATATATCTTAGATATGTACAGTGTCTTTAAAAATTAATTAGCATAAAAGGTGAGAGAGTGTAGGAACATGCAAAAGAGTAAAGCCTTTTTTTTGCATAGATTATACCTAGTAAAATATGGATGGGTTTAGCCTTTTTCTGTCTATTTGTGTCCTGTATACAAGTTTACCTCCTCTCAATGTATTTAGCAATAAAGTTTGAACTGTGCAGGATTAATTAACCAACTGGATATGAAGAGAGAGTTTTGGCAGAAAGGAGCAACTGTCCTCCATAACCAGGTGTATTGTGGTAGAATGGACTTCATCCCGATTAAACACTCATTCAAATCACAAGGCAGATTGAATTTATTAAGAGTGTATAGGACATTTTAGGTAGAATTGATTGTCCTTTTGGCAGCTTATTTACATGTTATTTTTAATTTTTGTCAAATATAATCAGTTAACAAGCAGGAAGAAGTTTGATTGTTGGTTTCTGGAGATATTTTTGTACATTTTATTTTTAAATTTATCATATGCTGCAAAACTTGTTTTGCAAAATATATACAGTAATGCTATGGGCACTGCCGCCTGGGACACAAATAGCTACTTTTTTACTTTCCCTGTCTTGTCTGTTGCTTTGGGCGGGGGCAGCAGGACTTGGGAAGGGAGCCCTTTGAAGGACTGGGTGGAGCAGAGCCACATGCAAGGGATGTTTAACTTCTGCTGCACTCGTTGTGACCATTGCTGGGGATCAGGGGTTGTCTGGGAGGCATGGATCAGGGATGTCATGGCTAAAAAGGGTTTCTCTTGGGCAGGATTTTCAGATCATCTCTCCCTATTGCATATGTTATCCCCCAGATCCCCTATACCTTCCTTAGGGTTTGTTCTGTTCCCACCACATCTTTATTTGCTGCACTTTCTAACTCTCCTATTATTGTTCCTTCCAAGTTGACTGAGGTACTAGAAGTTGGGAATTTTGCAAGTTCTATGGAGAGATGAACCAACCTGCTTTCCCACACAGATAAAATACAATTATTTTCTCTGCCGCCAGTTGACATGCAAATCAGTATTATGAGAACTTTGATCCGTTTTCTTTCTTTGGGGATAGATGAGATAAGGTAATTACAGGGATACAGTATATGTGTATGTAGCTGTGAACACTGGGAGAGCTACCTTGTGACAGCATGCCCATCACTTGTTTATAGTCTACCTGTAAAGGTCTGATGATTTCCCAGAATGGTGCTTCAAATAATTCCTGGACTGATACTGCTAGGGAGGAAAATTCATAACCACTTTGCAAATGCACATAGGTCTCTTTACATTTTGGCCAATTAACATCACTAGACATTATACATTATGTACATTAACTTCTAGAATCATTGGATGTATCTGGAATAGTAATTCCAAAATATTTGACATGCAGCCATGTTAAAATGAATCTGCTGACAAATATTTGTTTGGGGTAGTTAATACACTTTCTTTGCTGAATAATGTACTCTTAGCTAGTTCTGAACTCCATTAAATACTGTAGATACTGGGGAGATAGATACTGGGGAGATAAATGCTGACAGCAACATTTCTTAGTGTAAGAGCTTCACGGATTTCATAGAATGCCATTTCATCTTGTGTAGATTTTGACTTTATGAAAATTTAGTACATCTTTCTTATATTAGTTTTGTATAAACTTTGTACCAGAAAAAGTGTGTACTCATTGTCCCTTGGAAACTCAGAAGCTGATGCACGGATTGCAGTACAATACTGAATCCTGGATGGGTCCCTTTCATATTTTATTTATGTTTTATTTACTTTGTTAGTTAGTTTATATCCAACCTTCCTCCCTGAAAAACACTTGAAGCAGCTAATAACAGCAAAATTCAAATAGAGATAAATGCAGTTAAAACAAGAGGTTTAAAACACAACTAAAATGCATGAGCATAATGCAATTATAGCAGAAGTGTCCAACTAGAATGCAGCTTAGATGCCAAAGGGGTAACAGAATAGAAATGTCTCTGCCTTTTCCCCAAGGAAAGTTTGAGGAACCCCTCCAATTCAGCTGGAAGGCTGAATTCAATTTCAAAGAAAAGAGGACTGTATAGCAATCAGTGGCACCTTAAAAGAAAAAGTATAGTGTGAAAAACAGCATTTGTTAGCATAAACCTTTTCATCTTATGTTCTGTCATGTCAGAGCTGACTTAAAGCTACCCTAATAAGATTTTCAAGGTAAGTGCTATTAAATAAGCCTCGGAAAGTGTGTTTCATTATTTTAAAATGAAGGCAAAACTGTAAAGAATTGGGAGACAACCAAAAATAGTCTATCTGTGAAACCCCAGTGGAGTCAGATATAAATCTAGGGAATTAGGTTTTCTACTCCTGCCTTATAGCTCCACACACTTCTCCATTATTGTGAGTCCTTATTATTTTCTTTATTTTCTGTTTTAGCAGTCCTTATCAAAAGGTCTGGATTCTGCAATGCCTATAATGTTTTAATGGCATATCTGGAAAAACTTGAGTTCTTTCTTACACTGATAGAGACAAAATATTTTTTTATTAATTTATCAATAGTTATGTTTTTTAAAAGCATCCTTACTTATCTCATTTACAAAAGCGAGAGTTGAGTGGTTTTCTTCAAATTAGTATTAGCTTCGTTTATTTTGTCTAATAATAGCTTTCACATGGATTTTTATGTGGTGTCATGTAAAGAAAAGATGTTGTGTTACATTAACTTTCTTTTCGCTCAACTATGCAAAAGTATTAAGGGTCAAACTGTGTAAGTGGAACACTTGCATTATTGTAGTAGTATAAAATCATATTGAATTACACATTGAGTGTGTTATGAATTTTTTTCTTGTCTTGGAAAAGAGAAAGATTGAAATTATATACGAAGTTTATACATGATCAGGTGGTAAAAAGAAGGTGTATACAGATAACTAAAAAAGAGAAGAAAAGCAATTCAGAGGAAAGGTAGGGAAAAGAAGAGAGTGAGTTAGGCCCTCCCGTTGTGACGGTATATCCATCAACAGAATGTGGATTCTGTAGGGATGCATCACAAGTTGATATAGCAAATGACTCTTAGATTTAGAATTAAATGAAGCAGGCCTCTTGAAGACTGAACAAGATTAATGAAAGTATCACATTTTTTCCAGTATATGAGTTGGTCTGACAAAAACATCTTTTTATAAAATGATTACATTTTGACACTTTTGCACATTTTGATACTTAACTTGTATTCTTGTTTTCCTTTCAGCCACAACCAGCAGTCTACAACCTTTAGGCATCCAGTGACTGGTCAGTTTTCACCAGAAAACACTGAGTTCATTTTACAAGAGGAGTAAGTATTGGAGTTTTCCCTGAACAATTTTTTAATAACCATTATGATACTGTGGCTCATCATTTGTCATTCTTGTAAGTTTGAGTTCAAACCTGCCTTTTGGCATGATACTAAACATAAATTTAAAGCTAGTGATGCTGATGATTCAGAAGGTTCTTGAATTCAGGGACTGTGGTAACATCCCTGTCAGAAGCAGGGAAAGCTTTTCCAAAGGATGTTTCAAGATTAAATGTTTTTTGTGTCATAGGCATAGTGTTCTAGTTAAATTGTTGAGGCTGTCAAGTTACAACTAGCATTTTGGCAAGGGAATACCTTGAGAAAAAGAAGCAACACCTGGTCCATGTTTATGAAAACATAAATAATAGCTGTAACTCATTAGTTCCTTGGTCTGAGTGATAGATAGCTTTGTGTGAAAGTGGAGAGCAGAAAGAACGAGAAATATTACTGCTTTTATACTGACAAAGATATACATTATTTTAAATTGTGTGCTAGCTTAAAAAGTAAGTTGAACCCAAATAGTATATTTTATTTGGAGGAAACAGAATCTTCAAAATGGCAAGTGTCCCTTTTGGTCTAGTAGTATTTGGCTGCTTTTCAGATGTCATCAGATTTTTTTCTCATGCTTCTCATGCTTTTAAGAGTTTAAAACATGAAATGAAAGGGGAAAATAATTGCATATTTCTGCTATACATCTTTCTGCTGTACATATAATTAAACATCTGATTAATTATATAGTTATTTTTGAAGAGATATAACATATACATCTTTGAATTTACTTCTCGCCATCATTTCCAGTTCATAAAGCACAAAGAGTTGTGTGCCACCTTAAAGACTAACAAGGTTTATTTGACATGAGTGTTTGTGAATTAAAACATACCTAGACCTGAAGAAATGACTGCAATCTACAAAAGCTTATCCTAGATACATTTATTAGTTTTAAAGATATTACAAACCTCTCCGTTCTGTTTGCTGTAGCAGACTAACCCTAGTTAACCATCTGGAAAATCGACTCATAGGCATCTATGTAAGAAAGGGTGATGCATTTTGGCTAGGAGGTATCATATGCGAGCCACATTCAGGGTAGATTCACTCCAGTGAGTGTGGGGCATTCCATGTCACAGAAGGAAGTGGAGCTTGTGCAGAAAAAATGTATGTTCCTTGGAGACCCTCAAGGCTTAATGGGTAGGTAGCACCAGCAGCAGATTCACTGTTATAGCTCTACAGCTGTGAAGAATAGACACTTGATTTTAAAAGAGCAAAGAAACAACCCATTTTCTGGTATGTTTATGGTATACTGTACATCAACATTGGTTGTGAAATCCCATGTATGCAAAGTTATGACTATTCTTTTTGCAGTGTCTCTGGGAGAATACATTGTACACATCCTATTAGTACTTATGCTGTTGATGAGTAAGGAAGATCTATAATGGCTAATCCTAACAGTGAAAGATGAAACTGAAAAACTTGGATTGCACCTCATCCGTAGGAAAACAAAAATAATGACAGTGGCAGAGAGCATGCAAGTCAGTGTTATTATCAACCAACAATGAAATAATTGAAGCATTAAAGAAGTTTAACTTTCTTTGCTCTAAAATTAATCAAAAAGGTAACTCAGCCCAGAAATCAGAAGACGGCTTGGAAGAACAGTAGTGATAACTAGGAATAACATCTGGAAGAATAAGAGAATAAAGCCTCCCAATCAAAAATGCTGTCTAATTAATTTGATTATATGTCTAATAGCTTTGTATGGTTATGAAACGTAGGCCTTGAGGGAGACAGATAGGAAAAAGAAAGAGGCATTTGCATTGTGGTGGTGGAGACAACTACTATGCATCCCATGGACCACAGGAATGACCAACAAGGAACTCATAGACAGAGTCAAGCCAAACATATATCTGGAAGCCAAGATTACCAAATAAAAACAGTCATACTTCATTCATGTTATGTGAGCTGACTCACTTGAAAAGACAATAATGCTGGGATCGGTCACTGGCAAATGAAGAAGGAGCCACCCAAGGACTCACTGGCTTGACACTATCAGAAGGGACATTAGAATGACCTCGGTGGAGCTAAAATAAGTTGTAAGAAATAGAAAGACATGGAGAGCATTGATTCACAACGTAACCAAGAGTCTGACACAACTGAATAGATAGGCAAGAGGAAATGTTCATTAACATGATATTTAGTTTGTTTTTCTGTAATATTGTATTTGATGGCATTCACTTAGGGAAGACAGTTTAGGCTTATTCTAGTCCTAGTATTTGTTTATCTCGGAAATGGAAATGGATAAAGAAGTGAGTAATTGGAAGGCTAAGTACATGGCAAAGATTAACATATTTATTTGGTTTTACCATAAGACAAAATGGAAAGATTGAATTAAATGGAAAAGACAATAGAGGAAAATAAAATTGATTTGTTTTATTGTCAGCTACTTTAAAAATCTTGAATTTTTCACATAGGCAACAAGTTTCTGCATTTAGGAGTGGTCAGGAAATCATGGCTGCCAGACCACCTTATCCCCCACCCCACCCATACAGCCTATGACAGTGCAATGAAATTGTGTGTTGTGTGATGCATATATGCCTGTTAATATTGTATTTCATGCTTTTATGTTTAGAAGACAGAAGGCTAACAGGAAATTTGCAGAAGAGTGGAACTGCAGGGAACAGTATTTAGTGGAGCATCAGGTCATAGGACTCTGGAGGAAGGAAAATACAATTATTTTCTTTGGGAACAGACCATTTGAAAAAAAAAATCAGTCCTACAATGTAAAATGGAGGCCGGCTGATGGGAACACGGTAGAGGGACTTCTCTGTGCAGTTCCCAAGTTATGGAACATTCTCCCTTGGGCGATCAGGCAGCCCCCTTCATTTTTTCCTTCCGCTGACAACTGAAGACCCAACTCATCTCTTCAGGCAGGCTTAACAGTCATGAATGAGTCCCTGAATGTCTTTTTAAAGTTAAGATAGTTTTTAATGTTTACTTGTTTTAAATTATTTAATCATATTTTAATTAGCATAAATTTTAATTGCTTTTAATTTTAACTTTTTATGCTTTTAGCTCAACTCTTTTAATACTGTGAGCCTCTGAAATCCCGTTATTGGGAGAGAGGAACAACAACAACAACAACAACAACAACAACAACAACAACAACAACAACAACAACAACAACAACAACAACAACAACAACAACAACAACAACAACAAAGACTCTGGCATAAACCAGTACAGGTGGTCCCAGCAGTAATCGGTAGCTGGGTGCAGCACCTAAAGAGCTAAGCAAGTATTTAGAAGAAATTGGAGGTGACAAAGTCAGCATCAGTCAGCTGCAGAAAGCCTCCTTACTGGGATCTGCTTGCATAATTCAACGATACATCATGTAGTCTTAAACGCTTGGGAAGCGTTTGACTCGTGATTTGAAATACAAAATCCAGCGTAGTGAGCTGTGTAATAATAATAATAATAATAATAATAATAATAATAATAATAATAATAATAGCGACAGGAGGAACGGAAAGAAATTAAATTGTGGACTAGACATGGGCACGACTTGGCGAAATTGTCGTTTCCGTTTTCGGTTATCGTTTCCATTACGTAACGGAAACGGTAACGATAATTAAGCCGTCAGAACTCGAACTCGAACCGAAAAAAGAAAAATTGGGTCGGGTTTTTCGTTTCTGTTTGTGGCACCGCGGCGATCGTGCGATGTGAAGCACAGAAAAAGTTTTTAAAAGTTTTTTTTTTTAAAAAAAAAACCCGACTCCTGGCCAAAAAAGCAGGCGAAAATATGCCTGCCTGAGGCTTTGCCACCTACCAGAGGGGTGGTTTCTGGGGGGGGGGGTCCCAGCCTTTCCCCCCCTCTTCTCCTGTCCTGGGCTGCTTGTACCAGGCTGGGGGGGGGTCATCCTCGTCATCTGTCTCGCTGCATTCCATGCAGTGTGTGTGTGGGAGGGAATCCAAAATGGTGACCGCAATTTTTCTTTTGAAATAAAAAAACACACCAAATCACCACAGAAACATGTGAAATTTATTTATTTTAAATGCCTGAATTTTTGTAGTAGCAGCAGTGGGTTTTTTATAGCAATAAAACGTCGTATTTATTTTATTTTATTTTATTTTATTTTATTTTTTATTTTTTTAGACCTGCCCATTTGGGCTGGGCATGGGATGGGGCCATGCAAATTTTTTGAAGCATTCCACCAATGGCATTGCCAGGTTTTTGACTGACACTTCTGGATGTCTCGGAGGGCATAAAAAGCCGAGGCACCTTCCAGAAATCGCAGTCGGGTCGGTGTATGGATGTGGTTGAGGGAGGAGGGCTGGCTGCTGGTGCTGGTGTGATCCGATCAAGATTGAGGAGGGAGGCTGGAGGCTTTAGGATTTAAGTTAGGCAGGCAGGGAGGGAATTGAATTTAGAAAATAATTTCTTTGATTCCCTGCAGCTTTGTCTGCTGAAGGGAATAGCAGTTTATTCTTTATTTCTTCTCTGGCAGTTTGAGGATTTTTTTCTGATGTTGGATAAAGGGGGAGGTTCGACTGGGAGTGGGAGGCGTGGATTTATTTTAAAAATATATACTACCATTTATTTTCTCTTTTCCCAACTTCAATTTGCTTGCACACACACACATTTGGGGTGCAAGCCAAGAACAGAACCTCTATCCTAAGTGATATCCTAACTGCCCACTCGCCTTTACGCCCGCGCCGCCGCCCGCCCACTCACCCGCCCGTGGCCGCCGCCCGCCCATGGCCCCCGCCCCTGCCGCCTGCCCGCACCTCCCCGCACCGCCCACCCCCCCACTGCCTAGGGCGCAAAAACACCTAGCACTGGCCCTGATTGCAGGACGCCCCTATGCTCTGGGAAGCCAAATCGCGCTAAATTGCAGTGGAAACGACAAACGGAAACGACAAATTTTTGAATTTTTTTGCGACAAACGGAAATGACCCGAAACAGACCCGTTCCGACAAACGAAAACTCGAAACGTCATTTTTTCTGGTCGTGCCCATGTCTATTGTGGACTAAGGAAAGTATGAAATCTAGCTCATAAATCTCAATGGCAGTCAGGACTCAGGCCAAAGACCCAGAAATTCATCCAGACCCCCAAAAGAGTAGAGTCCTCCTCTTTCTATCTTCACTTTATTTAAAATCCAAACAAACATTTCATCATGGATTTATCATTTCAGATCAAAGCTCCACAATTTTGCCTGTCCTCTTGATATGCTGATCCCATGGTAGAACTTCCATTGTTGCTGTTGTTTCTGCTACTGCCCTAGTCATCTTGAGTTCATGGGATGGGGTGTGGATGACATTGAATGTTCATCTGTTTTTGTACTTTAAGACACCAGTCACAGCGAACGCAGGGCATTTTCACCAGTGCCTGGGGCAGCACTGTTTTATTCCAAATTAGATGCTGGCAACTAACCTGCCATTGTCTTGAATGTATCCATGTAGCTGATTGTCATGTTCACTTGCTGTTTTCTACTGATAGTTTGCTCTTTTGACAGAGAAATAATGAACAGTGACCTAAGACGTGCTCTAGCCTATCCCTTTCATTTATTTGTTGACTGAATATCAGTGACACCCACAGAAGCATTCAGGACAGCCAATTTGTCAGACATTTCATTTGGCTGTTAAGAGTAGATAAGGAATAGTGAGGTTTCAGTGCAGTCCTCTAGCTCCACTCTGCTGTATGTCTAAACTGAGTTTTCTCTTTTTGATGTTTTTAATTTGAGTCACATCTTTTCCTGTTTGTATCGATTTTCAAATTGTGCTAGATTTCTAACTTTTTATATGTCCAAGTCCTTTATGGATAGTACTTTGAAGTGCAATGTGGCATGAGCACAGGGTCCCTTCCAACTATGCAATTCTAACATGATGGCAAAGGTGATGGTGAGCACTGGGTTTTGGAGGAATAGCAATCATAGTTGGTAAATATGCTCATTTGTAACTTACATTTGTTCCAAATTAACAATACCTTTTTCTATTCCTGCTAGACTAGGAAAAATTGCAACTAGCTGAGAAAGACATCTATTGTAAATTACATTTGCAACATACATTGTCTGACCTTCCAGTGGTCAATATTATTATTATTATTATTATTATTATTATTATTATTATTATTATAATAATAATAATAATAATAATAATAATAATAATAATAATAATAATAATAATAATAATAATAATAATAATAATAATAATAATAATAATCTGAGCCTGAATCTACTGAAATACAAGCATCTTTGTTCAGTTGAGATAGGTCATTTGATTTTTTTATTAAATTAAAATTTTAAAAAAGAGCATGCCCATTCAATATTTAGTGTCTCACTGGTTTGTGAAACTTGTAAAACTTATCCTGTTTGTGTATAAAATCCAATTAAAATTTATTAAATAGAAGTGTTATTTCAAGCAACATGTTATGACTTGATTTTGCAAATGTTTGACATCAATTAATGTGTCAACATTTTTGTTAGAAAAACTGAGCGTCTTCCTTGTCCTACAAATACTTTTTTCCTTTTGATCTGTGTTTGTTCTGTGGGTCCAAAAGCACTTTGCTCTTGTTTTTTTCTTTGGTTTTTCTGGCTCCCTTCTATGATGGGCACAATCAGCTGTCCTGCAACATAGTGACATTAAGCTTGTGCTCCAGAACTACATTAAGTTGATTTTTAATTGATCTGCAGAATTAAAAAAATTATTTAAAGAATGGATGAGTGTCACCTAAATATGGATAACAAAGATGCTAAATGATATAAAACAGATCCTGAAGATTTTTTGCCATTACTGGAATATTAAGCCACTGTAATATTTCAGTTAGGATATAACGAGCTCTGGGTTTATGTATTCTTTCTTTACAGTCTTGTTTCCCTACTATGCTTTGATTTATTCACAGACTTGTCTGTGAAATGTCTTATGAGGAGTAGCTTAAGGAGCTGGGAATGTTTAGCGTTACAAAAAGAAGGCTGAGAGGAGATATGATAACTATGGTTAAATATTTGAAAGGATGTCACATTGAAGTAGGGACTGGTTTGTTCTCCATGGCTTCAGAGACTAGGACACGGGGCAATGGTTTCAAACTACAGAAAAAGAGATTCCATTTAAACATTAGGAAGAACTTCATGACAGTTAGAGCTGTTCAGCAATGGAATGTGCTGCCACGGAGGGTGGATGAGTCTCCTTCTTTGGAGGTTTTTAAGTAGAGGCTGGATGACCATCTGTCGGGAGTCCTGTGATGGGGGTTCCTGCATGGCAGGGGGTTGGACTAGATGGCCCTAGAGGTCTCTTCCAACTTTATGATTCATTCTATTATTCAATTTATGACTTACTGTTTTTTAAAGCAGTGGTGTGCATTTCTCCTTGTAGACAATTTTTTTATGGTTTGAAGGAATTGGGAGTCTGAGATACAGTCTCGGCAACCAAAGATTAAGCTGTCTTTATGGTTATAAACTCCCAAGTCTCAGGATGTGCTATGGCTACTTTGTTTAAATGTAGACTTTATCACCTAAGTTTGTGGTGGTGAGGAGGAGGGCAGGTATTTAAGCTAGATTTTAAAATCTGAAATGGTTTGATTTTTCTACATATTTTATTTTATTTTATTTAGAAGAGTCCCTGCAGGAGAAGTGGTTCCCCACAGAAGGGGTTCCCAACCGCTGGACCATGGAACTGTTGGGAGTTGGGCTGCAGATTTTCCTGTGAAGTGGGTGCCCGAGTGGGTGTGCCTGCTTCTCCCCACTCTGTGTGGGGCTTTTCCTCCCTTGTGTACCTGTCATAACCATTTTTATTTATTTTGTGACATAATTAGTGCAGGGAGGGGAATGGAATTGCATGTGAATGCATCTGAAAATAAGACCTGCACACATGCACACACCCAGGAAGCCACGTAGGAACAAAATCAGTTATTGATCCTAAAAAGGTTGGGGACTGCTGTCCTAGAGGTTTATCAATGTTATGGAATGCCTAGGTGACAAACAATTTTTGCAATCATGACAGCAATATCATATCATATTTTATTGGAAAGGCCAAAACAAGAATAGCGGACCCCACCACCAAGTGGAACAAGGAGTTTAGGGATTAGAAACTTCCAAAAGGTCAATTGATTTAAATGGGGCTACATTACAGTGACTTACTTTAACATGGTATGTTACAATTAGAGTAGGTCCATTGGAGTCAACTGAACTTACACAGTTGACTGGCAAATCCCCATTGATTCATTTGGTCTAATGTAGTGTAATTTACTATCCTAAGCAACAGAATTCTGGTCATTGTGCTGAGAAAAGTTGAAAAAGATGTACCTTATTTTTTATATACTGTAATAGGACTCTAATCTATTTCTTTTGTGTAAAATGTGACAGATCACATAACTAGAATCTGTAGAAAACCAGCACTGATTAAATATAATGTTCCAATATATGAAAATTCTATACTTGACATGTCTTTGAAGATTTTTCAGTCATCCAGGTCAGTCTATCTGGAAGTTGAGTCATGGCAACTGGACTTCTTTTCTTCTGATATTGAAACATTTTGCTGCTCATCCAAACAGCTTCGGACAAAGCTGTTTCAATTACCGGCAAAACATTTCAATCTCTTAAGAAAAAAAGTCCAGTTGCCATTACTCAACTTCCAAATATACTTGACATCTAGGGTAAAATTATATTCTTTTCATTTGTTCTCTTTTCAATAGAAATTGCAGGTTTTATATTTGTTGTACAATGGGATGTTTATATAGGAACTCTCTTAATAATAGAAATGTTCAGGAAAAGGGGAAGTTAGAAGAATAGCTCTTTGTATGAAAAATAATAGCATATAGCAGTATTGGTGAATCTGTGGCATGTGTGCCAAAGATGGCATATGGAGTCCTTTCTGTGGGCATGCAACATTGCCCCCTCATAGCCACAGCACTTCCCTCTCCATTCGGAGGACACCATTATGCTTCTGAGGAGCCATGAGGACCTTGCTGCTGGAGCGGGAGGTGGGAAGGGGCAGCACGGGGAAGAGGCCAGGGGGACCAGAAGCAAGGCACGGGGAGGAGGGGGAAGCAGGAGGGGGAGGGGGAAGTGGAGGCGCTTCAACTTTTTGAATTTCCCTACACCCATCGGTTCTCCTCAAGCTTGTCTCTGCCCAGCCAGTGGCACTGTCCCGGCTGGCACATGGCTGTTGGCTTCAGCAGGGGCACTATAATGCCACATTGGAGATTAGTGGGAAATTTAAGCTACATCTGTCCCCCTTCCCTAACGCTTGCGCCACCACTGGCTTTTCTTCCTGAGCAGTTGTTTGAGGAGTTTTGCCAGATTTGGAGAGTTGTTGGCGGCTCATGCTTTGTAGAGTGGGTATGTCTTTTGGTTGCTTGTTTGTTATGTGGCAGGGGCAAAAGTGGTCATACTCCTATTATTGCTTGTGGCACGCCTCTTTTTCCCGCTCCCGGGATCCTATCCTGCCTCCAGATAGCCCTGACACACACACCCAGCCTTTTCCACCTTCTTGCTTGAGGATGGACAGTTTTAGCAGAAAACACAAAGCTTTATATGTGCATCCTAAATATCATGCAATAATTTTTGAGTTATAGTAACATTTTTTTGCCAACTAAGCTGATTGTTTCAGGGTTCTTAACTCATGAAGGGCAGGTGAGTACTATATTTGGAAATAGATAAATAAATAGCGAAACAGTCGTGTTTGTGGGTTGGCTGGTAATCTTGGATTTTGTTTAATAACTTTCTACAAGCATGTGTGCATGAGAGAGAGAGAGAGAGAGAGAGAGAGAGAGAGAGAGAGAGAGAGAGAGAGAGAGAGAGGCAGGCAGGGAGAAGACAGAAACACAATATTTTTAAGTTACTTGGGAAGAAGAAAAGGAGAAATGTTGACACATTATGATAAATATTGGGTTAGAACGCCACCAGGTTGGGAAGGGAGGCGTGGTGACCGTTAGCTGGGGGAGAGGAGGAGGAAGCAGGCGATGGAGGCACCACTTGAAGAAACCCAAGCCTTAGCCAGGGGAGAGGAGAGGAGGAGGAGGAGGAAGAAGTGTGCAACAGAGGCACCTCTTGAAGAAACCCCGTCACCTGCTTCTTCCTCTCCCACCAAGCCTCCCTTCCCAACCTGGTGGGATATTGCCACTTTGCAAAAAATAAGTGGCTTTTGAGTCTCACTTTGGGCATTCAGTCTCTAAAAGTTGTGCTATCACTGGCTTAGAGCATTGATAAGGTTAATAGAAAAGATAAGCAACACAATAATCAACACAAATATATGTGGGGCACTTAATGTACAAGTATGTGACATGGCATTCAGGGGCTTCCCTTTCAATTTCTGTTTAGAATTGTAATCTATCTCAAGTTAAGAAATAACACATTTGTTTGAGGTAAACCTTTAGAAACATATGTATTCAAAATATAGTAAGAAGTTCAGCACTATTTAGCTTTGGCCTTCCTGTTAAAATGCATATTTTCCCTTTTGTATTTTCCCCATCCAAATTGTTTAATAAAAAAACATATTTGTGTTTTTGCAGTCATATGTTATGGGTAAGCGACCAGCAGAAAAGTGTGATTTACTTTTCAGCTGTGTCATCAAGATGAAATTATGAGGGCTAGTGTCACCATTTTAATCAGTTAGTGATTTTGTAAAGTAAGGGCCCAAATTTAAATCAAGATACAGACATAGGTGGGTTTAATACATTATCCCCTCACTGCAGTTTCAGCAAGGGATAAAGTGTTGGGAACTTAAACCTCTATTTATTTATTTTTTTAAAAAATCACATAAGAAATTATGTCAGTGGCATCTCATCCAGTTTGGCCCTGAGTCAAGAGGCCAGCTATTTTATTGGGTACATGATCAAGTGTAAAGCCTGTGGCTGGTGGTAAGCCTCCTTTTATAATTCTATTATGACTAATGTCTCCTCCAACAAGAGTACCCAAATCCCATGGTTTATGAGCTAGACACAGCATAATATCTTGCCCAGGATGCCTTCACTACTAATTCTGTGCAGTCTGTAGTACATTGGCAACCACTGACTGGGATTCCTGCCTGAACTGAGTCAATCCTGAAAATACATGCTGGGTGGCTGATGCTTTATGTTTTATACTGGCTGTGCATTAGTCAGTAACAACAAGGGAAAAATAGCAGATTTTGAGGACCTACTACCACGTTTTGGAACCACTCAAAGCTCATGGGCAGTTAATGCAATTCTGTTTCTGTGATTAGTTTCCTTCAGTGAATGACATTCAGGCCGTACTGCATTTTACTTATAAATGTAAAAATTGAAGTCTTTATGTTCACTTTTCATTTTACTTTACGAAGTTTCAGTGAGCATACACAAATAACTAAATCAAATCTTCTGATCTGCACAGCGAAAAACTAACAGCAACAGCTTCTTGTGTATGTTGTGTTTGGTCAAGTATTGATAGTGCTTTCAGTTTAAGTGAGATACCTAAGGAGTGATTTTACCAGTTCCACTTCCCCCAGTGAGTTTCCATGGCTCTGTGGGGATTTGAGCCCAGTTGTCCAGAGTCCATCTCTCTATTTATTACACTATATTGGATATCTTTTTAGTCTCTTGAAATTTTGTAATATACAGTATGTGTGTTAGTTGAGTGGTATAAAATGACGGTGATGGTGGTGAATGATGGACTAAACTGAGCCTGTTAGCAGTGGCATCTGAAGAAAAGCTGTGAGGATTGAACAATTTACTGTATTGGTACAGTGTGGTAAAGCTTAGCAGTGCAGTCTGTGCTAGTTATACAGTTACACAAGAATGCTGAAATGCATTCTGGAGGAAAAGTGAAATACCTTGCAAGTATTCTCCTTTGTTTCTTTTTTGTAGACAGAATTCACATATGTCCAGGCACCCAATGAACCAAAGACCCTCAAGTATGGTCAGTGAAACATCCACTGCAGTAACTACATCTACCGTGGATACGAAACCTGGCTCTAAGGTAATGTGTTTTTCTTTTCTTTTCTTGAAGATGAACAATAAAAACCTGAAGTTGATATTGGATTAATAATCACTGAACATTATTAGATAGGGCTTGTCAGTCATTTTGAAGTCATGCAGTAATTCAGAGCTAAGAAATAACTGTGGTTTTAATGATAATAATGACTGGCCATCAAGTCCATTCTAACTTTACAGGATTTTCTAGGTAGAGTGTACTCAGAATGGGTTTACCATTCCTTTCTTCTGGGGTATTTAAGGATTGTATAGCTTGCCTAAGTCCATATAGCCTAGCTGTTCTCCTGAATCTCTGATTCTGCAGTAAGGTGCTTGATTCATTGATCTAACCAGTCAACTTCTTGTTTTATTTAACCATTGCTCAATATTTAGTTTGTTTGTCTGAATGTGCTTTTAAAAGTAGAAGTATTTGTTTTTTTCTGTTAATATTTATTGTTATTTTATCAGAATAAACTGTGTATTCTGATGTCTGGTTAAACCATTCACTTTCCTAGATGATTCAATGTTATGAACCTGCCCTAATAAGGGAAGTGAAATAGAACCATTATGGACAGGAGAGTTCCCTGAGAACATTTCTAAGAAACTGTTTACTCAGAAAGATGGCATTTATTTTTTTAGTGAAAATAAATGTGATAAATGTGCTATCACATCATCTGAGTTACCTGTAAGTTCTTTGTTGGATTGCCTGTAACCTATTTTTGCAATTGTGTTGGATCTCAGTGACTCACAGTAAAGAGATTTCCTGTGCCTCCACCAGAATATTCCAGAATCTTCTAGAAATGAGAAGAAACATTTTGGGGAGTACCCATTCATCCCAATGTGCATGTCAGTGACTGTTCCCTTTACCTCAACACCTGTTATCCAGGCAGCTTTGTTCAGAAACCTCTCCGTTATTATATCGACTGAGCTTCTCTGTCTTTTATAACATTTAACATTTATTTGAGAAAGAGCCATTTTCTTCTCAGATACTATCACAAAACAGCCACTCTTAAACTGATTGTGATTTTTAAGCAAAACCCTCCATCTGAGAAGATTCTCAGTCATCCAGGTGACATCTTTTCTTCTGGACATCTTTTCTTCTGAGATTGAAAAGTTTCGCTGCTCATCCAAACAGCTTCGTCCAGTCTAGTTGCCATGACTCAACTTCCAGAACTCCCTCTATCCTTAACTCTCCTAATGTTGACTGAACTATTTGACTTGGTACAGTCACCCCCCGCCATTTCGCGGTTCAGGTACTGCGGTCCCACTACATCGCAGGATCGCAGTACCTGCACCTCGGAGCCGTGCGGTGGGGGGGGGGGGTGTGGGGGCGATTGGGTTGCTCTGCGCTGCCCCCGCGCTCCTCCGAGAAGCCTCGGAGCCGCAGGGAGCGGCGGGGGGCGATCGGGTCACTCCACGCCGCCCCCGCGCTCCTCCGAGAAGCCTCGGAGCCGCAGGGGGGTGGCGGGGGGCAATCGGATCACTCCGCGCTGCCCCCGCACTCCTCCGAGAAGCCTCAGAGCCGCATGGGGGAGTGGCGGGGGGCGATCGGCTCACTCTGTGCCGCCCCCGCGCTCCTCCGAAAAGCCTCGGAGCTGCATGGGGGAGTGGGGGCGATCGGGTCGCTCTGCGCCGCCGCCCCCCCGCTCCTCCGACAAACCTCAGACAGGCGCGCAATCGCCCCCCCCCGCCCCAGGCCCCGCCCCACCCGTTTCCGCATATCACGGATTTTCATGCATTGTGGGTGGGGTGGGTCCCTAACCCCCACGATCAGTGGGGGGTGACTGTAGCAGCTAATATAGACGTGGCTATGGTATTAACAGCATCAGTGACACAGTTTTGGCCACTGACCTTAACAGTATCCAATCCCATACATCAATATTGCAGCCAACATAGTTAGCAGAAATGTCTGTTTTGCCAAATATGAAAGATAGGACTGTGAAAGATAAGATTGAAAGTTCAGCTCATGTGGAATCTCAATAGTGAAAAAAAGAGAAGAGGAAAAAGGAGCAGAGAGGAAAAGCAGAAAGGGATATGTCATCTAGACAGCTGTCTCCTTTCTATTCTCTTCTGCCATTATGTTCCAAGTGTTCAGATTTGCCCTTCCAATTCTCATGTTCTCATCTGCTGGGTCATCTGTGCTGACAGGTGATGCTGCCTTGAGAACCTAGATCCATACTATGTGGAACAACATGAATAGCAAATAACACTTACTACTTTTTCAAGAGATGGCTTCAGTCCCGTTCCCTCTCCTATACATGCTATCTCTTAGTAAATATGAGCAGCTTCACTCCCACTGTCTTATCAACGACAACCTTTGCCATGGTATAAAGGCCACTGGCATAGATATGAATCTCAGCATTGCAATCCTACATTTTTGTATCATACTGAAAAGTCAGGTTGGTATCTCTGCATTCTTATGATCAATACATTTCCCACAGCTTTTATCTTAGCATAGGAAGGAGTAGCTCATCACAGAGATACAATTTTTAGAGAGACCCCCTCCTCAGTTTAAGATGTTTTTTTCTTTGCTTTGTAATTGTCTACAGTCTCAGTGTATTCAGAGCCATTGTTTTTCAAGTGCATGTCAGGATGAAATCAGAACAATTGTGAAGATTTGATTGCTATTATTAAACAATATAGAAGTATGCTTTATATTTCAAGAATTTATTAAGAGTTGATGAAAAGGAATATTCTGGTTTATAAATTGATTTATTCTGATTGGGTATCTGAGGTTGCATGAAACATTTTTTTAAACCCATAGACTAGAAATTTAGAGTGATTGCTACAATGCCCAACCGTGATTTATTTTGACTGGAACTTTCACATTTATCATTTGAGGGAAAAGATGTACTCTTTTTCAAGAGACAGTTGTTGCAGCGAGGCTTTCATGTAATGGTTTTATATTTGATTTTTATTGCTATAGAGAGTTAAAGATGGGTCAGGTTAAATAGCAGTACAGTGTCATTTTTCATCTAGCAAAACAAAAGTTATTCATGCCCTAAAGAGGGACTTGAATGTCAGTTTTGGAGATTAACTTGCATTTCCTCATAAACAATCCTGTTATTTTCAGATATTGTAGAACATTTTCTTGTCAGTAAAATTCAGCTTGCCAGTCTAGTCCACAATGTTTTGGACTGTTTTGGAGGAGGCCTGAAGGGTTAACATTTGGGCAGTGTCTAAAGTTGATGCACTCTTATTCTGCAATTGACATTTTTCTTACCTATATTATGTATTTTTGCATAAACCTTTGTTTAAGAGTAACTTGGTTTAAGAGTGTTTTGAGAGACAAGCAAACATTTCTTCTAAAATTTGTCTTGATCACAAGTGAGACAATGGTGGCTTTCTCTTCCTCCCTCCCTGTGCTGCATTGTGGGTGATTTGTCTGGAACGTTCCATCTCAGACACCTTCAAAGCAGAGGCAGGAGAGAGAATAGAGGTCTCTCTTGCACCAGCCAGGAACTTGCAGGTTAGGGTTTTGTTTTTCTTTATATTTATATTTATATTATTATTTAATTTGTTTTCAATATTCTTTCTTATTTTTTCAAACAATTTCTAGTCATGGGGCAGCTGGTCAAGTGTGTATAGGGCTACAAATTGCATGTTATTATTGTTCCATTAGAACCACAGAATAAAACCCAGTTGTTAGTCCCAAGCAACACAGATTCCACAGCCAGGTACCTAAATCATGGTTTGGACGTGGACTTCTTAATCAACTTCTTTTGTGTGTTTTGGCATTTTGTGTGTATAGTATGTGGACTATGGACCCCAGAACGAATCATCTGAGTTTCCATTATTTCTTATGGGGTAGTTTGCTTTGATATAAGAGTGTTTTGGTTTACAAGCATGTTTCCAGAACAGCTTATACTCGTAAACCAAGGTATTACTGTATATTGAAGCTAGAGACAGTTGTAGAATTCAGTTCACTTAGTGGGATTTTCTCAGTGTGACTGCCACTAGACTTTCCCTCCCCACTTCAGTTGCTTCCGAGGAATCCAATAAGGTGGCACAAATGGTTGCAGCAATATGTGGCAGTGTGCATAAGCCTTCAGGCTGCACAGTCTTTATTAGGCTTGCAAGTAAAAAAAACAGCAGGAGAAGGAGGACTTATTGTTACTGCCATTTAGCCTGAATTATATACAGTGGTACCCCGACTGAAGAGCAGTTCAACTTAAGAGCAGAAAACGATTGGCATTTTAACTGCCGTCTTACAAATTTTAGATATGGTATGCTCGACTTACAAATATTTTTTTCATTTTTTTTATTTTTAACTTCTTTTTTCAATTTTTAGATAGGTACCCCAACTTAAGATTAGTTCAATTTAAGAGCATGCATTTGGAACGGATTAAATTCATAAATTGAGGTACCACTGTATTTAATTTCAACACAAGAGATTACAGACTGAATGAATTAGTCACTCCTTACAACTACAAGTACAGTGGTACCTTGTATAAAGAAATTAATTCGTTCCAAATGAAATTATGTTAAGCAAATTTTCCTTTATACAAATTCCCATAGGAATGCATTGAAAATGGAGTGATCCCATTTTTATGTTGTACGGATTCTCCCCATAGGCGATTATGTTAAGCAAATTTCCCCTATCTCCAGAATTTGTTATGTTGTACAAATTTTATGTTATACAAGCTGTTTGTTATACAAGGGCCCACTGTATTAGATTACGCTAGACAGAGAAGCAGTGACTGATCACATTTCTGATAACATAAAGGCTTGCTGCTTGTTACTCTCATTTGTTTCTTGTTTTCGGCAAGATACATAGGTTCCCAGGTACGCAGTGGGGGGAAGTCAAGAGAAATGTGACAATCATTATAGTAGCCATGTCAGAGAGAGTTTAAACCTGATATATTTTACATACTTTACCAAATTGTCTGCTTAATCAATTGTGGTTGGCAGAAACGCAGACTTCAAATTACCAAGTATCTTTCTAGGTGCTAGAAAATAATGTTTCCCAGTTGTAGAATCCTTCCTGAACAGCATGGATGTGGTATTATTTAAGATGCAGGAAAAGCAAGGTGGCTCTTTCAATTGTGGATAGTGGTGTGCCAAAATCCACGATCAAGCAGACACGCACCTTTGTAAGAGCTGTCTTGCACAGTTGATGCTTATTATGAGTTGTTATTGAAAGAAGAAATTTTAGCAATCCACCGTAAGATTATATTGGCGCTCAAGTAAGTCTGGCCTTTCAGATATTGTGTCATTGTAACTTATAGCTTAGTCTTGTAGGTGCGCGCGGGGGGGCAACAATATCAGTTATGGAGATGGAGAAACGATGTTAGGTGAGATAAGCACAAGATATTGCTTGATGATAAATTATAGTAATTATGATCCTGCTCTAGAAATTATGATTTCTGTTTTTATTGAAATGGTATAATGCCTGCTAGTACAAGCATCTTTTTAAATTTCATGTCCAGGGAAGATCAAGAGAAATGGCATCATAACATAAGACAGTTATATAATAATGTGTCAGTTGCATATTTTAACATACTATTGAACTTTTATGGGAAAAAACTGTTTGACCATTTTGGCAGTGTTTACCAGAGAATTTTCATGCACTTGTTCTGTTCCGTATTGGTCAATTACTTCTGCCTTTTATGCTACATCAATACAGGATGCTCAATACAACCTTTAAATGTGACCATGCAGTCTACTTACTAATGATGTATTGTGCTTATTTTTTTAAGGTAGTAAAATCTGGCAATAAAATTCACAGCTTTGGGAAAAGGGAGCAGGCCATAAGGAGAAACCCTAATGTTCCTGTTGTGGTAAGAGGCTGGCTTCATAAGCAGGTGAGTGTGTCATTATCTAGTATTATTTAAAGTACTTAATTGTACATGGCTAGTAAATATGAGGTCTTTTTGCACAGCAATTCAAAATGCTTAAGTGCATTTGGAATTCAAACTTCCTCTTTGCACTTTTATGTGAATAGGGATTCCTGGCCTGATTCTTTAAGTACAGTGTTATGTTTTTAAAAAATCTACAAGTAAAGCAAAGCATAAAGCAAAATGTGTTGCTTATATACCACCCCATAGTGTTTAAGGCAGTATCTGGGCAGTTTGCATTTTAATTATGCAAGCTACACATTGCCTCCCTAGCGAATTTTGATATTCGTTTTACTGATCTCAGAAGGATAAAATGCTGAATCAACCTTGAACCAGCTACCTGGGATTGAAGACCAGGTTGTGAGCACAGTTTTGACTGCAGTACAGCAGTTTAACCACTTAAATAAGTTAATCAGCTTTTACTATTCTGTCATTATTAAAAGACTATGTTATTTCATTTGGATTATGTATGGCCAGATAGTGACAGATGAAAACAGCCTACCAACAAGAACTTTTAGCACAACTGCAGCCTTTCTTGTGTATGCTAATATGCTTCTCAACATATCACAAAATTATATGGTAAAAGAGATCAAACATGGTGTGACTGGGTATAGAGAGCTAATGATTATAGTGGGAGAATTCTGTGCATTGAAGCAAGGAGAGACAAGAACAATAGGAAGCCTTCTAGCAGAGGACTACTAAGTTTTTATTTGCATATTTTGGAGCCTGGTATTTGTAGAAAGTAATGAAAAAACTTTGCAAGAAATAGCAGACAAAGAAATTTAATTATCTCCTATTCTAATCAAACAATTTGCTTAAATGCTGCATAGTGCAAAGGTATATTTGTTTTCTGAATGAGTATCATCATAGCCAGTTTTACTGGAGCAGATTACATTCTAGCACTGAGTGGCATGTGCATGTAAGAAGCAGGCAGAAAAAAGTGATGTATGGTAGGTAATGTGTTGTACAGTTTTGAATGATGAATTCTTCTAATACAGTACCAGTATTCCATTGCCATCGTATAAAAGGTTCTCTTTTCCAAAATGTATAGAATGCAAAGGTTCATATTTTTATATATCTCATGGTATAATTACAGCCTCTCCTTTTAATGTGCTTTGCTTCATGAGAATAGCAACATTTCCCATTATTCCAGGAGAGCTTTGAGTAAATCATTAATTTAACCTGGTGTGAGAAGGGCTCTGCTGTGGCTCTGGATGATCATATTTTCATACATTAGAGATAGCATATAGCCATTTCAAACGCTTTTTGTTATACAGCCATCCTGTTACTTACAGTGTGTTATAAATTCAAGGTAACACGTGTTCTTTTTTTAAAAAAAATTATTCTTAGGATAGCTCTGGGATGAGATTGTGGAAAAGAAGATGGTTTGTGCTTGCAGATTATTGTTTATTTTATTACAAAGGTATGTGAATTAAATTCTGGCTTTTACAATTTAATGTATCTATGAAAATTCTAGAGATCAACATGTTCATTTTTCATCTCTCCCACTTACTCTCATTTATGGGAGATTTCTATTAGCGCTATTTGCATAATTTTCTCTGGGGTTGCTTGACTTTTTCCATCAGAAAACGTGTGCAATTCACAGTATTACATTAAGAAAGTAGTTGCTATACTCCCCTCTTGTGATAAAGCAAAAACTATGATTGGGTTGTTTTGCTTTCTGTAAACAGCTCTGGTTTGCCACAATCATTGTATGTCATTTGAAAATTAATAATCGAAAGGGACAGGAACAATGTGAAATAGAGCAAAACATTAATATTACAATATATGTTGCTATTACAGTGGTACCTCAACCTCTGAATTTAATCGGTTCTGAATGCATGCTCTTAAGTCAAACTACTCTTAAGTTGGGTACCTATCTAAAAAATTGAAAAAATAAGTTAAAAAAGAAAAAAAGAAAAATATTTGTAAGTCGAGCAGACCATATCTAAAATTTGTAAGGCGGCAGTTTTCTGCTCTTAAGTTGAATTGCTCTTAAGTCGTGCTGCTCTTAAGTCGGGGTACCACTGTACTTTAATGGGATACTCAGTGGGGTAGAGTGTACAGAGTGACAAAGACTTTGAAAGCTTGGGTTTTAATTCCTGCTCAGCCATGGAAACTCATTGGGGGTGTGGAACTGGTAAAACCATTCTTTAAATATCTCACATATTTTGAAAGCCCTATCAGGATTGCTGTAAGTTGGTTCCACCTTGATGATGATGTGTGTGTGTGTTGCATCATTACAGTTGTGACTGACCCTTCGTGACCCCATGTCCATGGAGTTTTCTTGGATATATAACAACCAATTACTTTAGAACCCTTTTTATAACATTAATCAAGGGAAGAGTGCAACGGAATTACTCACAGGAATTGCCTTGGGAATTCAGTGTGTTTGTTACTATTTTCATTCATCTGTTTCAGTGCCAAAAGACTCATATAAACAGATTTAGTTTAACTCACAGTGGACCCAATGTGAAATACTGTACTATTACTGTTCTGACTGAATTATTGAAGTTAATTTGTTCTTTTTTTCTTTCAAAAGACAGTAGAGAAGAATCTGTTCTTGGAAGTATACCATTGCCGAGCTATGTAATATCACCAGTTGGACCTGAAGATCATATAAATCGCAAGTTCTCCTTCAAGGTACTTTTAAGCGTTTGGAAAATGTATGATTTGTGTCAGGTAGCAAATTTGCCATGATTCTATGAGTATACTATTACTTCTGAGGCTGTAAGAAGATTATTCCAGTTGGAGTGTGAGGTTTTTGTGAGCATATCTGAACTACTCTATGTTGCAGTTGTTTGTCCTCCCTGAATAGCCATTTATTTATTTTTATGAAGACATTTATATATTATTGGTCATAGAACCAGTCACCGGGGAAGTAGCTTTGAACAGAATCTGAAGTAGTAGATTACATGGCAGTTAAAACAATACTATGGCAATGAGATGGTATAGCATATTTTGTACACAAGTGCCCTTCAAGCCACATCTCCTGTCCATTCATACCCCCTGGTTACAGATCCTTGAGGAATAACAACCTGTAGGACGTGTAAGTCTTCTACTTCCCATAAAGAGAACTGTTTTCTTTTCACATATAATCTGTTGGTTTAACTGCTTTTGTACAACCGTTATTTAACATATTGCTGGAATTTGGAACTTGGAACGTGCTGAGTCTTCTTATTTGATACTTGGATGCTTAATTGCATGTTTCTACATCTAATGCTGAATTTTATAAGTACTGTGCATGACTATGTAAATCTTACAAGAGATGATAGTGAAGTGCAAGATCTTGATTTTACTGTAAGTGAAATCTCTATACACAAAGGTTTTCTTGTTTAAAAACTAGTGTAGATCAAACTTGTTTATATAATGGACTATTAATCGATGTTTCGTTAACAGAATGGCTAAGATTAGAAGCACAAGTATTAACATCTGCAGTCAGAAAAAAATTGTTATTTGTAGTATCTGTGATTTGTACACATGGGAATGGCCTGGATCTTCCAGAGCAGAATGATTTTTGAAAGAAACTCCACTCCCATCTGTTATGCATGCTTAAGTAAACCTCAGCTCTACCTGCTCAGTCCCATTTTCCCCACCCCCACCACCCCCTGCAGCAAGACTGATATACTTCAGGACTTGTTCCATTTGTCTATTTGTTTTGGTTATAGCTTCCCATGCTTCAGCTGTGAACTTACTATCTCTGCAGCATTTCTCTTTAAAATAGAACAAAGGCTGGTTTGCACACACTCTCACACACAGATTTGTGGATCTAAGACTAAGTTCTTCTTTGTGACCTCTGTGAATGCACACAATGGGTTTTGTGAACATGCACAGAGGTTCTCAGAAGGTTCTAGAGCTGAACCACTTTCCCACAGGGACAGCCCCCTCAGTATAGATAACGCAGTTGCACTGATGAACTCTCAGTTCTTTTTTGCTGCCACTGAGGTTTCTCCTCGTGTGGACTGGATTTGTCTGCTAAGACTCCTTCATTCTTTGTTCCTGTTGTGAGTAAAAAAACAACAACAAATCAAAAGAACATCATCATCATCAACAAGAACAACAACAACAACATTAGTGCGTTGTTTCGATTGCTTCCCACCATTTTGACCCCTCAGGTCCCTTCAAAAAGTGCTTCTCTTGCCCTCTCAGGATCCCACTTTCAGACAGGATTCAAATTCTCTGCCTTTTTTGTTTTGCGGAATCCCACCACGCCCACTCTTGCCAAGCTGCACAAATCTTACAAAAACTGCCTTAAAACAATGTCGACAGTGTCTTCATTCCTTTCTCTGGGGTTAGTCTCGCCATCGACCCTAAGTTCTCCACTTCAGGGGTTCATTCCTGCATCATCTCCTGCATCAGCATTGAGATCAATTGCTAAGCCTAAGTCGAAGCCACCTTCCAAATCCAAGTCTACTGCCGTGACATCACAGTCAAGGCCAACATCAAAATCAAGCTCAAATACAGCACTGCTATCTAAGAAGAGGAAGAAGCCCTCTTCCACCCTTCAAGCCCAGAACGACCTCCAACATCAGAACACTCACATCAGGATTGCTCTACATCGACTGAAGAACAAAAGCTTGACTCTGCTAACCCTGCACCCAAGTCTTCACCTCTCCATGTCATCACTATTTATTGGGCACCCACTTCACTACCTCTTGACACTGGAACTATACTGTCAGTACCAACCATGGTTTTGACATTGAGGCAGGCTCCTCCATCTTCTCCTGAGCATTTGTTGCCTAATTTTGATCATACTGTTTCATACTCAGAATCTTCTTATGCCTCTCCTAATTTTCTCTCTCCAAACTTTGATGTTGCTGACCCTCACCCACTTTCCTTGCATGAACACTTTTCTGCTTATCCATGCCTCATTCTCTGCATTGTCAAATTACTGGAGCTAGAGGTTGAACAGCCATTACCCTCCACATCTGACAAGGTCTATGAGGACATTAATCAAGAGAAGACAGCATTTTTATCCATGAGGTTTATTCCCTCCCTTCTGAAACTGACCAAATAATCACAGGACAAGCTATTTTCCTTACCTCAGATGTCAAGGAGGGCTGAAAATCTCTACAAAGTGCAGGGTGTTGACACTGCTTTTCTTTCTAAACACCTGCTACCTAATTCCATCATCATCAATGCCACGCAAGTGCAATTCAGGCACTGTATTGCTGTAACTCAGCATGTACTAACCGTGAGAGTAAGAAATTGCTAGCCTTGGATGCCGTGTTTATTCACTTGCCTCCTTTATCTTGTGAGCATTCAAGTACCTTGTAGCAATGGGAGCATACCACTGGCATAAGAACATAAGAAGAGCCCTGCTGGATCAGGCCAAAGGCCCATCTAGTCCAGCTTCCTGTATCTCACAGTGACCCCACCAGATGCGTTTGGGAGCGCACGAGACTAGATATCTGTCTCCTGATACAACTCCCCTGCATCTAGCCTTTGAAGTACCTTTGGAATAAGGTTCTGTTCATCTTACAATTAGCTCAAACTGCTCAATGCACCGCTGGCCTCCATATCCATGTGGAAGCTATGAAATTTACTTGACAAAAAAGAATAGCTACGAGACATGTCATAGATGCAGCTGGAAAACAATTGGCCACCTCAGTAGCCCTACGTAAGCATGCTGGGCTTTGTTCAGCAGGACTGTCTGATGACTCCAGGCCTCACATAGAGGACTTACTATTTGATAGTGTAGGCATCTCCAGTGATGAAACTGATGACATCATGGACAACCTATGTAGAATTAGAAAAACAGTGCAATCTTATTCCACTCAGCAATATTATTATCCATACTTCAACCAGTGGTGGTGTCTCCCTCCCTACTGCCATTTTAAACTTTCATTGATAAACAGAGACTACAAACATCAACTATGTCCAACCAATACAAACCTCAGTACAATAAGCAGTGCTTCTGTCAGCCAACCACTCACCCTGATAAGAAGGCTAAACAGCATCTTAGACTGTCTTCCAGCCTTTTGAGGCCTCTCAATGATGCCATTCCCCATTCATCTTGTACCTTTTCTTTCGTCCTGGGCTAGCATAATCAACGATGCCTGGGGTTTCCGTATCATCCAATTTGGGTACAGAATTGAGTTTTCTTTCCCCCCCTCCAACACAATGCTCTAAAAAAACCACTCCACCCCCTGCTTAGACACAAGAAATCACTATTACAAAAGAGAGACATCCAACCAGTTCAGCCCGCAGATCATTACAACAGGTTTTACTCACAGTCCTTAATGGTAGCAAAAAGGATGGCAGACTTTGACCCATTTTAGAGCTGCGTCATCTCAGCCTCTTTATAAAACTCAGACACTTCCACATGGTGACGCTTGAAAATGTCCCACTTCTAAGGAAAGGAGACCAGTTCTCGATCACAGACCTGTGAGACTCATACTTTCACATATCCATCAACCTGTCCCATTGTAAATATCTCAGATTCATTCTCAAGATATGCCATATTCAATTTTACAGCCCTTCCCTTTGGATTATCCACAGCCCTGCAACTTGGTGATCACCTCAGCAGCCTACTCACACAAAACCACAAATGATCTCTACACCAAGATGTCTCTTGGTTGTGGGGGAAATAGGCTTTGAGGCTGTTTTAGGCCCTCGTATACAGATAGTAGGTATGGGCTTCACATGGGTGGGGGTGAGAGGAGGCTTTTCTTTGCCTCATAGCTACTCTTGTCACCTCCATGTAGCTCCAGCAAGCCCACACTAAATCTTTTTTACTCTGATTTAAGCGTTACCTTTGACTTGCCAAGTGTTTTCACTTTTGTATGTTACTATGGCCTCTTTCACGCAACATCCTTGTGTGGTAGGCTTCACTTCCTTCTCTGTACAGAAGACCTGCTCTTTGGCAGAATTTCATTTTTAATTTAGTTTTTAGGGGGAGGTTATGATTTATATACCACCTCTTGTGAAAGCAACTCAAGGTGGTAAATAACAATAAATTAGCATAAATAAGGGATAAAAACAGAAAGCATAAGCAAAGAAATCAGTATATGATATTCCTTTTCATTATAGCAAAAGGTCAACTAGTGAAGACTGGCCCCACAATGCCATTTCCTTGTTAAGAGTGTCAAGATATGTTCCCAATACAATTTGTATTTGAGTGTTAAAATTTTATATTGTATGCTTTGTAACATGATTGACTATGTCTGTGAAGAATTGCAATGTAAATGTTAAGAAGTAATTCAGCTGGACGGGACATGGAGTAAGTGCTGGGACAAAAGTAATTAGCTAATGGTGTGGTGCAGCATGATTGGGTAGAAGTCTGTATATCAAGAAGTAGTTGGAAGCAAGACTTTGCCTGAGGTAGGTCAGTTAATTCTGATACTATGTCAGGTCACTCTGCTCACTCAGTTACTCTGCTAGACCTGTTGTAAGTCAGGTTATGCCTCTATGTATATTCTGTGTATTTCTCTATGCTGCTATGCTGTGTGTTTTATGTTGTTTGCCACTGAGTGCCAAAACTCTTTAATACATTTGAGTTCAAATTTTACTTATAACTTGGCTGTGTTGAGTTGTTGTGTTTCTCTGGGATTTCCACTGGGTTCTGCTTGCTCTTACGTAGTCAGTAAAGAGTCAAGAGCATGCATATCATGACAAAATGATGTCACACCTATAGTGTTCTTCTGCCTTTTGTAACATGATGTAGAGTAACCCCCCACCTATTGCGGGGGTTAGGGACCCCCCGACCCACGATGACTGAAAATCCACGTTATGCGGATGCAGGTTGGGTGGGGCCTGGGGGGGGCGGGGGGTGATCAGATCCCCCTGCCGCCGCTTGCCCGCCCCGCCCCGAGACTTCTTGGACTGGCACGCGCCAGCGGCGTTGGGGGGTCTGACCTCCCTCTGCCGCCTGCCCACGCCGCAGCTGTCTCAATTGAAATGCATTGGCTTGATGCATTTCAATGGAGAAATTTTCCCCATTGGAATGCATTGAGCCAATGTATTCCAATGGGGGAAAATTTCACCATTGAAATGCATTGAGCCAATGCATTCCAATGGGGAAAAAATTCTCCATTGAAATGCATTGAGTCAATGCATTTCAATGGAGACGGCCCCGGATGCCGCCCCCCCCCCGAAAGATCCCCCAACGCCGGTGGTGCGCGCTGGTCTGAGAAGTCTTGGGATCTGACCTCCTGCCGCCACCCGCGCACCCCACCAGACTTTTCGGACCGGCACGCTGGCGGCGATGGGGGATCTGACCTCCCACCACCGCCCGCCCACGCAGTCCGAGAAGTCTTGGGGTGGTGCACGCCAGCGGCGTTGGGGGATCTGATCTCTTGGTGCCGCCCACCCGTGCCGCCCTGAGACTTCTCAGACCAGCGTGCACCGGCGGAGTTGGGGGATCTTTCCCGGGAGGGGGGGGGGAAGTGGCGTCCAGGGCCATCTCCATTGAAATGCATTGGCTCAATGCATTTCAATGGATAAATTTTCCCTATTGGAATGCATTGGCTCAACTTACCAGTTGTGACACTCTGCTCTCCTTCCTCCATTGCCTCTTCCAAAAAGGCCTACATTGCTCCACGCTCATATTGGCTCACCATCCCTTCAATCAGAAGCAGCCTCTCTTTTCCGAAACCAGAAGCTCAATTTATTCCTTAAGGACCTCAAAAATCTAAATCTAATTCTGAAATCTTCCTGCTACTAGTGGTTGCCCCAACTTGTTCTTGGCTGCTTAACGTGTCCACTGTTCATGTCATTTGTTTCCACCAGTTACAAATACCTCTCCATGAAGATGGTTTCCTAGTCACCATTACATCTGCCTGCCTTGCTAGCAAACTCACAGCATTCAGAACTGACCTACCCTATCTGCAATTGCACCCTGATACGGTGATGTTATATTCTGACTTTACCTTTCTGCCAAAGGTTGTGTTGGAGTTCCACATCTCCCAACCTATAATCCTACCTACCTCTTTCCAAATGCATCTACTTCAATGGAAAGGTGACTTCGTTCCCTCTATGTCAAGCGCTCCCTAGCTTTTTATCTGTCCCACACATCCTCCATCTGAAAGTCACCTCATCTAATTGTCAGCTTCCTTGAGTGCTTCCTTGGTTCTTCAATACCATCTCAAACAATCTGCCATCTCTCTGTCATATCGACTGGCCCATCCACCAATTCCAGACTCTGACATGGCTGGGTCTACAAGAGCTGTCAGTACATCAGTTGCCTTCCTCAACAGCATCAGCTTATTTGACATCTGGAAGGCTGCAGTATGGTCAACTCCAAATATATTTACCTCCCGCTATAGACTGGACATATAGGCCAAGAGGGATTAGGCCTTTGAAAGAGTGGTGCTTTCTTGTATATTGCCGAGATGCCCACCACTGGTGTGGCAGCTTGCTAATCTCCCATTTGTGTGCATTCACAGAGGCCTTGAAGAAGAAGAGGTTACCTAACTGCAATTCTGGTTCTTTGAGTGGTCCTCTGTGAATTCACACTTCCCGCCCTTCTTCCCCACTCTCCATCCCACTTTTCTTTTTCTATTTTGACAGCAACAGACTTTCCATCAGGAACTGAGGGCTCCTCAATGTGACCTCACTATCTATAATGAGGGACATGTGATTCAATTCTAGAATCTTCCAAAAATCTCTGCTCTCACACACAAAGGCCATTTGTCTGAATTCACAGAAGGCTACTCAAAGAACCAGAGCTACAGGAAGATAACCTCTTTTTTGATAATGGAAGCGCCTTAAAGAAAATATTGATGTGTGTGCAATACATGCAAAATCCTGCAGGTAAAAAAAGGTTTCAAAAATTGTTTCTTTATACATCTATCAACTTGGGACTTTATTTTCAGTATATACAGTGGTCTCCCACCCTTTCATCGTTCGTATACTGCGGTCCCACTATATCGCGGAACCGCAGTATATGAAAAAAGGCCCTCTGGGATAAGGGGGGAAAGGCCTGTTTCAGGCCTCCCATATTTACCCCAGGACTGGCGCTGCCCCAAATGGGCCTGCGAAGGCCTTCCTGGGCTTTGCGGAGGCCCCAAAAGGGCCTTCCCATGAACCAGAAGTGATTTCTGGTAAACTGGATCGCTGAAAATCATTTCTGAGGCCTCCGAGGGCCTTTCTAGGCCCCCAGGCCCAGCCCGAGCTGCATCTGCGTATCACAGATTTTCAATTATTGCGGGTTGGGTTGGTTCCCTAACCCCTGCAATAGGTGGGGGGGTCACTGTATTTGATTTCATAAATGAGTTTGTGGAAATATCTAATTGATACTATACTGAAACAATGGTGACAAGATAAGAAGTGGAATGAAATGGGCCAGAACAAGGAATTCTTTATTTTTAAATAAATACAAAAAATAGTGAAATGAGCTGGACAAACTTACAAACAATATCTTAGATCTGAAACTCAATAAGTATTACTCTTTCAGTGTCACATTCTGCCAGCCTAAAATGGAGGAGGTCTTGTCCTATAAGAGTACCATCACTTACTAGTTATAAAATTTATGAAATCTGTTCTGTGTTGTTTTGTGCTACTGGGATTAGAAAGTGTACCGAGAATCAGTGCATATTTGTAGGGGAAAATTCAAACATTAAAGAAATGAGCATTAAAATGAGCAGCATAATAATGAATTTCCCATAATGGAAAAAATATTAACTTTATGGTACAACTCCTTTTGCTCAAACCCCTTTGTGATTTAGCTAAATTACTTTGCATTTTTCAAGGAGATTGGATACAGTCACATTTAGGTTATACAGTACTTTCATTTTTGTTTGTTTGTTTTATTCCTTATTATCAGTAAATAAATACTGCCATTCTACATTTCTCTTTGAACCATTTGTTTATAGATTTTCAAAATGTCATTTGAAGTGCTAATTATCTGTACATTTATATACATTAATAGCAATCTCGGTACCTATCTAACCAAACCACCACAATAAGATATGAGGGAAGTTCATGGGAAATCCATAGTTTGCAGTTAAGAATTCATTCCAGTTAGGAATTCTTAACTGATATTATGGTTTTCCTGGTTTTAAGGTAAATCATTATTAATATTTTTAACTAAGCACTTTTAAAGTATTTTATCTTTAATTGCATTTTAATTATATAATTGAATTTAATTCTGTTTTAATGTTTGTAATTTTATTGTATTTTAATCTTTTATTGATTTAAATTGTTCAGGAAGCGTCACTAGGTTCCAGTTCTGGAAAAGAGCAACATATAAATAAATAAAAGTGTGTGTGTCTGTGTGTCTCTCTCTCTGTGTGTGTGTGTGTGTGTGTGTGTGTGTGTGTGTGTGTGTGTGTGTGTGTGTGTGTGTGTCTGTCTGTCTGTCTGTCTGTCTGTCTGTCTGTCTGTCTGTCTCTGTGTGTGTGTGTGTGTATCTATACACACAGAGAGAGGGGGGGAACACTCTGATTTGCCTAGTTTTTCTTAAATATTTTCATGCAGAACTAGATACCTGTACCCCACAGATTTCCGAAAGAAGAATTAAAATGCTGGACATTTTAAGTAGTGAATTCTGACAGACTTTTAATAAAAATTAATAAATTTGTCTGCTTTTAAGGGTATGGTGAGAAACTTAGGTCATTATGTTCATTTTCTATGAATTATTTAGGATGCCTGTTCTTTTAACTTGTTCAACTTTTTGTCCTTGTTTTGTTCTTACTGGTATGCTCTTGGGTTTGTTCTCCATTTCTCCTTCTGTGCATTATGGGAAAGAGCCTGCCTATCCTTCTCCCTCTTTCCAGCATAAGGGCGTCTGAATGCATGAATAGGTACCAATATTACTTTTTCATCCCTATTGTGAATGTGTTTGTGTTGTTCTTTAGACACTTGTCCTCTAGGAGTACTTAGTCATAATTTAAGACATCAAAACATTTGGCTATATTTTTCTATCACTAATTGTTCTCACACAATCATATGTGTTTGTTGTTGCTTGCTTGGTGTGCTGCTGAGAGATAACCAAGTTATATTTGAACAGTACTGTTTTAGTTAATCACTTTTACATGCTAGAAATAGCCCTGCAGTGGCAAGGATTTGTAGATAATACTACATTTACAGCTTGCTAAGATATTAAGTATGCTTTTTTCAGCTGCTGAGTGTGGACACGTGCAATGTTCTGCCTGCTGCCATTTTATTTAGATTATTAATGAAACTGTGTGTTGCAGCTGCTTCTGCTTTTATTGTAGGATTGCTTGTAAAAGCCCCATTAGCACTTTCTAGGAGGGAACACCATGCCAGAATGGAGAGGTTCAGTCCATCTCCTGGTATCTGGTCTGTTCATAGTAAAATACAGAGCACCAACAGTAGAACAGCAGTCCTCCACATCACAATTTACCCAGTTTATTAAATACAAGAAAAAGTAATAGATTCAACAGTAACTAAAGGAATTGTAATAATAGCACACAATAGAGTTGTGTCCAGACTATAGCTGGAATGTTCAAAGACTTGCACTTTACTATTGGTGTCCACCAGAGCTTGGTGCTCTCACTGCTGCTGTTCATCACAGTGATGGATGTAATCACCCGTGACCTGCAAAAACTTCCACCATGAACGCTCCTCTATGCAGATGACATTCTTCTCACATCTTACAACAAAGTAGACCTTGAGCAGCAGTTGCAGGCTTGGAGCGACCATCTTGCAATGTGTGGCCTCTGTCTCAACATTAAAAAGACAGAGTACATGACGACAGACCCCGACAAGCCTGGAGCAATCTGTGTGAACAACAAGGAAACAGTCTCCGACATCATTGTTCCTTCTCCCTGGCACTGGCCAATCAGACGGAGGTGGAATGATGCATTTCCTGCACAGCTCTTGATTGGCCAGCACCAGGGAGAAGGAACAATGACATCAGAGGCTGCTTTCTCATTGGAGCTAAGCTCCGTGTGGGCTCAGAGCAAGGTAAGGGATGGGCTGATTGCTTTTCAGAGGGTTTGTGCAGGTCGTTTCAAAACCAATAGTTTCCAAAACAAATAGTCTATCCCTAGTGGTAATCCTTGCTTTGACCACATCCACAGTGATGACATCAGGCAGCTGTACAACATTGCTCCAATGGCCGACAAGATGAAAGAAGCCCAGCTATGATGATATGGACACATATTGCATGCTGACACCAGCATGGTTGGACAGAAGGGCCTTCAGTTAGATGTTGATGGCAAATGACCAAAGGATTGACCAAAGCAATGTTGGCTTGATACACTACACTGTGACATGAGGCCATTTGCCTAAACCCAGACCAAGCCAGTGACCAAGAGAAATGGCATCACTGATCCAGAACAGCAGACCCTGCCAACACATGGGACAAATGCTACAATAGAAGAAGAATACCCTACAATATACTGAACTTAGACAACATCAACTTACATCAGTGGTTCCTAACCTGGTGTTTGTAACTTACAAGGGGGTCACAAAGCATTTTGAGGTGTTTACCACAATTATTTTTAATTGTAATTATTTTAAACGGATTCCCATATGTCTCCACTTAGTATTGGTCCATCCAATTCATTGCTGTTTATTCCCAGACAAGGCATGAAGAAATAAGTGTGTGAGCTTCCACCATAGCCTTATTCTATTGTGTGTTTTCTTTTCATGGAAGGTGAAAAACTTTGCCACACTCCCCTGGGTTGCTGGCTGGCATTGGTGTTGGGGGAAGAGGCTGCTGCAGTGGAGACCAGCATAAGCCATTGCTGCCTTTGGAGCAAGCTGCTTCCCCCCCCCTCCCCTCAACCCCTCATCCTGCTTGCTTCTAGTTTACTAACACCAACCTCTGCCCAGGACTGCTTAACATCTGGAATGCAGAGAGAAATAATTTCTATGTCAGAGTATGTGTGTGTCTGTCTTTCTCAATCCTTGTCAGTGGAGGAGGAGGGGAAATTGTGAATCTTGAAACAGGCAACAATGTGCTCTCAAAGCTGGCACACAAAGACACACAAACATCTCTCCTTGCTTTCCCACTGTGTGGCAGAATCACAATTCCTGCTGGAACTCATTTCCTCAGAAACAAGTCCTGTGGGAGCTGGAGGAGGATTAGTGATGCCCAAGTAAGCATGGCCCCCATAGCCTAGCCATTTAGTAGCTTGATCCTATGCAGGTTTATGCCTGGATGCCTTCAAAAGGGGATTGGACAGATTCCTGGAGGCAAAGTACATCACAGGTGACAAACCGTGATGGAGATGTGTAATCTCCAAGCTTAAAACCAGGGTATTTCAAGAGCCAGATGCAGGGAAGTGGTACTGTATCAAGAGACAGCTATCAGACACATCTGGTGGGGCCACTGTGAGATACAGGAAGCTGGACTAGATGGGCCTTTGGCCTGATCCAGCATGGCTCTTCTTATGTTCTTATGTTCTTATGTTATGTTAGGTTTTAGTCAGAAGTCAGTCCAAATGAGTTCCATAAAACATAACCAGTGAGAAGACTGGGAAGGGTCTTGCAGGTTACTAGGCTATTATACAAGTGGGTTGCAACTTGAAAAAGGTTGGGAAACACTAACTTAAATGAAGGTAATCTCATATACAAAAAGCTTCATTTCCTATTCTTTAAAAAAAGTGATGAGTCCTGCAGTTCACAAATTAGTGAGGAAAGACTCAGTAATGCTGGGGAAAGACTCTGTCATGAATAAAGGCTGTGTGTGAGTACAGGGAGCTGAGGTTTGTTTTTATGAGGCTTTAGTAGTCTGAAATTGCTCAGCAATTTGAGTATTACATGCATTTGAAATACTATAGAAGGTTTCACACCAGATTAGATGGATTCTCTGCTATCAAAACTGTCATTGTGCTTTTGTAACCAAGAAAGAATGGTAAATTATCCTTTGGTTTAATCCTTCAGCAGGAAGCAGAGGCTCTATTCTATACAAACTGTGCCTTGTGTAGGCTGAACAAGAACTGTAAGAATAGCTACATAGATTTTAAATATCGCAGCCAAGTTGTCTCAATAGTCAGCAGTGACTGAACCCTGTTGTGAAAGGACATTTTACTGAGACCCATGGAAATGTATGTCTTTTTTCTCCTGTGTTTTGTTATATTCCATCACCACCCTTTTCTTAGTATTAAAAGGTCTGTTTGTTAAAACTTGTCTGTTTTCTAACCTGTGCCTGTTCCCTCTGTGTTACCCTTGCTGTCACATTTTTCTTACTTTTTTGCAGTCAGATTAATTTTTCCCTTTGCCTATTTAAATCCTCTCAATTTCTTTTCTGACTTCTCTGTGTATTTTAAAATTGCTGTTTCCCTAAGTCAGACACGACTAGCACACATGTGCGGTGGGAACCTTTACCTTTACCTTTACCTTTACCTTAATGCTTCCAGAGATATAAAATGTTGGTAACTTTATTGTTTTTATTAATGTTATCCCTGACTGTTTCTATGCATAGTTGTATAATTTTTTCCCTTGTGGAAAAATAAATGGGCATTCTCCCTATGGACATTTACTGTATTACAGAATACAGGCTTTATTATATTACTGTACAATATCTTTTCTCATCAGCATGGGAAACAACTTGCTCCACTTTGACAGGAGAAATCAGCTACCATTTTCAAATTTATATGTCAAACTATGTATCAGAGATAGGCTAATATTTTCCCAGCTTACCTCTTTGTTTCTTCTTCTGCTTATGTATGGGCATAATGAAGAATGCTGGTTCATTTGAAACAGATAAGCTTTTGATCTCTTCCTCTTGTACAGTAGTTTAAATAAGAAAAGAAGGGTGTATCTGTGTCCAAGGCTGGCTGTAGCTCATATATATACACACAAGCTACGGTTCAGTGTTGCATCAAGATACACCTTATATTGATTTCTCTTGATGAATTTAGAAATGCAGGCAGATGCCATTCTGATGTAATTCTATTATACACTTGAAACAAATGTAGTAGCTATGTAAGTAAATTGATGGAAACGCCCCTTAACGCCTACAAGGTAGATCTTGTGGGTGGCTAAATGAAATGCAAGTTTTGCTTGTATTCCTAAGCCACTCGTCTCCTTTTCCAGTCTGTTCAGATGGTGAGGGCTTCCTATTCATTCATTCATTCATTCATTCATTCATTCATTTGATTTGTATCCTGCTCATCTAGCCAAAGGCTACTCTTCCTATGGAACATATTTTAAGGTGTTTTACATATACATGCCATCCTACTTAATGAATATTTTACCTCATCTTGGAGATTCACAAACCTGTCAGCATCCTCAGAATCCACCAGTTTCAAAGTCTTATTCTTCCCTCTTCCTCCATCATATTTGGCTTTAAAAAAATTCCAGAGTTTCATTTTGTATTAAAAAAACCCACTTCATCCCTTCTGCACTCTACCTAAGGATTCTTCTTATGCCCTGAGTATATAGATATGGAAAGAAGGACAATGGTGAAATTCTCATTAACAGATAGGAAATCAGTGGCTGAAATCTAATTGCTTTTCGCTACTAGATTTGGATCTACTGAATCAGTTGCTGAACAGTGAGTAAGTAGGTGGAGCTAGGAACTGAATTTATAACAATATATTTTATGTATTTTATTCCTATAGAGCTGCCTAGATGCCCTAAGCACATCCGATCTCGCCTGATTTCGGAAGCTAAGCAGGGTCGGCCCTGGTCAGTACTTGGATGGGAGACCACCAGGGAATACCAGGTGCTGTAGGCGCCTGGACTAGGAACTGGCAAACCATTCCAGTATTCCTGCCAAGAAAACTCCATGGACATGGGGTCACGAAGGGTCGGTCATGACTATAACGACACAACACACACATACACACATTCCTATAGAAGCTTGCTGGACAGCTTAGCGGTTGAGGTATCTGGCTGGGGAGGCAGAAGTTGGGAGTACTCTCTAATTAGAAAAACCTGGCAAAATCAGAATAGATTTAATGGCACATCATCATCATCATCATCATCATCATCATCATCATCATCATCATCATCATCATCATCATCATCATCATCATCATTCCTGTAGAACAGGAATACTGCCACATAAGAAAACCGCCCAATAATAGAACTGTGTAACATCCAGCCCTTTTGGAAGTGCTGTAAGGCACCCTCTGCTATCTCATTCTTTTGTAGAGGATCAGACCAAATAAGTCCTATATTTCATCTGTAGAGAGGAACGAACACAGCAAAATTTCTGCACCTGGTATTCACTATCTAGTTTCTGTATGGTGGCTAATTCACTCGTCTTCATCAGGCAGAGAGTATGTTGAATGTAAATGTCACTGTAGTATGCGATGGTGACACCTGCTGAAATATGGCAGAGATAATGGTGCTAAAAATGAGATGCCATCTTCAAAGTCCTGTAGTTCTATCTTGCAGTCATAGAAAAAAAATATGGCCACATGATCCCTTTATCAGTGAGCACTGAAAGTCCATTCCCAATTAATTGAAGTTGTAGTTGTCTTTCAAAAGCATAATATCGTCACAATGGACTTACCGGTATATTAGACATTATGGGAACAGCAAGTCTGTTGTCTTTAGCACATGTGACTTTCACTTTAAACCATAAGTAGATGCAACAAAAGCATTGAAAACAAAATTGCTAGTAGCACTGTATAGATGTGTTCCTTCTTGCTTTTCGTACTGTCCCTAAACAATGAGGAACACAGACATAAAAAGACAGTAAGAATCAGTGCACAATTGGATGTTGCCTTTTTCATTTTTTTTACTGTCAAACCAACTTTGTAGAGCTCTCTTCAGGAGATCAGGACTGATTTGATGAAAGGAAGGTATAAATGTTTCCTCCATGCTCCAGTCTCAATGAAACCCTAGCTTTTAAAATTCCTTTTTGACATTTAAGATCATGTATAGTTCAACCAATAGAAAAAAATATGGCACCCCAGGGCTGAATACTATCTAGTAAGGTGAGCTAACTCAGATAACCTGGTACTGTGGGAAGTATCATACAAGACTTGGCTGCCTCTTGAAGCACCAGCTGTCTGTGCTTTGTCCGTCCCCACCACCACCACCACCTTCACATGCAGCTGTCTCTCCCTATCACTGGGCCTGAAACTCTTCTGAGTCATTAAATGGGAGTATCCTTGGGTTATTTTGCATCCCCATTAATGCTGTAGTAAGCCCACAAGTTTGGAGATTCACCTCCCCAACTTATATGAACAGTAGACAGTGCTGAGCTTCTTTCACTTTCCTGTTCCCATGCATATATATACAGATTCTAAAGCAGGACTGTCCAAACTTAGGCCCTCCAGATGTTTTGGACCACAACTCCCAGAATTCCAAGCCTGTATTGTCAGTGACGAAGGATTGTGGGAGTTGTGGTCCAAAACATTTGGAGGGCCTAAGTTTGGACACCACTGTTCTAAAGCATTTATGTGGAAAATCTGCAAACAGTGATAGATGGTTGGTTTGCTTAGCAACGATTTTGTTTACTCTGTTACCCGTATAAGCATATGTGTAGCTTACTGAATTTGATGTCTGAAATAAAACCCTTTCCTCTTCCCAATGTGCAAATGGAATGCACATAACCCACCTCATGCCTCCTATGTTGATGCCTTCTGGATTCATGTGTGTGCATTTGACTTAGTGATGCAGGGCAAGAAGATTTTTGTCTGGGTTTTAGGATGTGTCCATGCTGAGGTGACATATATATCTTGCCATCATCACTTAGTTGTTCCAATTCTATACAACTTTCAATTTCTAGATTATTTTCTACTGCAACCATGTGCTTCCTTGCATGTTGTGTTTCCTGGTGGCATGGCTTTGCAGAAGGAGGATGTGCTTTGTACTAATGGTTCTAAAGTGATTGTGCTTTTCATTGTCCTTGTGTTGTTATTTTTAATTATTATTTTGCCTAGTTTAATTGGACGTGTCATTTAACTATTAAAAAAATTTCACTGAATGTATACTCAAAATTATTCCTAGTTTTATTCAGATTTGTAAGTACAGTAAAGCTTAATTTGTAAGTACAGTAAAACTTTCTAAAGGTCCATGTATTTAGGCTAGAATCATTATTTATTTTTTACAGGAAAAGTACATTAGTATAAATTAGTGTGACAAACCCCTGCAGGTTGTTTCATACAATTCTTGTGCCACACAATGTCTGGTGTGTGATGTGGAACACCAGTAGGTACTCATTGACTAGTGGTGTTTTCCTTCTGAACTTTACACTACTGCATTTATAAGTAACCAGTAGGACGGTGGTCACTATATATAAAAAAAGGACATACATGTTTTCTCTTTAAAAATAACATTTTCAAGTAAAATTGATAGCCCCTTAAGAATTGTAGACTGTCTCTCTTCTCAGTGGATTACTTACACTATGGTCTTGAGTTCTTTCTTTCTGGAAATTTATCAGCGGAAAGAGCCAAAGTAATACACCTTATCTTGTTTTGTATTAAATTTGCAGTGATCTATACATGTTGTGTAAGAGAGAACACTATGAAAATTACTGGTACTGTACAAGGATCATATAAAATTCTGTAATGATATTTCAGCACTATGAAAGAAAAACTGAAATATATCCTATCATCAGTGCACTCAAAGAATCTACACTGAGCTAGTTTACTGCAGTGCCGTGATTCTGATAATAGAATTTTGTGTTTAGCTGCAGGAGCCATTCTGGCTGTATAGAAACATTGGGCAGTACTGTGGCATTAAAAACATTTATGAGCATTGAGTTTTATATACCTTCTGTCATTTACAATTATCTAATGTCTGTCTTTTTCCACTATTACAGGCTGTCCATACCGGCATGAGGGCATATATCTGTAATAAGAGTTTTGTTATTGGCTCTCAGGCAGAACATTCAGGGATGCGCACATATTACTTCAGTGCAGATACTCAAGAAGATATGAATAGCTGGATCCGGGCTATGAATCAAGCTGCTCTTATGCAAACATGTTCATCACCAAAGAGGCAAGTCTAGGGATTTATCCACATTTTCACTAAACAAGGGCTGAAATTCTGTTGCACAACTCGGCATGCATAGCTGTGATGATATCACCATCAGTGGCAAATTCCTACAGATAAACAGCTTCCTTTTATCCTTTTTTTATCCCTCCTTCCTTTTTTGCATACTTCAGGTGGGAGTATGCAATTTTTTTATTAAAATTGATTAATTTTTTTCTTTAACAAGAATACAAAACAAACAATAAATCATATACAGTGATACCTCTACTTACGAGTAGTTCTACTTATGAGCAATTCGACACCAGAGCGGAAAACCATTGGCATTTTAACTGCTGCCTTACAAATTTTAGATCCAGTCTGCTCTACTTACATTTTTTTATTTTTCAATTTGTTTGTTTGTTTGTTTGATTGATTGATTGATTTTTTTAGATATGGGTGTTCTACTTACGAGTTGTTCTACTTATGAGCATGCATTCGGAACTCATGCAAACTCATAAGTAGAGGTGCCACAGTAAGTACATCATATCCATATCAGTTCAGTATATATAGATACTGAACAATAATAATTAAAGAAGGAGATATTTTAAAGTAGGGCTGTCCAACTTTGAACAGGCCGAGGTCTACTTTTTTCGGCCCAAAGTGCCTGAGGACTGCTACATGAAAACTAAGGTTCAAAATGGTTTCAAATTAAATTTTAACCCAATAAAGTTGGAGGATTCCCATTGGAGTCACCATCAGTTAGATATGATTTTATGGCACTTAAAAAGAACACACCGTGCTGGCCAGAAAGGGTGAGTCCCTCTGAATTTGAGGATTGGCAAGGCAGCCAAGGCTTTGGTCTTTCTTTGACAAGGACGCATCATGAGTTGAAGGCCAAATTAAGACTCAAAGAGTCTACTGGCCTTCTCTTGCTCTTTCTAGCTCTTGCATATCAATTCCCTTTTAGCCCATTGTTGCAATTACTTGTGAACATCCCATCATCTCTTGCCTCAAAACAGGCTACCCTTCCCTCATTCACCAGAGCGGTCAGTCCCCCATTTTCTGATTTTTATACCCCACTCCTTCCACATGCCATTTCTCTCTCTCTCTCTCAAAGCTGATACTCAGACAGGTCGTTAAGCAGACAGCAGTGTACTCCAAATACAATGGCAGCAGTAGGTCTCTCTCCTTCTCTCTCAAAGCACTCTCTCTCTCTCTCTTTCCCCCTCAGTTCTCCCTCTCCCTCTCTATGTGCTTTCTCTCTCCCTCTCCCTCAGCTCTCTTCCCCCAGCTCCCTCCCTCTCTCTATGTACTTTCTCTCTCTCTCTCTCTCTCTTGTACTCGGACAGCAGCGATTGCTCCAAATATAGAACTCCAGCAGTAGGTCAAAGCGTGCTACAGGGCTGGGTGACCACTCGGAGCTGCTGTGGCTGCTGAAATGACAGCGATGCTGCGCTGTGGGGCTGCCGTCAGCCTCCTCCATGGCTCTTCCTTGCCCGGGTGCAGTGGGGAGGAGCCAGGTGGAGCTACACACAGTGTACCTCCCGATCTCGCCCCTAACGTCTCTCTTTCTCTCTCAAAGCTCTCCCTCCCTCATAGCTCTCTCTCTCTTTCTTTAATCTCTCTCTCTCTCTCTCTCTCTCTCTCTCTCTCTCTCTCTCTCTCTCTCTCTCTCTCTCTCTCTCTCTCTCTCTCTCTCTCTCTCTCTCTCATCTCTCTCTTGTACTCGGACAGTGGTGTGCACTAGAGATGGGCACGACTTGAAAAAAATTTTTTTCGAGTTGTCGTTAGTCGGGCCGGTTCCGTTTCGGCTCGTTTCCGTTTTTCGCGAAAATTTGCAAAAATTAGTCGGTTCGTTTTTTCGTTTTTTCGTTGTCGTTAGTACTGGTTTGGGGAGGGGGTAGCGGGCTCCTGGAGGGAGCTGCAGGAGTCAGCCAGAGCCACAAGTGACGGACTGGCAGACTCTTTGCACCCGCTGTGTCTCACGTACTTGCATGTAGTGCAATGCAAGTAGATCTGGCTTAGGGTTAAGACGGCTTAGCGCAACGGCTAGGGTTAGGCTAGTTATGGGTGAGGTTACGGTGAGTATTGGGGTGCATCTGGGTGCCTCTCTGACCCACTTAGAAGGACAGTGTACTGGCGTATGGGTTAGGCTTAGGGTTCGGGTTTGGGCTACGATTAGTGGGCTGTTTATGCCCGATTGGCACATCCCAGAAGTCTCTGTGGTCAACCTGGCCAAGTGGCCATGCGATTGGTGGAAAATTTGCATGGTCTACTCCCATGGGAGAGCCCATCATTGCGAATGCGCAGGTGTAAAAAAATAAAATAAAATAAAATAAAATAAAATCAACAGAGACTTTTTTTGCAAGAAAAACCCACTGCTGCTCCTGTAAAAATTCAAGCATTTAAAATAGCTAATTTTCGCATGTTTCTGTGGTGCTTTGGTGGGGTTTTGGGCAACGATTTCAAAAAAAATATTGCGGTCGCCATTTTGGATCCCCCGCACTGCATGGCAAATGGATGCGCCCTCCCAGCCTGGTACCAGCAGCGCAGCAGTAGCAATAGCCAAGGAGAGGGGGGCGGGGAACCCCCCCCAAATAAAACACCCTTCTGGCCTGGTAGGTGCCCTCAGACAGTTTTCGCCTACTTTTAGGGCCGGGAATCGGTTTTTTTTTTAACTTTTAAAAACTTTTTTTCTGTGCCGCTTGGCATTGCGCGATGCAAGTAACGAGCACGACAAATCAGACCAAATTGTTCGTTCGTCGGTTCGAGCTCGAAGTCTGGGGCAGTGATTCCCGTTACCGTTTCCGTAGAGTAACGGAAACGAGTAACGGAAACGGAAACGGGAATACCGCTAAGTCGTGCCCATCTCTAGTGTGCACTCTGAATACTGCGCTAGCAGCGGGTCAAAGCATGCCGCAGAGCTGGGCGATGACCGCTCGGAGCTGCTGTGGCTGCTGGAGCGATGGTGACGCCGCCTGTGGGGCCCAGTGCCAGCCTTCTCTGCCTCCCCCATGGCTCTTCCTTGCCCGGGTACAGTGGGGAGGGGCCAGGTGGAGCTTCCCACAGCGCAGCTACCTTCTTCCCGCCCTTCTCAGAGCCTTTCCAAAGATGGGAGAGGCAGAAGAACCCAACCAGGCAGATCATCTGGCTGGCGCGGGCGGGGGAGAAGGCGGGCTACTTTTTAACCCTTCGCGGGCTACTGGTAGTCCGCGGTTGACCTGTTGGGCAGCCCTGTTTTAAAGAATAAACATGAGAGATTGGAGGGGGAGTACCAATATCTCATCTTGAAATTCATATATTCTACAAAATAAACCAAACTAGAAATAATTTTCTTGTGTTGGAAAAAAAGCATTATCCCCAAGGCATAAACAATAGCATTCTAATATTATTTATTTATTGATGTGGTAGGAGAGTTACTCTCTTCCTTAAGGCAACATGAAAAGCAGTGGTAGTTTGAGTACATTAAAAAAAAGATCAGAATTTCATTTTAATTTTTATCCAGTCACAGTGAAATGTTGACTTTCTGTGTATGTGTTTTTTTTCCTTAGAGAAATAGGAAAAAAAGATCAGCAAGCTGTTCCCCAAGCTAACCATGTGGATCCTTGCAACGACTGTACCAAGTTAGATCTTGCTGATGCAAAAGGAAATTATAGAAAATCACCTGAAACCACTGCATATGATAAGCGTGAAGAAACTAGAAAAGTAAGCGAAGGGCAGCGGTATGCAAAAAGGGAGAAATCCAGACATCTATTGGAAGTTGGATCACCAAATCCAGAGTCAAGTATGTCTCGGACCCAAATATCTCATCCTGTCGAGAAGAATGGAACACATTCCAATTCATTAAATGCAAGTACTGTCCCAGTAGAGCAGAATGGTATCGGTTTTTATAAGCGAGGATTTGCTTCCAGACCCACACAAAAGCAGGCACAGAAGAACAACAACATGGCTCATATAGAGCACTGGGTAAAAGTACAAAAAGGAGACACAAAAAGGTTAGTGGCAGCCTAGTTGTCGGTTTAATGTTTTAAAGTTATGTTTCTGGTACGTTGCTTTGCCGCCTCCCTCCCCACAACTGTATAGTGGACACTCGTATAACAAACGGTTTGTATAACACAGCCCTGCCCAACAGGTAGACCGCGGGCTACCAGTAGCCCATGAAGGGTTCAAAAGTAGCCCGCCAGCCATCAACAAAAACTGTGAGGGGATAAGTTCTCCACCCCATTGCTCTACTTACATTTTTTTTTAACTTATGAGCATATGCTTGGAACAGATAAAATTCATAAGTAGAGGTTTTAGTGTAGTAGCACTCAGGCACTTTCATCTGGAAAAAGTAGACCTCGGTCAGTTCAAAGTTGAACAGCCCTGGTATAACATAAAATCTGTACAACATAAAAAATTCCAGAGATAGGGGAAATTTGCTTAACAGAATCGTCTATGGGGCGAATCTTTACAACATAAAAATGGTTGCGATTAGGGATTACTCTGTTTTCAATGCATTCCTATGGGAAATTTGTATAAAGGAAAATTTGCTTAACATAATTTCATTTGGAATGAATTAATTCCTTTATACAGGGTACTACTGTACTAATTTTTGCATTGTATGATCTCCTTTCCCTCAATTCAGATGGCACAGTCTTGTATTCTAAGAGAAGCTATTCTGCAGTAAAATTCATATGTGGAAAGTTGGAGCCCTGGAGTCTCTTTGGCACTGCAGCCACCTGAACTCCCAAAAAAATTATCTGTGGAGAGTTGGAAGTCCTTTTCTTATTATTTTAAGAACTGTGGAGCAAATAGATCTAGAGATCCACTCAGAGGTTCATCAGTAATGTCCTAGACACTATTCTAACATACAGTAGGAGCCTCCTAAACTTCCAAGAGTTTTTTTCAGGATGGTTGCTAGTTGTAGGGATGTCAAGGGCTAAGGAGGCCTTTGTGGCATTCTCTCAGAATTTCTCAAGGTTTCTCGATGCCTGCTGTAAGGTAAAAAACACTGATGAAAAAATCAGAAAATTGAATACAGTTGGACCCCCGTATTCACAGGATCAGTATCAATGGCTTCACTTATCCATGGTCTGAAAATATTTAAAATAGGAGAAGAAACCCCCCAGAAATAGATATTTCAACCACAGTGTTGCCAGTACTGGCCACTAGTCGAGCCAAAGACCATGCTATGTATAATATCGCTATTGTAGTAGCATTCACTATTATCCACATTTTCATCATAGGAGTGTTCCCTTGCGGATACAGGGCTCCTACTCTACCTGCATGGTGATCCAATTCTTCTTGAAGGTTAAGATAATATGCTTAGCTGCCATCTGAGGCTGCACTCTATGTATTTGATCAAGTGGGCTGCAATCCTAAAGGTTTGTGCCAGATAAGCTTTGTCTTTAAGATGCTGCACATGGCTATACCTCCCCTAATAAAACCAGTGGGTCTACATGCTTCTTGACGCAAAGTTCAGGCTTACAAAACAAGAAAACTATGTGAGGTTTTTCTTGCTAAAGATCAACTTGGGTTTTTAAAGGTTTGGATCTGGGATATTATCTTCTTTAGTTTGCATGATACTTACGCAATTGACTGGGGAAAAAATTACTATTTTCCAAACAGAAAGTGACAGTGCACATGGCACACAAACAGAAGCCTCGAAATATTGGTTTAGTCTTCAGATATTTTAGCAGAGGAAACACAATTCCATATTTTTTTAGAAACAATGGATATTTTCTTTTATTATGTACCTTGGTTGCTGCTGGTTTTCCTATATTGATGGACACTGTATGGAAAAAGATATATCATTTCCCTTATCTTGACTTGTATTTTGATATGTAAAAAGCAGGTATAGAGCTGCTTTCTGGGTAAGACCTCACACCTTGATTCAGGAACTGGATGTGGCCAAAAAAGAAAGAAAGAAATGTGTGCAGAATGGCATGCATTTCATATTGCACACATTACATTACGGACATTAAATATATCTGATTGTAGTATTATTGATTTATCTTAAAAATATGTACTTAGTTTATTATTGTATGGTCATGGAGCAAAAATTGGAACAAGAACAATTAAAACATAGATGACTAATTTACCATGCATCAGAAGTTAAAAACAGTTCATTATCTTAATGGAACATTTTATGTGATCTTATATCCCAGACTAGAAACTTTGCCACTGTCTCCGTGATTATCTCGTTTATAACTGCCAACAAAGTCTTTAGATGTTTGTTAGGGACAAATGCATTCAACTTAAAATTATAATAGCGGATTTTAAAGTGGACAGTAGATGGTTTGGATCCAAACAACCATAGGAATGATGAAAATCATGTTATTCTGCACAAAGTTGTGTTCTGGAGCTTGCACGCAAGTTCACATGATACCACAACAGGTACATTCTACAGCATGTGTCACCTTATACAACCTCTTACGCAGAAGCAGAAGAAGATCTCAAAACTGAAGTTCATCCCACCCCCATATAGCCATATAGACTTTTGATATGACACCTTAGGATCTAGTAAAATATGTGTGGTTGTTCTCAGATAAACACACCTATGTGCAGAATGTTCTCTCCTCATCTGTACAGGATGAAATATTCATTTACCTGCCTTGTCTGGAAAGGTCATTCGGCCTCAGATTTCTCCATAATGAACCTCAAGATGTCAAGAAACAGTTAAGCCCCAATGCTCAATAAATAAGTGAGCTAGCTGAGTTCTCTCATGTAGGCAAGTAGTCAGGGTAATTGAAGGGAGAAGGGAGTCTGAGTTCATCCCCATATAGCTTTCATATTATATACACATTAGCAAGGCTTGAAAGTTACTCAGAATCTGAGCAGCAACAGTAGCCAGAATTAGAAGCAGAGAAAAGTACTGTATGCTTATTCTTAGCTGCTACTGTTCATTGCATCAGGACTAGCAGTATGGAAATTTATTAAGAGAGGATAGCATGTACCACTGTACTCCGTCTCTTTTGACTGTAACCCATAAGGTAAAAAAGGTAAAGGTTCCCCACACACATGCGTGCGAGTCGTGCCCGACTCTAGGGGCAGTGCTCATCTCTGTATTCAAGCCGAAGAGCCAGTGTTGTGCAGGTCCGTGGCCACATAGCTGGCATGGCTGCACGGAAACACTGTTTTACCTTCCCTCTTTTTACAGCGATACCTATGTATCAACTTTGCATTTTACATGCTTTCGAACTGCTAAGTTGGCAGGAGCTGAGGTTAACAGTGGGAGCTCACTCCGCTGCGTGGCACCCAGGATTCAAACCACCGAGCTGCCGACTTTGCAGCCGACAGTTTTGGTGCCTTAGTCCCCTGAGCCACCACGCCTCTGCCATAGGTAACATTTTTTACATTTTGAGTAGATCCCGACTGAGGACATTGTTTTCTAGAAAGTTGTACCAGACATAATATTTGTTCTCCTCCCTGCAAACTGTGTTGCTTTAATTTGGTAGTTTCATACTCTCTCTGCCTCTATTTATAATACTGATTGCAGTCCGAATGCTGTAACTTTCTTGCTTATTTTTTCCAGTGAGTGTTTCTTTGAATGTTAACTTGGCAGAAAGCCCAGCAGAGTCACTTGGTGCATTGAATCAATAGCTCTTCAGTTGTGCAAAAGGATGAGAGTGCTTATGTGACACAATGACTTCCTGTTAAATTGGCTGGTCAGGCTTTGAGCTACTTTGTCCTAAACCAGGATTAATCATTTTGTCATGCAGCCAGATAATGAAATTGTATGCTTTCACCTGGGGTAGACCCTTAAGCAGTTCTCCTTGTTTTCATTGAAGGTAGCCTTTCATCAATAACTTCCTAAGGACAAATATTTGTGCACTAGAAGTGTGTTTTTTTTAATAAAAACCCATGAACAATGCACACACATTTATGGAACATTATTTCCTGAAGCTTCTTTTTTATTTTAGCTTATGTGATTAATTTTTTTCAGGATGAGCGAATCTTATTTGTTGTGTGGTATATTCTACCACCTAGTGGTCACCCTTTGGCTAAGAACAGTATAAACAAAAGTGTGCTGTGGCATCTAAGCACTTGATATAAACATAAAACATTTTTTAAAAGCTGCTATGACTTTAGACAGGGGTACTTTTGAGATCCAGTCTTATTTCTTGTCAACTGTTTTGGTGCCATTTTAAACAGTACAAATCGAATTTGGCAAAATTAGAACCAACATAAGAACAAATAACTAGAAGTAAATACATTGGTGTGTAAGATCCTCTTTTCAGATCTCTGTCAGAAGCTGTTCACTGTGCCTAGCGTTAAAATGCTCACTGCTTATTGTGCCTTGTGAAATGGTAGAATAATTTGTTTGTGTCTATTAGAGCAGTTCTAATGCTGCTTTTTGTAGAAGCTTGAATTTAATAATACATGTATGAATGTTTAATTTGTAATTTATACAAATTTCTTACACAGTCTTGCATCTGATCAGACTCTTATTCGACAAGCGCCCAGTCATTCTGTATCCTTTCCTGAAAATTACCATACCTTGCCAAAGAATATTAGGCAGCCTTCAGGAAGTTCACCTCCTTCAAATCGTAATTTGCCAAGTGACTACAAATATGCTCAAGACCGCGTTAGCCACTTGAAGATGTCCCACGATGAGAGAAGAGCTAATAAAGATGGCACTGTGTGGCAGCTGTACGAATGGCAGCAACGACAACAGTTTAAACATGGCAGTCCAACAGCGCCAATCTATCTTGGTTCACCAGACTTTACAGACCGTAGCAAAGGAAGAAGTTCACTGGATGTTCCACGTTCAGTTTCTGTTCCTCCATCTCCTTCCGATATCCCTCCACCAGGACCACCAAAAATCTTTCCCCACAGAAGACCACATACTCCTGCAGAAAGGGTTACTGTTAAGCCTTCTGACGAGAGGCAAACAATAGACATTTCTTTTGTTGGATCACCTAGGAAAAATCGAAACCCAACTAGGAAGGTGAGTAAAGTGTACTGGTGCATTTTTCTTGACTAATCAGTTGGTTAATTTTAACAGATTGTGCCATAAAGTTTCTGAGTGGAAAAATGCAGATAAGCTGGTTAGTGTCAATCCCTTGACTCTGGTACTTTCAAGGCTGCGTCATCTGTTCCTCAGCACCTGGCACATAGCAAGTTTACCAAATGTGTTGGTATTGGGTACTGTTGGTCTGGTTTTATCACCCATTCGTTTGTGACCGAGTATGAGCGGGATGCAAACTTTGCTGTTTATGGGAAAGCTGAATGAGAGGTGGAAATTCTATATAGATTTATTCATTAAAAAGCAAAGCAAAGTGTTCTGCGTATATACTGCCCCATAGCACTTCAAGTACTCTCTGGGTTGTTTACAATTTAATTATGCAGGCTATACATTGCCCCCCCCCAGCAAGCTGGGGATTCATTTTATTGACCTCGGAGGGATGAAAGGCTGAGTCAACCATGAGCCTGCTACCTGGGATTGAACCCCAGGTCATGAGCAGAGTTTCAGCTGCAGTACAGTCATCTAACCACTGCGCCACGAGGCTCAGTATTGTACTGGTTAGTAGGATGTACAAATTCCAGTAAGAAGATGTTTGAATTAAATCATCCTGTTTTTGGTGCATTGGCTGGAAAATGTCAATAGAAAATGTTTAAGGAAAATGAAACATGAAATTTCTCTTTATGCTGCTTTTCAATTCCTACAGAATTCAGCACACATAGATAGGCGCTCCATGCCTGCGATGGGATATATGACTCATACTGTAAGTGCTCCAAGTTTGCATGGGAAATCGGTGAGTGTAAGCGTTGAGAGTTTCCTTTCCCTTCTGTGCATCAGCTAATTCTACTAGAACTTCTAAGGATGTCTGAATCCAATATGGTCTCTATTGATTGTTCATGTCTTATTAATGGAATCTAGTAACTTGAACTCCTGGCTTTACATGTAGCCTATTTTTAACTACTGTTAGAATCATTCTAAGAAGAACTATCTGCTGTATTCAGCAGAGCAACTGATCCTTCCTTTTTTGTGATCTGAACCTAAGTACATTATTCCAATTGAATTAAAAATACAGAATACTTGCTTAGTTGTGCCGAATATACATTTTCTGGGCACCGTAGGTGAAGATTGATAGCAACAGTGACTTTCCCTGAAAACTGCTAATTTCCTCTTTACAATGTGTCCAAATACCTACAGCCTGAAGAGCTAACATTGCTTCTCATTCGATTAAGGAGACATCAGGCTAAGTTGGCTAGTATACGAAATTACACAGTCGCCCAATTACTACAACACTTGCCAACTAATTCCACTTACCAGGTTAGCTGCTGGTTGGGTCTTCTGTGCTGTGTATGATGTTCTGTGACTCTGCAAGTGTGTCAATGGTGCTCGAGACTGTGCTTTTTTTGCCCATTCAGTATGTTCCAGTCCCATGGTTTTAATTTGCTCTGGCATGTGCTAGAGAATATGAGCATTTTAAACTACAGGATGCTGTTGCATATGAATAAACTGCTTTGTCAATATTATTTTGCTTTGTTATTTTGTGAATGTTGGATTTGTAAAAAAATTGTTTTCGAAAGAAAGCTTAATAGTTTTGCAGGTTTATTAATTTTGGCTGAAAAAAATATCAGCCTTTCCTATCATTCATGATGGAAGTGCCTTATGTCACCATATCCTGCTTGATTTTTTCCCTTTGAAACTCAGGGACAGTGCCAGTATTATATAAGTATTGCGGCATTTCATAGATTCTTGAGCATATGATAATCTAGTTTTATGTTTGTGATCAAAGGCAAATGTTTGAGAACAAAATCTAATTACCAGTATTAATCAGGGAACTATAGCTGGCTGTTCAGAATAAAATAGGCTGTATAGCCATGGCTGAAAATTGTTTCCTAACAGCTGAATATTGAATTAATATAATTAAAAGTTCCCAATTATTCTACTTAAGTATAAATTAATCAAAACTAATTGTTTTGTACATCAGTAAAACTGAGCTGTTGAAACAAACAATGGCCAAGCAACATTTAAAAACTGGTTAAGTTTTATTGATCACATGCTATCGTGGACTGCAGCCCACTGTAGCTAGATGTTTCATCCAGCATGTACTGGTGGGAATTAGGTGTATCCAGACATGGAACAGAGCTTCATTTGGGTGGTGGAGAAAAGGTTGTGTTTCAGGCAAATAGAAGTCAGCAGATATAGGAAATCAGAAGGCAAAGAACATAGAAAAAGAAAAACTACCCTAGTGGTGGCCGTGAAATGTACAGCAGTATTTTACTTCAATTTTCATGATAACATATATATTTCATGTCAATGGAGCTACCATGGTTATACACATGCCTCAAAGTTTGCCAGCATCCTGGAACACTGCTCACTTAGCTCCTGTTCCTGAGGGCTTTTGCTTTGAGATGTATTTATGACAGCTTTATTATCTGGAGTCATTGAAAAGTGGAGGTAATGAATTTGTGCCAGGTGTTCAGTAACTCCCACCTCACCATCAGCTTCCACCAGTGGACAATCAACCTGTCCCTACATTAGTTTACTTTCTATGTACAACTACATACTGAGCAGAGAAGCATCACCTTATACTAGAAACTCCCTGACTCCTGTTCATATTTATATGTTTATGCCTTATCATGTAGAAACATCCACTTTTTTAGTCAGTCCCTGATTAGATCTGCATTCAACCCATCTTTCTTTATTCATGTCAGACCACTGCATAATTTTAAATTATGGATGTATATGAAATATAGGAAAAGTTAGAAACAAATTAAAATGTTAATATAATTGAACTATTTTTGACCAGGAGTAGCCTATTTTAATAGTATTATCTTGGTCATTTGCTAGTTCTTCTTTTGTACATATGGCGGGACATAGATTGCATACACTTAAGTGCTGCACTGATTATATTTCTCCACATAGAGAAAACTCATCCTGTATTCAAGTAGTCCCATTTTACTTGATTCTTTTTTTATCATCCTTCTTCACTTCAAAGTCTGTATTAAGTGACTTTCAGATGTTCCAGCCAGTCTTGTCCTGGTGGGGGGTGGGGAGAGGTCAGTATTCAGCATTTTTTTTCTCCCAATAGGTTTAACCTATTCTCTTCTGGTTTAATATTTAGCACTTGAGACATATGCAGAATCTCTCTCTCTCTCTCTATTCACCCAAGAGCGAGGAAACAGATCAAGAGGGCCATACTCTTACCCAGGAAGAGACTTCTAGATCTCACAACAAAGATACTAACAAAAGAAGCAGCATCTGTGGCACATGCTAATATTAATTCTACCCTGACATTTAGGCTGATATTACACATCTGTTGGCTTGTTCATTCACTAATGTGATATATGCCATTGTTTGCTCACAGTGCTCTGTGGCATTTAGACAAAACAAGCAAGCCTCTTTCAGTACAAAAGGAGAAATAGACACAAACCTGGCTTTATGAATAGTAATATTCAAAACTCAGTGGGAAAACATTTGTCTTCATGGACATGCCTATACAGTGGTACCCTGATTTACGAGATTAATCCGTTCCGAACCAACACTCATAAGTTGGATATCTCGTAAGTCGGGGAGCGATTTCCCATAAGAATGCATTGAAAGTTAATTGATCTGTTAATTGATTTCAATGCATTCCTATGGGAAACCACTTTAAACAACCCGCAGCTTCCCCCCCACCACCACCAGGCGCATTGGGGAGAGAAGCAGCGGGTGGTTTAGGTCTTTAGGCACCGAAGCTAAAGACCTTTTTAACCACTGCTGCTTCATTCCCAGCTCCCAGTGTGTGTGGGGGGGGGGGAGCGGCGGGTGGTTTATAGGGTCTTTAGCCACCAAGGCAAGTGGTTGCCTCAGTAGCTAAAGACCCTTTAAACCACTGCCTGTTCTCTCTCCCCCCCCCACTGGGACTGGGAGAGAAGTGGTGGGTGGTTTAAATGTGGTGCGTGGCTTCTCTTGAGCCCCCACACCAGTTTTGATATCCCTTCCAGTCACAGAGGCAGACTTCTGTGACTGGAAGGGTTTTTTAAAAGGGCACGCCCCCCTGCCCGGCCCCCCGGGAGAGAGAGAAGCTTCGCACCACTATTGAATTGCCTTCCAGTCACCAAGGCAGCATTTGCCTCGGTGACTGGAAGGCAATTCAAATCCTGACACACACACCCCACACACCTGCTGCTTGCAAGATGGGGAATCCCCGATCTTGCTCATAAGCAGCCGGCTTGTAGGTCGGGCACCTCGTAAGTCAGGATACCACTGTACTGGATGTAAAGGCCTTCTGACAAGAGCTTCTATAAGGAAGCGGCTGAGCATAAAGAGCTTCTGTCTGACAGAGACTTTAGATGTAATAATACTTGTTTTTTGTTGTTGCTAGAAATGCATTAGGAAAAGGATTAGTATGCATATTCCTTAATATTTCCTAATGTTGGGTTAATATATTCATGATGTAATTATCAGTGGATTAGAATGTATGTGAGCATATCTTTAGCCTTCATATTAAAGTAAATAAAAATCCTTCATCACAGTTCATATTGGAGTAAATTACAAATTCTTAGTGGCAAATTAACAATCTCATAGTATTCGTAATTCTCAGAATTATTTGTTATCACATGATCAGCTACCCGGTTCCTATTGTGATAGGCTGCCCAGTGCACCCGCAGGTGTGCTTTGGTAATAGCATATTGTTCCATAGTATTTCAACCAATATTTTAGATAAATTTTAATAAATTAAAAAATAAAATAAAAAATAAACCTATGTGACCTTTAAAATCACTGTTTTATTGGGCCTTGTGTGGAGTTTATAAAAACAGCACATCCATAGCAATATAAAGGCAAAATAAAGTGAAAAGCTGATAAGAGATGACATAGAGAAAGGGAGGGAAGAAGGTATGAGTCATTTTGACAGGTTTTTCTTATTTTCCAAGTCTCATTTTATTGGAGAGTGTTATATGTGCAGACGTTGTATCTTGTTATGAACTTTATATGTAGGGAATAATGAATATCAGTTCTATATATTTCACACACCTGACAGGCAGTACAGACTGTCGTGTTTTTTACTGGTCATATCCTCCACCAACGTAGATATTTAATTTAAATGTTTGTACCAACTGAAGTTTCTTGACCATTTTCAAAGGCAACCCCACATACAATACATTGGCTAAAATCCTTTTGCATAATAATGTGGATGTAAATAGCAATGATGCCATCAGACTATGATGTTAATCTTTAATTTAAATTTAATTTAATTCAAAACTTCCTCTCTCTCTCTCCTCAGGTTCTAAAGCCCTAGGGATTCCTTTTGACCTGGGAAATGCTTTGGGAACCTTAAGATGGAAGAAAGCTTTAATATCTGAAAATCACCACTGATTGCTGCCACTGTGGTTCATGATTATGAGACGTTAAAGTCGTTCCCCCATGAGGCACCCAAAGGCTCCCCAGGGCAAATGTGAGCTCTAAGGAGCCGTGGAAACTGAAATTGGGGGTTAAGAAGCTTTCAGTTAATTTAAATTAAATATTCCCATTGCTGGATGATAACATCATCCAGTTAATGCAGCATAAATTTATGCCAGTGGGATTTCAGCCCATCTGCCATCTTCATACTGATGAATTGCACTCATTATTCATTCTTATGTGAATCCCATAAGCCATATCAGTGTCATAATGCCTAGAACATTGTTTTCCCTAGTTTATCATTTATATGCATTTGCAGACGTTTCCAGAAGTACTTGCTAGACAGAGCTTAATAATGTTTTATATGGTGTTATATTACTGTTGTGTATTTCCACTTTTAGGCTGATGATACCTATATCCAGCTGAAGAAAGATCTTGAATATTTGGATCTGAAGGTAGGATATGTTTCTATAAAACAACTTTGTGGTAAAATATCATTTCCCATCCTTTTACATTTTTCCTTCTCCTGTATAATGTTACATACTCACTTTTCCATCACTTGAAGTTTTGATAAAATGTACAGTAGAAATGGAAGAAAAGCAGCTTGTTTCTCTTAGCAGAAGCCAGGGAATAACTTATGTGTGCTGGAAAGCCCTGAGAGGAGTTCTCCTGAGCAGCTGTATCAACCTATTATGCCTTACAACTTTCTAAAAGCTTTCAGTTTTGAGAGGGTGGAGAGGGTTGCAGGTGGGAAGGAGGAAACCAGACATGGAATTTTGCTTGCCGTTCTCCAAATCCCATCCATTGTAATGTACTGTAATTTAAAAACTGCAAATGCGGTCTATGACAAGATACAATCTACCATGACATATTTATAACTGCTGCTAAAACTGCTGTAGTCGTGATGGCTTGCAGGTAGTGTTTTGTTTTGTATTCCTTAATGCTGTGTATAATAAAAATGTCTGCCTTCGAATAATTATTCATTATTTGTTTGTTGGAATATTAGTATAATTTTTTTTTGCTTCCAGTTTCTCAGGCAGTTTACAAGATAAAACCTAACCATAACATCCTCCTAGGCCAGGGATCTGCAATCCGCGGCTCCGGAGCCGCATGCGGCTCTTTGGAACCTTTGCCGTGGCTCCGGGAGGTGACTGTGACAGGTTCGCCGCTCCGCTCCACACTGCCCGCCCGGTGATGTCGCAATGGTTTTGCGGCTCCCAGTTTTTCCCCCCATCCGAAACGGGTCCAAGTGGCTCTTTATGTCTTAAAGGTTGCAGACCCCTGTCCTAGGCAATAGATAAACACTAGGATTAAAGATGGCAGCCTAATTGAAATAAAAACATATAGGAAAAAACTTTCCAGAGCAATAGGAAAGTTCGTTAGTCTCCGCCTCCCTCACACTGAGCATGTGCGAGACGGTTCATGGCCAACTCCTCAGTTCCCTCTTACTGCAGCACTAAGAGGTAACACTTCGTTGCTCTCCAACTTTTCTTGTATTTTCCCCCTACATCTGACCTTCCACATCTATTTTATGGCATTTTTGCCTCCCTTTAAACATCAGAAGTGTCTATATTATCTGGGTGAATCCCATCAGCCTGATTCTTGTAACATTTACAAGAATTTTGGTGCCCAGACTCCGAGGAACCGTTTTCAATCGAATATTTTTCTGCTTGCAAAAGCTCTTCATCCCAATTCGATGGATGATGTAGCTTCTTCCCAAACTTCTTCCCACACTTGGTCCACTAGTCCTTTGAAGTCAAAAAAGCACTCGAAGTCAAGCTCAGCTTCAAAGAAATACTCTAAAAAGCAGCTTCCCTTGTTCGACTGACCTCATAAAACTTTGAGATCTACGTCAGTTTTGAAGCTTCCTTCCACTTCGACTTTGACTCATCCCATCAGTTTGACTACAACTTCTCCTTCTGATGTTATTGTACTTGATCTGGACCAGCCCTTGCCCTCTCCTCGAATACAAGTCATCTGTCCCAGTTACGAGGCATTATATCCCCCGGAGTCCCCTTCTACATCATCTGGATCCAAGATTTCTGATGTTGAAGAAGAGCCACCTGACATATCTTTGATGGCTAAACTCTTCGTTCAAGCACTGGTCCACCCTCAGCATATTCACCTGACTGGATCCGTCCCAGCTGCGACTGCAGCTTCAACACTCGACACCGCTTCTACCACCTCGAATCCATTGGTTTCTCTCCTTAGTCCAGGAACAACTTTGGTGTTGGAAGGAGCCTTAGTTCAGCCTTTCATGGTTTTGACCGCTCCTCAACTGAATCTGGAGCTCTTTGCCCGGAAAGCAAAGAAACACCATTCCCATGACAAAAAGATGCTCATGGACGCTCACATTTGGCGTCGGTACCACCTGTGCCAAGCTCATACTTACCATAGTCGGTTTGAGTGTCCACCCCGAACCGGTGATGACTGTGGACACCAATTCAACTTCAATTGGCTTAACTCCAAATTAGATGTTTTCCATCCACTTGACCTTGATGTTGGCCAGACAACCCTTGGCTTCGCAGGCTGCATCTGAATTTCCCATCGTCAGCCTTGCTTTCAATGTCGACCATTTCTTTGGCTTCGACTACCATTGCCAAACATCTCACAATTCTGTGTCGCCTTCGGCTTCAATTTGCCAACCAGCATACTTTCCATCATCAATTCACATCCAGGTTTCAGCACCATTTCCTCAACCGATTTATCCACCTCCGTCGATACCAGCTCCGCCTTCAGCTCCAGTTTCAGGTCCACCTCTGTCTTTGACTTTCCAGTTGCCTCAGCTTCCATTGTCGGTACCAACTTCAACCTTTCCCCTGCCTCAGCTCCAGTCATTGGTACTGACGTCAGTTTTGACTCCCTCTCTATCGATACCGAAAAAGAAAAAAATGTAAACTGTCAACTTCCATCTTCTGCCATTTTGTCGGTAATTCCTATGACATCCCTTCCCCAATGTGGTCAACCATCAACTTCGGCTCCACTATCTGATACGTTGATGTTACTCCCTCCAATTCGGAAATTTTCATTGAAGTTCGACGGCTCTCAATGGCTCCTTCAATCTGACTCTGCTTCGAAGCCACAAACTTCACTTGATTCTGTTTCTGATTCTTCTTCCGTGATATGCAATGAGACTGATGATGGTTCTACCTGTTATGTTACTACGCCTGATTCCGATGTCAAGGAATGATCACCACCTTCTTCTGCCGAGGCCATGCGTAATTACTCAGGCTTTGTGTTACGGATGGCAAAGTCAAATGATTTGCCCACACATAACCCTAACCCTCGCCACACCGATCATATATTTGGCAAAATATCGACCGAGGATGCCGCTCCTGTGCACCTCTCTATGTTTCCATCATTTCTTTCGATGGCGGAGGAATCCTTCCAAAAGATGGCTGCTACCTCTGTCTCTAGAAGGATTTAAGCGCTTTACCAAGTTCATGATGATAAGGCAGCATTTCTTTCCAAACACCTGGTTCCCAATTCTGTGATAGTAGTGTTCTTTCAGATCCAATCCCATACAAAACAAGTACTGATCCCTCCTTCCAAAGAGGGATGTACACTCAATAACTTGGGCAGGAATATTTATACTGTGTCTTCCTTCCTCTGTAAAATATCGAATTACCAGGAAGCTATGGGAGATTATCAGAGGGAGCTCCTTTCCCATTTCCAACCATTTTTGAGCTCATCCCAGAGGATAAAAGATCTGATGCCTCTACAATTTTCAAGGAAGCAATGGCTTTGGCGGTGCAACAAATGAGATCCTCCAGGCATGCTTTTGATTGCACCTCAAATATCGTTGCTTCCACTCCTCTTCAGAATCATATTGAACAACTTCCATTTGAAGGTGATGTTCTGTTCCATCCTTCAACTGACAATGTTATGGAGGACCGTCAGAAAAAACAAACCACTGCAAAGAGACTTAACATAGTTCCTCAGTGACAGTAGCGGCCCTTTTGCTTTCACTCCAAGTGATTGAATTTCCAACCTGTATACCAATCCTTTTTCACCAGACAGCACTCCCAAGACCGTTCTGCTAGACACAACACTTTTTCCTCCTTCTCCTCTACTAAGGGAAAGACAGCCAAACTCACCTCTTCTCATCTCTCCAAATCTAGAGACAGAAAGGGTAGAGATGATTTCTGACAATCTTCCTTCCATCTAACACACACCCTTTCTCTCACGTTGGCAAAACATAACATCAGACAAGTGGGTTTTGTCTATCATTGCCAACGGTTATATTCTGGATTTTAAAGCACTACCTCCAGTCAGCAACATCCTTCATACCACACCGACTCCATGCCTTATAGAGGAAATCTTATCTCTCCTCCGAAAGAATGCTATCCTGCCTGTACACCCATCACTGGCTCATACAGGCCACTTCTCCAGATACTTCGCTGTGCCCCAAAAAGATGGAGGCCTCCACCCAATCATGGACTTAAGACAACTCAACCTCTATCTGGGCGTTCCAAAATTTTGCATGGTGACTTTGGAAAAAATAATCCCTCTCCTGTGTCGCAGAGATTGGTTTGGTGTGGTAGACCTAAAGGATGCCTACTTCCATATCTCAATCCACCCAACTCACCGGCGATTCTTGATGTTTGTGGTGGATGGCAACGTCTAGCCACCGCCCCAAGGGTCTTCACCAAATGTATGGCCCCTGTCGCCGCCCATCTCAGGACACAGGGAATTGTCATCTTCCTGTATTTGGATGACTGGTTGGTGGTAGCTGAATCCAAGCAACAGGCAGAAAGGGACATTCATTTTGTCCTCCATACTCTGACCAACTTGGGTCTGCAGATCAACAAGGAGAAATCCATACTCAACCTGCAGCAGATAGTCTCCTTCATCAGAGCAATTTTAGACTCCATCCGTGCCATGGCATTACCTCCAATGAACACATCGACTTCATACTTTCTCTCCTACCTGTATTTCATCCGGACAACATTATTCCAGCACTGACTGTCCAACAGCTCCACAGCTACATGGCCTTGATGACATCTGACCTACCATATGCCAGGTTGAATCTCAGGCACCTCCAGGCCTCATATCTTTCTCAGTTAACCCCCTCCTCGATCCTCCTTCCAGTCACCTCAAGGCCCCTCCCATCTTCTCTCAGCAACATACCTGGTGGGCAAACAGGTCTATCTTGCTCATTGGTTGACCATTTCAGTCCCCCTTCCCAACCATCCAGATAACAATGGATACCCACAACCTGGGTTGGGGAGCTGTCTTCCTGGACATGACAGTCAACAATGTCTGGTCACCGCAGGATAAACTGTTCCACATAAACCATGTAGAACTTCTTGCTATTTTCAAGGCCTGTTGAGCGCCTCTCCGGAAATGTAGTGCTAGTGGTCACCGACAACACGACTGCCATGCACTACATCAACTAACAGGGTGGTACTCACTCTTGCCAGCTTCTCCAGATGTCTGTTGCTTTCTGGGAATGGTGTCTAGGCCGCAACTTCCTGAGGGATGCAATGACATTCCCTTGGACAAACCATCTGCTATATGCTTACCCACCAATTCCTCTTCTGAACAAGGTTGTATCGAAGGTCCATCAGGAGCAAGCTGATGTCATTCTGTTAGTGACTTGGTGGCCCCTCTTCTCAAGATCTCTCACAGTCACTTCCGCCTGCCAATATTCCCCAATCTCCTCTCCTAGAACAATGGCAGAATCCTGCACCCTGGTCTTCAGCGCCTATAATTTATGGCTTGGAGAATCAAAAACTATTTAATACAATCCTATCCACTTCTCACAAGCCTTCCAAACTTCATTTGTATCAATATAAGTGGAAGAAATTTGTCACCTTCGCTACTGAAAGGAATTTCTGTCCAACCAATCCCTCCCTTCAACACGTTTTGCAATATCTGCTCCACTTTAAAAAGTCTGGCGTTACCATTTCATCTCTTTAGGTTTACCTTTCTGTGATTTTTGCTAATCAGCTGGAGTTTTCACTTGCCTCTCAGTTTTTCCGACATCCTCACTTGAAGTCGTTTCTTAAGGGTCTAATAAATACCTTTCCGGATGGATGGCCTATTCCGCCACAATGGTCCTTATTGCTGGTTTTGAAATGACTCATGTGTCCACCATTTGAGACTATGGCGACCTGTGACCTTTGCTTACTCACCTTTAAAACTGCCTTCCTTCTGGTGATCACTTTGGCAAGGAGATCTGGTGAACTCTGTGTGCTATGGTGTGACCCACCTTACTTGCAGTTTTATAAAGACAAGATTGTTCTTTACCAGACATATCATTCCTACCGAAGGTGGTATCTTCTTTCCACCTCTCCCAGCCAATACACTTACCTACCTTCTTTCCTAATCCAGTGACCCCTCTTGACAGGGACCTTCATTCCCTACATGTATGCTGTGCCCTCGCCTTCTATACTTCCAGAACTGCTTCTTTTAGATCTACTCAAAAGTTGTTTATGACCCTAGTTCTAGGGAGTCACCAGTTTCTTCGCAGCGTTTTCCCCGCTGGATTGTTTCCACTATTGAACTAGCATACCAATTGGCAAAGAAACCATTGACGTTGCCGATTAGGGGCTCACTCCACAAGAGCGATATCTTCATTGCTTGCCTTGCTTAAGGGTGTGCCCTTAGAGGACATTTGCGAATCAGCAACATGGTCAACTCTGAGCACCTTCGTGAGACACTACAGGATGGATGCCCTCATGAGGTCTATCATGGCTTATGGCAGAGCTATCCTATGTTTTGTGATGGTGTGACTTCCCTCCATCCTGTGAGTATTGCTTGTAATCACCCATCTGTGTGACTTCATGAAAGCCACGATGAAGAAGAACCAGTTACTTACCTGTAAAGGTGGTTCTTCGAGTGGACCTTCGTGAAGCCACACAGAACCCGCCTTTCTCCCCCAGGTTGTCATGCCATATCCGGTATTTACCTGTCACACTGGCAGTTGCAAGGGAACTGAGGCATTGGGTGGGAACCCTCTTGCACACACTCAGTGTGAAGGAGGCTGAGACTAATGAACTTTCCTATTGCTATGGAAATCCAACCTCTGCGCGTGTGCACTAGAGAAACCCATCTGTGTGGCTTCACAAAGATCCAGTCGAAGAACCACCTTTACAGGTAAGTAACTGGTTCTTACCCTCAGATATGTGTGCATAGTGTGCATTCTTTAGTACACACATCTAAAATGAGGTCAGCAGAAAAAAATGGGAGTATCCCTATACCTCAGCCTATGAAACAAAAGTTTCAGTTGAGGGATATTTGAGGATTTGAACTTCCTTCCTGCTACTAGCACATTGGATAATAAGCTTTTATTAGTGTCATCCAAACAACCAGTTCTCTTGGACCTTAGAGCTGTGATTTGTGGATGAGCACAAGTACTCCTTTGTATCTCTGCAGCTTAGTATATATTTCTGTATAACTTGCTCTTAAAGATAGCAGGACAAATTTGTCATCAAAACAGAAGATGAAGAGGCACAGCCACTTAGCTAATTCTCAATTCCTTAGCAAGTGTTTGGAAATAGAGTTACGTATTACTAGCAGCAAACAATAACAAAAAAAGAAAAGCAAAACCCACTACCAAACTAAAACAAATAGCAAAATAGAATTAAATTGGAAGCTTCAGAAAATACTTCAGAAATCATCGTAATGCAGACGCCATTGTAAAAATCCATCCACAGAATGCATGGATAAGAAGCGTGAAATAATCTTTTCCCAGGAGGAGATGGAACTGCCATGCCCCCTGGAGCCACTGAAATCCGCTTCTGGTTATGAATGCTGGATAGATCTTACTGTGCTCTTCAAGTCTGAATCTGACCTCCAGTGGAAGTGCAGCAACCTGGGAATAGCCGGATTACCCCAACAATCTATTAAACTGCCTACCATTCTTTCTGGATATTTTGTTTATTGCCCCAATAAGCTGTTCTTGACTCTAGAGGCAGAGATTTTTATGGAAATTACTTCTGAGATATTCCATACCAAATTTGAATTCCATGTTACTGAATATCTTTACCAGAGCCCATTATGTCCCAGAGCTACTATAAGAATCTATATAAGAGAGGCCGTAAGTTTTTGTGGCTGTCTTGACCTTTGATGCAGCAGCTCTAGTTCTAAGATGGTGGTGGTGGTGGTGGGATGGTGATTAGTTATGTGTTGCAACCAATATGTTCTTTCCACATTTTTCCCAAGTATTTTACCTTGAATAATGAGCTGTAACAGTCTATAATTTTTGTTTCCTTTTATGTAATCAAAAGATTTTCCAGAGCAACTTTTGAAAGCTGAATATAGGAGGAACTGTTTGTTTTTCTAGCAAGAAATAACCAACCCACCAAAAGTAAAAACAAGACTGTACCCCTATCTGGGCATCACTTTCTTAAAAATTACAGAGTTGTATAGTTTTGAATTTCCTCCCAAAGTACGTTTCTGATAACTCTTAAAATGTGTCTATTTGTTTCTCCCCCCTTTAGACTGTCATTTTCTCCCTTTGTACCACCAAAGTCAGACCATAGGTGCAAAAGTGATTCTCACATTATGTAGAAAGATGCTGGATATCAAATGATATCGAAACAATATAGAGAAATCTACTCAGGCTTAGCTCACAACATCCCACTAAGGGGAAAAAAGGGGAAAAAAACTCTGTATGATCACTTCTCATTCTAATTCTCGAAAAGATTTGTGCTGGTGTTAATTGCATTGGTTAGAACCCTCTTCACTTCATGGTAGAAGTGCTAATGAGGCAAAAGAGAAACCTAGCTCCAGTTTCTAGAATCTGAATGTCACGTAAGGCTGGAATGTAGTCCCTCTGATGCCCATCCCAAAGTCTAACATCACTGGGTATCAGTGCAGAAGGGCTGGATGCCCTGCTGCTTCACTTTTTCCATTTATTCCTGTTTAAATAGTCCAGCATCCAGTACTGAGACAAAGTTCTTCATATCTAAATACCTCTAACAGAGTGTATTCCATAATCATGTGTTCCACAAACAAGGAACAGTTATGCCCGCGAAAATCATGTCTGAAGAATTGTACCACATATAATACTTTTATCATATATTATGATCTGACTCAAGAGTCTTGGACTTTTATAGCATCTGATACCCTGCATGTTGTTGGACTCAAACTCTAAGTAGTCTGGCCAGCATTTTCATGGGGGGGAAATGATTGGATCCCAACAGCACTTGGAGGGCCACAGGTTTTCTATCTTGACTATACATGTATATCCACAAGTAAGTCCATTTCAGTTTATTGGATCCATTGCATGTAGGCAAAGGATTGCAGCCTCAGATTCTAAATTTAGTTAATACCCTGAATTTGTTAGGGGAATAGCCATGTTTTTAAGAGGTGTCAGAAATATGTTTTAGGTTTTAAAATGTACAGCTATTCATCTCTTTAAAAATGTGTTCCAGAGTATTGCTGTAAGCTAGCTAATCAGCATTTTATGTGCAATTATATGAGTCATCTAATAATTCTATACCTGAATCCTGTTGAGAAAACCCAAAGCCGCAAGCCAGTTGCACAAGTAATTTCCCCATCTGTCATGCTGTTATTTACAAAGCACATTGGTAGGAAAACAGTGCTTGCGCCCACCAAAGCTAGCAACAGGATTTTGGCCTTACTCTCAAAATTTGCTAATTGTGCTCAACATATTTTGAAGAGTAAGACTTGAACAATAGGGTGATACTATTATAGCTTCAGAGATGCCATAATTTTTGTTGATGTGTTGAAAACTGTTTCAGATTATGCACTATATAGAATATATTTGGCTACTAAACCAAGGCATTGGTTTGGAATGCCTTGATTTAGTATGTACTGTAGAATATGTGCGGCTACTAAACCTTGTAAACTTTTTTTTGTGCTGTCACTTTCTTTCTCTCACTCATGGTGTTTTCTGCTGTTAGAACAACATTGCAGTGCTTAAAATGAGGGGGGGAGAAGGGCAATGAGTAGCAAAACATTATTATCTGTGAATAGCTGAAGAGTGACTAGACTATGCTGACTATAATTGTTTTGGTTTGGATAACATGCATCCTATGGCAGACAGAAGAGTAGCTGCAGAGGAGGAATTTGACCTCAAGAATCTATATAAGAGTAATTCTCTTGAAGGAGTTTGTCACAGCCAGGAGCATCCTTGGTAGATGCAATTAGCCTTGGAAGTCTTTTTCCTTCCCCTTTGGGATTTTGACTGAAGAGACCCCAGAAGTCCATGTGTTGTCTCAGTCAGGCTGAGAGGAAGGACGGATTGCCAGTGTTTTCCCAACGAGTAGGATTTTTATTTCCATTTTGGAGAGGTGCATCTTATTAAAGAAAATATTAGAATAGATTTCACTTGTTTTTCATTGGAACAGAGTGCTGGAGTCTGCAACCCTTAAGCATCCAAAACAGTCAAAACATATTTTCCCACTAAATGCTATTTCATATTCAAACATATGTTTCAACACAAATATATATGCAAAAGAAGCCTAGGAGAGACAGTGGTTTTTTTACAGTATATATGTTTTCCATTTATAGCTCCTAGTTTCTACTTTGTTTCCAAAAGTCTTAATTCAAGCACAAAGTACCTCTTGTTTATGACATGTGAGGTGATTATCAAGATACAGAGAGGATGATCACACAGGAAGGAAAGAAGTGGGACATATACCACCTGCCACTCTACCCTGAAGAACTGTGTTTTAATAAATTAATACAGGACGAAGCTGCAGTTAGGAAAAACCGTGCAATTCAAAACTATAGCATATATGTTCTTGACTATTTTGTTCATTTGGCTTCTAGTGTCAACTTTTCCTCTGTAATAAGATATTTATTAATATTTTGTTTGAAACAGATAAAAAATAATGGACCTCTGATCAACTTGGTATACAAAGTGCTAAAGAGCTCAGCACATGGGTTACTGTCCAGTATAAATGTAAGAGTGCCTGTAACGGAAATGTAGCCATTCCATTGCTTTCCCAAATGGCAGTCAATGTTTAAAGAGCTAAGCATCCACAGGTGTCTCATGATGTGTGTATCCCACAGCTTTCTGCAAGTGTTTTGGGAGGCTTTGTGCAGTATTATTGGCTGGCCTGGTAGTGCTTGGTTTTATTTCCTCATGTGTTGGAAACCAGTGGTGGTGATCCCATTTTTACATTTATGAAACTACTGAAGCATGCCGATTATGTTTTAATTTTGCTGCTTTGACAATGAGCTGATATTTATATGTATTGTGTAATATGACTGCTTTTTGTGTGTGTCAGTTCATATATCTTTAGATTTTTAGAAGGTCCCCCTGCTTGCACAATTGTTGTTTTTCCTATTACTTATATTCTGCTAATTATATATTCTGCCAGTATATAGTACATTTCCTTAGCTTTTTTCGTAAATATATTCAATATGCTAGGGATCAGTTTAAAAAAAAGAGTGTTTTATTGTGATGAGGAAAAAGCTAAATAAACCCTAGGCCTAGATGTTACCCAAAGGCAACAGCCTGTCCTGTATTTGATGATCTGGTTTCCATTTTATCAGTTTACAATGATGGGAACTTGAAGATGGATCTTGGACAAATAGTCATGAATGGTAAATATAACTAATAATAGTATTAATCCTAACATTTGTATGGCGCTTTCTGAATGTTCAAAGCGCTTAAAACTTGAAGATATTTCTTGGACAAATAGTCATGAATTTTTTTTAAATAGAAACTAATAATAGTTTTTTTAATCCTAACATTTTTATGGCGCTTTTTTTTTTTTTTGAATTTTCAAAGCGCTTTTTTTTTTTTTTTTTTTTTTAGTAAACTGCAGCAATTTTTTTTTTTTTTTTTTTTTTTTTTTTTTTTTTTTTTTTTTTTTTTTTTTTTTTTTTTTTTTTTTTTTTTTTTTTTTTTTTTTTTTTTTTTTTTTTTTTTTTTTTTTTTTTTTTTTTTTTTTTTTTTTTTTTTTTTTTTTTTTTTTTTTTTTTTTTTTTTTTTTTTTTTTTTTTTTTTTTTTTTTTTTTTTTTTTTTTTTTTTTTTTTTTTTTTTTTTTTTTTTTTTTTTTTTTTTTTTTTTTTTTTTTTTTTTTTTTTTTTTTTTTTTTTTTTTTTTTTTTTTTTTTTTTTTTTTTTTTTTTTTTTTTTTTTTTTTTTTTTTTTTTTTTTTTTTTTTTTTTTTTTTTTTTTTTTTTTTTTTTTTTTTTTTTTTTTTTTTTTTTTTTTTTTTTTTTTTTTTTTTTTTTTTTTTTTTTTTTTTTTTTTTTTTTTTTTTTTTTTTTTTTTTTTTTTTTTTTTTTTTTTTTTTTTTTTTTTTTTTTTTTTTTTTTTTTTTTTTTTTTTTTTTTTTTATCCTTTAGGGCAGGTCAGCCTGACTATTTCTACCTTGCAGATGAAAATTGTTGCAGCTGAGAATTGCCAAGGTTTACTTGTTTACAAGGTTTACATGGATGATAGCAAAAACTTCCCAGTTCAATGGTCATGCCTTTAGATGTTGGCCATATTCTTATCCATTCCTTGAAAATTGAATAATATTTAAAAGTCTTTATGTAGATAATTATAGGTTGTCTGTCCCTGGAAGTAATTTTATGTGGCCCTCATGCTGATCTTAACTGCTTGTTAATTAAGGTGTCATTCAGGAAACTTTATTTTATTTTTTAAAGAAAATAACTTGTTAATATTCGGCAGTATCACATCTCTTGAACTGTATCTACATGTGTGAAAAATATAATTGAGCATATATGGTGTAATATGTGTGTTTAATAGAGCCATTCATTAGAAGCCAACCACTGGTGGTCTTTGCAAATATGAAGACTTTTACATTTTACATTTTAGAAAGCTCAAGAAGCTCACACGTTTGAAATATGAGCCATTGATTTTTAGTTTTAGGTTTAAATATTAAGAACTTGAATAGGATTAATGCTTTATTATTTATTTGAAAGATGTAATTCAACATGCTCTGCTGTGTTCCTGGTTCATATACCATTAAGATCCTCTAAATGTACAGTGTATGCTGTACTACATTCTTTGGTGAGAACTCACACTGTTGAAAGAGACGGCTAGACTGGGTAGCAAGTATTTATTTATTTATTTATTTATTTATTTATTTATTTATTTATTTATTTATTTATTTATTTATTTATTTATTTATATTTCTGTACCGCCCCCTTAGTGCAAACTGCACTAAGTAGTCATCATATTTTGAAAGTCAGAATGTTTATGTGTGGTATTTGTAATATTTACAGTAATTACAGTATTCTACACATATAGATAACATTGATAAAATTTCTCCAGACAGAGTGGAGCTTTTGCTCATTGTTGAACTGCTGTGACTTCTAAGTTAACTTTTAAGTCTTCCAATTTTTAGGTGACAGGGCGTGATACAATAAAGGAGCGAAATACAAAACCCATCAGAATTGCAGAAAGTGATGTTGATGTAAGTATAAAAGGTGACTTGACAATGATGCAGTTGCCCTTTTGATTTAAGCGTAATCTTGCCTTTTTCTGTTGATGCCACTTTCTGTATTATCTGTTATTTCTAGGTGAAACTGAGTGTTTTATGCGAACAAGACAGAATTCTTCAAGATCTAGAAGATAAAATAAGAGCGTTGAAGGAAAATAAAGTAAATATTGCATTTGCTGCCACTTATACAGTATTTATAATAGGGATGCTCAGTGTGGTGTAATGAACTAGGACTCAGGAGACCTGGATTCGATTCTCTTGCTGTGCCATGGAAACTCACACAGAGAGGTGGAACTGAACTTAAGAAATGCTCCTTTAATATTCTTTAAATGCCAGATTTACCATGTGAACCTTATTAGGGTTGCTGTACGTCAGTTCTGACCTGATGATACAAATACTTATATAAGCTGTGCAGTTCAAATGTGAATATCAGTTCTGACAGTGCAGTTACTATTTTCAATAGTTCATTAAGTTGTTTTCAATTTAATGAAAGTTGGCATGATGGGAAAATAAGATATATGTTAGAATACAGTAATTTGGCAAAACAAAATATGGTACTGTAACCATCATATTTTGCTTCCCAACCCAGCTGCTGGGTATTGAACTTGGATGAGAATGAACCGTTGAAAGTTGCTCACTATGAAGAGTAATAGGGATGTGCTCTAAAACATTCAGAACTATCCGAAATGTGGTGATGGTGGAATAAATGGATATACTGTAGAAATGATGCTAGTGTAACCCCTATGAAGCATCATCAGATTGAACAAGAACTAAGGTTCTGCTAAAAGAATACTGTATATACTCGACTATAAGCGTAGTTTTTCAGCCCTAATTTTGGGCTGAAAAAGGGCCCCTCGGCTTATATTCGGGTCAACACTTAGCCACTGAGGCAAGTGCATGGGTCGGTGGCTAAAAGTCATTTAAAACATTGTGCGCCACTTTTCTTGACATCCCCCCCATGTTGCAGGGAAGCGGCGTACAATGTTTAAAATGACTTTTAGCCACCAACCCAAGCACTTGCCTCAGTGGCTAAAAGTCATTTTAAACATCTCTCTCTCTCTCTCTCTCTCTCTCTCTCACACACACACACACACACACACACACACACACACACACACACACACACACACACACACACACACACACACGATCACAAAGGAGGAGTTGTCAGGCCTTGCTGCATTTCCCACCCTAGACTTATACTTGAGTCAATAAATTTTCCCAGTTTTGGGGGGTTAAATTAGGGGCCCCGACTTATACTTGGGTCGACTTATACTCGAGTACATACGGTAAGTGGATTAGATTTACAATTAAAGAGATGGTTACAAACACTATTTGGTGAAATTCTACAATACATTATTGACAGATTCAAACTGTCTTAATGGATTTAGGTCAGCATCCAAATTGTGATATTCTTGGTACATGTTTCCATAAGCAAAAGTGGGGGAAATGATCATTCTCCCTACTGTATTATTTATATGTTCCAAACCCTGTTGGAGTTCTCCAGAATTACTTTTCTAAAAGCACAGCAGTTAGGAAGGGGGAATAAGAAAAAAGTTTAAGCAATTTTAGATTGTACCAGATTTGCCAGTGGTGTTGGATCCACTCACATTTCTGATCATTCTCTGTAGTCGGTGGCTTATGTAGCACGTCCTTACAGCAACATCCAAAAGCAACAGCAAACATTACAAACCTATTGTGTTTTTTTACAGCATGCCAAAGTACTGCTAGACATGCTTGCATCCAGACGTCAAAAACCCTTCTTCCTTTTTATGTTCGAAAAGATATAGAGATCTCTAGTTGAGACGTTGCATCTCACATAACTGAAAATGGAACAGATAAATAGAAATGTTTAAGCTCAATTTTTCCTCATAAGAGTTTGATAATTGAACTGTTTGAAAGCAGTTTTCATTTTATGATTAACATTAGAACACAAAAGCAACAAAAGGAAATAACAGCACAGCAGGATATTAAATATTAGATATTTAAAAAGCAGAGACTAGACCTTGAAAGGAATGGATTTCAGAAAGGAACATTACCAGTCAGTAATGTTTTGTTATTACAAGGGTATAACAATGCATTTTTCTTGTTTTATCATTAATGATAGGTTGGAGTTTGCTTGTTATATCTTGTTTTATCATTAATGATAGCAGGTTGTAGTTTACTTGTTATTTCAAATAAAAGAAGATATTTTGAAAGTTTTGGGGCCAGTTTGGGCCACTTAAAAAAAACCTTAGGTTTTAAAAATAATAAAAGTAAATCAGTAAATAAATAATTTTATTATCATGTTTCTAGCAATTTATCTTCCATCCCAATAAATATGAATGTTAATTGTTATAATAGTTTCCTTTAAAAAAACCAAGTTTCAGAATTAGAAGAAAATGAATAAAACATACATAGGTATTTCTGGTGCTACTGGTAACCTTTACAGTATATTATAGATTTTATTACATCTTTTGCTTTATTTACAAAATAAATATTTAGGACCGATTGGAATCTGTCTTGGAAGTGTTACATAGGCAGATGGAGCAATACAAAGATCAACCACAACATACTGAGAAAATTTCATATCAGCAGAAACTTTTGCAGGAGGATCTCATACATATTCGGGCTGAAATATCCAAAATATCTACAGTAAGTAATTCTTGTTTCTAAAAATACAACAGACAAGAGTCAACTGCCAGGAAGGTGGCTTAACACCCAGTCACTTTAGCGTGAAGAAATAAATGAAGGCTTTACTGGACCAATGCTTTGTTGGATTGCAGCCATTTTGATATTTATTTTAATTAAATATATTTTGACTATTTAAAATACCCAAAGTAAAGCCAGGAAGAGGCTAGAATCACTTTACAAATGGGGGCAGGGGGCAGGGAGTGTTTAATTATTCTGTCTCATATTATACTTTTATAGTATTTCACCAGGTTGGTAAAAACTTGTAATGAGACCCGCTTCATAAAATCTTGAGTACTTTGGTGCTGGGTTCAGCCGAGCCCTTGCATATGATTTTAAATTTAAGCAGGAAGGCCAACCATATCTATCATATGGCATTTCTTTCTTTCTTATCATTTAATCTATGCATATATGTAAAAGAGGGTGCCTTCGATTTCCATGTGAGATCCTCCAAATTGCAAGTCTTGTATGTAGGATTACACACACAGTTACATTTCCGTCTGCTTCACACTTTTGTACAGGAAATATTTAAGTTCTTTAGGTGGCTTGTTATGTTTTATAGTTTAAAAAATAAAACTGAGTATTTTTCCTTTTCCAACAGGAAATGGAAAATGCCTGGAATGAATATCTAAAATTGGAAAAAGATGTAAACCAGCTAAAGCAAGCCTTACAGGAACAAATGAACAGGTCATTTTTATCTCAGGTGAGCAACTTTTACACTTGGGACTCCATTACTTTTTGTGCTTGTTGAAAAAACAGTTTGACAGCATTCTGCTGCTAAGTGCCAACTTTGCACGAATTAATGACATTCAAAAAGTCCTATTCTTAACAAGACCTTCCTCTTCAGACAAGCTTTCATAAGAACATAAGAACACTAGTGTTTTCCATGTTACTTTCCACCCCTCATAATGGATTTTTCTTTTCTTTTTGCTTGCTCTTTATAGCTCTAATGTTACCTTTTAATGTTCTAAGATGCCTCTTCTAATTCCCTGTTCTTGGCTTGAATAGGTCTTAAATGTTCTGGACTGTATATTGTCCCTCATTACTGTAAGCCATCTTGGGCCTTTTTCCAAGGAGAAACATGGGGTATAAATATTCACAGTAAAATAAATAAATAAATCCTGCTTAGGTCATGCAAATTAATGACTGTGGGTTCCTTAATTAAATTTATCTGTTATATGTTAAATCTTGCTTTTTCATATTGCCTCTGATTTTTTCCAGTGTTGTTATCACTGCATGCGAGTGCAGTGTTGTTATTGTGCAGCAGAGCAAATCAACATTAAACAAAGCAATTGTGGAAATTGTGCTGGCCCAAAAAAAAGCTAGAGCTTTGAAGCTGGACTTGTGCCATGATCAGTTCCAAATTTGACAGGGATTTGACAGCCTGCTTTTTCTCTGTACCAAGCATGTGGAAGCTTGGGCAACTGTCTTTTGAGTTATGAGTGACCTAAAACAACAACAACTGCATAGCTGTTAGAAGAAAGAAATTGATGATGAGAATCAATGTTCTTCTTTTGCTAGCTACCACTCTGTATCAGAGAAGCATAAGCTTCCGGGAACAGAGGGGGTAGCCTGCATACTGTAATTAAACTGTAAACCACCCAGAGACTACTTGAAGTGTATGGGGAGGTATATATAAGCAGAACACTTTGCTTTTTGCTTTTGTTTAGTGCGAGGTATGGATCAACATTCGAGAGGCTACACCAGTGGTTGTTGCTATCCTAGAGCTAGACAGGGCAGTCAGAACTAGAACCTGTGCTTGGCCTTGCAACTCTTGGCTCATTACCCACTGTCTCTGTTCTTAGGAATGAATGAATGAGTGCTTCAAGAACTGTCATTTCATACATGTATAACTAATGTTTGCCCTTTTCTCCAATCAACCCCTCAATCATTCTGCCTTTACCTAATAACAGGAGAAAGCTCAAATACAAAAAGATTTATGGAGAATTGAAGATGTTACAGCTGGCCTAAGTGCTAACAAGTCCAACTATAAAGTCATTATAGAATCTATAAAGAATCCAGGTAATGAAAGAGTAATAGATATTTAAATGGATGAAAGTGTCTAATCTAGTCGTCAAAATATTCTTAGATAAGCAGATTTAACCTTGAAAACAGTTGTTTTCTTTAATCTTCTTTCTAATGTATTTGACCATTGGTATTCACATCACAACATTCCCTTCTCTCATCATAGTAGTTGTCCTCCCTTTGCTAAAAAGAACAATGTTGGTGTGAACAGACTGCTTTGCTTCATTCTTAACATTTCAAACAAGCACTGATCCTGCCTTTCCCTTAGTGATAACTTCTTGTCACATATTTTTTTTATAAGTATAACCTGCTGGCATTTTGTGTTCAGAAGAACCAAAGTTAAAATGTTTCATATCTCTTGGTATCTGCAGAAACCTTTGAATAAATGAAATGTTACGTGCAAACTCTTGCATTCAGCTTTACATTGTGCATGCCCTACAGCAGGTGGATCCCTTAGGGTTTCTCATCTGTCTGACTGTAATGTATGTTCTGCTTTGCAGAAAGAAAAACAGTGCCTTCATTTTCAAAGCCTCTAGTGCCTTCATCATCACCTACTCTCATGTCAGCGGACAGCAAGCATTGTGGCCAGCAGAGTCCCTCGTCTAGTCCTGTCAAGCCTTCTCTGGAAGTCAGACTTTTCCCTCAGCCTTATACGCAGCCTAGAATGTACTCTCCGTCGCAGCAAGTGAAGAAAGTTGAGCCTCCAGTTCAGTCACCAATAAAATTAAAGCCAAAGGTAGTAAGACTATACTGCCTTGTAACTAGTGCGTTCAACTATATTGGAAAATGGAAGGGGTTATGTATATACAGTATAGCTAAAGGTAACAAAGCTTGATGCCAGTCAACCGGAAGCTCTTTCTGGCTTCCTCATTACCAGGAATATATGTAGGAGTTGTTTGTGATGATGACTTGACTTATCTACTCATTGCCTGCTTGCTCTTGAAAGAATATACAAATATTAGACTGTTTCGTCTCAATGAGAGGGAAATTTGATTTATCACTGAATGTCTGCTCTGGTTGGGATGCTCTGGTTGCACTGAGGTATTGCACGGAGACCATTTAGTTTAGATCAATGCATATTACTTTTTGTTATTTAAGCAGAGGAAACTGTATTTTACTATTTTGCATATATTAACACGACACTCTTATGCAACAGTCATTCTGAAACCCATATTTGCCTTGCACACTATACCAGGAAGATGAAGCACCACCAAGACCACCCCTCCCACAGTTATACAGCCCGGATGACCACCCACCAGCCATCCCACCTCTTCCCAGGGAAGCCGCTGTCATCAGGCACACGTCCGTGCGGGGCCTGAAACGTCAGTCCGATGAGAGAAAAAGAGACCGTGAACTAGGACAGTACATGAATGGAGATTATAGGGTAAGCACTCGGCAGAGACAAAATAATAATTATAATGACAGCTACTAAACATTAGCTTCTTGTTCCTTCTGTGTGCCAGGTTTTGAGATGTATTTGTACTGCTTCTAAACATGACTTTTTCCTCTAAGATTATCCAAAAGACAGTGACTACAGGGAAACAGTAACTTCTTAACAAAATTATACAATCCTATCTGCAATGCACTTTATGAGGGGCAGCCTTTGAAGATGGTCCAGTGATTGCAGCTGGTTCAGAATCACGTAGTGTGGCTGGTGAGTGGTGGAGCCACCAGGGACCATATCACGCTGATTCTGTGTAACTTTCATTGGTTACCAGTTGCTGCCCGAACCCAGTTCAAAGTGCTTATTTTGACATATAAAGCCCTAAATGACTTAGGACCTAGATACTTGAAGGACAGCCTCCTTCCATATGAACCTACCCGGCAATTAAGATCTAGCCAGGGAGCCCTCCTGAAAGAGCAATCTCTTAAGGAGGTGAAAGGGATGGCTTATAGGTATAGGGCAGTGATGGCGAACCTATGGCCCGGGTGCCAAAGGTGGCACTCGGAGCCCTTTCTGTGGGCACCCGACATTGCCCCTTCATAGCTACCTGTATACAGGTTAAATTACTGTATTGGCACTTTGCAAAAAAATTAGTGGGTTTTGAATTCAGTCTGGGCACTCGGTCTCTAAAAGGCTCGCCATCACTGGTATAGGGCCTTTTTGGCAGCTGCCCCCAGGCTAGAGAATGTCCTCCTAAGTGAGGTCTGCCTGGCGCCAACGCTGATGACGTTTTGGCACCAGGAAAAAACCTTCCTGTTTCAGAAGATTTTTAACTGACATAATGTAGATTGTGGGTCCTGATGGCAATTTTAGTGTTTTGTATTTAAATGTTTTTATTGTTTTTAGTTGTTCTCTGATATTTTAAATGTTTTTATTGTTTTAACTGTTCATTTTAATTGTAAGCCACCCAGAGACCTTTGGGTAGTGGGCAGCATGTAAGTTGTATAAATAAATAAATAAAATATCCAATGATTTTTCAGAGTCATTAATCAAGTTTTCATTCATGTAGGAAGAACTTCGTTCATACGTGAGTGAACCTGAATTGGCAACTATAGGTGATCTCAGTCAGCCTTCTAGTGGCTATCTAGGTGTTGACAGTAGATACCAAACCTTGCCTAGTAGAGGTAAGTCAAGAGACTGACTTTTGTGTGTTTTATAATAGCATATCTGTATAAGGACATGTTATCTATTGATTTCAGGAGCCTACTGAGAACTCTTAACTTTCATTTGATTTATGTTGTGGAGAAAAGCCAGATTGTACTGAAAGGCTGGTAGTATCATGATCCAGTCGGAACCATAATGAATAAACCTTTTGTACATTCATTCTCCTGTCAGACTAGCTACCATAATTTAGATTGTGATAGTTAGGAATCAGAGGGCTGTAATGAATATAGGTATACCAAAGGTTAAATAAAATGACAAGACACTATGTGGAAGATGAAACAAAAACACTCATGTCTTCGCAGTATCCTTTGAGAAAACCTTTTACACTCTGAGAGAACCTCTTTTCCCCTTCAACCCAAGAGAGAGAGAGCATCCAAGATCATTTTTTTCTATGCCTTCCTAAGAAATGTGTATTCCCATTTTCCCTCTCTCCACTAGAGCTGTCTTTGAAGATGAGCAGGGAACCCACAGTATACGTGCTTTTTAAAAACTTGCCTTAAAATAGACAAATTAAACTAATTTTCAAAAGTTCAATTTACTTCACTGGGTCTAGTTTTATCTTTAGATTTAGCTCCAGGATTTAGCTGGAAATGCAGGTAGTGTTTTCCAAATATAGCTATTCATCCCTCTTTTTTTCTTTGTAAAGGATTATCTGGCTCAACTTCCAGACTCCATCAGACATCACTAGTTTCATCTTATGCAACACTTCGTAGAGATGGTTCCAAGGTGACTGTGCACATTTATTTGAGAATGCTAGTCATTTAAAATAATTCAATTATTTAAATTGCATTTTGTTTTAATATTTTATAAGTTTAAGATAACTCACACAGATGGAGGATGCTGACTATTATTAGAAGTTTAATCACAACATGAGACAGTTATCTGGCTAGACATACCTCTTTACCTTAAAGTTTACAGCTATTGTGCCTTCAGCGGTCAGAATTTTCAAAAACTTCATTCAAAATATACAATGCTTCATAATATTAAGATGGAGGCCATAGCTTGTTTCCCCACAATAATAATAATATTCCTCTTGCAAACTTTTAGCCCAAGACAAGGTATAATATCCTTGTCATTTCTGTTTTACAAACTGCATGCCTTACAACTAGTAGGCAAATTGAGTTTTTCTGAATGAGCTTACACAGAAAGAAGGCAGAAGACAATAAATTACAGTCTTTGCCATTTTCCCTCAAGAGTGTTAAGTTGGTAGCAATAATCTATCATGTGTAGGCTCTCATTTGGGGTTGTGGTATACATGGTTACAAATATTAGTTATAATGCATGTTTGGTATGTTATGTTTAATAGGAAAGACCAAAGAGTGCCTTGGAACGTTTATATTCCGGAGACCACCAAAGAGGCAAGATGAGTGCTGAAGAACAGCTGGAAAGAATGAAGCGGCATCAAAAGGCATTAGTGCGTGAACGCAAGCGAACTCTCGGCCAGGGAGAAAGACAGTCTGCCTCATCACGGTCATTCGTCCGGCCAGTTTCTGCAGACGTAGGCTCAGTATGTTAGATATGCCTTAAAGGGACTAAACTTTAACATATGAGTTGCAGCGTCTCTAGTTAAGCACTTTTATTTGGAGTGCATGATACTTTGTATTATTAAATTATATAGTTGAGTTTTCTGGAGTGTGAATGACAGGAAATGGCTTTTAATTATAAGTAGTTACAGCTTAATGTAGCAGGTAGAGAAGTAAGTTGGCATTATAAAAGTACAGCAAGAAAAGAAAAGACTTTATTGGAATGCATTCAGATAAGGATATTGGCTTGATCTTGGCTTCCCCACCCCCCACCCCGGAATGATTCAAGCTGTGATATGAAAGCAGGATACATTTCTTTATTTTTCTGCTTGCAGCATAAAAAGAATGAGCGCCATAGATGATGATAGCTAGAGCATTAAAATGTATAGAAGATATATATTGCAAGTTTAGTAAATTTAGTATACTAGAATAGCTATGTTCTGTCAAAGAGTTTTTACATAGCATTTGACAAATTTTATATATTAACTACTAAACATAGAAGCAAATTTAACAGATGTTTATACAGCTGCTTACCTCCCTTTATAATTTATGCTTCGGATACCTAAAATATGCTAACAAATCTGTTTATTCGTGTAGAAAATATAAATTATTTCAAAGGTAAAATAGTTAATGAGGTAGAAACCTTAACCCGATTCATTTTTGATACTTACCAAAGCAGTCCTTACTGATACAATAGGATTTATTTCCAAGGAGCTCTCATGATGCAGAGAAGTGATGTGCACATGCAGGATATATCACCTGCCAGTTCGGCCACAGCATCTTCCATTGCCAAACAGAGAGGCTGCATTTTTAAAAAAATTAACAACAGTAATAAAGTGAAGCTCTCTGTGCATGCTTTGCTCATACGTGTATGATGTCTTTGGATCACAAACATCATGTTTAGGACTGAGGTGCCATCCTCTCATCTTAAACATGTGCCCACTGTATGTTTTCCAAGAAATCTTGTCAATGCTCCCTTCTCTGGAATATATCCAGTGTAAGTGTGAGTCCAAAACAGAAAGAAGAAAAGAGAGTCAATTTTAAATTGAAGAAATGTTTTAGTGATTTGGATTTTAGTCTGTATTACAGCCACCATAGATTAGAAAAACAAAACAAAAACAGAATGTCATTTCTAAAAACAGCCTTAGGGATGTGCTAGGTTACAGCCAATAGGTTTAGGACTGTGAGCAGTTCCAAAGGAGTAAGTATACCAATCTGTTGCAGTCAAGGCGAAAAAGACTTACAGATATCTTGTGACATAAGTTTTTGTGGACCAAAGCCAAACTAGAAAGCATGTGTAATATAATAATTTGTTTTAATGTAGCAATCCTATTTTTTTTTTAAAATCCTAGACATTTTTGACATTTAATTCCAGCAGGAAATTCCTCCATGGTGCCCGCCAAGACCAGGGGATTTTCTGAAACAGCAAGGACCATGCTTTGCCTTTCTTGCTTGATAATCTGTCTGAGATTAACTTTGATCATCTTGCATGGCCTGTGCCTGAAGTATCATCTCCCACAGAATTTTAATACTGTTCTTGTTCTTGTCAGTTTCAGGCTCTTAAACTAGTCAGTTTCAAATGCTTGTGTTAATCAGCTATGGTAGATGGTAGAAGCTCCACTGTAAGAGCCAGAAATTGACAAGAGCCACAAAGAGGTACAAAAAATCCTGTGGAAAATACTTCCTGCACAAGCAGCATGAGACCGTCAAACTGAATCTTACACTGGGAATTGGTGAGAAGAGCAAACAAATTTACATTTTGAAGCCAGCAGAGCAGACAGATAATATAATTATAAGCTCAGAATACAATTGTAATAATATACCAAAACAACAAACAGAACCCTAGAATACAGGAAGGGTCAGAATATCTGGGTGTCTTTGCTTCTGCAAAATGTGGATCTTCACAGCCCTCAATGTTTGTAAATCTGTTCTTAATGGCCAAGTAATGATCCATAATGACGGATGCTTAGGCAATCTAATATTCATCATTTGCCTGCAAGGTAAGATTTACACCAGCATCTTGGTGCTGATAAGCAGTCCTGCAGAGACCGACACCCATTCCTATGCAGTATCTAAGGAATTGTGCACATGATTTCTCAGAAAGAAATAGAGACACTTGCTGGAAGGAAGGAAGCTATAGCACTGAGACCAATCTTGGTTCACAACCCTAATCAAAACCACAAGGTGCTGTATACTAGTAGGGATTTTCTAACCATTTCTTTCCATGTATGATCTGAAGATCTATGGACTCCCCAAACGGCTATGGAGAGCATGTTGGAACCATGGCAGCAGAGAAGGGGCAGAACTAGGACGGGGGGCTCTCAGCAGGTCTGAGAGTCCATTTCATTCCCCATGTGGGTGCACGTGACTGCTAGTGCTATACCACCAAGATCTAATTTTTGGGCTGTATGTTTCCTACCCCTAGACTTTCTCCACATACCAGTCTCAAACACAATTGCAGGCATAATTTTATAATATTTAAAAACCTTTTTTTAAAAAAAAGGTAAATGCATTTATGTGTTTGACAGCTTGTTCTGTTTGACCCTAAGCATTATGTATCTAATTCAAACTATGGGCGCGGTCTCACCAGCGTTTTCTGTGCATTTTTGCTGCGGCAAACTGCACAGTAAAAGATTGCGTCCTAACCGCGAAGGGAAGTAATTTGTTGCCCCGACCGACCACGCCCTTGGAAGCACACTTTCACAGAAGTTTTTTAAACCACCGCTAGGGGTTAGATTTAAAAACTTCCCTTAAAGATGCACAGTTCTTTGCTACTCTAGTGAGGTGCGCCCCTGAAAATACACAGTAATTAGCTTCGTACCCCTTTTCCTGCCACTTCCTGCAATGGAGACTTAGAAAATCGACTCAGGAAAAAGGAAAAAGATGCGCAGTAAGCAAGTAGAGACGGGCACAGAGCAGTAAAATACTACTCTGTCGACAGCACACTAACTGCGCATCAAACACCACGTGACCGCCCGAAAAAAACCTACACATCAAATTAAGATGCGCAGAAAACTTTAGTGAGACTGCGGCCTATGATACTATTTAACAAACATTGGATAAAAATCCTGTTGGTGCAAGTCCGCCTGTGTAAACTGCATCAGGGCTCTGGTGGTGATTTTTACAGTACTTTTAAAACATCCCCCCCACTGCACTCTGAAGCTCCTAAAGGATTCTGCAGGGCAGAGGAGATCTGTAGAGAGTCTTGGAAGTGGACATGGTGATGGTGGTAGTGGTGGTGGTTTGGAAGCTTTAAATTAATTTAGATTATTTCTACTTCCCCAGTCCAGTTTATGTGGTGCAAGGTTATGCAGTTTTACCCAGTGTCACAAACAAATAGAATATCCCATCAATACTGGGGTATATTTCATCTACTCCTACCCAGTAGCAGCTGGTAGATAGATTACTAAAGAATGACTTCTTCTGTCATTTCACACATACACACACCCAAAGATTTATTCAATGTCAGATTTGCTAATGAATTCTACTTTGGTGATTTTAGATTGAAACTTCACTTTGCAATATTCTGGTTATAGCATTCTTTTGCAGAGAGATTCAGCATGGCGACCTCCTCAGGGTGTTGGACTGCCTCTATGGGAGAGAGGAGTGAGGTCAAGCATAGTTGGAGGATTTGGGTTTGGGATGCCTGGTCTGCAGAACACTGCAAGGGAGTGAAACACTTTGTTTTTGAGTATTAATTGCCTGCTCTGTTCTGTATGAAGACGGGTTGGTTTGGCTGATCTGGATGATAAAATGATGTGGCTGGCAGGTTATGTCACAGAGATCAGTTTTGAAGTGTGACTGAACACATTCTTGATGGAACGACTGGTATGTTTTGGCCCAATGCTGATATTCCATCCTCAAGTTACTACACCAAGCTTCCTTCTCTTTCACAGGCTTTGGCCAGTCATTCTGTTTATGTTTACAGAGAGCCCCATCCTCAGGCTTGAGAAACAATGAACCACCTTAACAGCATGCCTCAAACACCAATATATACCTCCATTGTTTCCATTTTTACTTCATGCTGATTTGATTTGCATTCTCTTCTACTCCAAGAGCTGTGACACAGCGACAGGGGACACCGCCTCCTTGACTTCACTTTTTTAAAAAGATATTTGCTTTCTCTCCCTTTTTGCTGTGAGCTCTGGTCCATGAAAGCTTAAGTAACAGAACATTTGTTAGTCTTCAAGATGCCACATGCCTCTGTTGTTCAGGATTATGGTATAACACTGAAGGATGTACATTCTCACGGCAACATTAATATTTTATTTTATTTTACTCTCCTTTTGGTGCACTAGACTGATGGAAAGCTCATCACCTACCTAATTCATTGCACAAGGTCTCTTGCTTTTAGAGTTATCACTCATCACACATGCTGGCTTTTTATTGTTTTTAAGATTTCTAATTATTTGAAACAATTTCTAACTAGACTACTCAGTTTCTGCCAGGCTTAATTGCATTTTTGTAGTTTTGTGTTTAATTTCTGCTGATATTTTTATTCAGTTTTGTCTTATTTTGCAGGGTGGCCTTTATCCTTTTTGTTCACAATTTGAATAGTTTCACTGCACTAATTTGCAATTCATAGATGAGTTCTTAACTTACTAATATATACATTATTTTAAATGACCTCGTGCATTTAGATTTATATATTTGCAGCCTCATTTTTATTAAGTTGCATAAAATTTTTAGGAAGAGTAAACTCCTGCCATATTCATATTTTTAAGTGGCAAAATTAAAAGCTGATTTTTAAAAGGTGTATGGCTCTTGCATACATACTTATTTCTAATGCAAACATTTCATAATTTTTTAACAATTTAAATGAAGAACTTTACATATTTGCATGCCATATTGGTCTGTATTCTTGCTGTAAAAGATAAACATGGCACATTATGGCCCAGAAGAAATGTTCCTGGAGATCTCTTCCTAGTCCAATCAAAGGGCTCCAGTGCACAAAAAGTAATGATAGCACAATTTACAGCACTACAATAATTTAGTGGCCAAAATGGTAAATCATGAAATATGTAATTGGTGTGCACAGTTTATATCATTGCCTACATTATATGTGTAAATCTACTTTTAATACAATGCACTGATATTTTTAAGAGATCAATTTTTATATGTAGTATGACTTAAAATGTTGAGCAAAATACATGGATTTGTCATTTAATTCTGATGTAAAAGATTCCACACCAACACCAATAAACATGCTTCCTAATTCTGAACTCACGTTTTTTTCTTACAGTATAAATTTAAGTTAGTTTTAATATTGTGTCTCTATGATATGTGTTCTTGCAATCAGGCCTGGTTTGAATAATGAGTAGCTCTCTGGTTATAGTGCTTTTAAATATCAAGAAGATTGTATTGTTCCTCTTGGGGGGATTTTTTTTAACAGTCTCCTAGTTTTTGTTTGAGCAGCAGCCTTTAAATTAAATAATATTTATGTATCTGACAAATACAAATGATTGGGATGTTTTGAGTGAAAATCAAGAGCTTGTGCATGAATGCTTCCCCCACCCCCTGCCCCAAACACTCTCGGTTGGATTCAGCCTGGTTGTCTGTAAACAAGCAAGACTTCCTTTGACAAGCGGAAGGAGGAGAAATCCAGTGGGAAGATCCTGCTGGAAGAAGAAAGTGAAGGCCATTTCCTCGGATGCCTCTTGCATCCGCCCCTCTCATCACCCACGTTGCCCCACAATATCTCCCAGCCCTTCGAGGCACTTTTCCAGGGGGACTGCTGGATGAAGGAAGGGTTAGGCAGAAATCCCCTCCCCCCCCCTTTTTTTTTTTTTTTTTCCAGTGGGGATATTCTCTCTGTGTGGAAGTCACTTCAGAGGAATTATGAATCCAACATAATATAGAGCAGTAACAAGTTATGACTTGGACTAGGCTTATTGAGTCCATGGAATTTACCCAAGTGTGGACTCACCAAATTGCAACATTCAGTTGAGTAGCTGGGAATTATTACTGGATTTTAGCCAGTGCCTTCTACTGTATAATTTCATATATGAGATAATTACACATTTTGTCCCTTACCAGCAAAGTTATTTATTTATTTATTTATTTAGTTAGTTAGTTAGTTAGTTAGTTAGTTAGTTAGTTAGTTAGTTAGTTAGTTAGTTAGTTAGTTAGTTAGTTTACTCGACTTATATACTGCCCATCAGGCACAGTGCCACTCTGGGCAGTTACTTCTTTGAGGGGTGATATGTGTTGTTAAAAGCACTGGAGAAAACCCTTTTACAACAATCTCTTTATGGCCGGATGGAGTGAAATCAGATATTTTATAAAAGATCCAGTTTCAATAAGTCGAATATTTCATAAAATAGTTGTAGTGTTGCATAGGAACATGCAGTCAAGTTATTTTGTGAATCTTAAAGACTAGAGTTGAGATAGTAGCAGCGAGTGTCCTGGAGACCTGTGTGCCCACCAAGACTCGCTTTATTTCTCCTTCATCAGCAACCCCATTGGCTTTGGAAGCACCCTCAGTTCAAAATATTTTTTCCAGGATGGGAAAGCTGCTGAAGCAATTAGGACCAAAGCTGTAGCTTTGTGTATCTTTGGATTGTAGACTATAGTCTGAATATGTATATTCCACTGAGCAGGAACACATGTGGTGTATCTTACTATTTGTACACCAGAAATGCTTGTATTCCATTTAAGCTGTCTCTTACTTTGATCTGTCTCAAGATAACTCGACTGTTGGACAGTGGGTCAGAATCCATAGTGTTCAGTGATAGATCATGAAAAACACCTAAAACACAAAGAGTTTGTGAGTGACTATGAAGGACTTGTTAAATGAAGAAATGTTGTAAAAACATGGCAGCTCTTGTTCAATTTTAGTGGATAGTTTCCGGGACCAAATGATTTGTGGAGCACATTTACCGAACAAACACATTGTTAGAGCATTTTAAAAGCAATACTTTCCGGATCATAATTTGGGGAGGTAGTTTAACAGAATGACACGTTTCTTTTCTCTGGATGGTAGACCTATATGGGGTACTCATTCTCTTAAACCAGCAATTAGTTATAGCATCTCTCAAGCATATAACATTTTAAAAAGCATGCTGGATTGGGCAAATCTCACTTTCCAGTCCTAAACCATTGTTCACAAAAGTGGGCCCATGGATATCTGTAGGAGTTACTTTCTGCTAAATATGCAGAAAAATGAGATGTGGGCAAACTGAGGCTAGGAACTTTTCTGCCTCAAGTCCGTCTGCTCTACACCTTCTATCAAAGGGAACAAGCTCAGACTTTTTTTCGGTCACAGACATTCATCACCAAGGATAAGATATACTTTTTAAAGTGTATTACAGTTAGGTTTTTGTTTACTTTTTTTAGTTTAAGCATAGGTGGTCCATGGCCAGGATCTCATTCTGAAAATATGAAGTCCCATTCCCCACCTCACCCCACCCCACACGATGGTCAGAGGACAACCTCAGAACTTAAATAAGGGTTATCTCATTGTCACTGTCCTGTTGTTCATTATCAGCGTAGATAATATCAAGAGGACTTGAAGACATAACAAGTGCATGTGATGAATGCTAAGATGTCACTCCCAAGTATACCATCTGAAGAAAGAACCCAAATTCTCACAGGCAGCTTGATGTGTTGCCTCTTCCAATATATCTTGTGCATAGCCTTAATTTAGCAGGTGGGAAGGAATTCCATAGCAATTTTGGCAACTTGTTCTGTTGCCAGCAATTTTCACTAAACAGGTTGGTCACAGTTCTTTGAGAAACAAAATCTGCAGTGCTTTAGGCTTCTCCTGCCCCAATACTGAATGATCCATAGACTAAACATTACTTTAGCATTTGGATCCTACGGCTCAGTTGTAGAAATGGCAAAGTTGCTCTAGACTCTTGCTATTTGTTTTATATATATACATTTTTTTAAAAAATGGAAGCAAATATATATATTTGCTTCCATTTTTATATATATATATATTTGCTTCCATTTTTTTAAAAAAAATGTAAATTATTCTGATCTGGATGTTTCTTAAATGGTAAAATGGAAAGTTTATATGCATTGGATCCTTTCTAGCTATCTCTAGAGATTATCTTTAGGTGTGTTTATTGTGATGATCAATCACTTAATCTATGGCCCCCTCGGATCTGACATTTAATTAATATAAAAGATTAACCTCGGTCTAGTTGCTGGTAGCATTTTTGCTGAGATTAGATTGCCCTCTGCTGGTTGAAGAGAATGAGAGCCCCATCAAGGATAAGCCGTCAAGCTAAAATCTAGAAGCAAATGTTCTGGTAAGTCCTCGATGGAAGCCTCTTCAATCTGGCCTTGGAGGAAATGGGAGCGGACATTTCTGAAGCATTCAGTCGTCAGAAGCGTCAAGTCTGTAACTGTCTCCTATCTATTACTAGTGGAAACGAGAGCAAGACTTTGACTTGCAGCTGCTGGAAAGAACAGTCTGCAGCACAGAGCAAATAGAGGATGATAACTGGTTAAGAACTGAGCGTGTACCTGTGGCAGAAGGAGACCCTGAACTACAAGATTATAATCTGGATATCAGCAGAGAGGTAAGGCTGGTTGCCATTTTTGTTTGTCTATTACAGTACAGATGAAACATCTGCCTGTTTTTTTAAATGACAGCCATTGGGCCTTTTCCCCTTTCTTGGTCTCTTGGTTTTATTGTTAAAACTTCTTTTCTGAAGAAAGAAAAGTGTGTGCAGAGGACACATATTGCCATAGCATTGGTTTCCCCTAGAACAGTGATGGCGAACCTATGGCACGGGTGCCAAAGGTGGCACTCGGAGCCCTTTCTCTGGCCACCCGACATCGCCCCTTCATAGCCACCTGTATACAGCTTAACTGGGAGTTGAGTCATGGCTACTGGACTTCTTTTTTTGAGAGATAGAAACGTTTCGCTGTTCATCCAAACAGCTTCATCGGTCTGAATGCAGCTGGTGCAAACCCTGACTCTTATAGGCAGCTTTGACCTCTAGTCACCCTGGCCTCACTTAGGCTCATCAGATGAACTAAATAGGCTCGTTAGAGAGACAATGGTATCCTTAGCCTTGAGGTGAACCATGGCTTAAGGTGCTGAAACCTATCAAGAAAGGGTCGTTAATGGTCGTTAGCTATGGCCTTGGTGGTAAAGGCTTTTTGATTTGTCTTGGTAGTGTGGAAAGCACAGCTTGATAAGTAGCAGATAAACTATGCCGGAGGCCACCACCTCTGTTGAGGGAGGGATTTTCAATGCTCACATGAATGGCCTCCCTTACTCCTCTTTCAAACCACCTCTCTTCTTTGTCTAATATGTGTACATCCTCATCTTTGAAAGAGTGCCCTTTCTCCTTCAAATGGAGGTGTACTGCTGATTCTGGACCTGAGCTGTTACCCCTCCTGTGTTGGGCCATCCTTCTGTTTAATGGCTGTTTGGTTTCCCCAATGTAGAGGTCTGAACACTCCTCACTGCATTGGACCGCATATACTATATTGCTCCTTTTATGGTTGGGTACTGGATCCTTTGGGTGGACAAGTCTCTGCCTTAGTGTGTTTGTGGGTTTGAAATAAACAGGGATGTGGTGTTTGCCAAAAATCCTTTTAAGCTTCTCTGACACTCCAGCCATATAAGGAATGACCAGGTTCTTCCGCTGGGTCTGGGTCTCAGACTGATCCCTTGTTCTTCTGGGATGGCCCACTGCTTTGTTGAAGGCCCACTTTGGATATCCACAGGCCTTAAGTGCTGTCTTCAGGTGCCTGTCTTCCTTCTTCTTGGCTTCTGTGAAGGTGGGGATGCTCTCTGCTCTGTGGCTTAGGGTCCTGATGACTCCTAGTTTGTGCTGTAATGGATGGTGGGAGTCGAACAGTAAGTATTGATCTGTGTGGGTGGGTTTCCTGTAAACTTCTACTTCCAGGCCACGGTCAGGTCTGATGATGACTGCACAATCCAGGAAAGCCAGCCTGTTGTCTTGGGTGTCTTCTCTAGTGAACCTAATATTAGGGTCCACTGCATTGATGTGGTCTGTAAAGGCCTGTACTTCCCGAGTCTTGATTTTCACCCAGGTATCATCTACATACCTGAACCAGTGAGATGGTGTTGTCCCTGGGAAGGTGTTGAGTGCCTTCTTCTCCACTTCTTCCATGTATAGGTTTGCAACAATTGGTGACACTGGAGAACCCATGGCACAACCATGCTTCTGTCTGTAGAAGTCCCCTCTGTACATGAAATATGTGGTATTCAGACACAGGTCCAGGAGCAGGCATATCTGGTCTGGGTTGAGTCGGCATCTGGAGGTGAGGGTGCTGTCTTCTCTTAGTCTTCTCTTTACCATCGTTAGGGCATCAGTGGTGGGGATGCTTGTAAAGAGCGATGTGACATCAAAGGATACCATGGTTTCCTCTGTATCCAGTTTGAGCTCCCTGACTTTAGAAACAAACTCTTCTGAGTTGTGTACGTGGTGGTCCGTGTGTCCAACCAGTGGGGCTAGGATAGTTGCCAGGTATTTTGCGATGTTATAAGTCACTGAATTTATACTGCTGACAATAGGTCTGAGGGGGATTCCTTGCTTGTGGATCTTGGGAAGTCCATAAAAGCAGGGGACTGTCTCTCCGGGATATAACCGGTGGTAGGTCACCCTGTCAATTGCGTTTTCCTGCTCCAAGAGTTTTAAGCATTCTATTACTTTCTTCTTGTAATTGCTGGTGGGGTCTCTTCTTAGTTTTTCATATGTATGCTGATCATCTAAAAGTGTGATAACCTTCTCGTGGTAGTCCACCGTATTGAGGACGACCGTGCACCTTCCTTTGTCCGCAGGCAGAATTGTGATGCTCTCATCCCTGCTGAGGGATGTCACAGCACTTCTCTCTTGGCTGGTGAGGTTGGATGGTGGTGGTTGAGCACTGGATAATGCAGCAGACACTTTTATCCTGAGTAGTTCTGCTTCTGCTGCTGGCAGATTGTTGCTGTGGATGGCTGATTCTGTCGCTGTGATGAAATCCACAACAGGAACCTGTTTGGGTGTGATGGCAAAATTTAGGCCTTTGGATAGGACCTCTCTCTCTGTCTGGGTGAGTTCCCTGTTTGAGAGGTTCTTCACCCATTTGTCCTTTACATCTCCTGTCATGGTCCCTTCATCCTTCTTCCTCCTGCCAAGCTCTTTAACTGCCTCTTTCCGGCAGAGGAGAAGATCGAACTTCTTCATTTGCCTCTCTTTGCCTTTGCAATGCTGAGCCAGTTGTGCTTTCTGGACAAATTCTATGACTGCATCCACTGCTGGTTTGGATAGGTTTGCAACAAGGCCATAGCTAACGACCATTAACGACCCTTTCTTGATAGGTTTCAGCACCTTAAGCCATGGTTCACCTCAAGGCTAAGGATACCATTGTCTCTCTAACGAGCCTATTTAGTTCATCTGATGAGCCTAAGTGAGGTCAGGGTGACTAGAGGTCAAAGCTGCCTATAAGAGTCAGGGTTTGCACCAGCTGCATTCAGACCGATGAAGCTGTTTGGATGAACAGCGAAACGTTTCTATCTCTCAAAAAAAGAAGTCCAGTAGCCATGACTCAACTCCCAGATAAACGCACCTGGATGACTGAGAATCTTCACAGACGTATACAGCTTAAATTACTGTATTGGCACCTTGCAAAAAAATTAGTGGGTTTTGAATTGCAGTTTGGGTACTCGGTCACTAAAAGGTTTGCCATTACTGCCCTAGAACTATATTTGAGAAATACAGTGGACCCTCATATAACAAACGGTTTGTATAACATAAAATCTGTACAACATAAAAAATTCTGGAGATAGGGGAAATTTGCTTAACAGAATTACATATGGGGCAAATCCGTACAACATAAAAATGGTCGCAATTATGTTTTCAATGCATTCCTATGGGAAATTTGTATAAAGGAAAATTTGATAAACAGAATTTCATTTGGAACAAATTAATTCCTTTATATAAGGTACCACTGTATATGCTCAAGGGTGGCATGTTGTTATGACCTCATTGTTAAAAAAGGACCGAGGATACAGATCAGTACAAATTCATCAAGTTGTTACATTTTAATACCTACTGTTAACATGAAATTAGATTTCAGACTAGGGTTGTTGCAGGCTGTTGCAGAGGGACCTATCCCTGGAAAACAAAGGAACAAGGAGGGATTTTTTCCCTTCTCATGTTTTGCCTTTTCAAATAAATCAGACACATTAAAACCACCTTCTCATGCAAGCTTCCGTTCTTGAACTGTACAAAGATAAAATGGGACTTTAGAAGCAAACAGCAAACAATCTACTAATATTTTTCACACATTCTTCGGGGAATGCGCGTGCCAGTGCATAAAATATATAAAGGAACACCTGTACAATCTGCTGTGTTTAAACAGAAATGATTTTATAGAGGATTTTTAATGGTTCTCATTGTAATTCATTTTATAATGTATACCCCACCGTGATAGCCATTTGTTAGGCCAGGGATTGTTTCTACTAAATTCAGCATATCTAATATGCTATCATATATCCTTGCAGTTACCAGGAGGAGCAGTATTACATTGGAATTAATTTTGTATATCAAAACCTTGATATTTAAAGGTTATTTGAATGTCTGGTTCTTTGAATAAAATAGGTTACAATCTTCTAGAAGAAAGGAAATGTTAAAATACTTGTTTTTCTTTCTTTTTGCAATTCGTATTTTGGTTGGTTGTAACAATCCGTATAAAGCAATTATAAAAGGTCAAGAGGTTCTTGAAAAACTAAGACTTTTTAAATCATAGATTTTTGTGAACTGGAGCTGATTTCACCTCTTCAGGTGGGGTGCCTTCCAGAAAAGCATGTGCCATGCAAAACTTGGTAGTTCTTAACGTACTCTTATACACTTGGCTAATATATTTCTTTACAACAGACTAACATAGCAGCTACTCTGAAAACTCTGTACAGTATACAACATTAACCAGCTGACAATTTTTCCACAGTTGTCAAAACCGGAAAAGGTTGCCATTCCAGAACGTTATGTAGATCTGGAGCCTGAAGAGCCTCTCACCCCGGAAGAACTAGCGGCAAGGCATCGAAATGCAGAAAAAATAAAGAATATTCTCACTAGGTCCAGGTGAGATTTCTAAATATGTATTATAATTTCATTTAGCTTGTTGTTATATTTGAAATGGAGAAAGAAAGCCAAAAGTCATTAAGGATTTATAACTAATTCTAGTTATAAATTACAGATTATAGCTTCAGAATCCCAGCATGGCGTAATGCAGTCCTGTCCAACAGGTAGACCAGGGGCTACCAGTAGCCCGTGAAGGGTTCAAAAGTAGCCCGGCAGGCATCAATAAAAAATGTGAGGGGATAAGTTCTCCACCTCTACCTCCCCCACCCCAAGGACCACCACTGCCCCAGCAAAGCTCTAGGTCTGCCAGCCCACTGTCTCAGCTGAGTGAGGCAGTTCAAGTCCCCTGCTCTCCCTACCGGCCAGATGATTGGCGTGCCACTGTCTCGTGACCAATTGAGTTGCTGGTGCAGAGTGGAGGAAGAGGAGGGGAGGGGACCGCCACAGCTGCCTCACAGAGACTGTGACCTGCCACCCCTCCTGCTCCCCTTCTGAGCCATTCCCCTCTCCTTGCACCGCCATGGCGATGTGATTGCCCTGCTGCTGGCTTGGCCCATCCCAATTGCACAGAGAACATGGCAGAAGTGAGTGAGAGCTATGGGCAGCAGCAGCAGTGGCAACGAGGAGTCTGGAAGGGAGAAGGGGGGGAACAGGAGAAGTAGAGTCAAGTCAGGTCCCAGGCGGGTTGGGAGGGAAAGTGCACCTTTTTAAAAAAGTCTTCCAGCAGGGCAAGCAGAAGGGGCGACCTGCGCAAGCATGTATGTTCCTCCCTTGCACCCATTTACACCGGCTCGAGCGGGTGTAAAGGAAGCATGTGCATGGTCAGCATTGAAATATGTTCCCTCCAGAAAGGATTAATTCATTTTCAATGTGTTCCTATGGGAAACCGCTGCTTTACTTACAAATTTTTTTACTTATGAGAATATGCTCAGAACAGATAAAATTCATAAGTAGAGGTTTTGTTGTAAAACGCACAGAGTGACCTCGCTGCCAGATGGGTGGTATAAAAATCCAATAAATAAATAAATAAAATAAATAAATTTTAGTGTAGTAGCCATCAGGTACTTTTGTCTGGAAAAAGTAGACCTCGGCCTGTTCAAATTTGGACAGCCCTGGCGTAATGGATACAGTGACAGGCTAGGATTCTGGAGAACAGGGTTCGAATCCCCACTTGGCCATGTCTACCTACTGAGACAGTGGAAGTGGTAAAGCCACTCCTTAAATATCTCACTTGTCTTGAAAGAGTCACTGTAAATTGGTTCTGACTTGATGGCACAGAGCACAGGCTTTTGAGTATAGTTAATGAATGTAGCTTATCATAGTAATAAATATTGTAGTGAATGTTCTGTATATTAGACCTGCACTTTGTATTAAATGTAGAAAAATGGCAAATGCTTATTATGCTTGTTGCTGCTACAAAGAGTGTAATTTACAGCCTGAAGTTACGGATTAGAATTGACTGCTTGTATTACACTAGGCTCATGAGCAAAACTTAGAGATCTGTTGTAGCTCCACCTTATGTTATACAAAGCTTTTTGCTGTACAGAAAGAGGCTCAGCAGTAGGATTGACTGCTAGACTATCGGCAGTGAAGTTGGAGTTGGGGCCTGTACTATCACTAATGTAACATAATCCTGAGAGTTAATTCCAATTAGTGATTACTGTGCCTAGTTTTAGGCAAGCTTGAGGCAGCCTTGTGTGCCAGTTACTGTAGTAGCCCCCACCCCACCCCCCACTAATTGGGCAACTATAGTAACTATTACACGAGACTGCCTCAAGCTTGTCCAAAATGGGGCACAGTGGTCACTAAGTGGAATTAACTCTAAGGCGTATGTAACATTACTATATTCCCATCTATCACCTTGGGTCCTTTTAAAGAAAAAGGAGGGGAAATAAAATATTTTAAATAAATAAACAGTCTTAGTCCATTTCAAGGCTCAATTTAGAGTTCTCTTTTTAACTTTAAACGTCTAGCAGATCATAGTAAGGTTAGGTGAAGGATTGCCCCTCCCATATTTACCTACCCAAACCCTTGAAACTTCTTGAGAAGCCCATCGCAAGGTGAATTTGTCCAATGAATGACTGGAGGAAGCGACCAAAGAAAAGGCCTCTTCAGTGGTGGCACCCTATTTGTGGGATAACTTTCCTCAAAGAGCTCGGCTGCCATCTATTTCATGGCTTAAGCTTGCCGTGTTAATATTTTGCTGTTGCTAGTTTAATTTATTCATTTAATTTTATATTTCAATGCTATCGGCTCATATAATGCTATTCATTGGGTGATATACAAAGAGAAATTTATGCTATTCTCTCTATTTGCCTACTCAGACTATGTAATATTAATTTTTTAAAAATCCTTTTTGAAACTACTTTATTTTTAGACCTTTTCACCTCATTGGCCATCTGCCAAATTAAATTTAGCATTGAGAACAGGGAACTTCTTGATATCAAACTAGGGTGTTTTGGATGTCAGCATTACTGTACTTCTAAATTAAGCCGAGCCAGTGACATACATGCCAGTTGATTTCAAGCAAAGCAGTATTCTAACCGTAATCCTACAACAGCAGTGCACCCTCACAACAGGTAAAACAAACAGTTTGAAAGGCAGTGGTGTGACGATAGGGCATGACTTCAGCTGTTGTAAGGAAGAAGCTCCTGGAAATGGTTGGGCCATTCGTACGTTAGGGCAAGTGGTATCTCTGTCTTTTTCTTCTGAGGATCAAATGGCCTGTGGCATTAAATGGATGAATGGCAATTGCCCTGCAAAGAACTAAATATATATTTATATATTTTAAAGCTAAGGGAACCTGGGTGTGGCCAGTGAGAATAATCATCATCATTAATGTCACATACATTTCATCCATCAGAGCCAGTTGTATGCTAAGACAACACAGAAGCAAGGCAGGGTTGCTTGTGAAAAGAAGGGCTTGCAACAAGGGGGGGGGAGGCTCGAATCTTAAGTTTGCTTGAAGAAAACTCCATTCATGGGACGCTCCTCTGCTGATGGAAAGATAGAGGAAAAGAGATATTCACTAGTTCTAGATGGCGTGTGTGGGACGAGAATGTGGAGGGGGGGCACATTTATCTGAAATTCGAATGCAGGACGTTTTCTAGACCTAAGAGGTATAAAAGCATAACTCAGAGACACCATCTGCTTCTGAATCGCCAGTTTCATAATTGCACCATAATCCTGATGTTTTTCTCCATTGCTGATCACCCATGCCTGTGTGTGTGTGTGTGTGTGTGTGTGTGTGTGTGTGTGTTTGTGTGTGTGTGTGTATGTGTATGTAGCATGTACTTAAAACTGATCATTGTATTTCCTTCCCCTGCCCCCCCCCTTATTTTTGCCCCAGCATGCACAATCTGCAACCTATAGCTCAGGACAATCACAACTCTGCTAATTTAGATTCCCAGTTACAAGAACAAGAACGCATCATTAACATATCATATACCTTGGCTTCTGAAGCCTCTCAACGGAGCAAGGAAGTGGCAGGTATTGCCAAGTTATTTATAACACAATTAATATGACGATGTCTTCTCTTAATTTCTTACATTCTCTGTGATGGCATGTTCCTTCTGGACTGCAGTGCCTGCCAGGGGGCAACACCAAGATCATAGCAGTCCTTTGGGGAGTGCCTGGGCAAGTGCTATGTGGATGCACTTGGTTGCCACTGCCAACCAAAGCAACAGGATGTGTACCATGCTCCCACCTGGATCTTGAGTTGGGCACAATGTCATGGCAAACCAGAACCGAGTTATGAGTGGAGGAGGAAGCTCACGTGGCACATAGAAACTGCTTTACGGTCGTTCCAAACCTGCTAAAGCAGGACAAGTTTGCTTGCTACCACCTTCCTTGATGTTTTTAATGGACAAGGGTGCTAACTTGATTAAAGGAATGAAATGAAAATACACTGATGATACAGGCAACAGTCGGAAATATATTACACAAGGCTGGGTGGAAGTTTGAAGGTGGGAAATTCATTCTCCAGCAATATGTTGAAGTAGCTACTCAGTTGGCAGTTTCTATGTACCCAAGACCCTGCATTGGCCCACAAGAGTGCAGTTTCCGAGTGGGCTGGACAGGGTTGGGTGGATTGTTATTGAAGCAGTACAGTTCCAGTGTGGTACCCTGGTCCCTGCACACCTGTATTATACCACTGTACCTTATAATTTATAATACCACTGTAGCTTGTTCTATACCTTTACATCTGTTTCTCAGTTCTCATGTACAGGATGTACGGACGAAATATTGAAAGACATAAAAAGGGAGGTGGAATGCTGAAACTGGACTGATTTTATCACTTATTCTTGCATTTAAAATTAATGATGAACATTTTCAAAATATTCTGTCTAGGCAAAATGAAACTTTTACCTTGTACAGTGTACATGAGACTGACTGCATGGCCCAGAAACAGCAGATTAAGCTATTAATGATCAATGATAATTTTCTTGAATCTTTATGCTTCTGTGCATTACTAATACAGCAGGACCAATGTTGCTGAAAGGCCCCCTAATTGGATTTTATATGTTATTGACTCATCTCAGTTTGTAGGCTCTTGAGTCAATACAGTGTCACCTCAAGATGGGTGCCTTTGCTTCAGAATCAAGTCAAGTCAGAATTTGGCTTAAACTTGGGATAGAGGTTATAGATTGTATTAACAGCACCCTACACTAAAATAACCTCACTGGCAACTGGCCCTGCTGGCTTCTAGTCATGTGTGTGTGTGTGTGTGTGTGTGTGTGTGTGTGTGTGTGTGTGTGTGTGTGTGTGTGTGTGTGTGTGTGTGTGTGTGTGTGTGTGTGTGTGTGAGAGAGAGAGAGAGAGAGAGAGAGAGAGAGAGAGAGAGAGAGGATGTACCTAATTCCTTTGTATGATCCCTTCTAGCTCCACAATTGACCTACCCAACTAAAGCACCCTCACCTTCTGTACCTCAGACATCCCCTTTAAGCAATGGATTTCACTACACATTTGTGTAAACGCCTTGAAAGTAAGAACTAACTGCTTTTAGCTGCTTATTTTACTATTAATTTTATTCTTTAACATTGTTGGAAGCTGTTGGTTTATAAGGATTAACCTAGTGCATGCAAACACTAGAGATTCCTGTGGTATGCAGTTAAAAATGTGTCCTAATGATGTGCATTTGAATTTGTGATATGGTTCAGTAATTGCAATGAGTTTGTGGGAAATTAGTTTTGATTCGGCCATTACTGTGAATTTAAAACCTAATCCTACAGTCAAAATTCTGTTGCAAAAAAACCCACCAATGTGCATATTACATAGTGGTTCCCTTATTGGCTATTCTTTTTACCCCCAGTTGGACCTGCAGCTGACTGCACAGCCAGCAATCAACTATGTAGTACAAATATATATATAATGGTAGAAATGATCTCCATGTAAACTGGAACATTCAAACAGTTTGGTCCTGAAACTCAGCTGTTGGCTCAAAAACCCCAAGCGAACCTCGTAATAATGAGACAGAAATATAGTGGTATTTTGCTAAAAATGTGATCAGCAGAGTGACCTCTGATCTAGACATGTACTTCTGCTTTGCTTTATACTTTTAGACTGCAGACTTTGTATATCATTATCAAATTACATGATTGGGAATGTTTTCTCTGTTTTTTTCTTACCAATTAATTTCCAAGCTTCAGTGAAGAGTCACCGCATAGTTAATATTTTGCTGTTCAAAACAGTCCTTGAGTTTCTGTTGTCTTTAGCAAATATTTTTTTAAAAGCCAGAGGGAAAAGAAATGGCATTGTATTGCAAGGCTTGTACTTCTGATAGGGACACACAAAGTTTTTTTTTTTTTTTTTTGTAGAATCAAGTGCCATGGAGTACACTGTATTGTGTACGGTATGCCCTTACTCTGCATTATTGACCTGCTGAGGAATTTATGCTTTCTTAAAGAGATGTGCTTCACACGATTAAAACGTTGTCTAACATCAAGGTGTTTTCTTTCCAATATTAGCCAAAGCGGTAACTGAGCGCTGATTTCCAGAGGACACGAATAACAGCCACCTGAAGAGCAAATGCAGTAAGGGGGAAGGAAAGGACTTTTCCTGCCTTAGCTTTCTTTGATAGTTCTTCTAATTTAAACAGACTTTACATAAATATAGATGCATAGAAATTGTATGGGGGGGAACTGTTTAGTTGATCTGAACTGGAACTGTCCTGTTTTGTATACAAACAGCACTTTTAATATACTATGTAAAATTTAATAAGACTGTCCACAACTCACCACAGAGTCAAGAATATTCAAGTCCTGTTGTTAATAGGTCTTAAAAGTATAATGTACTGGATGTAAGCCAATGTATTTTTAGAACCTGAATGTGTATTATAAATATATATGTTTTTTAAGGAACAGAAAAACAAGGGCTGCATTCATTTTAATCTCCAGCTGCAAGCTGTAAAGACAGGCTTTGTCTGCTTTGGTTTTTTAAACAGTAGATTTATTTTTTTTGATAACACATGATGAGAATGATTTGAGATCTTTTGACAGTTTTTCAGAATTGATAATGCCTTTGTGACCACTGATTAGTAATCAGGTGGGTTTTGATCAAAGCATTCAGAATTTCAGTGGTTCTGGACTCTCATGCAAACACCAAAAGCAGATGCAAAACATACAAAGGAGTTTAAGTTCCATATGTATTGTATAGCCTCTTAGCCTTGGCAATAGAGACGCAGTGTTTTTTTAACATGCATTTGTCTTCAGACATAGGGTCATGGCAGTGAATCATTTCAGGTATGATTAACTTCCTACCTTCTCACAAGGACAGTGTCTATGACCTAGATTTAATATTGTACTGATGCAATGCCAGTGTGATGTTGCATTTCCCACTGTAGGTCACAATGTTGTCTGAAAAATATCCTCCTAGGATATAAGGGGTGCTTCAGTGGGGAGTCGAAGTTGATGTCCTCCTAATTTCATTGATGACAACAGTTTCATCAGTGGGCATGCTTCACTGGATGCTACCATACCATTTCATGGAAGTCTTCATTTTTCCGCTGCCTTTTGGAGCACTAGGAACATGGCACCGAGAGGTAGCACGACTGGCCTTTTTTGTAGATTGGAAAGTCTGGCGCACACCTCATTTCCTTCTTGCCTTGATTTGAGTTACTCGCATTCTGTATTTGGAAAAAACATTTATCACGCACAGGTGGAAGACATAAAATAACTACTGGACCTCCATCCCCTTGTGCTCCTTGCACTTATAGTGCATATATCTGAGTACTCAAGAAGAGAGGAGATGGGTCTTTCTCGTGCCTACTCGGTACCTACTCCGTGGCAGGTGCTGCACCCAAGATAGGACTTTAAACTGAAATGCATAAAATGAGCAATACAACTGGTAATAAAATGTATCATTTTACTAGTATATATCTATATTCTTTATATTAAATGTTTTCAGCAGGAAGAAGCAAAATGATTGCTGTCGCCTTTTTAAACTGCAGTGTATGAATTCAACAGATTTCCTCAGCCTTGCTAAAAACTTCAACTACAATGTTCTCTTGAGTCTTTCGCAAAAAGCTTGCTAATAGAAAGAAAAAGCTAATGAGCGGCTGGTGCTATTTATATAGTTACTGTTAGTAGTAGTAGGACTTAAGTTTGCCATCTCTCTTGTAAGTTCCATTTATTTCAACGGGTACACTCTAAAAATGATTAAATTGTGGTCCAACCCATTATAAGTAATTTGCTGTTATCTAGTAATTTGTCCATAATGAGTGCACTTAAACATACTCTCTGTGTATTGTGAAATTATTTCAGCATTCCACAGTAGTACACTTTGTTTATTGAATATGTATGAAAACAGTACTAAACCAGTTGGACTGTTTTTGTAGAGGTTGATGGATTACACTGTTGAATTCTAATCTAATTACACTGTCTGCCAAGAGGCAACTGTCTTCTTCATCTTACTCCCAGCTGCTGCTAGGAACATTCACTTGTGAAGTGAATTCATCCAGATCTCCCAGTAAAGCCAAAATTCACTCATCTGTTCTTGATCTGCAGGTGTGGAACTCTTGCCATAAGGGCACTGCTGAATGGCCTTCATGTGGGGAATTGAGCATGTTGATTGGCAGTTACTACCTTAAGTGCGATGAAAAATGCATTCATTTCCCCCATCTTTGTTACTTTTTAAGAATGGTACCTGTATGGACTATTGCCCAATGGAGGCATTCAGGAAAGGGTTAAATGTGGGGAAAGAGTTCTGACTCACCCCAGTTGCCCAAAGAGAGGGGGGACCTCTTTTGCTACACACACAATCCCTTCCTACAAGTGGGCATCCTGGAAAAGCACGGATCGCCTGCCTCTTCCTTAGACGGTTATTTTTCACATGGAGATGGGGGCAGGCCGGAGGCAAGGCTACAATTCTCTGATAACTCATTCAGTATAAGCTCTTTTTCAGCCGGAATGGGGTTAATGGAGTTTCCCCTTCTGAAAAAAAATGGGATTAGGGAAAGCCCTGTTTCTGACTTTGAATTATGGGGTTTAGGCACCGTTACAGAAAAGTGGCCGTATAGGTGGAGTGTACTATTAAGGATTAAATGTGTGAAAAATTAGTTTGGGGTGTCATTAACTACTTTGGATTTCCAGAATACAAGACGTAGGTAACTGGAAATAATAGTCAAAATCCAGAGAACTGCACATTCCTTTTCTGGGGTTGCTTTGATTTTTGCTCATGTTGAATAGAAGTCCCCTGCATGGTGAGTTCATGGTGAGACTTCTGGCAAGGATCAAATTCGACTTGTACTGCTACTTTTTCAGGGGACAGCCATTTAATGTTTAAATAAAAAAGTCCTCCTGAAAGCATGCAAGGGGTGAGGGTAGGCTAGACAGTGTCTGTGACTATTGGATATGTTTTATTGGCTGAATCTGATAGTCAGGCTGAGGCTTTAATTATATGCAAGGCTGCTTCTGACAAGAAGGGAACACTCAGAATAAATGTGGCAAATGTCCAGGAATAGGTGAGAAGTGTTAATATTTGGAGAGAGACATGAGGTTGCAAGTCTGAGGAAAGGCTGATAATATGGAACCAAATTTGGGCTGTGTAATTGTTGAATACAGCAAAATCTTACTTTATAAATTTATGAAGATCAGATTGTGTAGTTGGCAGGAATTTAGGGGGCAAATTGTGCCACATTTCACAAGTGTCCATGTAAATAGTTTTTCTTATAAGAAATTCCATCTATAAGAAAATAAGTGGCCACAACCTTTTCTCAGACTCACCTTTGCCACCTGTTATCTCTTGAAATGGTAAAAAAAATCTACCCCCATATAAGGCTGCTTCCCACCTCACAGCAGGGTTGGTAGAGAAGGGGGTTCAGGCATATGTTCTACCAATTTAAGAACTTTCGCAAAAGCAAAACAAAAAGCCACTTGAGCTTTCTGTGAGGGCATTAATTAATTGAAGGTACTATCGCCACTTGATATATGTCTCATCAAAAAAGATAACTGTGTTTAAAATTATTAAATAAAAATTCTTACTCTATTTTGATTATACATGGAAGCTATTCTTGAGAAATGTATTTAGAATTTGCAGTCTATTTTTAACTAACTAATACTGCCACTGTAACATTTTGCCAAAATGAAATTATTTTATTTTTGCCTTTATTAAAGCATTGAAAAAATATTTTGGAAGAAAACATTAATTTAAATAAAATGTAACAGTTTGGGGATAATGTATATGTACATATTAAACTATTAACATGATATTGGATCAGTCTTTTGATTTTAGACCATTATTTAGATTGTGGTTTGGGTTGGGTATGAATTTGCTTTTGGGTTTGCTGCTATGACTTGCGATCATTGATTCAAATTCTCAGTGAGAGGTTTTCCACGGATTGCACTGGGATTCAGCGCATGCATTCTTAGTCATACAAACTAGTTCATGCAAGATGGTGCGCTGCTGGGCCAGATTTATGTACCAAGCACATGATGCTTAATTTCCCTGACATAATGCATTGCATTGCTTAATGATAATATAACATCACAATATTAAAAACCCTCCTTGGTATAGTAAACAAAGTGGAGACGTGGAAGAGTTGCACTTTCTTTTTTACTTTATCTGATTACGCAAACTCCTTGTGTTCAGTATGACAAAAGTGTAACATGGATCTTTAACTGTTGTTCTCTGTGGCAGGGCTTGTGCCCTGTGAAAATAACAGACACAGTAAATAGCAACATATAACAAGATTTGACATAAACACAGAAGTATGCCTATCTTAACTTCACCTGGAATGTTTTATTCCCATTCAAGTCACTTCCTCCAAAACTGTGGATAGGAGGGGCAGAACGTTATATGTTCCCATAGCTGTTTATTTTCTTGCACTTGCGAGTATCACTACTGAGATATGGACTTCTGAGACTGGGATGGCCATGCCTCTGCAATGCCGGTCCTGTTGATTTCTGTTTGTCTTCCTGTATTTTAAAGAATTTGCTAATGTAGTGTGTGTTTATGAATTAAACAGAAGTACAGAGGAGGCATGGAAAAAATGCTGCACCTTCTTACCTGGCAAACATTGCTGCTGGTTGGCGCACCGCATTCAAAGGGCTAAGATTTTTATTGCCTGCCAGCAAAAGGAACCTTTCTTCATAGTGAAGAGTACAAAGGAAGAGCACAAAATGTACATACATCACAGTAACTGGAATTCTGTTTGAACAAGTGTATTGATTGGGTCTGACCTCTACACTTTTTTTCCTATTATTTGAAAGGTGCATCTAAGTGTAGCCGAATTGAACCAACTGAGATGAACTTTCCATGGAAACTTCTTGAGATATTTCTTTTAGTTCAAAGGTTTGGAATTTTTAAAGGGCATTTTTAATATAGCCCGTTGAGGTATTCTGTGGCAAAGCTACACTTTGAATGTTTTAAACTACAGGTAAGTCTTAGGAGGAGGAGAAAAATGAAGGTGCTGCAGGAGTATCGCAGTGTGTAAAGTGGAAGAAGCCTTTTGACCTATGGCATAAATAAAAATGCCAATGCTTTGAGAAAGAAGTTTGCACTGGTGTGTCTCCTATTAGCATGATGCTGTGGAACTGTGGTGTTTAGACAGATAAAGAAAAGATGTAACCTATTCAATCCATCACATTGTGACAGCATATAGTACAGTATAACTACACTGTTGCTGGCATACTTATGCAGTGCATTCTTCAAATACCTCTTAACGATTTGAAGAAGAGGTAAACTTTCTTTGGACCCCTTAAAATTAACAAAAAGGCCAAACCAAGCTTCATGAAGGTATGAACCAAGACACAAGATTCAAGTGGAAAGATCTATTTTTTTTATTTACAGTGCATGGAAGGAGAATGTGAACATAAACTGAAACTACATGCATAGACTCCTGTTGTAAATTGCTGCGATACAAACTCCTTGCTAGTAGAATTTAATAAAATAAGCTTCCTATTGCTACAAAATTGGCAGCATGCAGCATGGAAACCAATGGACAGCATAACCCTGTATTGTTTCGAGGCAGCCAACCTAAAATATTTTAATTTGTCAAACACTTTGAATTTAAATTTCTGATGTATTGTTTCTTGAAAGTGTTCAATTTATTGTTTCAAATACTGTACTGGGTTATCACTCTACAATCCTTTGGGGCTGAATTAATTTGTTAATTTCTGGAATTATAGAACTCAGAACCTGTCTCTGCTGGACTTTCTACTCATTTCATTTCTCACAAACTACCTATAAAGATAATCCTAATCATGTTTGCATGGATGTAATCCCCCTATTTCCATTGTATGAGTGCTGTTTCTTAGGAAGCTAAAAGAGTATTACCCACATACAGCAGGAGATGTAGTGGCAGGTTTTGGTGAAAGGAAAATGTAGCAAAAACCCCTGAAGAAGCTGCTATGGCCACAGATGTTGGCTAGTGGAAGAGAACAGTATCTTGAACTGTAGCCCTCCACACCACAACTTTTTATAGTGGGTTCACTGTGCATTAACACCAGACGTATTATGATTGCCTACCCTTGTATGGTGTAAAAAGCAAGATCCATAACTTTGAGGGTTATAAAATGCTCATGGTCTTCTGAGATATCTAGAAGGCTTGAGTTTATACATTAGTATCATTAAGCAGCGATAGAAATGTCTGAGATGATAATAATACTTTCAAGCACATTATCATTAGGTAGCTACAAACACTTGATTCTTAAGGAAGGAAAAATGTGTACTAACTACGCACATTTTAAAGGCATCTTACAAAAAATAACAGTAATCTGGTTGGATACATTTTCTTCATGGAGTGTTCTATGAAGTAAGATAAATGGAAGAGGCTTTCTTAAAATCTTTGTTTGTGGCCATACAATTCAGTTGTCAGTTTGTTTTTCCACATCTGTTGCCATCTGGCTTATTTCAAGTACATCCCAAACACGGGATATAACTTTATAATAAGGAACTGAAGCACGCACGCTTTAGATGCCATATGTAAAGATTTGAAGATTCAGGGGAACGTCTGATAAAAGAGGCTTGGGTTGTTGTTGTTTTCAAACCCAAAGCCGCCACCTGGTCTTTCCATGTTTCCGGAATACTTCCTCCCTACTTTACTTCTCTCCTGTCAGTTCATAAGGATTCAAAGCAAAGAATGATGCCTAGCTTTGATTATGAAACCAAGCACTGGCATTGATTCTCTTTGTCTGCTATGTTCTACTGGAGGCAGCTTCTGTGCATAATTTAATCTCTTCTGGGGACGGTAGCAAATCCACAGGAGATTTCCAGGAGCAGTCCTCCTTGACATGAGAACTAAGATGCGCATACAATCTTTGATGTGAATTCCCCAATCATCACCTTAGAAGGACCTGTGGCTTTGATGCTGCCCTAAAATTGTGCTTTCTGAACTAAACTTTTCAGGCTCCTTTCTTAGGAAATGCATGAAGCTTGAGTTCCTTATAAAACTCTTTCTTTCTGGCCCCAGAGATGGCTTTTCCATCCTCATCATGAACTAGGAGAAAGCATGTTTTCCTAGACGATTGGAACCCACTTTTTCCTTCCTTTTGATTGACATCTCTTGCCACTGTCGCTGCAGAGCAGTTTAGGGAGCCCACTGTCCTTCCATGTATACCATTTTCTATTACTCAAACTAGTGGCTTGCATAACCAAATGCTCCTCTATTTTTCCTTAGGCTGCCTTATTAAACAGAACTTGTATGAAAATTCTGAAAATACCTTTTGCCCAATTAAATGGCTCTCTATAAAGGTAAATTGCTTCATGTTTACATGGAGGAACATTCACTAATGTAAGCCTGTAATCATTTAGTCTAGTTGCAAGGTTATTTCTAATTAAGAACATGCCACGTGGATCAGACCAGTGGCTTACCTAACTGAAATTCTGTTCACAGTGGCTGATCAGTTACAGTAATCCCCCACTTATTGCAGGGGTTAAGGACCCGACCCGAACTGCGATAATGGAAGATCTCTTTCACAGCTATCTGCATTCAGGTTAAATTGCTGTTTGGCACTCTGCAAAAAATTACTGGGTTTTGAATTGCAGTTTGGGCACTCGGCCTCTAAAAGGTTCGCCATCACTTCCTTAGGAAGTATCTATCACACAGGAGAGTTTTGCCCCTATAGATGTTTTGGACTACATCTCTCATAATTGTGGCCATGAGATCCTCAGCAAAATGTTTAATACCATGCATATTTATATCCACATCAGGTTTAGCGGGGCTTCTGGTGACTTCCAATGTTGCTTTAGTAGTAGTAGCATTTTTTTGCTTGAATTACACATATGCTCTCAGTATTTGCTAAATATCTTCACCTGGTTACTGTTGCATTTGCTTATTGTAAGTGGTTAAGATACCTTTCCAACTTTCTATTCCCCATTATTATATGTGTAACATACAATAACCCTCACAAGTAGCTTGTGTAATTAAAAACATAAAACAGTTTACTACCAACATTCCTAGCATTACATAACATCACCCTAATAATTATTTTAGAACAGAGGCCAGTTAGGGTTCATAGAGTTGGAAGAGATATCAAGGGCCATTCAGTCCAACCCCCTGTCATGCAGGAACCCCCAACAGATGGCCATTCAGCCTCTGCTTAAAACTCCCCAAAGAAGGAGACTCCACCACCCTCCATGGCAGCATATTCCACTGCTAAAGAGCTGTAACCATCAGGAAGTTGTTCTTAATATGGAATATCATTTCCTGTAGAAACCATTGCCCCAAGTCCTAGTCTCTGAAGCCATGGAAAACAAACCTGTCCCCTCTTCAATATGACATCCTTTCAAATATTTAAACATGGCTATCATATCCCCTCTCAGCCTTCTTTTTGAAAGGCTAAACATTCCCCGATCCCTAAGCCGCTCCTTGAAAGTTCAAGGCTAAAGACAATGTTTTTATGCCTTTTATATTTAAGAATATTAAATATATCACTATGTGGACTTCAGGAAATGTTATCCTAAAGTGAAACTGCTTTTAAAAATTGCAGCTTTAAAATATAGCTTACATAAGTGTTTCAAAACAATGAGCCGGTTTTGGCAGAATGGGGTCTATAGAATTTCTGTACAATACCTGGGGGAAAGTGGGTGAACCTAGATCTGACATTATTTGGCTGGTTTGTGTAAGTTGCTGCTGGGTGACTCACAAGGTGCCAGGACACACGGGCTACTCAGTTGGGCAATGTGACCAGGCAGATGACAGATTCATGCAGATTTTTAGCCATTGACCAGATGACACTATCCAGCCACAGACCACAGTTTGCAGGCAGGCATGTGAGGCAGATCTTCATGTTCAGGAGGATTCATTCAAATGCAGACAATCCTTCAACCAATACAGTCCCAAACTGTTTTTCGTTTCATAAATCAAACCTGGCGTTTTAAACTGGGCCAAGAATCAAGTCTTAGTCTTTGATCAACTGGTCCATTGGGAGCAACTTTAGCAAAGGATGAACAAGTGGTACAATTTGAGTAAAACCAGATGCAAATCCTTTAACTGTGAAAATGGTACAGGGCGCAATCAATTTAATTTTTGAAGCAAAGCCATTTAGTATAAAAATCAAGTAGTCCCTCCTTGGGTCCTTTTCCAAGGAGAAAGGTGGGGTAAAAATATTCAAATAAATAAATAAATATATTTCAACACTACACAAATTATATTTTCTGCAGAGTGGATGGGTGTAATCAGTGGTGCTGGGAAAATGCCATTTATGTCTCTAAGAATGAAATCTAAAAAAACAGCCTACTAATACGAAAGTACAACACCGATACAGAATACAGTTCAGAAGAAAACATCCATTCATTTTAACAGAGCTGATAAGAATAAATGTTTCATTAATTCATGTCATATAGCAATGAACACAGAGCATTTCTGGCAGTCCCATTAAAGTTCTTAGGTCCTTAATGTTATTGCTAAACCATAATTACCGTATATACTTGAGTATTAGCCGAGTTTTTCAGCCCTTATTTTTGGCTGAAAAAACACCTTCGGCTTATACTCGAGTCAATAAGTTTCCAAGTTTTGAGGGGTAAAATTGGTGCTCGGATGGCTTGGGGAGGTGGTGGAGGGCAAGTCCTGATCGGATGAGTGATAGTGGTGGCTCTGCTTCCCGTATTCAAATGAGAAGGTTTAGGGGCACCTCCTTTGGAGCTTCATAACTCAGCCCCCTTACCCCCAAATGTTTCCGAATTTCAGGGAATTCCCTGAAATCGCTTTCTGGAGGTACCCTTGCTACTTTGTTGCACCCACGGTAAGTAATTTTTTAAAAATATGCAATCAAAATTTACTTACCTTGGGACTCCAAAGTAGCAGGGGTACCTTCCCCAAGTGATTTTAGGGAACCCCCTGAAATCTGGAAAGATTTAAAGGTAAGGGGACTTAGTTATGAAGTGCTAAAGGGGCTGGATGCAGTATTGGCAACTGTGCAGGGACTGTGGAGGCAATCAGAGAGTTTACTCTATGGTATTAACTCCCTAATTGCCTCTACACTCCCAGCACACATTGCCAGTTACTACCCCCAGCTCCTTTAGAGCTCAGCCAGTATACCATATATACCCTCGGCTTATACTCGAGTCAATACGTTTTCCCAGTTTTGGGGGGGGGGGGTAAAATTAGGACCTCGGCTTATACTCGGGTTGGCTTATACTTGAGTATAAGAGAGAATTTAAAGAGAAAAATAAAGAAAATAAAGACAATTTTGTCTAGGACGAGCTCCTAAACTTTTTTCTGAGCTAATATCTATGAGCATGTTTGAGTCACAAAGCAGCAAAAATGAAAACATCAAATCCACCAAATTAAAAAGTGACTAAAATTTCACATTAGTCTTGCAGAGCAAAACACAATCTGGTGTCTGTGGGGAAAATGACATTCAGCACACCACCAGCTAACAAAAGCATTGACCTATGAAAAGGATCCTGACAATTTGATCCTGAACAGGAGTGAAACAAGTGTCAAATCTGTGGACACACAAATGCCACCTCTGATCTGGAGGTTCCTGGGAATGCCTTCTAAAAATTACAAAGTTTTTTCAGTGCCCATCAGTATAGGATTTTGCAGCTACGATGAGACTGGGAAGTACTAAGTCTTTGGATTCACAATACCAGTTACAGAGAATGCTATGATTGACAATTTCATCATGGTGGTTTTTTTTTGGGGGGGGGGGCGGAGCATATTCAAGAACAGAGATGGGCAGGAACCACTCCTTCACAGCTAGCTGGCGCATTTACCTTGCTTGACACACTACCGGGGTCATCGTCCTCCTTCAGTCTAGTCTGGACCATGAGTTTGGTAAGCCCTTCCCTGCCTCCTTAGACAGCCAACCACTCTTGACGAGGAAGCAGGAAAGGGATTCTCCCTGCCCAGCCAGTGAGTGGTCAGAGGCAAGGAAGGGCTGGCTGAGCTCCTTCTTCAGAGTGGTGGTGCACTGCTGGAGAATGACCCTGGCTGTACACCAAGCAAGGTGAGTGGGCCAGACAGCTGTGGGAGGGGGGGGGCGAAGCCACATGTGGCACCTATGGTTGCTGCATGGTTGATTTGGCACAAGCGCAACAAAGCGCTTCATGCCCATCTCTATTCACAAGTTAGTTGTAAAGTTAGCAGATCTGTTAGGGATAAGGGAGTCCAGAAACAATGAAACAAAAAATCATGTGCTTTGAGGAGTAAAAAAAATGTTTTAAATTGGAGTTGAAGAGCAGTAAGGGAGTCAGACAGACTTTTTGCACTGAGCCATGCAAAAGGTTAGGTACCAAAAAAAACTGTCAGCTCTAACTGGGAAGACATCACAAGATGACATTAAAAAACTGGAAAACCACCCAACAACAGTGTCACGGGGAAAAGACCGTGGCCTTCTGGGAGACCCTAAGGGACAAATGTTCCCAGCTCTCCTAAACTGACCCAAGAGCCAAACTCCCTCTGGGAACCAAGAGAGGGAAGAATCCAGGTGTAGCTCTTCAACGTCAGACAGGTCGGCAAGCTGTTTTCAGTTCCTTCTGTAGCTAGACTAAGAGATCGCAGAGGCTTTCTGCATTGGGGAGGGCGGCTCCTACAACCTCATCAAGCCATTTTCTACATAGGAAAGGAAAAGCAATACATTCTCCCTCTTTTGCTCCCTTTCTCTTCCCAGCTCTGCTAGCACAGATGCACTTTCCACCCTCCAGAAATTAAATGAACAATAAAATCTGCACAGAACATTACAGAAAGAAAACAAAGACTTCTAGCTGCCCTGACAGGTACCAGTGCATCTTGTGTTGAGGATCTTGGGTCTAGAGGACTGAATCTTTTCTTAAGGTCCAAGTGCCTTCCTTCCTCTTATCTGTATTTTGTCCCAAGGCTGCTGTTGGCTTACACTCACACACAGGTCTTAAGTATGATAAGTTCCACATGGGCAAAAGTATCCTAAAACTCAGTTTCCAGAGGTACCAGCAAGACACAGGAGCTCTGATTCTCACTCTTTAATAATTACATCATTCAAAACCCAAACAGAATGCTGGTTTAATCAAATAAACCACACACATAAAGATGTCAAGAATCATTTCAATAAATCATTTTAACAAGCTCAGGAAGGTTGAACAGCCATCATGGAACAGGAAGGGCAACCGAAGAATAAGGTAAAGGTAGGTGGAGAACTCAAGTTCACTCCCATCCATTTTTATTTTTATGCTTTACAAAACAAAATGGATACAGTCATGCTGATAAAAATAGCTTCATGGCATTAGGAATGCAAACACAATTTTTACTCTAAAAGGGCCTTATTAAAATTATAGTAGAAAGGTCTGTGCTGTCAGCAGTCCAATACTTTGTACTGTAACCATAAGGTTTACTTTGCTCCAAGGCTGGTTTTCTCTGTAGTTATGTACCACTGGACTTAACAAACATCATCTTATAGTTGCCTTTTGCATCCTTCTTGGGTTGACGGTCTTCAACCTCTCTGTGCTTTTCAGCCAACGGCTCCTGTTCAGCAGACTCTTCCTGCTCAGAATCAGAGTCACTTTCTGAGTCCTCTGAGCTTTCTGGCTCCAGGGAGTCTCTTGTATACTCTTCTTTATCTTCATCCAACTAAAATAAAAATTTAGAGTAAAAACAACAAAAAAACACATTCTGTTTTAAAACCAAGTCTCCTGATGACAACTCGTCTTTTGCCTTAGGTACCACAGTAAAATCCACAGCAATACTCAATGTACAACAGCAAATTAACGTAATCTAAGTAAGCAACACTAATACTGAACAAACTTCAAAGAATCATGAGTGAGCACTGCTATAGGACAAATGTCAAAAAATATTTTACAGAACAGCATTGGACCTAGGTGAACTTGTGGGGAGGTCCTTTCTCCAGATTATCACAGTTCCCCTCGCAGAAACTACATCTTCACTTTTAAAACAAAGAAGAACATGGGTTTTGGCAGGACTATGGGATCCTACACCTTTCAAAGTATTTTAATATACTGGTCCCCTAATCTCTTAGCCCTGACGACACTCATGAGGGCTTCTGAGAACTCCAAAACATCGGGGGGGGGGGGGAGAGAGAAAAAGTTTCCCCAGGCCCGTTTAAAACAAACAGGGAAAAGAATGAACACTTGACTGAACTCAAAGGTTGAACACATGGCAATCGGCAATTACACTACAAATCTTTAAAAAACTGACAATGGACTCTTTTGTGTCACCTATGATATTTGTTACAAAAATGCTAAAAATGTTGGAAAGGACCACAAATCTGGGTGAAAGCTTACTCAAAGACCAAGATCTGGCATAGGGCCAAATAAAATTTTCAGGGGACCTGACACTGTCCGTGGGCTTCCAAAGTGGCCACCCCTACTCTGTGCCAGACGCTGAGGCAGACTGAAGTCAGAAGCAAAGAAACTCTGTCCAGCTTAAATTCGAAGTAAGCTTTGCGGTAGAACCACCCCATTGACAGACAACATGTTAACGCGCCCTGGATATCCAGAAACTGCCACTGTTCCTGATGGCACAACTAGTCACTGGCAGAAACAAGAGTGAGCATAGCTGGTGGAACAGGCTAGACTGGCTGCAGTGGAAAGAATGAACAGCTCAATACATCTGACCCAAGTGCCTGGGCAAGACAAATTAGTATCAGTTCCACAAAACTATCCTGCTGTTTTGCTGTGTCTGTAAACCTGATATTCACTGAGAAATAAGGCTGTCCTTATTCTGAATCTGAATGAATTTTATTACCTCACTGAAACCAAGTCCACAGTGCCGCCGGTTCCTTCCTGACATGGTGCTATCCATGCTTTGCTGAAACTGCGTCTCAAGCTCGTCATTCATCTTCTTGTCTTCTTCCCCTATATGTTCACATACGTTGATTATCATCCAGTCAAATTAACAAACATCTAATTACAACACAAAAGTAGCAGGATAAGGGCCTTTGAAGTTAGAATACTTCAAGCAAATCATTACTTACTGCTCTTTGTTTACATGGGTAAACAACAGGCAGGCCTGAAAGGCCTTGCAAAAATGGACTATGGGATATTTGGTTCTCAAGAATCGGGAGACACCAGAACTTTTGAATGTTATCTTAACTGTCCTACAAAAGCATATAATATGTGGATTTCTTCAACTGGCAATGAGCAAAACATGTTCTAGGAGGAGAAGTATCAAATTCTTCATTGCATTACATGTGGAGCTTTTAAGAGTGCAACAAGCCACAGTCTATGAACACTGAGCGCCCCGTTGGTGGTTCTGTCCTTATAAAATATGCTGCAAAGAAAGCATGTTTCTCGAAACTGAGAATTAGCTTTGAATGCAGGGAAAATCAGTCAAAATTCCTACTTGACAATCTTTACTGGATGCCTTGACAATTCAGTTGCAAATATGGAACTGCCTGGAATCTGTATTAAAAAGTACACCAAAGTTACTTCCACCTGACCACATATTACACCAACTATGTTACACTGACCTGTTCTAAAATGTGAAGTTGATCTGTGATCTCCAATAACAAGGCGGCCAGTGTGTTCTTTCTAGAAGAAAACAGAGTTCATTATTTCAACATAATAATTGTGTTAATCTTTTGCAGCCAAGCAGAAGGAGTTCTGTGATGCACAAGACTGGAGTTCTGTGTTACACAAGACTAAAGTTTTGTGGTGGCATAAGCATTCATGGATGACAGTCAACTCATCTAATAAATTAATTTTATTGAAATAAAAGGGAGCTATGTGGTTATTACAAAATACAAACACAAGAATAGACAATACCTTTATATAGACGATTTAAACAACGTTCATACTTTATGCAAGCCTTTGTGGATCAGAACCATCCACTTTGTCAGGCGTTTGAAGTCGAGAAGTTCATGGCAAGGTGGATTTTGCACATCTTCCTCAGATGTGCAATGGGAACAATGCAGGCTGGATTAAAGCTGTTGCAGTAAAGCTCTAATTCCGCTTCATTCTTCCTGAATTACATCTAAGAAAGTCATGCCTGGCAAAATTCATCCTGCCAAGAACTTCTGGACTTGACATGCAAGACTAACTTTCCTGGCAAAATCCATCTTGTCATGAACTTTTCTACTTTAAATTCTTCATACTGCTGTACACTTGATGAAGTGGATGGTCCTGATCCATAAAAGCTCATAGACTGCATGATGATTTTTAGTGGTCTATAAATATATCACCTACTCTTGTATTCATGTTATTTTTGAGCACTTTAAGAATATTAGTGTTTGTTTTACTGGCAACTCTACATGAAACCTGTAACCACTAGGGCACTGTTTAACTGCCCACAAGACAGCAGGCACATTTACACCTGTTTATTTCTCATTTTCTTGCACCCAACTTTCCTGTGTCTACATACAGTAGGACCTCAGTATCCACTGGGGATTGGTTCCAAGCCTTCCCATGGATAATGAAAACCATGGATGAGAGATAACCCCAAAATATCCCCAAAACTGCTGTTTTGTGATAGTAACTTGATTTATAGCTGCTGTTTTGCAACAGTAGCTTGCTTTACAGCTGCTGTTTGTGACAGTAACTTGCTTTGCGGCTATTGAATTATTTATTTATTTATTTTCCTCTGCCAACCATGGATATCTGAATCAGTGGATACAGGGTCCTACTGTATATGAAATACAATTTGAACTGCTAGAGGCTAAAGTCACTCAGGGGTGGAGACAAGAATCAAGAGGAAAACTAAATCAGTCCCTGTGATCTTGACTGCTTACATCTCAACATTCCACTTCGAAATGGATGGGATCTCATCATTCTTCTACTCTGATCTTAAGCACAGGAGCCTCCCAGGATTGTATGTCGGCCGGTCACTCAGAAGCAGTGTCCTAGCTTCCCTGCCCTACTTTGTGAGTGGGAGCCTCCTGGGTGGGTAATTTAATAGGTGAATAATTTATTTTGTACAAACAAGATGTCTTCTGACATCTTAAAGCAGGGATGGCGAACTTTTTTGACACCGAGTGCCCAAACTCGGTGAGGGGGAAGATAGCGGCGGCGGCAGCGGCAGCGGGGCGGGATCGGTGGCAATGGGGGGCTGAAGGCAGCGGGGCAGCAGTGGCGGGGGGCGGGATCAGTGGCAGTGTTGGGGGGGCGGGGTAAAGGCAGCAGGGCGATGACGGCGGGGGCGGGCCAGGATCGGTGGCAGTGCGGGGGCTTGGTGAAGGCAGCAGGGCGGCGAGGTCAGCGTCATCGGCGGAAGCGGTAATGGCGGTGGAGGCAGGGGCAGCAGGGGGCGGGGGCAGGGTCAGCCTGGCGCACAACATGCTCCCTGCCCACCCTCCTACTTCCCCCTCCGCAAATACCTCATGGCTGGTCCAGCGGAGGGGAAGTGGGGGGGCAGGGAGCATGTTGCGTGCCAGGCGAAAGCTCTCCGCGTGCCACCTTTGGCACACATGCCATAGGTTCGCCATCCCTCTTAAAGCATAGCCGATATATTCTGGCTTTGTTTTTAGGAACTGAGCATCTATTCATCAAACCCACAAAAACTTATACCAGAAGGTACCTGCCATCCTTGCACCACTCTGTGAAAAGCTGGCATTATAAATCAAAGCTCATTCTAGACCAAAATTACTAGAAAGTGGATGTCACACACAAGGGGCTGAAAATTATGAAACAAAAAGAATCAAGAATAGGATAGGAATAGGAATAGGAATCTTTATTGTCATTGCCCCCTTTCAGGAACAACAAAATTTTGTGGCTGCTATATAAAACTCATTTAAAACATTTCACATAGACTTAAAAACAGGTACAACACATAATATGACATATAAAATGACTAAAATATGACATATAAAATAAGCTGACTTCAAAGTCCAGGATTTCCGTTTAAGGCCAATATTGCTCTAAAAAAGAAGCTATTTTTGAGACGGTTTGTTTTTGCCCTGAGTACTCTATATCTCCGTCCCGATGGCAGCAACTCGAAGAGGTGATGACCAGGATGTGATGGATCTCTTAATATATCTAATGCTTTACAGTGGCACCTGGTAGTATACATTTGTTCTAGGGTGGGGAGTGAACAGCCCACAATATTCTCTGCAATTCTTATAATTCTGTGCAACACTGTCTTATCCCGGTGGGTACAACTTCCATACCACACACATAACCCGTAAGTAAGCACACTCTCAATTGCACAATGATAGAAGGCCAGCAGCAGCTTTTGTGGAAGATGGTTTTTCCTTAAGGTTCTCAAGAAAAATAGTCTCTGCTGAGCCTTCTTTGCAAGCCCCCTTGTGTTGACACTCCAGGACAGATCCTCCTGTAACTCAATGCCCAAAAATCTAAAACCTGTAACCCTCTCCACACCAGTCCCATCAATCACCAGTGGTTGAATATCAGTTTTCTGCCTCCTAAAGTCTACCACAAGCTCCTTTGTTTTCTTTATATTTTGGTGCAAGTTATTTATTCTGCACCACTTGGTCAACCTCTCCACTTCATCTCTGTAAGCCATCTCACTCTCCTTGCCAGAGATGAGCCCAATCACAGTTGTGTCATCTGCAAACTTAATGATCCTATTGCTAGGATAGGCAGAGACACAATCAAATGTGTAAAGAATATAAAGGAGTGGGCTAAGTACACATCCCTGTGGTGTTCCAATGTTGGTACTAAGAGTATTAGAGGTGTAAGGGCCCAACCGGACCCTCTGAGAACGTTCTGACAGAAAATTCAAGATCCACCCACAAAGTGATGGTGGAAGCCCTAGGCCTTCCAGTTTAGAGATCAAACGTCGTGGAAGAATGGTGTTAAAAGCCGAGCTGAAATCCACAAAGAGCAATCTAGCATAGCCCCCCCTCTGCTCCAGATGTTCAAAAACAGCATGAAGAGCACACGCCACAGCATCCTCTGTTGATCTCTTCTTTTTATAGGCGAATTGGAATGTGTCCAGTCCCTCTGGTAAACAGGCAATAACATAGTTCCGTACCAACTTTTCAAAGCACTTCATGATTACAGGTGTAAGTGCTACTGGACGAAAGTCATTCAAGTTTTCTGGATTTGGTTTTTTTGGTATTGGAACAATAATGGCAGACTTTAGGCATGATGGCACAATAGCTTGGGATAGGGATCGATTTAAAATCCCAGTGAAAACTCCTGCTAATTGATCTGCACAATCCTTCAATACCCTTCCGGCAACTCCATCTGGCCCCGTAGCCTTCCTTGGATTGATCCCCTTCAACACCTTCCTCATCTCTCCCTCCTTCACATTAAAAATTACATTCCCTTGTGCCGATGCTGATAACAATAGTGAAGGTGGCAGAAACTCTGCTGATGTCTCTACTGATGTTGATTCAAAACGGGCAAAAAAGGCATTCAGTTCCTCTGCCAAAGCTACCAAAGATACTGCCAAAGAATGCAAAAAAGGAAGAAAGAAATGGGATGGCAAAGATGCAACAATCTTTTCAGCGTGGAGATCATTTTAACTGAGTGCATTGTCTATAAAGGAAAGCATAATTATTAAAAGTCTACATTCTGTTTTTTACCACATCAGACTTCAGAACAACTTCTCTTTGTCAACTTTAACTATCATATAATATGGAATAGCACATAAATCCCTATATTCTTTTGAGAAACAGTGAAGCAAAACTTCAATTAAAAATAGTCTAGTCCCTAAAACAAGTGAGTTATTTAAACAAAAGATAAAAACTCACCTTTCCAGCACCCATAAGTCTCAAGAACTTTTGCTTTCTTTCTTCATTACCCAAGTCTGCTGCCTCCCAACTACTAGATCCAAGCTGCAAATTAAAATAAAACATCAACAAGTTATATATATACACTTCATTTTTAATCATCAAACTGTGTATATTGAACAGTGCAATGCAACATGAAACTTACATTACATGGGTACAGCCAAATTCATATAATAGATCCATATGAATATACTGTATCACGTTTGCCTGCTTACTTTGAACTACCTCCAATTAAGAACCATGCTGATCTATTGGGGATTTTAATGGAGTATTAGTGTAAATAAGGATCATAGTTATTAGTAACAGTGAAATAAGCTTCCTACTGACATTTTTACTGAATGATTAGCAAATGATTTTGCTTCAGGAGAAAGACATGAAACAGGTAAGATTATTTCTAGAGAAATGAAGAAATATGGCCTGGATATCGCCTTCTTGAAAGAAAGGTAAAGCCCCTCCCCCTTGCACATGCATGCTAGTCGTGTACAAGTCTAGGGGCAGCACTCATCTCCGTTTCTAAGCCAAAGAGACAGTGTTTTGCAAGTCCATGGCCATGTGGCCATGCTGAACGCATCTCTGCACACAGAACACTGCTTAACTTCCCACTTTTTATGACGGTACCCACTATTTATCTACTTGCATTAATATGCTTTCGAACTGCTAGGATGGTAGGAGCTGGGGTTAACAATAGGAGCTCACTCCGCTGCGTGGCACCCGGGATTTGAACAGTCCAGCTGCCAACTTTGCAGCCAACAGTTTCAGCGCTATAGCCCACTGAGCCACCACGCCCCATGATCTTGAAACAAAAGGCAGAGGTAAATAAGTATACTTAACTACTGTCTTAGAGATGGGCCCTTCCTGACCCTGCCATTGACCAATATGTACAGTAGGAAGAATTGCAGGGAGAGGAGACCTCTAAATGTAGAGTTCTCATTGGGGAGTTTTCCTCATCAAGAGCTTAAACTGGACTCAGCCATTCTCAACCATATTTTGGCCATACACCAGCAATTTAGGGGTTAATTTAGCCACCAGATTAACCCCTATTAACCCCTAAATTGCTGGCACATGCTAGACACACTCTTTCAATTAACTACCGGGACCCCTGGCTCCCAAACCTTTCCAAATTTCAGGGGCAACAGGAAAGAGCTTGTGGAAACTCTGCAGTTTTGGTGCCCGTGATCACTATTTTGGAGTACATTATGTGTTCGAAAATAGTGATTGCAGCCAATATATTGATTTAGCATCAGCACCAAAACTGCTGAGGAGCTTCCAGTAAACCACAAAACCAACCCCTTGGCACTCCACATGTTTTGGACCAGAACTCCCACAGTTCTTTGTCTTTGGCAATACAGGCTCAGAATTCTGGGAATTGTGATCCAAAACATCTGGAGTGCCAAAGGTTTGCCACCATTGGTTTAGCACCTCGCTACTTGTCAGAGCGCCTTCACCCGATGATCACTGTCTGTAATACCTGATACCTGAGTGAGATGTCTGAGATAGTTAACATCATGAGAGGCTTGGAAGCAAAAAAACAAGAAACAGGGCCTTCTCTGCCATCACCCCACACCTGTGGAATAATCGTTCACCCAATATATGCCTGGTCTCCTCAATGGCTGCCTTTAAAAAACAACTGAAAACTTAGCTGTTTAAGCAGGCATTTTCTTGGAGTGAAATATAACTCCAGCGTCCAACCACTAAAATAAGATCTATCAATACACCTCTTATCTGACTCTGCCCACATATAATTTTAATGCTTTTATACTAGTTTCAAATGGTCTGTGATGATTATTTATATGCTGATATTATTTCATTTTGATGCCTAGATGCCCTAAGCACATCCGATCTCACTTGATTTCGGAAGCTAAGCAGGGTCGGCCCTGGTTAGTACTTGGATGGGAGACCACCAGGGAATACCAGGTGCTGTAGGCGCCTGGAGTAGGAACTGGCAAGCCACTCCAGTATTCCTGCCAAGAAAACTCCATGGACATGGGGTCACGAAGACTTGGTCACGACTGTAACGACACAACACACACACATTATTTCATTTTAATTTCTATTTTTATTGTATTGTATTAGATGTATGTGCCTATGTCTGTATTTTGCTTCTTCCGCTGTTAACTACTCAGAGTGGCTTTCGCTGCCAGATGGGCGGTACAAAAATCTAAAATAAATAAATAAACAAATATGAAAACCACGGGGGTACTCAAAAGAGTACCAATCTAAAAGAAAGGAGATTCCAAAGATTGTATCAAGCGTAGAACCAATAATTTCTAACCAAGCAAAGCGATACAAAAGATTTTCTATCAAAGACTTTTACCACATAAAGAGTAAGGACTGTTAGAATTCCAGATGGCTTCAGAAAAGAGGCACTAAACAGCATATTGCAAATATACACTAGATACTGGCATATACCAAAGAACTCTAAAAATGATTAGCTTGTGCTTTGTAATTTACAAAGACTCCTTTGCCTGGGTAGGCCAAGAAATGCAACGGAATTTTCCAAACAAAATGGATGTGCCACAATATCTGAGACTCCTGAGGAGAAAGCTACACTCTCAAAAGGACATTACTGTGGAACTGAATATGGGGAAACAGAATTTTCAAACTGGCAAATGTGTCCAGTAAGGATATACAGATATTTCATATCTCTATTTGCTGAAACTATATTCAAAACACATACATAAAGATGGATTAGACACCAAGGAAGGAGGAGTAAAAACTGGTGGAATAAACATCAATAGACGCACAGATGATACTTTTGTTGGCAGAAAACAGTAGTGACTTAACTAGTTTTAAAAGAGGTAACCAGGTTAGGCTGTGCTAGCATATCATGCAAAACAAAAATAAAGAAGAGAAAAACATTGACACCTCAAAGAGTAGCTGCTATCTTTTCCTGTGAGATTAGGAAGTGGACTTGCCACATTAAAATTTAGCAGTTGCTTGAAATAATTACTGATGGTAATTGAAAGTGCAAAAGCAGTACTGCAGCTAAACTTTAAGAAAGTGAAATAATGATTACAAAAAAATGCATACGCTTAACCATGACAATGAAGAAATCAAAACAAGGTGCATTTTTCTGTATCTTGGTTCAATCAATCCAAAGGGAGAAGGCAGCCAAGAAAGGAGAGTGAGGGCCTGGGGGTGGTGGTATAAAGCTCTGGAGCAGATCCTTAAGTGTACTGGAGACAAAGGACACGATCTTCTGATGGAGACTACTCAGTAAATGACGGTAAAGATTTAGCTCAAAATATGTGTTTGGAGATGACTTAAGACACCACACACTGCCAGAAAGACAAAAGTCAATTCTCAAACTAAATCAAGCCTGAACTCTCACTAAAATTACCAACCTGAGGCGATCACACTTTGGGCATATGGTAAGAAGGCAGGATTCAAGGTAAAAGACAATCATGTTAGGAAAAGCAGAAGGCATTAAGAAAAAAGGCCTAACATGTGACACATTCCATAAAGGATGCAACGCTCTTTAGTTTGCAAGACTTAAGCCCAGCTCTTAGTGAGGAACTTTTGCAGCTTATTAATTGACAGGGTGCATGTAAGTAGAAGCAAGTCAACAGCACACAACAACAAAGCAAGTGTGACTGTTACTAGGCACAGTTAAATATACAGCACCACATTAATCTAAACTGTTGCTTGAATCCCATTCCCATCAGCTGCCCCTCCACGTTCTTTCTGCGCCCCTCTTTTTGTTGTCTCCTCAAACAAGGGAGTTTTTAAAAGGAGGAGGGGGCGACAGAAGAGGTGCACGATGCAATGGTAGGTGGCGGCAAAAGCTGGGGTGTCAGAGGTGCCATGAGATGATGGGTTGAAGAAGTCCAGACGTGGGCACACACCCACAACTTCCCCGACCCTCTCCTCCTCCCCCCAACCCCCCAGGCAGCAGCCACGGAGCTTAAGACGTCCTGTAAGAGGGGAGGGCCGGGGTCTTCCCCCAATGGGGCCAGAGAGCTCCCTGCCAAGCAATGCACCCTCCTCCTCCTCTGGGAAAAAGGCGGCCCAAGGAACTTTTTCGGCAAGGGCGAGCGCGTCCCTTCCGTGGCGGGGGGCTCTCTCCTGGGACCAACTGGCCCCGGGGCAGCCCCAGGGGGGCTTTCCTCCACCCCGAACCCTCCACCCCCGCCCCTAGGGAGCCCGAGGGAAGCCATGGCAGGGGAGGGGGGGGACGACACGCGGGGCAAGCCCAGGCCAGGGGGTGGGGTTAAGGTTCCAGGGCCGGTCGGAAGCCTCGGTTCTCATCCTGCCAAGGGACCCTTGGCCCATTTCTCCAGCCGAGAGGGCCCCCGAGAGAGGCGAGCCCCTCCCGGACTGTTCCACGAGGGGGTGGTGACCCTTTGAAAGCCCAATTGCAGAGCATGGGGGAGAGAGGGGGGAAAGGCCCCCTTCCTTCCACACACCCCCACTGCCTTCCTCCTCCTCCTCCTCCTCCTCCTCTCTTCCCAGTCCCCCTCCAAGACCGCGGCGCCCCCCGCCCTTCCCCGACACACACATGCACAGGGCGCCCCGCCTCCTCCTCCTCCCCCCTCCTCCCCGTCGTCCCCCTTATTCACTTCGGGGGAGGCCGCTCGCTTCACGCCGTGTCCGCGCTCGCCGGGGGGCTCCTTGGCGGCGCTCATCTTGCCCTCCTCCTCCTCCTCCCGCGCAGGCCGCCCCGCTTGCGGCCCGTCGAAGGATCCACTTCCCGGCCCGCCTCCTCTTCCTCCTCCTCCTCCTGCTTCCTCCTTTCCCTCCCGCCTTCCCCACCCACCACTTCCACGCCGCCCCAGCCAAGGTCTACACTGCGCAAGCGCGCAAGCGCGCAAGCGCGCGCGCACTTGGGACTCGTAGTCCTGCTGCTGCTGCTGCTGCTCCGGCGGAACTACTAAGTACTCGCAGGCGGAGCGGCCGCTCCAGGGAAGGCGGGGGGAAATTCCCGCCAGACCCTGCGAGGCAACCCTTTCGCCCCTCCCCGATTCGTGATTGGCTGTAAACGGGAAAGGCGGGGAAGGGATGGGATTTAATCGGAGCCGTCGTGCTGGGAGCGCTCTCTCTTTTTTTAATGCGAGTTTTTTTTGTGTTCTTCTTGGGTGGGAGCCGTTTTTCTCTCGTTCTTTTTCGCCCTCCCAACATATACTGTATCTGAATAGGATCGGGTGGGAAGCGTTCGCTCTCCGTCGGCATTCGTTGCTGTCCCAGTCGGAGGCGGCCATAAGTTTATTTATGGGGAAGTGTTTCTTCGGCAGGATCTACCGGTTTTCTGCTAATGTGAAACTGAGACTCCAAAAGCATTGTCAAAAGGGTGCATAATTATTGCCATTGTCTAAAAGGTACACTAGTATGTAGTATTAAAGTATTGGAAACTGTATTTTATCTTGAGCTTGCCGGTAAACCTGACACTGTCCTCTAAACGCATTCTTCTGAACGAATATGTAGGGGATTGCACCGCCCTTGCAAACGGGATAAAACAGGTAATCGGAGTACAGTAGGTTAAACAGGAAATAGATCTGTCTTGCTACCAGTGCGTAACTGCAGACCATAGCAACAGTGCAATTTTCCCATGAAAGAGTTTTCAAGTATAGAAACAACAACAAAAGGATTCTTAGATAATTTGTTTATTTAAAATATTTTACCCCACCTTTTTGTGCAAAAAGGACCAATGTAGGCTCTCATCATTAAAAAATGCTATTTAAACCTACCCACGGTTAAGTGCAGTAGATTCTCTATATCCACTGTTAGAATGCACTGATTCACTTATCCACAGTCTGAAAATTTTAAAAATATCAAACATCCTTGAAGTACAATGTAGATTTATAAAGATGAAGTTACTAGAAATGTGCAATAGAGGAAGCCAGAGACCATGCTATGCATACTTTGCTGTAAAATAAAGTGTGCTACTGTATAATGTTTTTCAGCATAGGGGTGGGGTTAGATTCAATCCCCCATGGTTATGGGGGTCCTAATGTCAGGGCCATATTAACCCATGGCCAGGTCGCTAGGCTTTCAGGCATTTTGCCCCACCCCTCCAGTGCTTCAGGTTTTCACTACTGTACTAACAGCCTGACCCTGGTAAATAGACCTATACAGTATCCATTTTGAAAGTTCTCTGAAAAGTTATATTCACAATTTTTAAAATATTTTATTACACAAGTAGAACTCTTCAGGAAAGAAAAATTTGGAGGTAATAATTGTTCAATACTGTAATAGTTCAAAAACCTATTCAGGCAATCAGTTAAGGGAAAGCCTGCCTGAAGAGAAAGGTCTTAGCCTGCTTCTGGAAGGACAGCAAAGATGGAGCCAGCCTGGCCTCTTGTGGGAGGGAGTTCCAAAGTCTGTGAGCAGTAACAGAGCAAGTCCTTTCCAGTGTCCCCACCAAATGCATTTATGAAGGTGGGACGGAGATAAAGGCTTATCCTGATTATCTTAACACCCAGGCAGACCCATAATAAGATATATGGTAAAGAGTTTAGACCTAAATGATTTAGTGCTTTATAGGTTAGAACATAGCGCCAATACTTTGAATTCATCCCAGAAGCAGATCAATTCCAGTGGAGCTGCTTTAACAGGGAAGTTTTGTGATCTCTGTGACTGGCCCCATTTAGTGATCTGACTGCCACATTTTGGACCCATTGAAGTTTCCAAATAGTTCCCAGAGGCAGCCCCATGTATGTAACATTATAATCCAGGTAGAATGTAACTGAGGCATGAGTCACTGTGGCCAGGCTAGACTGCTCCAGGGATGGGGGCAGCTGGTGTACTAGTTTCAACTGTGCCAAGGCTGTCCTGCTCATCAGTGCTTTTCAAGGAGGCATATGGCGACCTTTAATTTAATTTTCTATTTTATTTTATCTGCTTATTTTGCTTTCCTTTTTTCCCCTTCCCCGTACGTCCTTGCTCCATCTGGCCGAGGGTATTTCCCCTCTTTTTTGATCATACTGTTTTTACCTTGTGCTTTTTATCTTGTAAACCGCCTAGAGTTCCTATAGGAAGATAGTGCGGTATATCAATGAAACAAATAATAAATAAATAAATAAATAAATAAATAAATAAATAAATAAATAAATAAATAAATAAATAAATAAATCTGGGAATCCAGGCTCAAGAGATTAATCCAGAGCACACACACCCCATCCCACCCCGCCAAGCTGGGCATCTGTGTTTTTAGAGGGAATGCAACTTCATTCAGCACAAGCTGCAACCCTATTCCTTGATCTGCCTTTCAACTAACCAGGAGCATCTCTGGCATGTCTGGTTTAAGTTTCAGTTCATTCACCCTCATCCACTTCATTATTGACATCAGACAGTTTCATAGAGACAGTTCCTCAGGTTTTAAATGCCAAGGAGAGATGGTTAGGTCTCATCTACAATACATACTGGTGATGCCAGCCTCTCAGATTCTGGACAACTTTTCCTAGAGGTTTCATGTAGATGTTAAATAAGGTGGAGACAAAACAGAACCCTGAAGGACCCCACAGGCCAGATTAGCTTGGCTTAAATTTTAGTTGGCTGATGACCTCTCCCGTTAGTTTCATGTAGATGTTAAATGGCATAGAGGACAAGATGCACCCTGAGGGACCACATAGGCCAGTGGGCTTGGTGTCAAACAGGAGTCCCCCAGCAACACCTGATTTCTCCCTCCCACAAAGGTCTGGAGCCACCATAAAACAGTGCCTCCAGGTCCCATCCCAGCATGACAGGCTAGATTCATACTGTGGTCATAGTACTTAAAGGCCATGGAGAGGACCATAGAACAAACAGGACACATTTTTGTGCCTTTCTCAGCATTCTATGAAGGCAGCCAAGGTAGTCTCCATCCCATAACCAGGCCTGAGCTAGATTGAAAGGGATGTAGATAAACCTGTCACGTTCTGGAACCCATGAAGCTGAGAAACTGCAAGCCACTCCAATACCTTGCCCAAGAATGAGATATTAGAAAGCATGCCTGGAAGTAACCCAGTGTAGTCCAAAGATGTGACAAAAATAGGTCTCGATAAATTAAGCTGGTCTTGGAGGTTGAGCAAAAAGCTGTCCAATAGCCTAATTCAGAGAGTTGATTGCAAAAGCTGTCCCGTAGCGTACTTCAGGTAAAGAACCTGAGGTCCACCAGATGCCATTGGGCTGACTCCTGAGCTTGGATTCCAATCACAAGTGGAATGCCACAGGTTTGTTACCCTGGCCCAAGATGTGCACTTGTTGGATATGGCCAGCTTAGAACTACTGCGTGCTGTGTGTTTCCCTAGGCCAATTTACATTGGTTAGCAAAAACCAGATGTCCCCTTCCCCTTTTGAAATTTAATTAAGCTGCAGAAACATATGTACAATGGGGAGGGACCTCTTAATGGGGAAGAGGTTCTGCATCTGATCCATGACAGAGACTAGACAGATATCTAGTCTCATGCATTCCCAAACGCATCTGGTGGGGCCACTGTGAGATACAGGAAGCTGGACTAGATGGGCCTTTGGCCAGATCCAGCATGGCTCTTCTTATGTTCTTATGTTCATGGGAAGCCCAGCCTCCTGCAAGCCTTGCTCTGTGCTACCCTAAAGGGAATCCCTGCTCTCTTCCACCACTGGATGCCTTGAGAGAGCATTGTCCTCCTGGCTTTCCTCCTCTTTCTCCTCCTCCCTGTCTCCCCACATAAATCAAGGCTTGTAAGTCCTGTGTCTTTCCCTTCCCTTGTGCTGAGGATGTGGGTCTGTTTGGGTCTGTGTACCCCAAGGCCTATGAGGAGGATCTTGGGAAAAGCAGATCCTCTCCCCACCTGGCAGGAGGTACACGACAATATATGTGTGGTTTGGAAGGAACCGATGCAGACTGGGAATCAGAGGCTATGGACATGGAGTGGGAAGATAGAGGCTGGGCTGACTTGGGGGAGTGTGGGAGTTGGATGCCATTGGAAATCTCTTGTTTCTTGGCCAAACACTGACTTCTTTGTGGGCTGATGTTTGGAGTTTATGAAGTTAATGCTGTAACAGATCCTTCTGTCATCCATACTCTCTCCTCAGGACTACATTGTGGATGCATTACTTACTTTATTTTTTGTGCTACAAGGATTGTTTCAGATCTTGTCCGCCAAAATGTCAGCAGTAAAAGAGGCGAACTGAAATAAAAGATGGTATTTCTTGCCTGCAGTAATTGAGTGTACTAAGAAAAAAAATGACAGTGTCAAAGTTAAAGTTCCAACCTGTTTCTGGGTTGATTTATTGGATTTAAACATTGTTTCATATAAAAACACCTGTTTGGAGGGGGTGGCTTCCTATTAGCATTCCAAAGCCTTCAGTGGCCAGGAACATAAGGGATAAAAATATACTCATTCTAAAATGCTTTTTATACTTGAGAAACTGTTTGAAAAGTCATGCTCTAAAATGTTTTTAAAACCCCCTTTTTAAACAAAATAGTTCTGAATGCATTAGTATTCAGAACTGCTTTCACACATCTTGATTTATACTGGAGTGCTACTTTCTTGAGAAGTCCTTCACAAATGCTGATCCGTATGAGCAAGGCAATTTTTTATTAAGAGAGCAAAGAAGAAAGCATTGTAACCGACTTCAGTTTAAATAGAAAATGGGAGCATTAAAAAGGTCAAAAAGTATACTTGCTCTTAAAAGCTTCCCATCTTGTTCCGCACACAGGATTCCTTCACACATCCATGTGTGTGTGTTGTGTTGTTACAGTCGTGACTGACTCTTCGTGACCCCATGACCATGGAGTTTTCTTGGCAGGAATACTGGAGTGGTTTGCCAGTTCCTACTCCAGTCACCTACAGCACCTGGTATTCCCTGGTGGTCTCCCATCCAAGTACTAACCAGGGCCGAACCTGCTTAGCTTCCAAAATCAGCGAGATCGGATCACACATCCATATTCCTATCCTAACTCCTATGAACTGCAGAATCAAAGTGATGACTTCCCCTTGTGAAACAACCATACTGCTCATACCTCCAGAGCTTGGGGCGTGGGAGTATGGGAGTAGGATCACACTTCTGGACTACAGCTAGTTAGGGGATTCTGCGAATTTTAATCTAAAATGTCCCCCCGCCCCAAGCCATGCTAACATCATAGACAAGATGTTCACATGATCTGATGCCGATTATTTTCAAAGTGAGGGATGCCTCCTGCCTGTTGACCCTCGTGTCCTATTACACAAGTTAAGATTCATCTCTGGATAACTGATGCATTAAGTAAGCAAATAGCTGGCTATACAAGAGTTTCCACCCACCCCAGCCACACAGATCTTAGTTTAGCTATAAAGCATTTTCCAGGCTCTGTACTGAGCAGGCACTTAGGCTCCCTATCTAACACTGGCTATGGTCAGCTTTCTTTTCCCTATGAAACCTTTAGACTTGCCACTTTGCTTTGGGCTTGCATCTCAGGGCTGTGTGTGTGCGCAAGGCACTTGTGAACTCTATGGCTGTAGATGTCGTGCTATCCAGCAATAAAGCCCCCCCTATAATGACAAAGCTCTTAGGAAAAACCCTCCCTTTGATCTAATTTACCTCTTGCATCCATTGATTTCCCTTAATAGAATAATGTGGTATCATACAGATAGCTTGCCACCTTCTCAGCCAGCGCTGAATGGAAGTTCTTGAGTGACTTAGGGCGTTTATACACGACCCCTAAGCTCCGCTGCAAATGGCTGCAAGGTCCGGACCTTAAAAATGTTTACCCACCAGCTCCGGATTTTGCAGACAATTAAGTGCGACCCCGCCCACTTTAGCAAGACCAAACAGCAGTTTTCTTGTACCTGCTTTTTGGAGGTGACAAATATTTGATCCGGTGTAAGGATAGCGAGTGCGGGGCTCTCCTGGCTTCCGTTTGTTCTTTTTTTGCGCCCCACCCCTTTTAAGAGATCTGAATGCTGCCCGGAACAAAACGGAGGTAAGAAGGCATTCTTTTCTTTCTTTTTTCTCCCTCCCTCACGCAGCCAGCAACCAGGAAGTGCGGAGGGGGGTGGGGACAGAGGAAGAGCGAGGAACCCCTAAGATCTCTGGTCCGAATTTAAGTGGCCAGCGGATCTTAGGGGTCGTGTAAAAAGGCCCTTAAGCCTCAAATTAAGCTGCCAATGAGCTGCATGTAATTGCAATTGTGTCCATATTTGCTCTAATACAGTGGTTCTCAGCCTTGGGTAACTCAGGTCTTCTTAGACTGCAAATACTGTTCCAGAACCTTCACCCAGCACAGCTGTTCTGCTCAATGGAGGAATCCAGATCAAAGCATCAACGCTCAAGCCTACCAATACCTTTCTGAATTCTGTTTCTGTGTTCCAGGCTTTGAGCACTTTGACCCAATTTTGTGTCACCTGCAAATTTGATACGCTTTTCCTGCACGCTGTCATCCAAGTCATTAATGAAAATGCTAAAGAGCACTGGTCCCAGGACTGAGATTTGTGGTACCCCAGCTGTTACCTTTTCCCAGTTTGAGAAGGAACACCCTCTGACTGTGATGCTGAAGCCACCTGGGAGTTTTTCTATCTAGACCACATGATAGCCCTCCTCCAATCCTCCAGTACCTCATCCATCCCCCATGATTTCAAGAAAATGAAACACCACACATCAGAGTTCTTCAACCAACTCCTTCAATACTCTTGGATACAATTAATTGGACCCTAGAGATCTGAATTTGTTCAAAGCAATCAGGTATTCCATGGCTGTTCGTCAATCTCAACACTTCTAAATATGATGCACAAGAAGGTCCACATACAGTTTGCTGCAGACAAGCAGATTAAGGACATGGATTTCTGGAACCGTGTTCTATGGTCCTATGAGACCAAGAGAAAGGCTTGGGTTCAGATGGTGTCAAGCATGTGTGGTGGCAACCAGGTGAGGAGTACAAAGACAAGTGTGTTGTGCCTACAGTTAAGCATGGTGGTGGGAGTGTCATGGTTTGGGGCTGCATGGGTTTTGCCGGCAATGGGGAGCTCGATTTCATTGAGGGAACCATGAATGCCAACATGTACTGTGACATACTAAAGCAGAGTGTAATCCCCTCCATTCGGAAACTGGTCCGCAGGGCAGTATTCCAACATAACAATTCCAAAATGACCACCGGCTTGCTAAAGAAGTTGAGGGTCAAGGTAATGGACTGGCCAAGCATGTATCCAGACCTAAAGCCTATTGAGCATTTGTGGGGCATCCTGAAATGGAAGGTGGAGGTAGGCAAGGTTTCTAATATCTACCAGCTCTGTGATGTCATCATGGAGGAGTGGCCAAGGACTCCAGTGGCAACCTGTGAAGCTCTGGTGAACTCTGTGCCCAAGAGGGTTAACACAGTGCTGGAAAATAATGGTGGCCACACAAAATATTGACACTGTCCAATTTGGACGTTGTCACTTAGAGGTGTACTCACTTTTGTTGCCAGCAGTTTAGACATTAGTGGCTGTGTGTTGCATTATTTTGAGGGGACAGCATATTTATAATGTTATGCAAGCTGTGTATTCACTGCTTTATGTTGTAACTGAGTGTCATTTCTTCAGTGTTGTCACATGAAAAAATATACTAAAATATTTATGAAATGTGAGGGGGTATATTCACTTCTGTGATACAGTATATTGTATACAAGGCTCTTTCAAAAGATGTGATAATGTCCAGTTAACTTAAAAGAGTAGACAGAAAGGGTAAATTTGTGGACTTGGAAGCATTGATTTAGCAGTTGTGGGAAGCAGGATTAGATCTTTGGGTGGTTGGCTAGATACCTGGATGAATGGAAGGATGGGATACACCTTTAGATTTATCCAACATAAGCCTTCTTAGATACTTATGAGTAGGTATATTGTACAGGAGCATCCTTGAACAACAACCAAATGTGAACCATCTGGAAGATGTGTGTGTAATGAAAATGAAGGACTATGCTACAGCTGATCCAAGATCCATTCAAAGCCACATAATTCTTGTGAACATCCCATACTTTTTGATGGTCAGCTTTAAAAGTGAATGACATGGAAAGTATGGTTGTTCCCAGCAGTTGTGCTGTGCTAATGAAGAAAAGCCATTTACTTGCAAAGAGCTCCTTGGCTCCATTTTCTCTTCATTTTGAGTTAAACTTGTGTTTGGCACCTGTGCTGGACTCCAGCGGGCACTGTGCCACATGGAAAGGCACAATGCCACCCTGGACAGATGGGAAGAGGAGTTGCCATGCCTAGGAGGCTAAGATAGGCACCAAGAGGGTCAGGTTTCTCTCCAAGAATGTTGAAACATCAGCACATGTAGATCCTTGGTATCGGAGGCACACACATGTTTTTTGGCAGCTGCAGAGCTTCCTGCTGAACGTCTTGGCATGGGCTGCAAGGAAATTCAGTGTTTTTTCATGGCTTCCGTGGCTTTCCACACCCCGGGAACACATATAATTTTTGCCATCGTTGCCTGATGCCTATAAACAGAAAAGGAACTGTAGTTTGCAAATTGGACTTTCTTAAATAATAGATGAAGAACTGTTAAAATGCCATCATAGCTTTCACGGACTATGACTCTTTTATTAGTTAATGGTTGGTTTATTCTGGTCAGAGAGCACTAGAAAGTGTGGTTTGGCATTCAATGCAAGCAGTAAATGTCACAATTTAAAACTTCGCTTTAGTTCTTTCTCCTGCTTTAATATTTTCTAAAGAAAGTGACACATAATTATCTTCTCTTCAGGTAATGAGGAATTTTGGACCATCCCATATATACAAACAGAAGTAATATATTTATTTATTTATTTATTTATTTATTTATAATTAATTAACACAAATGCAAACAAATAAACCCATACATACACAACTTAGGGCATTCCTTTATTTTTGCCGAAGGGCAATACAACACAGTTTATTTCCATTTGTTTATCTTTCCTCTCCCCCCTTTACAGTAAAGGTTTTCTGTTTCGCCCATTACAGCGCGGTGCTTTTCACATTTGAATAGCTGCATCAATATGAATCCTTTATAAGAACTTTAAAAAACAAACTTTGCCAAGCTGCAGAATACAGAAGCTAATTCACAACTGCAGTACTCAGTGGCCTCATGAATAAGGGAGACTGTGTGGCTGACACTTTGAAGCTGTAGCTGTTAAACCATACAGAATATTTACCTCAATAAATCATTATAAGAAACTAAGGTACAATTATACCCACGGAGAAGTAAAATTCAAAACATTGATTTATGTGGTTCAGTTGCCTGTTCTCTTTTCCATCATGTTTTGAATTTTATGAATGCTTGTCATCTTTGGCTGTTTCCATGTGTCTTTAAACTAATGGGTCCTGCCGTTCTTTCTTTCTTTCTTTCTTTCTTTCTTTTTTAACATTGCTCATTAAGGTTGTTATTTTACTTTGACATCTAGGCATGATTTGCACAGTGTACAAACTTTTACATCTAAAGTTAACTGTACCTTAAGGTGTACACCAAAAAAATAAATTAAATGGAAAATGTGATTAATTTATTGCAGAATCTATGAGCAGCTACTCAACATAAGAACATAAGAACATAAGAAGAGCCATGCTGGATCAGGCCAAAGGCCCATCTAGTCCAGCTTCCTGTATCTCACAGCGGCCCCACCAGATGTGTTTGGGAGTGCATGAGACTAGATATCTGTCTCCTGATACCACTCTCCTGCATCTGGCCCTTGAAGTACCCTGGTTTAAACCCTGGAGGTTACACATCTCCATCATGGTTTGTAACCTGTGATGGACTTTTCCTCCAGGAATCTGTCCAATCCCCTTTTGAAGGCATCCAGGTCAGATGCCATCACCACATTGTGTGGCAGGGAGTTCCATAGACTTACAACGCGCTGGGTGAAAAAATATTTTCTTTTGTCAGTTCTTACTCTCCCAGCCCTCAATTTGAGTGTATGTCCCCTAGTTCTGGTATTTTGGGAGAGGGAGAAGAGCTTCCCTCTATCCACTTTACTCATACCCTGCATTATTTTGTATGTCTCAATCATATCCCCCCTCAATCGCCTTTTTTCCAGACTAAAGAGGCCCAAATGTTTTAGCCTTTCTTCATAAGGGAGGTGCCCCAGCCCAGTAATCATTTTAGTCGCTCTCTTCTGCACCTTTTCCAGTTCCACTATGTCTTTCTTGAGATGCGGTGACCAGAATTGTACACAATACTCCAGGTGGGGCCTTACTATTGTTTTGTATAATGGCATTATAATGTTGGCTGTTTTATTTTCAATCCCCTTTTTGATAATCCCTAGCATGGAATTGGCCTTCTTCACCGCTGCCACACATTGGGGAGACACCTTCATGGAGCTGTCCACCAACACACCAAGATCTCTTTCCTGATCCGTCACGGATAACTCAGAGCCCATGAGTTGATAGATGAAGTTTGGATTTTTTGCCCCAATATGCATTACTTTACATTTGGTTACATTAAAACGCATTTGCCATTTCTCAGCCCATTCCCCCAGTTTGGAGAGATCCTTCTGGAGCTCTTCACAATCTTCTCTGGTTTTTACCACACGGAAAAGTTTTGTGTCATCGGCAAACTTGGCCACCTCACTGTTTATCCCTGTCTCCAGGTCATTTATGAACAGATTGAAAAGCACCGGTCCCAGGACAGAGCCCTGGGGCACACCGCTTTTCACTTCTCTCCATTGTGAAAATTTCCCATTGACACCTACTCTTTGTTTCCGGAATCTCAACCAGTTCTCAATCCATAAGAGGACCTGCCCTCTTATCCCCTGACTGTGCAATTTTCTCAGCAGCCTTTGGTGAGGGACTGTGTCAAAAGCCTTTTGAAAATCCAGATAGACTATATCAACCGGTTCACCCAAATCCACGTGCCTGTTGACCTTTTCAAAAAATTCTAAGAGGTTTGTCAGACAAGATTTACCCTTACAGAAGCCATGCTGATTTTCTCTCAGCAAGGTTTGTTCTTTTATGTGTTTTAGGATTTTCTCTTGGATGAGGCTTTCCACCATCTTCCCTGGGACAGATGTAAGGCTAACCGGCCTGTAGTTTCCTGGGTCCCCCCTCCTTCCTTTTTTAAAAATTGGTGTGACATCTGCTATCCTCCAGTCCTCCGGCACTGTGGCCGTTTTAAGAGACAAGTTGCATATAACCGTTAAGAGATCTGCAATTTCATTTCTCAGTTCCCTAATAACCCTTGGGTGGATGCCATCTGGGCCAGGTGACTTGTTAATCCTCAATTTATCAATTAGTCCTAAAACCTCCTCTCTTTTAACCTGTATTTGATTTAATTCTTTAGTCAAGAGGGGCGGCTCGGGCAGCGGAATCCGCTCCTCTGTTGTGAAGACAGACGCAAAGAACTCATTCAATTTCTCTGCAATGTCCAAGTCTTCCTTAACCTCCCCTTTTCCTCCCTCACCATCCAGAGGGCCATCTGGTTCTCTGGCAGGTTTTCTACTTCTAACATATTTAAAGAAGCTTTTATTATTACCCTTTATATTGCTAGCCATTCGTTCCTCAAAGTCTTTCTTTGCCTCCCTTATCATCTTCTTACATTTCTTTTGCCAGAGTTTGTGATCCTTTTTATTTTCCTCATTTGGGGAGGATTTCCATTTACAGAAGGACCTCTCCTTGCGCTTTAGAGCCTCTCTAACTCCACTCGTTAACCATGCCAGTGTCCTCTTGGACTTAAATGAGCTCTTCTTTCTTTGTGGTATGCACTTGTGCTGGGCCTCTATTATTGTTGTTTTAAACAGGCTCCATGCACTCTGAAGAGATTGGATTCTTCTAACCTTCCCCTTCAGTTTCTCTCTAACTAGTTTCCTCATCTGAGGGAAGTTTGCCCTTCGAAAATCAAGGGTTTTTATGTCTGATTTGGTTGACACTCTTCCTCCGACATGCATGGCAAAGGTAATAGCAGCATGGTCACTGTTCCCCAGAGGCTCAGTGACATTCACACCTCTGACCAGGTCCTGAGTATCACACAATATTAGATCCAGAGTTGCCTGTTCTCGGGTGGGCTCCGTGACAAGTTGCTCTAAGGCACAGTCATTCAGCAAGTCGAGAAACCCAGTTTCTCTTTCTTGCCCGGAGCTCGCATTGGCCCAGTCAATGTGGGGATAATTGAAGTCCCCCATGATTACTATCCTATCCCTTTTAGCCACTTCCATGATTTCTCTCCTCATTTCAAGGTCCCCCTCAAGTTTCTGATCTGGTGGACGATAGAATACTCCAACGATCACATCACTCCTTGGACCTGGTAGTTTAACCCACAGTGATTCTATGGTGGAGTCAGACCCTCTGTCAATCTCCATTCTGCTGGATTTTACGCCTTCTTTGACATAGATGGCCACTCCTCCTCCAACCCGCCCCCCTCTATCTCTTCTATAGAGTTTATAGCCTGGGATTGCTGTATCCCACTGGTTCTCCGCATTCCACCAGGTTTCTGTTATGGCTATTATATCAATGTTATCCCTAGCTGCCAAATGTTCAAGTTCTCCCATCTTTGCTCGGAGGCTTCGAGCATTGGCGTAGAAGCACCTGTACAGTGGGTCCCGCAACAACAGCTGCTGCCTTGTTCTATTCGCCCCACAGCTTTTATTTTCAGTAGATGAACTGTCACATTCCGTTATTCTCCCGGTGCTAATACCTATACCTGCTATGTCTTCTCTATGTGATTCTCTACCCTCTCCAACCTCATTCCCCGAGGATGAGGTGTTCCGAATCGGATGCCACTCAGCTCCTGTCGGCTTTCCCCCAGTTATCAGTTTAAAAGCTGCTCTGCTGCCTTTTTGAGGTTGAGTGCCAGCAATCTGGTCCCATCATGATTCAAGTGCAACCCATCCCTCCTGAACAGGTTTGGCTTGTCCCAAAATGTTCTCCAGTTCCTGACAAATCTAAAGCCCTCCTCTCGACACCATCGCCTCATCCACGCATTGAGGCTTTGGTTCCAATCATTTGCGTTGGGATACCATGTTTGCTGAGGACTTTGTTTGGCAAACAAAAATTTCCAAATCGTGATGGTCTTAAACAAAGAAGCTAGATTGTGTTCACATTATGTTTAAATGAGTGATGCAACGGTCTGCTACAACCCTATTTATTCTTATTCTTATTCTAAAATATACACCCTGTTTTTAGGCTCAATAAGCATTCCCAGGGCAATTTACAGAAAATAAGAACACAACACTCATGATCCAAATATGATGTTGAGCCAGAACAATAAAATCATGGATCTATGAATGTTCCCTGCCAGCACACCTGCTCCTTGAGATGTCAGGAGGTGGGATCACCAGTGTTCCAAGACCAGTACATGGCCAGCTGTGGATTTTGGAGGGCAGCACTTGATTCCATGGCCTAGACCGTGATGGTGAACTTTTTAGAGAATGAGTGCCCAAACTGCAATTCAAAACCCACTAATTTTTCACAAAGTTTTTGATAAATTTGATAAAATTTCACAAATTTTGGATAAAAATACATCCGCTTGTGAATTAAATCCCTTGATCCAGTCTACAGTCACATGTCATATCTGATTTGCAGCTTTTCAGATACTGTTATCTGGTGCAGTCTATGCCCTACAGTAGGAGATGGTACATTTTATTTTTTTAGTTTGGATAATTTTTGGATCTCCTTTTCCCTTATTCTTTTTTCCTGTTAACTTCATATATTGTAGGGCCACAGCACCCAAAGGGGATAATTTTCAAGCCCCCTTTTCCCTGTGGATGGTGAAAACCTCCAGTATAGACTATAGCAGTGATGGCCAACCTTTAGAGGCCAAGTGCCCAAACTGCAATTCAAAACCCACTAATTTTTCTCCAAGTGCCAATACAGCCATTTAACCTGAATACAGGTGGCTGTAAAGGGGCGATGTCGGGTGCCCACAGAAATGGCTCCGAGTGTCACCTTTGACACCCGTGCCATAGGTTCGCCAACACTGGCCTAGACCCTCCACCCCACACAACATTTTCCCTTATATAATTGGTGTTTTTAAAACTAAATCCCCATGCACCTTGTAGTAGCCTTTTAAAACATTTATTTTTGAGAGGTGTGAAGGGTCCAGGAATGCAGAGGGCTCCTCCAACAGCAAAGTTGTCCCTCATACATCCAGAGAACACAAGGTGAATTTTTGCCCATTCCCCCCCCCCCATAAAAATACTATGCTGTATAGTTTTGGGGGGTGTATAGGGATTCTAGGAGGGGCGGGGGTGCTCCTCTTTTAACGACAACTGCTTGAGCACCCTGGACGCACGAACTGTCCACTAGCTACGTCTCTGCCTTACTAAGAGTGAGCTTAATATATTGGCTCTTGTCTATTCTCATCCCTTACTTCTTCCAGAGGCTTTTTCAAGCTACTTCTCTGCCTCCGTTGACTCCAGCATTAGAGATACACGAGATGGCTGTTGTTCACATATGATGACCAAACTCCAGGCAGAAGTGTCATTTATTTTGTATGGAGGGGATTCACATCTCTTATTTATTTGTTTTAATAAAAATTAAAATTAAAGGATATGAGTTAAAGGGGATACATTCAAACTGGATTCTCCATATAGCTATGACAGAAAGTCAAATGAATGAGCTCAAAAGCGCTGTACTATCTTTCAGAGCATTCATATACGGAAAAGCTAAACTGATTTGTATGCTGCTCCGTTGGCCATGAATGAGGAACGGAGAATTCAAGGACCCTCAGCTCGATACAGCTGTACTTAAACTGTCTTAGTTGAAGCTAATGGGACCAAAATTATCTTTAGTACAAACCTAGAAGTAGATGCATTAGATGAATTGTGAATGCTCCCCACCCCCGCCCCCATGCCTGGCATTTTTAAATATTTGGTTTCACAATAACAAGAATATGTTTAGAATTCCTTTGGCTGCTTCGGTTGCAATTAACAGAGAAATTGTTTCTTTTGTTATCCAAAGACTTCAAAGTACCCAATGTCCTTTGTGATATATGCTGCACACACAAATGTGGGCAGACTGAAATAAGACTGGTACCCATTCTTCTGGACCAAAACATTCCAACTCCTTTTTTTGACATGACATTTCCTAGTTTCCTCTGGGCCAGCGATGGACAAAGTGCAGCCTAGCTAATGTTGTTAGACTGTTGTTCCTGCCCATCATTGCCAATAAAGCTCATGCTGAAGAAAGCTCGGAAATACCGTACAGTGATACCTGGAGGGCCACATTTTGCTCGTCCTTGCTTGAGAGAAATGGACTGGCACAACTGATAATGGCTGTTAATGGATATCAGCCACAACATGCAAAAATAAAGCCTCCACAAAGCGATAATGCTGTTTTGTTGTGAGTCAAACAACTTAGTGTAGTTATAACTTTGTGTGTCCCAAATATCGGGCTGGCAAATGATGAGGACTGAATGCTGAATTAGATAAAGCCTTTGGCCTAATCCAGCAAGTGCAATATTGTAGTCTTGCTGCAGATATGCTCTTGGTTTGCCTTCAAATCCTGGGGCAAGGTTAGATGTTAAATACATTCAAGATAAATTATCCCATTAGATATTCCCTTGCTCACACAAACAGGACAACAGCCAGCCTTCCTTGGCCCAGGCAAGGGAGACAATTGCATTTCTAGGTGGAACTTCAGATTAACAAATGGGAAATCTTTGCTTTCCTCATAACATAAAATTAACTACACAACATTTCACCAGCTCCTCAAGTCCAAACCTAGGGTCTAGGCAAATTAATACTTGACACTACGACCCCTCTAGTTTCTGAGTCAGTGGACATGCTGGTTGTAAGATTCTGGGAGTTGTAGTCTGGCAAATAACTTTTTGAAACTCTGCCCAAGAAGAGCTAACAAGGATGGGTTGCCCTTTTTGTCTCAGCAGAGAGGTTTAGAAAAACAAGCACTTACTAGGCTGAAATGCTAACTTGACATCCTCTCCAGTCCGCTAAAAACAGTTTGTGAATTGGGCACAGGGATGTTGTTATGATCTGGACGCAACACAGATTGGTGCTTAGGTTTCTAAGTTCAGTTCAGTTTGTGTGTGTGTCGGTTTTGTCCTGTGACACAGCAGGTCCACCAAATTACCATATTTTTCAATCTATAAGCTGCCCCTTTGTATAAGATCACCCCCACTTCTCCAACTCAGAATTACATTTTCACAACAGCGTGGTTCTCCCCTCGGTTTGTTAGACATTTAGTCTAACAAACTTTAGACAAAAGTATAGTCTTATAAACAGAAAAATACTGTATGTCCAACAGGGCATTTACCCTCACCATCTGTAGACCATCATTTTGTTGCCAGCCAGAATTATGGTGGTTCAGACTCGGAATAGCAGCACAAAGACTACCCTGTCAACCTATAGTCCATGGATCACAGCCCTGTAACACTGAGTACCAGGAACACTCTATCTGGACAATTGTTTGAAATGTTGTCTTTTTAGACCAAAACTCCATGTTGCCAGTCAACATGGCTGCTTCTGACAAAGTGTGCTGTAATCTACCACAGTGTAACCCAAGTCTTCACTGTTGTAGTCCAAAAGATCCCATAACTTTACCCAAGCTCTGGTCTGAAGGCATAGAGAGTGTTACATAGCTTGCCTGAGGCCACATAGTAAGTTCAAGGCAGAGTTAAAAATCCAACTAAAGACTTCCTCAGGAGTAGATCTGAATCCCTATGGGCCTTTTCACACGACCCCTAAGATCCGCTGGCCACTTAAATTCGGACCAGAGATCTTAGGGTTTCGTCGCTCTTCCTGTGTCCCCACCCCTCCGCACTTCCTGGCTGCTGGCTGCGTGAGGGGAGGGAGAAAAAGAGAAAGAAAAGCATGCCGCTCACCTCCGTTCTGCCTCTCGCTCTTACCGGCAACATTCCAGTCTCTGTAAAGTAGCTCTTAAAGGGGCGGGAGCCAAAAAAAACAACAAACAGAAGCGAGGAGAGCCCCACACTCACTATCATTACACCGCATCAAGGAATTTTCACCTCCAAAGAGCAGGTACTTGAAAGGTGTGCTGGGACGCGCTAAAGTGGGCGTGGTCGCACCTAATTTCCTGTAAACTCCGGAGCTGGTGGGGAAACATTTTTAAGCTCCGGAGCTGGGAGCCATTTGCCCCGGAGTTTAGGGGTCGTGTATAAACACCCTATATGCTTCAGTTCAGAGGTCAGATTTCTCCTCTGTACCACTCACTCCCTTGACACTGTGGTCATCAGCTTCCCCTGCACTTAGGGATTGTTCATGCTACTCTCGTGTGTTTCCAGTTCTGAATGACATTTGTTCTTGCTAAATCACAGGGTTCAATGCTGAGGGGCTGCTGTTATAAATCGAATGGCCCTGTGTATTAAGTGTTTGTGCCAAAGGTGAAAATATCTTTGCTTTATGTACCGCCCCCTATTTGTTCTGGATGATGTTGCTTCTGTTATTCTAATCCACTTCCATTGTTCTTAAGTACTCAGTGTGGGTGTAGTGGATGTAGTAACAGACTAGGATTCAGTTAGCTTGGGTTCAGTTCTCCAGCTCTGCAGTGGAAACTCACTCAGGGCTGTGTGGAACTGGAAAAACCATTCCTTAAATACCTCACTCACCTTGAAACCCTATTAAGGTTGTTATAAATCATTTCTGACTTGATGCCATATAACAACAAACCATTGTTCCTATATTTGTAATTTTATATTTTTATGGTAAGAAGACTAGGTTTCTTCATGACTTCACTTTGAATTATAGTGTACAAATCCTTTTCAACTGTGCTGAAGCTTCCCTTGCTGAATATTGTTTGCGTCTCCCACTGAACACTGAAATTTTGTCTGTTTTCAACATTTTACTCCACATATATTATTATTATTATTATTATTATATAAAATATTATATATTTATGTATATATTTATATATAAAAAACTTTAATGGGTGATTTTAGAGACTGCAGGGTCTGGCTCCCCCAAAAAAGATTTTTCAAACAGCAATGAAAACATCTGAAAAAACATTATTTTTGAGGTTTCCATATAAAACGTAGAAGGGAACGGTGCCAGATATTTAACTGCAGTTTGGTAATATTCCAGCGACTACATATAGTTCTGTTTATTTTGTCCAGCAATGTAGTTTGAAAGCACAGTTAACTTTTCAAAATGAAATTTAGCAAACCAAGCCACCTGCGTGGGTTTGCTAGGAAGAGGGCTTTTTTGGATGACAGTTCCCAGAAGTCATTCCTGAATCCTGACCATTCTGGGAGTTATTGCACCAAGAGGGACTTTTCCAAGCTGCACTCGCCTTTGGAGAACTCCAGCAGAAACACATCCCTGCTTATGGTAGAAATGAAAGTCTGGGAAAGACGGTAGATAAAACTGGTTGCCCTACCGGCACACACTGCTCAGCACCCTGCTGTTTTCACTCTCCTGCAATCTGAACTGGAACACATCAGAATGCAACGTCAAAGATTCCACTGCCGATATTGGCAGCAAACCTCCTGCCCCAGGTTCCTGTCCCCTCCGGTCAATGCAGCATCCTCAGTTCCACTACCCCATGGCAAAAAAAGTAATGTTGATTAATGGGAAAATATCAGGACCATGATCCTTTAAACAGTGTCTGCAAAATAAATAAATAAATAAATAAATCAAAACCACTCTTCAGATCGAGATGAAGAACATCTTTTAATTTTGAGGAAAGAAACAAGAAAAAAGAACACATTGAGATCCCAATGAAAAGGTCTTTGAAAAACATCAGATCTCCTTCCTTGAAAAGGTGCATTATGTTTAATGCATAGCTGGGAGTATATGTCTAAAAAACAAACAGCCCCAAAGCTATACCAGCAAAGGGCTTTTTAAGAAGGAGGCTATAAAATTAAAAAAAAATTGGCAAGGCTGGGTCTGTTTTGCTTGTTATGCCCAAGCCATTAAATTGGGTAATGTAGAAAAACAATTATTTGCATCTTAATTATCTGAAACTTCTTTATATTCCAGAGAAACTGTGTACGCCTCGGGATTCTTTGTGAAGCCAGCAGTGAGAAGTGTGCTGAAAGAGACCCTACTGCCAGGCAGATGGGAACCCCTTATATCTGAGCGGGATGAGAATCTGTTTCCAGTTTGTCCTGCCTCCTCTCACTGCACTACCATGCCGTGGGTCATGCCCAAGTGTCACTGTTTCTTCCCCAACCTGAGCAAAAGCTACTTCACATAAATAGCAGTGTTACTTTATTTACCTCTAACCTTCCAGCAGAATTGCAAGGTAGTTTATACTGCATATGAATCAATGTGTTATAGCGAAGGACTGGCGACTCCGTGGGTCTCTGGATGTTGACATAATGCTGCTTCCATCAACTTTCACCATTGGTTATAGTGGTAGCAGGCTGGACTGTTGGGAATTACATTCAAAAAACTCTGGAGGGTCAGAAGTATCCTAGCCTTGGTTGGACGGACTGAATGCAGACATGGGCTCCAACCCAATATGCATTTTGCCTCTTGAACTATGTAAGTCGCAAGGTCTAGGACTACACTGTAGGAGTGGGAAGCTGCAGGCCGAATTCATTTTCAGAGCTGAAAATCATTAGGTAATCTTCAGTGACTATTTCTCAGACCAATGGTTACCAGATGTAGGTCCCCAGATGTAGTGAACCTTCAGTTCCCAGAATTTCTGACCACTGATTCCTCTGGCCACAACGGCCACTGGCCCGTTCAATCCAGAAAGGCTCGTACATCCTGGAAGAATCATTAGAAACAGGTTTTACCATGGAGTGACAGCAGCTCCTGAATTCCAGAAGAGGGGTAAGATTGGTCCAAGTAGCTGCCTCAGTCCCCTCATTAGCTTTCCAGAGGATGAGTTTATTTCCTCTGCATATTCAAAGGAGAAAAGAGGGGTCACTCAACATGATGGGACTGTGTTCTGTTTTGCTTAGGAACACTGAGTTGGTGGGCAATGATCTCCATTTAATTCTAAAATGATTTTTTTTTGCAGTTCCCCAAATATATCACTTCAAAGCAGTAGGGGAAAAAAACAAAGAAACATAAAGGCTTCAATCTTAAGAGCTCTTGCTAGTAAACTCTGTCCAGATGACGCATTTGCACAGACACTCATCTAAGAAGGCAGTCATCAACATTAAAATGCAACTAGCTCCCAAAAACTACTCATATGACACAGACATCAACTTTGTATTGATATTATTGTTAAAATCAAACTTTAAAGAAATATTAGGAAAAAGAAATATTTATTTATTTATTTATTTTTAAATTTAACCCAATCATTTGGCTAGACCACTACTCTGGGCAGCTTACAATAAAATAATGTAAACATATATTAAAACTGCAGTAGCAAACTAATAAAACATCACACAAAACCAACTCTCCAAAAATAAAAACATTTCAATAAAAATGTGCAGAAGACTGCAGCAAAACAGGCAGTTATTCCAAAATGCATGGAATAAAAGTTACACTATGTATGCATGAGAGAAATGTGCAGGCCCAATTTATTTATTTGATATATTTATGAATGGCACCTTTTGCTTAACATGAAGGCAGGCAGGTTTGCTTCCTGTCTATTGGCAAAGAATGTAGGAACAATGAATCGGAAAACAGAACCTATTTCCTGGAACTCTTAACACAATAAATTACACTAGACTGGGCTCACTGAATCAGTGGGGATTTCGTCAGTCAAGTCCTATGTAATTTTTATTCGTTCAAATGCACCTATTCTCATTGCAATTTACTATGCTAAAGTCACAGCCACAGTTGGCAAATTTGAATCAACTGAACTCGTAGAAGTGTTGCCCCAGGAAATTCTCACTGATTCAATGGCCCTACTCTAGTACACCCTGCTTGGCTAAGCAACAGGATTTCAGCCATTCTGCCTATCCAGTCTCTGCATGTTGTAATCCAACCCAGGTCCCCCTAAATGTTCCTGCCTCAGCTCTTGAGTGAGCCGCCCCTGTCTGAGGCAGGGTCTCCCAAACTTTGGGTCCCCAGATGTTCTTGAACCAGAAGCCTTCACCACTAGCTGTGCTTTACAGGCTTTCTGGGAGTTGTATTCCAAGAACATCTGGGAGCAAAAGGTTGGAAAGCACTGGTTTAAGGATTTTCAGACACATGCTCATTGTCTGTACTCCAGCTGATGTTTCAAGTTTCTATAAGGCTGCAGTCCCAAATCGGCTGCCATTTCTATTGTGGACTTCTGCTCCTTCCAGTTGTGGTCTTGGCCATCATTCCCCATGGTGTACAATATAAAGTCTACATCATGGCAGGTATGTTCAGCAGACCTTCAAAAAGTTACTTTTTTCTTTTGAACAACTCCCAGAATCTTTCAGCCAGGCAGGCTAGCAGTGGGGAGGTTCTGGCAGTTCCGAGTCCAGAAAAGTAACTTTGACAAGTTCAGGGACTTAAACGCATAAAGAAAGAATGGATCTTTCTTGTGAAAGACCCATTTGTGTTGTACCTTCATTTCTGGGCAAAATGGAGGAAGCCAGGATGAGGCTTTTAATGCTGGCTGGCCTGGAGCGAAAATGGACTTGGTGGGAAGACTGGGTGACAGGGGTTTTTGTGTGCTGGAATGGTTCTGTATGGTTAAGATTGGGAGGGATGCCAGCCCATGCAGCACCATCCTTGAGCACAGCCACCAGCAGTCCCAAAGCCCCACTGCCTCTGTCACACACCGCCTCTGAGGGGAAACAATTGGATCATCCCTGGTGTAGAGATGACTTAATCGTGAAGGGTGATGGTCTGAGTCAGTCCATGGCAGCCTCCTATGGAAAGCTTCCACACCTGAAGAAAGGTGGCGTGAAGAAGACTGAATGAACAGCATTAGATTCGAGTCTAGGGTTTGCAAAAATTACATTTGAGGACTACAGCTCCTAGCCAGTGGCCATACTGGCAAAGTGGTTGTATCTGGGAGTCTTGGTCCAAGTAATCAACTTTTTCAATCTTTCTGCAGTGCCTCCATACTGACCAAATTCTTTTGTGGAAGTACAGCTTATGAGTACCTACCTGTAGAGACCAATGTGAATCAAGATGAAGACCAATTCTTCTCCACAATCACAATATCTGGGGTATTATGCTAAAAGCAACACCTCACATTCTCCATGCAGGTGTTGGGTGTGAATTCTGGTGTATGCAGATACCCAGCACGTCAAAGGAGTCCTTGCTGGGGCTTGGTGAAAGGGGTTTTTAATGCACTGCATACAAAAGTATGGTGGCTGTGACAACAATAATTTATTGAAATAAATTAATGTGTACATTGATTTTCCAGCACCACCCCCATCAGAAAATAACTGTTGGAATAATCACTTTGCACTGCATTACACAAGGCAGTATCATCATTGAGATGATCGTGCCCTGCAAAAGGTGTGGAATTGAATACAGCCTTCATTTATGCTAGTAGGCGCCCAGCACCTGGGATCCAGACACAAGTCATCCCCCCCCCCCCGTGTCAGAACGAGAAGCATGGTGCTCAGATTGCTTTTAACAACGTGCAGATCTTGGGCTGTAGTTTGCCTTGCTAAGAAGTCCTTGTCATTATGAATGTGCATTATGAGTGCATTGTGTGCAGTCCTGGTATGCAAATGTGAAGCATTCAGAGAAGTGAAATCATTCTGTGTTATTATTATCTTTGTAAATTGCATCTTAAGAGTTGGCTCTGTGTGTGCGTGTGTGTGTGTGTGTGTGTGTGGAGGGACTTTATGATGGCAGTTCAGTTTCAGCCGTGTAGCACAAAGTGTTTCTTTCATTATTAACAATAAGCAAGCCAATGAAAATGCTTTTAAAAATACACCAGACAAGCCGTTATCCAGCTCTTCCTCCTCAACATCCACAAACCATATTTTAGCATCTTATAAACCAGAATATAAAACAGCTTTGTAAACATCTGCTTTGCATTGTTAATTGTCAAGAAAAATTAGAGATTTTAAATGCTTTTTTTGTAGCGCTACATAATCCTCTGAGACAAAAAGCACTCAATTCT